>CM060981.1:300973673-301678673 GCA_030765065.1 Deroplatys truncata | reverse complement strand
ACTCGTTAAAAGATATAATTTATTGGCAAACTTTTTTTTTGTGCTGTTAACAATTTCCGAGATATTATTATGTATTTGAATTTTGAATATTTTCGTAAGTCGCTATTCGTTTTTTCTCGCGGTCATGCAAAGAGCATGGAATTTCAAAGCCTTCACATGGCAACACACTTTTTAAAAAAATCTATGTCTTTAGTCTTCTGCATTCTTCTTATACCTACAACGAAATGTGTAGGTAATAGATCTCGATTAACAAGTACATAGACGAATAAGTTTGGTGAAGAGTGAGTAAAGAAAGTCATGTGAATGTAACATTTCAGATTTTGTTTCAGTGCTGTAATATTTCATAATATTTCCTTGCAGAACATTGCGTAACACAAAACGGTACGGGAGGGGAAACTATAGGGCAGATGCGCGTCGTCAGCAGGCTTCAACTGGTTGGTGGGCGCTAGGCAGGAGTTTTCCCCAGCAATGTGTCATGCGCATTTCACAACATTGCCTGATTCAGAATCTTTATAATATGGATGTAATCAAGCCCTCGTTTCAGTCAGCTGTGCGGTGCGGTGGTGAACAAGCTGTTAAGGTAATTGCATACAAGTAACACAATTTAAATTTTATTTTAAACTGAAATGACGCGTGACATATTTCACTACTATTATCATTACCTCCAGTGCGAATTATTGTTCAGAGAAACTGTAAAGTTATCAGCCAATTGCACTGTACTGCCTTATTTAATAAATAACCTTAGCAGTCTGCATACTCGACCTTGAAACGCTTATTACAAACTAATCTAGCGAATCATGCAATTTAGCACCCGATGATCGACTGTTTAAAAACATTGGTTAATAGGTGCAAATAATTCCTGTTTTGGGGTGTCATTTCTGGGCCAAAAGCTTAGTTTCGGAAATTAAACAGTTAAAAACAGTGAATCCACTCACTTGCATCTACCCTTACCTCTTAATCAAATGCCAATCTTAAGCCATTACAGCACATGTCATTCCGATCTTTGACAGCTTACCTGTGCCTTAAAAAGCCACTTTGTTATCACATGGTACTACATATACAAACATAGTCGTTGATTGGTCCTCTAGCGATCTCAGCCGTTTCGTCTCGTTACGATCCTACGCTTCCAATTTTATTGAGGTTTTATTATTCACCTTTGCGGCTCCAATAACCGTCCATGAAAGTATTTTTACTTTCTCTACCACGTACATAGTAGGTAGTGAAGGTATTGCATTCCACACAAAAATTCGATTCCGAAATTTCACCGGAAATGTATATTTTGAGGTCCCTGAATAAAGAAGCAGCATTTTTAGAAAAAAAGGTCCGTGTGTGTGAACAGCATAATTCAAAAACGAAATGGCGGATAAATACCAAACTTAGTATTTAGGTTCAGTGCCTTCTAAAGATTCGACAAAGATTTTCAAGAAAAGCCCCTCACCCAAAACTACCCGTAACATGGAAGATTTGTCGAATTTTTTTATTTTCTAAAATGGTTCTAACGTTTACACAAAAATTTATTTCAAATAACTTTTTTTTTAGCATAAGCCATTTCCGAGATACACGTATTATGCTTCGAGTTGTTCAATGCTTAGCCATTTTTTTGAAGTTCTGTCGATTTTCAATTGATTCTAATTGACTCTGGATTAAAATTAAGTAGATAGAAAAATAAAATTTTAAAGAATAATTTGTAAACGATAGAGGGTAGAGAAAGTAATATAATTGTAACGCATCAACATTTTTTCTTCTTTCTTTTCCTTTTAGATGTCAAGCGCACAGCTTTTTAAGTAAATCATAATATATGAGTGTCAGTTTATATCCTTATTCTGCGAACAAATATTAATTTGAACGCAAATAATAACAAACCGAAGGCGACGCGCATTTGATAAACGAAAGAATATCGATTGTAGTATTGTTGATTTCGTGCTGATCATTTCAAGTGAAAAGTGAATCTGAATAGTGATTCGTGTGAAATACATTTCATTGACATTCTTACGTAACGAAGCTAAGATTTTACGGACTTTTATAAAGCATAACATTCTGAAAGAACCAGTTGCTTATTAGAATTATGAACAAGAGGATATTCATTATCTATCGATCCAGGAGGGGGGGGGAGGGACTTAAGAAGATAGACAAGTGGAGTGTGGTTGGAACAAATCTGAATGCTTAGAACTAACCCTGATACAAGCCATGTTAAATATATTGAGTTTCAGAGAAATAAACCTCAGGCGGGTTAAAATCCATTGCACTGCGATTGTCTTTTGACTTCCAGTGTATGCTTATGACGGAATACCCATGACGCATGCGCGTTATAATACTGCTTTTTTTAAACATTTATGATGGTCAAACTAAATTCTTGACTAAAAAACGATGGATAATGTACGGTATATGAGTAGGAGCCGCATTCATTATACACATCTACAAGATTATCTTTATTACTTTCACAACATTATGAGTCATAAGGAACACTAGTGGACGTTTTGGTCAACAATTCCATTATATTTTGTACCTTTTGTTCCACATTAACACGTTACACAAGCCCCATCACATGCATCTCAGCCGACGCATTATGGGAGCGTTGCTTGTGCTGTCCTTCTGATACCAACATGAGGGCCCTAAGCCGTAAAGCGTAGCCGAGGGACGATTTTGACTATTTTGCTCTTATAGGATCCCCGTTGAAAACGCTGAAAAAAGCAAGAAGGAGTGGAATAAATTACCTTAAGAGTGAGGAAATAAGTAGATGTGATCTCGCCAATACCTGGTACCCACTTGCCCTACCCTTTTAGGTGTTTTACTTTTGTAGGATATAAACACAACAAACGTAGCCATCTTCCCGCTAAAACAGACGCTGAATGGGAAGTGCTAACCTAAATAAGTGAAATCTGCGAAATAAAGGAATTTCTGCAAACGCGAATCATTCGAGTTTTAGACACGCAGATCCCTCGGCTACGCCCTGCTACACTCCTCTCCTAAAAAATCTGATGTGTTACACTCACACGACTTTCTCTACTCTTGTACAAACTATTTTTACAAACGCTTATTCTCCATATGCTTCATGTTAATCGAGATATCGAGATGTCAATCTTATTGGTAATTTTCATGTAGATGCAAGGGGAATATGCTAGGTTTTAAGCGATAGTCAAATATTTAACGCTGGTTGCTATGTGGCGCATTCCATTCTCTTTGCATGTCCAGGACATAAAAAAATTCTGATGTGTTACACTCACATGACTTTCTCTACTCTTGTACAATCTAATTTTACAAACGCCTATTCTCCATATGCTTCATGTTAATCGAGATGTCAAACTTATTGCTAATTTTCTTGTAGATGCAAGGGGAATATGCTAGCTTTTAAGCGATAGTCAAATATTTAAACGCTGGTTGCTATGTGGCGCATTCCATTCTCTTTGTGTCCAGGACATAAAAAAAATGAATAACGAATTTGAGAAAAAGTATAAGTATTGGAAAATTTAAGGAAATAACAAGCAATATCTCGAAAACGGTTCACTCAACAAAAGAAATGTATATGACATAAGTTGTGTATTTTAACGCGATCTACATTTTTTGTGTAGTAAAATTTTGTCTATCTCTTATGGTTTACCAGTTATGCAAAAGTCGTTCACAATGAAGAATACTTTTGGAGACATTCCCAGAAAATTGGAGATATACATTTCATTTCTCATGACATTATCTTAAACATATGATATTTTCATCAAAATCGTTAGAGCCATTTTTGAGAAAATTAAAATTTTCGAAAAATGTTCCATGTAAAGGGTAGTCTGGGGTGGGGGGATTTTCTTGAAAACCTTCGTGTCGCATCTCTGGAAGATACTGAACCTAAATACCAAGTTTGGTGCGTATCCGACTGTTCGTTTTTGAGTTATGCTGTTCACAGACACACACACACACACACACACACACACACACACACACACACACACACGGACATGTTTCCAAAAATGCTTTTTTTTGGATTCAGGAGGTCTCAAAACATGTATTTCCGGTGAAATCTCGGTATCGAATTTTTGGGTGGAATGCAATACTTCCCCTACTTACTATACGTAGTAGAGAAAGTAAAATGAATAACGAATTTGAGAAAAAGTGTAAGTATTGGAAAATTTAAGGGAATAACAAGCATATCTCGAAAACGGTTCACTCAACAAAAGAAATGTGTATGACATAAATTGTGTATTTTAACGCGATCTACATTTTTTGTGTAGTAAAATTTTGTCTGTCTCTTATGGTTTACCAGTTATGCAAAAGTCGTTCACAATGAAGAATACTTTTGGAGACATTCCCAGAAAATTCGAGATATACATTTCATTTCTCATGACAATATCTTAAACATATGATATTTTAATCAAAATCGTTAGAGCCATTTTTGAGAAAATTAAAATTTTCGAAAAATGTTCCATGTAAAGGGTAGTCTGGGGTGGGGGGATTTTCTTGAAAACCTTCGTGTCGCATCTCTGGAAGATACTGAACCTAAATACCAAGTTTGGTGTTTATACGACTGTTCGTTTCTGAGTTATGCTGTTCATAGACACACAGACAGACACACACACGGACATGTTTCCAAAAATGCTTTTTTTGGATTCAGTGAGTCTCAAAACATGTATTTCCGGTGAAATCTCGGTATCGAATTTTTGGGTGGAATACAATACTTCCCCTACTTACTATACGTAGTAGAGAAAGTAAAAAGGCATCCCTCGGCTACGCTTTGAGGCTGAAGGTCCTCAATCCCTCGGCTACACCTTGAGGCTGAGTATCTTACCGGCTTTGGCGGCATTAGTTATTCATATGTTGCCAGCATTGCGTTAGAGCTAGAGAACGACACAGAACATCTGTAGGACATATAAGAAATCACCCATGAGTTTTTATAAGTAGAGGAATGGTGAAGGCAGCAACTGCAGAGCTATGACAGGATGTAGCTGTAAGATCAGTGAATCTAAACCCCAGTGATCCATTATAGCGTGTAGTATATGGAATCCATTAGTGACCATTTGTCTTTTTCGGCTGGAACTCTTCAAACAAAATATAGCAGTAGCCATTATAGATGAGTTATGGCTAATTCTGGCAACAACTCCTGCATGAAACAAATCCCCATTCTCTGGATATCAGAACTTCTTGTTTTCATAAGTATTTATGCTGCATTATTCTCTTACTCGCGTACCATACTAGTGCCAAAAATATATATTAAAATAAAAGCACACATTAAAAGAGGTTTGAAACAAATTAGTTCACCAGGTGCTAAAATAAATCATTACATAATGTTGTCCACTTGCTGTGATTCACATCTTGTTTCAAACTCTAAAGATATGTATTAACACACCAGAATAAAGTAGTACAATTAATGCACTGCTGCCTTTTGTAGTATTGTCAGCTCTATGTAGAGTCTTTTTGAAGTAATCTAGCAATACAATTTGAAAATCTGATGCTGTATACACATAACTTTCTCCACCCAATATCTATCGCTCTAGAAACTATTCCTACAAAAGCTTATTTTTCTCTTCTCACTAATCGAGATAAATGTTCACAGAAATAGTTTCATTACCTACACATTAGTTGTAGGTGCAAGAAGGATACGAAATCAAAACAATAGTCAGGTGTTAAAAAGTGGATCATGACATCACGAGAAACAACTAAACATGATAGCACTTGAAAAAATCAAAAAGTATTGAAAACTTCAAACTCGGAAACAACCTTGGAAGTGGCTAATGAAACAAAAAAGTTATTTGACCTATTAAAGGGATCTACATTTTTAGTACAGTTAAGTCTTTGTCTATCTCTCACAATTTATTAGTTGTATACAATTATACAAAATTCCTTTCACACAAAAAGGACATCACAGGCTATACCCAAAAATCTAAGATATCATTTTATTTGTCATGGAAATATATTAAATATATCATGGCGCTTTAATGAAAATCTTAAAAGTCATGTGAAGGGGTGAGAGGATTTTCTAGCAAAACTCTGGGTCCCATCCTTGGAAGATGCTGAACTTAAATACCAGGTTTGGTATTTAATCAGCATTTTGTTTTTTAATGCAGTTCTCTCCCTCTCTCTGTCACTCATGCGCATACATCCATATGGATCCTTTTCTAAACATGCTCTTTTTCGATTCAGGGGGTCTCAAAAATGTATTTCTGGTGAAAACTTGACATTGAATTTTTGAGTGAAATGTGATACCTATAAGGTGCATTGTAGAGAAAATAAATATGAACTAGGGGCTTTTCTGACAATCTTAGGGGCCATTTAGAGACAATTCTGCAAACTTTGGATTTATGGCTTCAGAATTGCTAACTGAAGAATTGCATTTTTAAATATTAAATCAAATTATGCAATGAAAATACAATTTTCTTGTTTTGTAACAATGCAATATCGAATAAATACCTATAGATTGGTTTTCAGTAGCACATGACAATTCAACTCTCCCATAGATCATTCCGATCTACAGAAAATTACTTCACTCCAGAAATTCTTTTTCAGAGTACTTGAATTTAAGTAATAAGAATTCTCTGTGAGCTTCAGTGAACAATGAAAGCATTTACGACTGAAAATAATTCATGACTCTACACATTTGCTGGATTATTTAATCAATTTCAGTACTTGTATGCTAGTAAGAAAAATATTGTAGATCTAATGTTGACAGTTATCTTGATCAAAAACCCCTTTATAAGGTATGCATTTGAAAAATCCAATGTGTTGCATTCACAATACCTTGCAAACCATTCCTCTTCTGTCTACTCCTTGTTAATTGAGATAAACTTTCATTGTATGTATAAGAAGGATACAGTAGGCTAAAGTGAGTCTGATTTTGAAATTCCATGCTGTTTGCATGACTATGAGAAAAGATGAACCACTTGAAAAAAGTTTAGATATTTGAAAATTCAAACCAACAACAAAGAATATCTCAGAAATGGTTAATGCTACTAAAAGTGTTATTTGACACAAATTGTGTCCTTTAATGAGTTCTACATTTTTGTGAAGTAAGATTTTGTGTCTATCTCTTATGGTTTACTAGTTATACGAAAGTCACTCACGATGAAGAGGACTTTGCAGGCTATTTGCAGAAAAATTCTGAATATACATTTTATTTGCCTATATATCTTAAATACATGGTATTTAAAAACATTAGTCATTTTTGAGAAATACAAAAATATGAAAGATATTTTGATGTAAAATGTAATTAGGGGTGGGGGAGTTTCTTGAAAATTGTGTTGCATTGGAAGATAGTGAACTTGAATATTGTCAAACCTCACTTATGTTATTCTCTTGTACATTTTTCACAGATATACGTTAAATCCTTTAATCACCAAAATTTGTCCAATTAATATTTAGCTAACTACGTGTTTTTGGGTTATACATTTTCTCATTAATGTCACATTTTTCTGTTTTCCATGCACAAAATATATTCATTTACATGCTATGTTAGGATATGTTATGCATGTTTTCTGTATACTGTATCCTTGCGGTCGCAGAAAACAACAGTAAGCATGTTGCGTGAGGCATCAATATTTTCGGAACACATTGTTGCCACACACTTGTTAAGGATACGTGGGGCACAGCATTCTTCCCCAGATTGTATCTATGATTGCAGTGATGAAGAAGTAGGCCAAAATAATGAGTGCTTCCAGTTTAAATAGACAATTCAAGTTCTGGAAATATCACAACAACAATTTCTATCATCACAAATTCATAATGATAACATTTCTGTGAGCAGTGTGTATAATCGACTAGTGTATGACTGAGGGAAAAATCAAAGCAGCAAAGAAAGATTGGCAATTTTTTAAAACCAGTGTAAAGCCAGTAGTCTTGTCTTTTCGTTTTGTTTGATTTATAAATAACAGTACTGGTATGCATGTAACTGCTCAAATAGTGTATAAAGTTTATTACTTCTTTGTTTGTTTGTTTTACTCTTTCCTTATATTAAATAATGCATAATTATCCTAAAGGTAGTGGAATCACACACAGTGAAGCAATTAATAAAATACACTTGAAAGTGGAGTCAACCTAAACACTCTTACTAGCTTCATTCACCTATTTATTTTACAGAACATGTATCGTGAGCATGAGCTCACATCATCAGCTGTCTGTTGACTGCCGGATCAACTCTTGAGTTGTATTGTTGAAAGCCTGGGGTGTCCTCTGGTGGCCTATAGATGAAACTAAAGAAGGTTATCTGCTTCTGGAAAATCAAAGTTCATGATGCAGTTTTCAAACCTCTTTATGTAAATCTTCTCCCATATTTCAAGCTCTTTGGGTTTTTTGGGCTGGTTTCAGCAACTGGATATTGGTGTCTATTTCATGGTTTTGAGTCCAGAAGTGAAAAGCGACTGCTGATTTGTCAGTCTGTTTGAGGTTTATGCAACACTGGTGTTCCTTGAAGGGGATGCCTATGTTCCTTTTTGTTTTCCTGGCGTAAACCTTGCAATTGTCACATTGGATCAGGTAGATTCCTGACTTTTTGTCTTGGAATATAGGATCAGATTTTCTTGCTTTGATGAGATTCTTGCTAATTTGTAGTAAGATGCTAGGTTGATGTGATTCTTGAATATTTTCTGAAATTTGTGAAAGAGACCTGAAGTTGATCTTTTCTGCTGTGTTAGAAAGTGTGGCGACCTGCTTGATGCGCTTTTGTCTTTTGAATTTACATGATTTTTTTTCCTACCTAACATTTCCTGGCGGAATCCATTTTCTACTGCAGATCTCACAATGTGTTGATTATTCTTTGAGTCATGCTGTTGAATGCTGCTTCTTTGTGTGCTTTGGGGTTGTAACTATGTGCTTTGATGTAATTATCTGTATGGATGGGCTTACTATGTATCCTGTCTGAAATCTTCGTTAGTTTGAGGTCCAGGAAAGCTATGGAGTTGTTGGTAGCCATCTCTATTGTGCACTGAATGGATGGGTCTTGTAAGTTTAAAAGCTTGAGAGTGTCCTCTATGTGTTTGTGTCAGTGTATCTGAGCAAACTTTGGACATATACGGGAACACTTTGGTAATGCTCATAAATAAATTTGCCAGGAAAGAAGAGAGCGGCCTAACATTGAAATAGCTCCAGAAAACTTGAGCAACAGCGACAGGTACACAATTCACAACAAATGCATGGAAATATTGTGCAAAATGTCAACAAAAAATCTGATGTGTTACACTCACATGACTTTCTCTACCCTTGTACGAACTATTTCTACAAACTCTTATTCTCCATCTATTTCATATTAATCGAGATAAACATTTGCAGAAACGATCTTTTGACATGCAAAGAGAATTACATTTTACACATAGCGACCAGTTCTAAAAATATTTGACTATCGCTTAAGGCGTACTATGTTCCCCTTGTTTTGTATTTGCAAGGGCAATATAGAAATACAGTAGCCTTTAAGCATATACATATCTCTTAATAGCTGGTTGCTTGGTGCAGCAGCATTCCCTTTGCCACAGATTAATACTCTTTGCATATCCAAGACAAAAAAATGAATAACGAATTCCCATTTGAGAAAATAAGTATTGAAAAATTTAAGGGAATAACAAGTAATATCTCGAAAATGGTTCACTCAACAAAAAAAATGTATATGACATAAATTTTTTGTGTAGTAAAAGTTTGGTTATCTCTTATGGTTTACCAGTTATGCAAAAGTCGTTCACAATGAAGAATACTTTTGGAGACATTCCCAGAAAATTCAAGATATACATTTTATTTGTCATGAAAATATCTTAAACATATGATATTTTAATCAAAATCATTAGAGCCATTTTTGAGAAAATTAAAATTTTCGAAAAATTTCCATGTAAAGGGTAATCTGGGAATGGGGTGGATTTTCTTGAAAACCTTCGTGTCACTTCTCTGGAAGATACTGAACCTAAATACTAAGTTTGGTGTTTATCCGACTGTTCGTTTCTGAGTTATGCTGTTCACAGACACACACACATACGGACATGTTTCCAAAAATGCTTTTTTTGGATTCAGGGAGTCTCAAAACATATATTTCCGGTGAAATCTTGGTATCGAATTTTTGGGTGGAATACAATACTTCCCCTACTTACTATACGTAGTAGAGAAAGTAAAAAACCTTGCCAGCTGGTTGCTTCACTAATTTCAAGCATTGCCACAGTTTGAAAACCACAGCATCAAAGACTCCCTTGAGCTGGTGGAAAAACTGCAGTCGATCAGATTGGACCCCCAGGACACACTCATTTCATTTGACGTCAAAAGCCTATTTCCAAGCATTCCCATAGATAAGCTGGTCACATTTCTGAGAAAATGGTTACTCTCCACCAACTTCCCTGCCAAACAGTGTGAAGAATATGTACACCTTACCAGGATTTGCCTAAACTATTTTCATTTTTGAGGGGAAATTCCACCAACAGGAAGAAGGTTTGACTATGGGAACCTCCTCTCTCCTTTCCTGGCAAATTTATTTATGAGCCAACTGGAAACACACAACATCAAAGTGTTCCCCTATATGTTCAAAGTTTGGTACAGATAAGTTGACAATATATTTGCAATCGTAAAACACAAACACTTAGAGGTCTCTCTCAAGCTTTTAAACTTAAAGGGCCCATCCATTCAATTCACAATAGAAATGGCTACCAACAGTCCATAGCTTTCCTGGACATCAAATTAACGAAGATTTCAGACAGGATAAAATTCGGAATACATAGAAAACTCACCCACACAGATAATTACATCGAAGCACATAAGGAAGCAGCATTCATCAGCATGACTCATAAGACTAATGAACATCCCCGCTCAACAGAACTGAATACTACAAAGAATATCAACACATTGTGAAATCTGCAGTAGAGAATGGATTCAGCCAGGAAATGGTAGATGGCATATTCAAAAGACAAAAATGCATGAAGCAGGTCACTACACTTTCTAACACAGCAGAAAAGATCAACTTCAGGAAATTCACATATCACCCAGGTCTCTCAAAAATTTCAATAAATATTCAAGAATCACCCTGGCACCTTACAACAAATTAGCAGCAAGAAACTCATCGAAGCAAGAAAATCTGATCCCATATCCCAAGACAAAAAGTCAGGAATCTACCGGATCCAATGTGAAAATTGTGAGGTTTACATCAGAAAAACAAAAAGGAACATAGGCATTCACTTCAAGGAACACCAGTGTTGCATAAACCTCTAACAGACTGACAAATCAGCAGTCACTTTTCACTTCTGGACTCAAAACTGTGAAATAGATACCAACATCCAGTTGCTGAAACCAGCCCAAAAAACCCAAAGAGCTTGAAATATGGGAGGAGATTTACATAAAGAGGTTTGAATACTGCATCATGAACTTTGATTTGCCAGAAGCAGACAAACCTTTATTTGGTTTCATCCATAGGCCACCAGAGGGCATCCCAGGTTTTCAACAATATGACTTGAAAGTTGATCTGGTAGTCAACAGGCAACTGATGATGTGGGCTCATGCTTACGATACATGTTCCGCAAAATAAGTAGGTGAATGAAGCTAGTAAGAGTGTTTAGGTTGACTCCACTTTCATCAAGAGTATTTTATTCATGCATAATTAGATTGAGTAACAATATAAAAAAAAAAACAGTTTCAGTTCTGCTATTTCATTTATACATTATTCTAGCCATCTCCCTTTCAAAACATATAACTGAGGTTATATTACAACAAGTTTGGTATTTATGTGATGCTTTGTTTTTGAGTTATGCTGTTAAGGATATTTTGTAAAAATGTTTTGTTTTTTTCCCCAGGAGCCTCAAACATGTATTTCTGTTGAACTTTTGACAAACAAAACTTTTAGATGTAATGCAATAATTCCTCTACCTACTAGGTACATGGTGGTAGAGAGAGTAATATTGGTTGGTGTGTATTTTAGTGATTTTATGCTTCACTTGGCAACATTCTTACTGCTGATATAAAGTTTAAAACTGCACTTTCTTTAAAACACTGAACTAGAATTACACAGTATATCACATGCCTGAATAACATTTCAGTCATTTCTTTCTATTTCTAATACAGTAAAACCTGTTCAAGACAAAGTGACATACTCCTAAATTTTTTCCATTTTGGCAAAGTTTCTATATTATTCAGATATTCCGATTGGTTTCAACTGCATATCATCACAGCACTAATTAAGAAATTTTACAGTGTACATTTGAGTCTCTTTGTCCTTGCACTAAAGCATGCATTAACACTAAACTAGGAATCCTAACACTACACACATATCTGAGGCTTCTTGTCTTTGGAGCTCCAAATGTATGTCAGCTTCAATTGTTTTGTATTGCACTCTTCTTAAAAATTCTTTCAGCACACACATTTGCAACTGTAATCCCTTTCTTCCATCCTTTATGTGATCACTCCTCAGGTATGAATGTTTACAAAGAAATCACATTTATCTTAATGACCTATATTTGCAATTACCTCGGAAGTACAGTATGTCCCAAAATAAAATACAGAAAACATTTACAGTTTCCTTGGAAGCACTGCATATCCCAAAAGAAATGTGGTTTAATACTGCATACTTCTGTTTAAACAATAGCAGATGGGCTTCCATTTCCACATTGAGGAGTTTTAGTGTTACGAAAAATTACACATAAAGTGTATAATTTTCATCAGGACCAAAACTTTTTTCTGAAAAGCAGGACTCCTGTATATTCAGTGTCTGATTTGGGCAGGTTTCACTGTATCAGATAGAGCTTCCAAATGTATAACTTAACTTGAATTTGAGAACACAGACTGTACTTTGTTGCAGCTTATGGATGACCTACATCCCACAAGATGGCATCCAATGGAAGCTTTTACCAACTGCCAGATGAGCTGCTTCTGAAAATATTCACTTATTTGGATATTCCTGACCTTGTCCTCAACATTCAACATGTGGATAGTCACTGGAAAGCAATAGTGCAAGACATCAGCTTTTGGAGAGACTATGTGTTCACTTTTGAAGAGCAAATGGCAGATAAACAAATAATCCTGCTGTTAAAGAACATGCCAGCCCTTCGAGCTCTAGTTGCAACAAGAGGTGCAATTAATAAAGTGATCCATACATTATGTAAAACCAGCAAGTTTATCTCGCGTCTTGAGCTACACCAAGATCATAAATTTACTGCTTTCCATTTAGAAACAATTGTAAAAAACCTACCACAGATCCAGCACTTAGCCTTTCCATTATTAAGGAGAGAAAGTGAAAATGCAATGAAGTATTCAACTCTCATACAACAGTTTCATCAACTTTTAAGTTTAAGATTGCTAGGATATTGGTTTAAAGCAGAGAATTGCTTCTTCTTGAAAGGAATTGCTAATGAATGTCCACTGCTGCAAGAAATTGATTTGGGAAGACACGAATTTGAGGAAGATGATGTTCTGTTATTTTTGGAAGCAAAGAAAGAAATAATTTCCAAGTTTTTTGCTCAACGTGCAAATTCTGTAGAAATTATTCGCCTTTTAGGCATCTGCAAACACCTTCAAGCACTGCATTTCACATATTGTGGAGAAATACTGACAAATATGCCATTGTTTGGCTTACCAAATTTAAAACATCTTGGAATTACCGAGTATGAACTTAATGATTTTTCAATAATCGTGCGAAATTTGCAGAAAAGTACCATGTCTAATTTACTGAAATTAGATCTAAGCTCATGCAATTTAGATTCAGTGCAGTTTGAAAATATTTTGGTTAACTGTGTGCATTTGAAAACTCTTATTTTGCAATTTTGTTTTCTTCCAAATGGTGATGACTTTCAGCATATAGGGAAATGTATACATCTGGAGTATTTGGATGTGCATAATACCACAATCACAGATGTGGCAGTGGAAATATTTGCTAAAAAATGCAGAAAATTGATGCATTTAAATATGATTAACTCTCCTGCAATCACTGACTTTAGTTTACAATGTTTAATGCAGTGCAGTGAACTACAAACTTTAAAACTGAACAATATAACACAGATAACTGGCCAGGATTTCCACCTTATTCCTTTTCATTTGACCAAATTACGTGAGCTACATGTAGAATATTGTGATCAATTAGACTTCCAGTATGTAAAGCACCTCCAAGAGCAGATGCCTCAGCTACAAGTTCATGCAAATGGAGAAGTTACTGTTCCTGAAGATTCTGTGGACCTTGCAGGGACAAGCATATTCGCAGAATTGTGCTAGGTATTTGTGGCTTTTGTTATATACTCAGGAAATAATGCAGTTTATAAGCCTAGCTTCAAAATGTTCCTGGAATTGGTTATAATACAGAGAATACAAACTACAGTATTCCCTTGTGCAGCGATTCACTTCTGCCAGTGCATGTAAAGTGACTGGAACAAATCACAATGCTCTTGTTACTTTTGGAGTAATTTCATTATCGTTCGTGAATCTTCAGATGAGTTTTCAGTTGCATGATGACAGATCTGGAGAGTATGGAGGATGTTCCAAAGCACTGAAGTTGTACCTGGCAGGATAACTTTTACCACTACTAATCCATGCGATGGTGCATTACCGTGCAAATGAAACAAGGTGATTTGTGCCCTAAACTTTTCCTTCCTACTGCATCCCTAAGGTTATGAAAGATTTCAAACACAGTTCTTTCATTACAGTATGACCTGGAATAAACTTATAGTGGACGAGATCCTGAGTGCCAAAGAAAACTTCCACCATAACTTCCTTAAGAAAGTTTTGTTTCTGAGGAGACATTTTGGGTTTCCACTTATATAGTTATTGTTTAGCCACCAGGTCTTAAAATAGCAGCAAGTTTCATCTCCAGCACTTATGTTGTTCAAAAAAATTATTAACTTGTTCAGCTATATTGATTGCATCATTAGAAATAACAATTTTACCATGCTAGCCTCTAGTTCCCGAAGTCATGGGTTCAAACCCGGCAGAGGGCAATGGATTTTTTCGGGCATAAAAACCCTTAGTATGGTTTCCTTCAGAAGGGAAGTAAAGCTGGTGGTTCTGTGTTGCAGATTTACACATGTAAAAGAACCTCCTCAAGCCTCATAAAGAGGCCTCTGAGCAGAATTTCCAGTCTTTCACGCCCAATATAGAATGGGATGCTAAGGACCACGGCAGTTAAAGAGTGCCCATAATTAAAATAAAATAAAATATTTAATAAAAAAGAAAGAAAGAAATAATCATTCTTCAGATAACATTTTTGGAACCAAATTTTGAGATATTTAATACTTGTTTGTGAAGAACTGTGTGAACAATTCCAACTGAAAATTCAACCTCTGCTGCTATCTCTATGTAATAGTCTTCCTTTGGTCACCCCTCATGACAATGCATGCACATTCAATGCTTGGTGCAGTTGTTGGCCAGCTTTGGTGTTATTATCTGAAACGTTTATGTGAGCTATAAACCTGGCTTATTTTCATTTTTGCTTCAGTATAAGCTTCTTCAAGCGCTCTTAATATCTTTGAAGAAGATTTGTGTAGCAAAACACAGAACTTTATATTTGAGTTGCTCTGAAGCCAACATTATCAAATGAGATGATGAACATGATCAAACAACAAAAACTGGTTGGCTTGCAAAGACAATGTTCATTGTAATCATGAAAATTCTATGGAAGTGACATCATTGCCAACAGTTAAAAAAAAATATCCTTCGCAATTGTATACATTAAAAAAGAAACATAGTATTTCGGGAGACTTTTTGAAGCTAGTGAATACAAATATTGTTATTTACTTTAAGAACTAATTTCTTGTGGCAATTCTCTTAATACTGGAGCATTTATAAGGTGCAAGTAAGCTGAATTTAACTACAATTTAATTGAATCTTAAGCCAGTTGATACACAACTTCATTTACTTGAATTTTAATTGAACATGTTTTGAAAGCATTTGCTTTAATCTTCAGCTCTTTTACGACTGATGGTATTGGAGTATGAGTTAGTAGATGATATACTGGGCATTGAAGTGGAGTCCCCTAAGTTGTGATAAACGTTCTCAAGTTGTCCAAAGGTGGAATTTCTAAGTTCATTATTTCTTCCTTGTGTTTTATTAGGTGTATATTTTCCCAAACCTGAAGTTCTGATGTTTTTAACACTAGAAATTTTGTGGTGTTTATTTTGACCCATTTAAAACTTTGACATCTTGCTGCATGCTTTTCAAAAAAGCTAGGAACTACAAACTTTAATACTTTTCATGAATGTGCTGATAAGTACTTACCTAAAATTTTGAAAAAAGGAAAAGAAAGAAAAGAATTACTCCAATTTTAAAGCCTATTTATTTCTACCTGGAACTGCCATTTGGATCATTTTGACCCATTTAATTAGCAGTCCAGAACTCCATCAAGAATATCGTTGCAACATCTTGCATTCTTGATGTGGCCGGACAAGCATATTGTTGCATTGTACAAGTGACTGGGGCTATTTTGTTATATATTGCACTGTTTGAAACAGACTGGCACAACAGAAATGCAGCATACATCAGATGTGCAACATGGCTTCAAGGTTTCGTCCTTGATGTGGTTTGTACTCGGGTATATGTATTTACAAGGAAATTACATTTATCTTAATGACCTATATTTGCAGTTACTTCAGAAGTACAGAATCTCCCAAAACAAAATATACATATAAAACATTTGCAGTTTCCTTGGAAGCACAACATTTCCCAAAACAAATGTGTTTTAATATTCCATGTTTCTGTTTCAAGCAGTTGGAGGGGTTTCTGGTTTCATGTTGAGCAGTTCCCATACTACTCAGGAAAAATTATACATAAAGTATATGATTTCTACCAGACCCAAAACTTTTTTCCAAAATAGACAGCATTCATGTTTATTCAGCATCTGATTTGGGCAGGTTTCACTGTATCAGCTATAGCTTCTGAGTGTATACATTATTTAGCTTAACCTGAATTTGAGAACATAGACTGTACTTTGTTGCAGCTTATGGATGACCTACATCCCTCAAGATGGCATCCAGTGGAAGCTTTTACCAACTGCCAGATGAGCTGCTCCTGAAAATATTCACTTATTTGGATATTCCTGACCTTGTCCTCAACATTCAACATGTGGATAGTCACTGGAAAGCAATAGTGCAAGACATCAGCTTTTGGAGAGACTATGTGTTCACTTTTGAAGAGAAAATGGCCGATAAACAAATAATCCTGCTGTTAGAGAACATGCCAGCCCTTCGAGCTCTAGTTGCAACAAGAGGTGCAACCAATAATGTGATACATACATTATGTAAAACCAGCAAGTTTATCTCACGTCTTGAGCTACACCGAGATCATAAATTTACTACCTTACATTTGGAAACAATTTTAAAAAATCTACCACAGATCCAGCACTTAGCCTTTCCATTATTAAGGAGAGAAAGTGAAAATGCAATGAAGTATTCAACTCTCATACAACAGTTTCATCAACTTTTAAGTTTAAGATTGCTAGGATATGGATTTGATGCAAAGGATTGCTTTTTCTTGAAGGGAATTGCTAGTGAATGTCCACTGCTGCAAGAAATTGATTTGGGAAGACATGCATTTAAGAAAGAAGATGTTATTTTATTTTTAGAAGCAAAGAAAAAAGTAATATCAAAGTTTTTTACTGAACATACAGTTTCTGCAGAAATTATTCACCTTTTAGGCACCTGCAAACATTTACAAGCACTGCATTTTAATTATTCTGGAGAAATATTGTCAAATATGCCATTTGACTTACCAAATTTAAAACATTTTGGGATTACAGATTATGAAGAAGAGGATTTTTCAATAATTGTGCGAAATTTGCACAAAAATACCATGTCTAATTTACTGGAACTACATCTAAGCTCATGCAATTTAGATCCAGTGCAGTTTGAAAATATTTTGGTTAACTGTGTGCATTTGAAAACTCTGATTTTGCTAACTTCTTTTCTCACAAATGGTAACGATTTTCAGCATATAGGGAAATGTATACATCTGGAGTATGTGGATTTGCAGGATACCACAATCACAGATGTAGCGGTGGAAATATTTGCTGAAAAATGCAGAAAACTGAAGTATTTAGATATGAATTACACAATAATCACAGACTTTGGTTTTCAATGTTTAATGAAGTGCAGTGAACTAGAAACTTTAAAACTGAATGGAACAGAAGTAACTGGTCAGCATTTCCACCTTATTCCTCTTCATCTCACCAAATTATGTGAGCTACACATAAAATATTGTGATCAATTAGACTTTCAGTATGTACAGCATCTGCAAGAGCAGATGCCTCATCTACAAGTTCATGCAAGTGGAGAAGTTGTTGTTCCTGAAGATTCTGTGGACCTTGCAGGGACAGACATATTCTCAGAATTGTGCTAGGTACTTCAGGCTTTTGCTACATACTCATAAATAGTGTAGTTTTTAAACGTAGCTTGAAAAAGTTTCTGGAATTAATAACACAGAAATCAGTTATCAGTATGCAAAATACAACATTCCCTTCAAAATAATTTATTTCCACACTGACACACTTCAGCCAGTGTGTGTAAAGTGACTGGAACAAGTCATAGTGCTCTCACTGCTTTTGCAGTAACTTCATCAGCGTTTGCGAATCTTTGCCCATTCAAATGAGTTTTCAGCTGCATGGTGTTAGATCTGGAGAGTATGGAGGATGTTCCAAACCACTGACACTGTACCTGGCAGAGTAATTTTTACTTTCTCTACTACGTATAGTAAGTAGGGGAAGTATTGCATTCCACCCAAAAATTCGATACCGAGATTTCACCGGAAATACACGTTTTGAGACCTCCTGAATCCAAAAAAAGCATTTTTAGAAACATGTCCGTGTGTGTGTCTGTGTGTGTGTGTGTGTCTGTGTGTGTGTCTGTGTGTGTGTCTGTGAACAGCATAACTCAAAAACGAACAATCGGATAAGCACCAAACTTGGTATTTAGGTTCAGTATCTTCCAGAGATGCGACACGAAGGTTTTCAAGAAAATACCCCCACCCCAGACTACCCTTTACATGGAACATTTTTCGAAAATTTTAATTTTCTCAAAAACGGCTCTAACGATTTTGATTAAAATATCATATGTTTAAGATATTGTCATGACAAATAAAATGTATATCTCGAATTTTCTGGGAATGTCTCCAAAAGTATTCTTCATTATGAACGACTTTTTCATAACTGGTAAACCATAAGAGATAGACAAAATTGTACTACACGAAAAATGTAGATCGTGTTAAAATACACAATTTATGTCATATACATTTCTTTTGTTGAGTGAACCGTTTGCGAGATATTGCTTGTTATTCCCTTAAATTTTCCAATACTTATACTTTTTCTCAAATTCGTTATTCATTTTTTTATGTTCTGGACATGCAAAGAGAATGGAATGCCACACATAGCAACCAGCGTTAAAATATTTGACTATCGCTTAAAAGCTACCATATTCCCCTTGCATCTACAAGAAAATTATCAATAAGATTGACATCTCGATATCTCGATTAACATGAAGCATATGGAGAATAGGCGTTTGTAAAATTAGGTTGTACAAGAGTAGAGAAAGTTATGTGAGTGTAACACATCAGATTTTTTTACCAGTGCTGATTGATGCGATGTACATTGTTCCCCAAAAGACACCAGGTGTTTTGTGGCCATCTTTCTGCATGTTTTCTTATTGTGTTCCTGAGTCAACAGAGGATTTCTTTTGTTACAGTATGACCTTCTGAAATAAACTTATAGTGAATGAGACCTTGAGTGTCAAAGAAAACTTCCAGCATAAATTTGCCTCTGGAGAGATGTCCTTAGGAAATTCTTGTTTCTAAGGAAATGTTTTGGGTTTCCAATCATTTGCTCATTGTTTAGCTACCAGGTCTTACATATAGCAGCAAGTTTATCTCCAACAGTTATGCTGTTCAAAAATCTCAGTATATTGTTCAGCCATACTGATTAGATCATCAGAAATAATACTTCTTGAGACAGCAGCTTTGGAACCAACTTTTGAGATATGTTTGTGAATAATTGTTCGAACACCTGCAACTGAAAATGCAACCTTTGCTGCCTCTATAGTCTTACTTCAGTCACTCCTCACAACACATACTGTTGGTCATCTTTGGTGCTATCATGACCTTCAGTGAAACACTTATATGAGGTATAAACCTGACTTTTTTTTCATTGCTGCTTCAGCATAAGCTTCTTCAAGCACTCTTAATATCTCTGAAGGAGATTTGTGTAACAAAATTTTGTTTGAGTGTTGCTCTGAAGTGCAACTATCAAGTGCAATAAACAAGAAATGCGGGAAAACCGTGTTCAAATCCTGGCTGTGGCATTGAATTTTTCAGTTGACTTTATATTAAAAACACACTAAGACCAGGCTAATTTCTCTAAAAAGTACAATTAATTTCAATTTTATATATATATGTAAAGGTTGCCTTGAGTTGCCTTGCAAGACAAAGTTCATTTGATCATGAAAATTTCTATGAAAGTGACATCATGAACATTGCCAACAACTAATAAAAGATATCTGTTACTATTGTATACATTAAAAAGAATAGTATTCTGGCAACTTCTTGAACCTAGTATACACAAATATTGTTATTTATTTTAAGAAATAATTTCTTGTGGTAGTTTTCTGAATATTGAAGCATTTATAAGCTGTAAGTAAGCTGAATTTAACTATAATTTAATTGAATCTTACGCCATGTATCTTATGATACACCATAATTTCATTTACTTGAACTGTAATTGAACATGTTGTAAAAGCATTTGCTTTAATCTTCAGCTTTTTTCCAACTGTGGGCATTGGAGTCCAAGTTTCTAGATGTACTGGGGGTTGAAGTGGTGTCCTTTAGTTTCACTGTGATAAACTTTCTAAGTTGTCCAAAGATGGGATTTCTAAGTTCATTATTTGTTACCTGTGTTTTATTATGTTTACCTATATTTTCCCAAACCTATAGTTTTGTAGATCTGCAATGTTTTTAACTGGAAGTGCTAGTAAATATTTTGACCCATTTAAAACTTTGAGTACTTACTGCTCCCTTTTCAAAAAAAGCTAGGAACTATGGACTTTACTACTTTTCAAAATGTGATGTTAAGTGCTTGTCTATAATTTCAAAAAAGAAAATCGCCTCCAATTTTTAAAGTCCTCCTTAGATGACAGTAAAGAATTATCATCATCTTCTGCATCATCAGCAGAACTGATGACTGTTCTTGCAGCACAGATATTGTTTTCTACCTGCGTACATTCTTCCATATTGGTGGTACAATAGGGCGTAAGCCGTAAAGAGCAGTATCAGAATCCACAGTTGTATCCACATTCTAAGTTCAGATGTTGGATCATCAATTTCCTGTTCAGTTTCAGCGGCGTTATCAGTTGCTGTCCAAGCCTTGTTAAAACAGTTAGTTATGGTGTCTGTTGTAACTTCATCCCAAGCAGCAGATATATTGTGGATAGCTTGCAGTACATTCCAACGTGGAACTGTTTCTTGTAGTTCTATTGCACTGTTGGCAGTCTTAACTGTCGGCGCCTGTAATTACGCTTCATTGAGGTGTTTATTCCTTGATCCAATGGTTGCAGACAGCTCATGGGCTAGCTGGTAAGAAGACAACTTCTATGTTTGGAAGTTCCAGGTCATTGAACTGATGTGCCGAGCAATGGTCCAAAGTTAGCAAAATATTTCTCTTCCTCGCAACCATTTGTTATTGAACCTTCAAGAGCCAGCTGCGGAAGAGAGATTTGGTTATCCAAGCTTTATTGTTATTCTCATAATGACATGGCAGATTGAATAGGTTGACATTTTTAAAACAACGTGAATTTTTGTATTTTCCAATCAGTAATGGTTTGAGCTTCTCAGAACCATCTGAATTACAATAGAAGACCACTGTCAGTTCCTCTTGCTGCATTTTCACCCATGGCATTTTTCGCCCCTGACATGTAGTGCTTTTTCAAGCATCAAGTTACAGAAAACGCCTGCTTCAACCATATTAAATACATTTCTTGGGTGATGATGAGAGAGCTTAGATTGAAACTCCCGCGCCCACTCATTGGCATCTTCCTCGTTTACTCTATGTGCCTCCCCACAGACACTAAGAGAACTGATTTTTATGCCTCTTCTGAAAACGCCATGCCATCCCTCAGAACACACAAACCCAGAAATTTCCTCTTTCTGGATGATTTCTCGAGCTTATTCTTGAAAAACGAATTTGCTGTAAACGCATGTGTTGGAATCATTCAAACAGCAACTCCTCCATTTCTTCATGTTTCGCTGGCCTCGTGCACCTGTTATTGCCACTTGCCTCTATTTTCTGCTTTGAACTTATAATCGATGACAGAGTAGACTTTGGAATCTGAAAATGTTCTGCAACCTGTGTTTTGGTCTTCTCTCCACTGTCGGCCATATTGTTCACAAGCAGAGACAGAGAGCTCTCTAGATTGTTGCAAGCTGCGCGCTGTGTGCATCTCTTACCTCATCCTTACATCATATGCTGTGGAAGTGACACGTAAGCAGCAAGTAAGCCATTGGGCCATTGTTGAGAAATTACAGCACAGTATTGAGAAAAATTATGTCAAATGCGTAATGGAAAATACTGTAATGCATAGCACAACATACATATTCGGTTTAAACAAAGAATAATGTATGGAATATTAATGAAGGGACCAAATTTTAGTTCATAGTATGAATCATCCGAAATTTGGTTTAAGCGGTAGATTTTTCCATGTAATTCGCCAGGGACCGAGCAGCCGCTACGGGTTAACCAAGTTTTTGGTTTATCCGATTTCGAATTAGCAAGGGTCTACTGTACCAAGTTTGGTATTTATCTGACTTTTAATTTTTGAATTATGCTGTTCAGAGACTGAAAGACACACACATGGACATGTTTCCAAAAATGCTTTTTTTGGATTCTGGGCACCTCAAAACATTTATTTCCAGTGAAATCTCGGTATCAAATTTTTGGGTGGAATGCAATACTTCTCCTACTTACTATACGTAATAGAGAAAGTAAAACATTGTTCATTTTTATGTTAAAATGATATATTATGGTAAAAAATCCCAAGGGATATGTAGTCAAAATACATTATTCACTAACATATAATAGCATGCACCTTATTTCTTTGCATTATTAATGTTATATATTTTTAATTACCAAATAAAAGACAATAACAGAGCAGCAGTTATTATGTTTTGCCACAACTATTTTCATAAAATGGACTAGAATACTCGTCTTGGGTCAAAATTACCTTAACAGCACTTTATGTGGTGCTTCTAGTGTTAAATGCTCTGACTTTGTGGTTGATATCGGTGGTTTCTGGTCCAGAAATGGTTTGCTATGGCAGATTTTCCCACTTGCTTGTTGGCTATGCATATAAAATGTTCCGTTCCATTCCTTCCAGTTTCAGTATCTCTCTTGTTTTGCCTACATACACTAAGTTACAAGTTTCACAATTTATTAGGTAAATATGGATTTTGCTCTTGTAGAATTTTATCTTTAACTAGAGAAGCAAGCAAGTTCCACATTGTGCATAGGCAGACCCAGGAGGGGGCTTTAGCCCTCTTCTTAATTACAGAAAAAAAGATGAGAATTGTTATACTTAAGAATGTGATTGCTTTGCTTTGGTAAGATTAAAACCAACTTTTATTTCTATTTTATTTCCTTAAACTAGATGAGCATCTATTTGTTTACAGTCGATGAGGATTTATCATAGCGGTCAACTGTATCTCAAAAGATGAAAGAAATTCTTAAATAATATGTTTTACTATTAAACAGCTTGTGAATACGAACAAAACTCTCTAACAATGAGGGTCAATAACAATTGAGTAATCGAACTTGTTATGTATTACGTTTAAAAGGCATCTTCATTTAATAAATGTTTTCTCAAAATTTAAATTCATCTTTACAACCAAAGGATACTTCGTGGATCACGTAATGATTTTTTTTAAAAAAAATTGGAAATAAAAATGCTCTATTACTGACTGTTTCATTGGTAAGCTGTATACCTCAAAATGTGTTAGCCCTTCCCCAAAAGAATCCTGGATCAATCTCTGACATTGTATATTTATTGTGTGTTGTGATTTAACTGAGCATGGTAGCAAACCATTTCTGGACCACAAACCACTGACATCAACCCCAAAGTCAAGCTCTTAAAAACCATCAGCAGACCTACAGAACTTAAAGTTTGGGGAGATAATAAACCACAGGGAACAAAATAATGAACTTAGAAATACCATCTTTCGACAACTTGGGCAGGTGGAAGGGCAAGGACCCCACCTCCATGACCAGTACCTCTAGAAACTCCAATGCCCTCAGTCGAGAAATAAGCTGAAACACTTCAAAACATGTTTGTTAAATTTCAAGTAAGTGAAGTTATAGTGTATCAACTGGCTCAAGATAAAATTGAATTATTGTTTCACTTCACTATCTCCAACTTCTGAATACCACATTAATTACAAATTGAGTGGTTTCATTAAAGATATAATTGTATCTCATACTTGGGTAGACTTTTCTTCTATGACTTTGCACTCTTTGTTTTTATACTTTTATACCTTAATTGAGAGAGCCTTGAGATATTGAACCAAGGAACAAACTGAGGTGCGTTTTTGCAAAAGTTGATAGATGCAGAAATCAAAATTTTACAGGAATCACTTTTTTTTAGTTTAAACACACAAGCATATATTTTATAACAAAAGTTTTTGGCGAAAAATATTCTTTGTTCAGAGGCAATGAAAGTGGGATAAACAGAAATATGTGCACTTTTTATGTATTGGTCTGTTTTATTCCCAAAAACTGAGGTTTTTTTCAAAACTCGATAAATGCAGTCTTTCTTCATATGAGTCTTATTAGAGCTTTAAAAAAAATGAACAAAATTAATAATCTTAGCTCAAAACTGTAATTATCACAAAAGTCTAATGGGACACCTCCTCTACAACAGTTGCGTAAAAGTCCTTTGCCTTATCTGTTATTTCTTAATGTCATTCTTTTTTGCTTTAGACACCATGTTAACTTCTGGAGCCTGGAATCTGCTAGCTTTGCAGCTTTGCACCTGCATAGTTTCAGACAGGAATGTTACGTTAGCGCAGTGCACGTTAAGTGGAAAACATTAGCTCATGGTTACATTAAATATGACTATTTAAGCAGCCAATGTGTGTCCAAGGATTCATATTTCACTTCTTGCCACTGAAACCTTCTTGGGAACTCAGTAGTTGGAATATTACAGCACTTAAAACTTTATACTATGGTGTAAAACATTTTACTTGGCCTTGTGTATATTTCAAATGAGTCCAGCATATATTGAGTTTTGAAAAAACCTGGAATGTTTGGTTGTCTCTAATTATGGCACGAATCGAGTTTTGCTAAATATGATTTCACAGATCTATTCAGATGCTAAAAAATATATAGATGCAATATATAAAAAATATTCGCAAATTTTTGCATCCATTGACTTTTGCAAAAATGCTCCTCATTTGGAACTATAGGAGTCAATGTAGTAATATAATTACTTCCCTTACTTGTTTAAAACGTGATGTGTTACATTCACTGACTATCTCTACCCATTATAGTTTATTTTTATTTTTTATATAGCTATTACTAACTATTCCTATGAAGGCTTATTTTTCTACCTACTTCATGCCAATCCAAATAAACGTTTGCTCAAATTACACATTTCGTAGTAGGTATAAGGGGGATACAGAAAAGAATAGATAGCCAGATGTTCTTATATGCTGGCCTTGAAACTCCAGATTCTTTCAATGGCATCAGGAGAAACAACGTAAGAGCAACAGCAGTGTTAAAACAAGACTAAGTATTGAAAAGTTCAAAAGTTCAATAATAACAAAGATCTTGGATATGGCTGATGCTACAGAAAAACTTACTTGAAATAACTTGTGTGTTTTAAAGAGATCTACATTTATTTGTGTAGTAAGTTTTCATCTATATAATATGGTTTACGTTGTACAAAACTACATAAAATTTCTTCAGAAAGAAGAGAACTTCCAAGGCTATTCCCAGAAAGTTCAAGATACACATTTTATTTGTCATGTAAATATCTTAAACATATTGTAACAGTGCTATTGTGAGTGGGTGGCGGGTGTGTTCTTCAGTGCCAGCCGACTTGTTGCTTGAAGAGATACGAGGAGATGTTCTGTCACCAACATTAATTCGTTGAACACCTTCAAGACACATCGATATGATTCTGTATCTTTCTGATCCTGCCTGCCATGAACTCTCTCAAACTCCTGTGTTGGTAAACGTGATCAGCACAGTCAGAGTTAGGAGCTTTTGATGTTGATAAGATCATTCAATCCACAGAAAATTACTATACTGCAGAGAGTCTTTTTCAGTATATTTGAATTTAACAAAACAGAATTATCTCTGAGCTTCAGTGAACAATGAAAGCATTTAAGGCTGAAAATAATGATTTCTACACATTTGCTGGATTATTTAATCAATTTCAGTTTTGTAGCTAGAAAAAGACCATAGATATAAAGTTGACAGTTATCTTGATCAAAAAAACCCTTCTAGGGTACAAATTTGAAAAATCTGATGTGTTGCATTCACATGACTTTCTCTATTCGCTGTTTACAATCTATTCTTACATAAGTAGGATACAGTAGGCTAAAGTGACAGTCTGATTTTGAAATTCCATGCTGTTTGCATGACTATGAGAAAAGATGAACCACTTGAAAAAAGTTTAGATATTTGAAAATTCAAACCAACAACAAAGAATATCTCAGAAATGGTTAATGCTACTAAAAGTGTTATTTGACACAAATTGTGTCCTTTAATGAGTTCTACATTTTTGTGAAGTAAGATTTTCTGTCTATCTCTTATGGTTTACTAGTTATACGAAAGTCACTCACGATGAAGAGGGCTTTGCAGGCTATTTGCAGAAAAATTCTGAATATACATTTTATTTGCCTATATATCTTAAATACATGGTATTTAAAAACATTAAAGTCATTTTTGAGAAATACAAAAATATGAAAGATATTTTGATGTAAAATGTAATTAGGGGTGGGGGAGTTTCTTGAAAATTGTGTTGCATTGGAAGATAGTGAACTTGAATATTGTCAAACCTCACTTATATGTTATTCTCTTGTACATTTTTCACAGATATACGTTAAATCCTTTAGTCACCAAAATTTGTCCAATTAATATTTAGCTAATTACGTGTTTTTGGGTTATACATTTTCTCATTAATGTCACATTTTTCTGTTCTCCATGCACAAAATATATTCATTTACATGCTATGTTAGGATATGTAATGCATGTTTTCTGTACACTGTATCCTTGTGGTTGCAGAAAACAACAGTAAGCATGTTGCGTGAGGCATCAATATTTTCGGAACACATTGTTGCCACACACTTGTTAAGGATACGTGGGGCACAGCATTCTTCCCTAGATTGTATCTATGATACTAGATGCAGTGATGAAGAAGTAGGCCAAAATAATGAGTGCTTCCAGTTTTGGAAATATCACAACAACAATTTCTATTATCACAAAGTCATAATGATAACATTTCTATGAGCAGTGCATATAATCGACTAGTGTATGACTGAGTGGAAAAATCAAAGAAGCAAAGAAAGATTGGCAAGTTTTTAAAACCAGTGTAAAGCCAGTAGTCTTGTCTTTTTGTTTTGTTTGATTTATAAATAACAGTACTGGTATGCATGTAAGTGCTCAAATAGTGTATAAAGTTTATTACTTCTTTGTTTGTTTGATTTACTCTTTCCTTATATTAAACAATTAAATAATGCATAATTAGTTTCAGTTCAGTAAGAAAAGTTTTACATTTATACATTATTTTAGCCATCTCCCTTTGAAAACATATAACTGAGGTTATACTGCACCAACTTTGGTATTTATCTGACTTTGTTTTTGAGTTATGCTGTTCACAGAGACACAGAGCAAGGATCTTTTGTAAAAATGTTTTTTTTTCCAGGGGCCTCAAAACATGTATTTCCATTAAAATTTTGACATGTAAAACCTTTGGATGTAATGCAATAACTCTACCTACTAGTTACATGGTGGTAGAGAGAGTAATATTAGTGTTGGTGTGTATTTTAGTGATTTTATGTTTGCAACATTTAAAAATTAGAATTCTACACTATGCCTGAATAACATTTCAAGATATTTTGCTTTCAGTCATTTCTTTCTATTTCTAATACAGTGAAGCCTGTTCAACATGAAGTGACATGATCCTAAATTTTTTATCCATTTTGTCGAAGTTTCTATATTATTCAGATTCCTTTCATATGCATATCATCAAAACACTAATTAAGCAATTTTACACTATCATTTGAGTCTCTTTGTCCTTGCACTAATGCATGGATTAACGCTAAACTAGGAATCCCAATACTGCACTCATATCTGAGGCTCTTGTCCTTGGAGCTCCAAACATCTGTCAGCTTCAATTGCTTTGTGTAGCACTCTTCTCCAAGCATTCTTTCAGCATACACATTTACAAGTGTAATCCCTTTCTTTCATCCTTTATACGATCACTCCTCAGGTGAAAGAAATCTTATTTATACTAATGACCTACATTTGCAATTTCCTTGGAAGTACAGTATGTCCCAAAATAAATGTGTTTTAATACTGCATACTTCTGTTTAAACAATTGCAGATGGCTTCCATTTCCACATTGAGGAGTATCAGTATTACTCAGGAAAAATTACACAAAGTATATAATTTCCACCAGGTCCAAAACTTTTTTTCCGAAATAGACAGCATTCTTATTTACTCAGTGTCTGATTTGGGCAGGTTTCACTGTATCAGCTATAGCTTCTGAGTGTATATATTATTTAACTTAACCTAATTTGAGAACACACACTGTACTTTGTTGCAGCTTATGGATGACCTACATCCCACAAGATGGCATCCAATGGAAGCTTTTACCAACTGCCAGATGAGCTGCTCCTGAAAATATTCACTTATTTGGATATTCCTGACCTTGTCCTCAACATTCAACATGTGGATAGTCACTGGAAAGCAATAGTGCAAGACATCAGCTTTTGGAGAGACTATGTGTTCACTTTTGAAGAGAAAATGGCCGATAAACAAATAATCCTGCTGTTAGAGAACATGCCAGCCCTTCGAGCTCTAGTTGCAACAAGAGGTGCAACCAATAATGTGATACATACATTATGTAAAACCAACAAGTTTATCTCACGTCTTGAGCTACACCAAGATCATAAATTTACTACCTTATATTTGGAAACAATTGCAAAAAACCTACCACACATTCAGCACTTAGCATTTCCATTAACATGGAGAGAAAGTGAAAATGCAATGAAGTATTCAACTCTCATACAACAGTTTCATCAACTTTTAAGTTTAAGATTGAAAGGATCTGGATTTGATGCAAAGGATTGCTTTTTCTTGAAGGGAATTGCTAGTGAATGTTTACTTCTGCAAGAAATTGATTTGGGAAGACATGCATTTAAGAAAGAAGATGTTATTTTATTTTTAGAAGCAAAGAAAAAAGTAATTTCTAAGTTTTCTGCTGAAAGTAGAAATTTTGTAGAAATTATTCACATTTTGGGGGTCTGTAAACACTTAGAAGCACTGCATTTTTCATATGGTGGAGAAACCCTGCCAAACATGCCATTGTTTGACTTACCAAATTTAAAACATCTTGGAATTATTGACTATGACCAAGAAAATTTTTCAACAATTGTGCAAAATTTGCAGAAAAGTACCATGTGTAATTTACTGGAACTAAATCTAAGCTCATGCAATTTAGATCCAGTGCAGTTTGAAAATATTTTGGTTAACTGTGTGCGTTTGAAAATCCTGATTTTGAAAATTTGTTATCTCCCAAATGGTGATGATTTTCGGTACATAGAGAAATGCACTCATCTGGAGTATGTTGATGTATATAATAGCACTATAACAGATGTAGCAGTGGAGATATTTGCTGAAAAATGCAGAAAACTGAAGTTTTTAGATATGAGTGGCACTAGAATCACAGACTTTGGTTTTCAATGTTTAATGAAGTGCAATGAACTAGAGACTTTAAAACTGAATCGAACAGAAGTAACTGGTCAGTATTTCCACCTTATTCCTCTTCATCTCACCAAATTATGTGAGTTACACATAAAATATTGTGATCAATTAGACTTTCAGTATGTGCAGCATCTGCAAGAGCAGATGCCTCATCTACAAGTTCATGCAAGTGGAGAAGTTGTTGTTCCTGAAGATTCTGTGGACCTTGCAGGGACAGACATATTCTCAGAGTTGTGCTAGGTACTTGAGGCTTTTGCTACATACTCATAAATACTTTAGTTTTTAAACGTAGCTTGAAAAAGTTCCTGGAATTAATAACACAGAAATCAGTTATCAGAATGCAAAATACAATATTCCCTTCAAAATAATTCATTTCCACAATGACACACTTCAGCCAGTGTGTGTAAAGTGACTGGAAGAAGCCCTAGTGCTCTCATTGCATTTGCAATAACTTTATCAGTGTTTCATTGTTCTGCAAATGAAACCAGGCCGTTTTTCTGCATATTTTCTTCTTATTGTATCTCTGAGTCAACAAAGAATTTCTTTTGTTGCAGTATGACCTTCTGGAATAAACTCATAGTAGACAAGACACTGAGTGTCAAAGAAAACTTCCAACATAAATTTGTCTCTGAAGATGTCCTTAGGAAATGTTTGGGGTTTACACTCACATGCTCATTGTTTAGTCACTAGTTCTTACAAATAGTAGTAAGTTTCATTTCCAGCAGTTAATTATGTTGCTCAAAAAACTCATTATCTTGTTCAGCCAATTTGATTAGATCATCAGAAATAATCATTCTTGAGACAACGGCTTTGGAACCACTTTTGAGGTACGTAATGAAATGTCTGTGAAGAATTGTGTGAACAGTTCAAATTGAAAATCCAACCTTTGCTGCCTCAGTAGTCCTTCGGTCACCCCGCACAACAACATGCACTGGTACATTTGTTGCAGTTGTTGGTAGTCTTTGGTGCTATCGTGGCCTCAATGAAACATATGCAAGGTACAAATTTGTTTTTTTTTTTTTTCTTTCATTGTTGCTTCACCATAAGCTTATTCGAAAGTCTTAATGTCTCTGATTATGTAATAAAACTTTATGTTCTGAAGTCGATATTATCTAGCGATAGATGAACACGCACAAACAATTAAAACTGGTTGCCATGCAAAGACAACAGTTGTTACAATCATAAAAATTGTATGGAAGTGACATCATGAACATTACCAACAACTAATAGAAAAATATACTTTATGATTTTACAGTTAAAAAGAAAATATATTCCAGGAAAATTTTGAAGCTAGTTTATGCAGCTTCTAAGATTCTGTGTTGATATAGTTTATGCAGCTTCTAAGATTAACTGTTTTCTGTGTTGATATATCTAAATTTTATACCTTTTATCTTTTAAGTGAATAATTAATAATATGAATTTAATCACTGTATATTTCTTAGTAAAATGCAAATTAAATAATTTATTGATTACCTGAGAAATGTTTGTGCTGTCAGCTTTTAGATTTTCTGTGTGTTCTGACTTTCACAGTGTTTCAAAAGATCACTTATTTTGCCCCCCCCCCCCCCTATAACAACATTACATGCTTTGCACTTTGCTTTTGCAGTGTCTTCTTTAACTGTAACCATTTTGAAAAAAATATCCTCTTTCAACCACTTATCCGTAAACAACTGTTTCCTCACTTTCTTCACATATTTCAGCAATTCTTGACAGTATTCCCTTTTTCTCTTAGGGTGGAGTTACCCTTTATCACTCATTATATAATTGGCAGTACTTAAAATTACTAAATTAATTTTGTAGAATATAACAAACTTTTTACATGCCTATTTTAGTAATAATTGTAAATTAATTTTTTAAAATTAAAATTTACAAAATTCACTACATTTTCTCACTTTTTCATTCTTTGCCACGTCTCCCAAAGGCTTAAATTTTGCTAGAGAAATTCCAATACAGTTGGCAACACTGATATACAATGAAAATATTCTACACACTTAAAGGTGCTGTATAATGTAGATTTCAGCAGTGTTCTAACTATTCACACAGAAGTAATTCCTTTGTGACAAAACTGTGTACATACATTAGCTTAAGGACATTTCCTTTATCATTTGTAATGTATATAGATAGGACTTAATTTATTATATATATAGCTTCTTTTGCACTCTGTTTTATACAAATGTGATACTGCCATGAATTAATGTCATTTTAATCGGCAGATAAATAACTGAAAGGGAAAACTGTTAATACCTTTCAGTTGCTCATAAATAAGTATTATTTTGCTGTGATAAATAAAAATATAATATGTATTTATTTAATACTTGAAATAAATATGATGTTAACATCCAGGAGTTATGAGTATACTTTTTAATCTCATAAGCTATAATAGTGTAACCATACAAAAAACTTTTGATGTGTTACATTCACATGACTTTCACTACCCATCCCCCTGTTTATGTTGATCTACATCCAGTCTTAAGAAAGTTTATTGTTCCAATAACTTCATGTTACTTGACATAAACCTTTACAGAAATAGTTTCATTATACATTTGGTTTCAGGTACAAGAGCGGTAGACGTAACTGAATTCATTGGCAGATGCTTAAATGCAGGTTGCTGTATACTTGCCTTAGAATTTAACACTCTTTCCATGAAAAGTATTAAAAAAGTTGAACCAATAATAACAGAAATGACTGATATTGCAAACATTTGACATAAATTGTATGTTTTACAGATCTACTTTCTTTTGTCTATTCCTCATGGTTTACCAGTTATACAAAATTCTTTCTGGATGAAGGGAAATTCAAGATATACAGCTTATTTTCATGTAAATACATTAAATGTCACAGTAGACTTGCGATTATCCCAGCTAATTTGGACTGAGACTTCCTCGGATATGGAACAATTTGGATAATAGAGAGAGTTGTACATAATGAAAAAATATTTAAAACTGTATAGTAATTGAATTAATTGTTCTTCCACACAAGACATGTGTTGGACAAGGTTGGAAAGGTAGAATCAGGCGACAGAAAAATTCAATGCCATAGCCGGGATTTGAACCATGGATCTCCCAGTCTCCGTTTGGTTGCTCTAACCACTGAGCTACCATGGCAACATGCCGGCACGACACTAAATTCTCCAGCCGATTCGCATTTTTTCGCGGTAAACTACAAGGAGATCTAATTGTATTGAGATGACATACCCCAATGGCGACTTACAATGATTTGCCTGATTCTACCTTTCCAATCCTGTATAGTAATTGTTTATTATAACATTCATTCATTCATTCATTATCTGTTTACCCTCCTCTTATGTAGGACTTACACCCCCCAGGACTTACAGGTGGGTGCCTGGGGTCAGAGGCCCGTCGAGGAGCAGACACTCATGGATCAGATAGAGCATCCAGGATGGGTGATCAGCCCGATGCCTGGTATGGGATGAAGGAAGGTTTATTATAACATAATTCTTTAAAATGTACTTCATTCAGTTTAATTAAAAGATCAAAATATTAAATGAAGTGTTTTCTATGTTTTGGGCTAACCCCTTGCTGCATTGTAATGTCAATGTTGTAGGAACACTAGATCAAGTGAAGTATGCTAAAGCAGCTTTGATCACCTGCAGTCCCTCAAAATGTCATGTTTTCTGGGTGCTCCTCTTCATATCAACAATAGACTCACCTTTATCCAACCTTTTTATTGCATCAACAGAGAAACAACATACCTTTCTTTGTCTGTCATGTACTGTCTAGAATTGGCCTACACAGATTTAACCACCATCATAACAATCAGAATGTGAACTTGACTCCACGTGAGAGTGAAGCAGCAGAGGCTGCACATTGCTACAGTAGCATTCAACATCTTTGACACATGACTTTCTCTACTCACTCCTCTACAAACTATTCCTACGAAAGCTTCCATTTACTTGTTAATACAGATAAACCTTTATTTACACATTTCGTTGTAGGTATAAGAAGAATACTATCAGCTAAAGCGATGATCAAGTCCTTTCAAAGCGAGTTGTCATGTGATGGCTTTGAAATTCTGTTCCCTTTGTATATACACAAAAAAGAAAGTAGAGAAAGAATAATGATTTGTAGTTGACAATGGTATAAGCTGTTTGAAAATTCAAATCAATAAAAAAGCATATCTCAGAAATGGTTAATGCTACAAAGAATGTTATTTGACAAAAATTGTGAGCTTTAATGATGTCTAAACTTTTTGTGAAGCAAAATTTTGTCTTTCACTCATGGTTTAACAATTATACAAAAGTCAATCAGAATAAAGAGGACTTCACAGGCTAGTCCCAGAAAATCCAAGAAATACATTTTATGAAAATAGCTATTGCCTGTTCAGAGTCTTTTGAGGATAGTTAGTCACAGCAAGGTTGGGTTTGTGTGGCAGCTCTTTGTTATTGCTAGTGCCACCTTGCAATTCTTGTTGTCTCAAAAGCCTCTGAACATACTATAAAACATTTGCTTAACAGATTTTTTATTTTTGAGTTATATACTGTTCAAAACACAGAACTTTTTCTATCAATGCTTTTTTGTGTCCAGGGGACTTCAAAACATGTATTTCTGGGATCAAATTCTTGGTTGGAATAGAATACTTCCTGTAAGTATGTAATGGAGAAAGTAAAAAGGAAGGTTATGTTCCAACTACCATGGTTAAACTGGTAGAGCTGTCAAGAACATGCATTTTATTTGGTACATAATGAGACTCACTCATTTCTTTGAGCACAACTCGTTCAAAAAGTAGCAATGAACTATGGTCAAGCTTCTGGTTCATATGCTCTCTCGTGGGAAATACGCATTTACTGGTTCAAAAATTCATAGTATAGCATTGTTGTCAGACATGTTGCTTCAGTGCATTAGGAGATATGAATGACAATGTCATATGCCATGTTACTGTGTGTTCGACTTTGTTTCTACCCACTGTTAGGGTCAAAAGCATTGTTGTTATTGTTGATCTAATGTGCAGGATTTTGATCCACCAATTTTTCCCTTGCTAGCCAATATAAATTGTGTATCTTCCCATCTGGTGCAGCTTTCCTCAATTCTGGACATTCTAGTAGGTGTTCTCCAATTAAAATCTTGTCAGTATTGCAAATCTTACATGCTTTGTCATTCATAAAACCAAACCTATGTAGATGTTTCGCCAGACAGTCATGTCTAGTGGCTAATCTGAAGTGAACAACGGCTTCTTTCCTTGGGACATTTTTTATTTTTTGTACTATTTCTTTTATGTTGGAGTAATTTCCTTTTGAATATTATATTGGTATTTTTGTTCCATATTAATTTTGACATTTTTTAGTTTCATATCTGGTCCACACGACTTTATAGGTTTTGAATATAACACTGCATCTTTTTTGGGCAGAAAGTCTGCTGTCTCACTCCCACGTGTGCTGGTATCCACAGTAATATTCTCTGCTGAAGTTTTGTTTGTAGTAATCTATAATAAGATCTCACATCCTTGATATTATAAGATTCATCTGGACTATCATATCGTTCTATTGCTTGAATGGCATAAACTAAGTCTGTGAGAATAACTACTTTATTTTCTTTTATATCAGTCCTGTAGTATATCTGTTCTAATGCTGGTTGTATTGCAACAACTTCATCAAAATTTGTGGATTGTCTAGCCAATGTAAAATAATGTGAAAAGTATTTACAGTATATACCACATCCCACATTATTTCTCAATTTATCTGCAGAACCATCTGTATAAATTCTAAGCCACTCTGTTTCAGGGAATTGATTATGTAGATGTTCAAGTGTAGCAACTCTGCATACTTCTGGTGAATCTCCTTGTTTATTTAGTAGTTCTATCAGCTCTTTATTTGTTACTATCTTGATAAAATCCATTGGATTAGTTCTAGGAGGATGAGGAGTGCATTTTTCTGATAAATTTAGGTAATTATAATTCTTCTCTAAAAAGGATTTGTTTGTAATCTGTGTTTTTAGCTTGTATTCTCTAGGTAGTTGTTGAAACCATTGATGTTTGCTTGGGTTTGTTTTTAATTTTACATATAATTGTGCAGCTTGTATTTCAATGTTGGCTTTCATTGCAAAAGGGTCAAAAGTTCTATTATTACATTATATTACACAAATTCCATTTTGTCATGCTCTATTCTGTCATTAACATAAGAAAACACATATTAAAATATGTTCCAAAATAAATGTCATACAAGTCTTATACAAAATTTCATTCAGAATTGTGTGAGGGGGGGGGGAAACCTCAGTCATGTGTAAAATCATTTAGTTATATATAGATCACAAATTATATATAATGCAATTAATTAAATAATAACTATTCTTTAAATTCCAGAAATTGCACAATATGATTAAAATAGATTATGCTACTACTAACCTTTAATACAAATTAATGTTAATTAACTCAGAAGTGTTCCTTTACCTACTGTAATGCTATATACAATGGTTGTACTTCAAATTCAGTTTTGTTTTAACGCATTACAAATTAACAAACTTGAGAATAAACTCGGTAATGACAAAAATTGCCAACGGAAAAACTAGCCATACTTGAGAGCACCTTAATGCTCTAAATAGCTACTACAAAATCTCAAATGGTAAACACGTCAATATTTATTATTATTATTATTGTTATTATACCAGTTTCCAGACAATAATCCCGAAGTGCTTCCATATATCGCTTCTTCTGGTTTTATGTTCTAACTGATAAATTCCATTTAATTTTAAGAAAATATTTCCACTTGTGCCTTTTGACTCCATACCGGAATATCATGGAAACTAAGGATACATATAGACACCGTGAGACAACAACGCCACTGAGCCTGGTCACAATGGGTGTTCAGTATACCAAACAGAATGGACTGAGAGTGGGACACCGAGTTCTGGTATATCCAACTCACCTGTATGCACAAGCTCATTTGTGTTCGAAGGTATGAATGGTACAAATTAATGACCAAAAACTCATTTGATGGACAGCTCTTGAGAAACGTTGCTACCTTATTAGCACCACACTTTTGACAGCAATCTTGAGAGGGTTATTGTCCCACTGTTGGCACTACATATTGCGGGAGATATGTTTCTTGGAGTGTTCGCCCCACGCATGATACAAACTTTCTGATGGCCTTCGCCCCCACATTTAAAAAATCAACTTTGTATTTTTTAATGTTTATTTAAATATTATATATGTATTCCTCGGCTGTGTCAGTAGTAATTTTTAGAACATGTATCTCTTAGCAGGGGTAGTACGGCTAAAGAATGAAGGCTTACACAAATTATAATGGTATTTAGCTTCATTTTATTAATTTTTCACACGATTAAATAACACTTCAATGATGTATTCTACTGTAGAGCTGTGAGATTATTGTTACTTGTACTTTTTAACACGTAAACTTTATATTATTCATGTGTAATGAATTTTTTTATGTCTCACACTGAATGCGTATCGTACCAATTGGGTACGCAATCTAAAAGTGTCTGCCTGGGAACGCTGTTTTGTAGCATCTACCGCCTAAATTTGTGCAATTTATCTATTTCAAGTTTCCTAAAGGGGAAAAATTAAAAGGGTCTTAAGAATAATTGGAATACACGTACATATGTATTTATTATTAACTCCTACTCCAATAGAATACTTTTATTCAACTTTTAGCTCTACTAGTTGTTGATTTGCTATTTATGAACTGTTTTAAATATTACATTATTATTCCAAGAATCATTGCTACTTGTAATAATACTACTTTAAATCAAATTGAATTGGGCAGAATTCCTTACCTTTAGGGAGGAACGATTTTAAAAAAAATTTACTTTTTTTGTTATTTGATTTTTTTTTAACCAGGAATTTTTGTATTGATACAATGTTTATATAAAATAAAAAAAATGTTATTTTATAATTTATTAAATATTTAATATGTTCTGTTATATTATTTAAAGTTTTAAAAAATTCTTTACTTAAGTTTTATTCTTGCTTATAGCTATTTGTTTTAATATTATACTATATGAAAATGTGTGTGTTATAATTTTCTTGATGAAATTTATACTTTGGCTATGCAGTAGATAATTTTATTGATATTAAGTTATTTTAGATTTAGTAAATGTTATATAAATTTGGTAAAAATTGTGCCAGCATCCGCGGTTATACAATAAAAATTTAATGAATATTATTGGTTTTTAAGTAATTAATATTAATTATTATTAAATGATGATTAAATATTTTAGGGTGAAATGTTTTAAAATACTTTAATAAATTAATTTATTAGTGTGATGAATTATGAAATTAAAAGAATAAACTAGGATTAGATACCCTATTATTTTTGTAGTAAACTTGTAAACTAAAGTATTAGTATTTATGGTCTTAAAACTTAAAGAATTTGACGGTATTATAGTCTATTTAGAGGGGTCTGTTGTTTAATCGATAACCCGCATTGAACCTTACTTATATAATTTCTTGTATATCGCTGTTTAAGAATATTTTTTAGGTAATTTTCTGAATATATAAATATTTAATATTTCAAGTCAAGGTGCAGTAATAAATAAGTTTATTAATGGACTATAATAAATTATATTTATTATGAATAATTATTGAAAAGTAGTTTGAAAGTGGATTTAATTGTAATTTCATGAAGTTTATTAAAATGACTAATAGCTCTATAATATGTACACATCGCCCGTCACTCTCATTATTAAAATGAGATAAGTTGTAACAAAGTAGGTGTACCGGAAGGTGTACCTAGAAAGGAAATTTAAACAAATTAAACTTGAAGTTAAGATTTTCATTTACACTGAAGATTATTATTGTGCAATTCAATATAATTTGAAATTTATAAAAATTGTTTATTTTAGTTTTTTTGTTTGAATGTAAATTAAATAAAATTCTGTTATTGTATTATACATTGATGTAATAATTTTTACTATAGTATACTAGTATTGTAAAAGAAATTTAATTTAATATAATTAATTTAAGTTAATTTGGTTTATTGTATCTTGTGTTTCAGAGTATATCAAAATTAATAATAGAATTTTTTTTCTTGAATTTGAAAGATTTAATTAATAATGTTGATTATTGTATCATAAATATTAAAAATTATTAATTAGTAGTGAAACGTTAAGTCATTTTAAATAATATCTAGTTTTTTAGTAAATAAATTTAATTTAGAGAATGTAATTCATTAAATATTTAAATATTAAAATATTTTATTTTCTTAACTTTGAAAGGGAAAAGCTTTTTAAAGTGTTCTTATAATAATATGTTAAATAGAATTATATAAATTTAGAGTTCATTATTAATTTGAGGATGTTAAAATTTAATTCTTATTTTATTTGAAATTTTTAATTATTATTTAATATATATATTAAAATGTTAAGTTAAATTAAAATTTTTTAGGAAATATGATTTAATTAGTAACATTTTTATTATTTTATGAATAATATGTAATGTTAATATAAAGAATTAAGCAAATGATTAATTTACTCACCTGTTTATTAAAAACATGGTTTCTTGAATAAATTAGGAGATTTAACCTGCCCACTGAATATAGTTTGAAGGGCCGCAGTATTTTGACTGTGCAAAGGTAGCATAATCATTAGTCCTTTAATTGAGGGCTAGTATGAATGGTTGAATGTAGTAAATACTGTTTTATAATAATTTAATTGAATTTAGATTTTAAGTAAAAATACTTAAATTAAGTTAAGGGACGAGAAGACCCTATAGAGTTTAATACATATAATAATTAATTAAGTTAAAATAGATAAATTTGTTGTTATTATGAAATGTATTTGATTGGGGTGATTAAAAGATAAAATAAACTTTTTTTGTTGTTTTAATATTGTAATTAGTTATTAGATCCATAGTTAATGATTAAAAGATTAAATAACCTTAGGGATAACAGCATATTTTTTTTTTGAAAGTTCATATTGAAAAAATAGATTGTGACCTCGATGTTGGATTAAGATTAGTTTTAAATGTAGATGTTTAATAACTAGGTCTGTTCGACCTTTAAATTCTTACATGATCTGAGTTTAAACCAGTGTGAGCCAGGTTGGTTTTTATCTTTAATTATATTAAACATTTTAGTACGAGAGGACCAAATATTTGAAATAATTTTTTGTAAATAAAGGAATTTCATTAATATAACTATTTTGGCAGAATAGAGTGTAATAGATTTAGAATCTAAATAGATATCTAGTAATTATAGATAGTAGATGTTAATTAATGAAATATTTTTGATAATGTTAGTAGGTTTAATTTTAGTTATTTTTGTTATAGTTGGAGTTGCTTTTTTTACTTTGTTGGAACGAAAAGTTTTAGGTTACATTCACATTCGCATTCGTAAAGGCCCTAATAAGGTAGGATTTGTTGGAATTTTTCAACCGTTTAGAGATGCTGTAAAATTATTTTGTAAAGAGTATGTAAATCCTTTAGTTTCAAATTATCTATTGTACTATGTATGTCCAGTATTTTCTTTATTTTTATCTTTGATTTTATGAATATTAATTCATTATATAAGAGGTTTATTTACTTTTAATTTAGGTTTATTATTTTTTTTTTGGTATGTACGAGAATAGGAGTTTATACTATTATATTAGCTGGTTGATCTTCAAATTCTAATTATGCTTTATTAGGGGGTTTACGAGCAATTGTTCAAACAATTTCTTATGAGGTAAGATTAGCATTAATTTTATTATCTTTTGTTTTTTTAACTAGAAGTTATTCATTATTGGATTTTTTCTATTATCAAATGAATATCTAATTTTTGTTTTTATGTGTACCATTATGCAATATGTGAATTGTATCTTGCTTAGCTGAAACAAATCGTAGACCTTTTGATCTTGCTGAGGGGAATCAGAGTTAGTTTCAGGGTTTAATCTTGAATATGGTAGAGGAGGTTTTGCTTTAATTTTTTTGAGAGAATATTCAAGAATTTTATTTATGAGAATAATAATATATATTATTTTTCTAGGTTCTAATTTAAATTCATTTATTTTTTATTTAAAATTAATTTTTATTGTTTTTTTATATATTTCAATTAGTGGAACTCTAGCTCATTATCGATATGATAAGTTAATATATTTAGCATGAAAAAGTTTTTTACCTTTATCTTTAAATTTTTTATTTTTTTATTTAGGTTTAAAAGTTTTATTTTAGGGGTTTAAATAAGTAAAGTTAATAAGGGAATTAAACCCTTTATTATGATTTCAAGACATAATCTTATCATTAAGTTTATAACTTGTTAATAATATAAGGTATAATCTCATACCTTAATTATTAAAATATTTAATATATAATAAAGAAAATATAAAATAGTAAGAATTTGTCCTGTTAAAATGTAAGGATCTTCAACTGGACAAGTTCCAATTCATGTTAAAAGTATTACAATTATTATTATAAATCAAAATATTAATTGATTAATTGGATAGTATTGGAATCTTCATAAACTTGTGTTTGTAAAAGGTATTATAAATAAGATAGCAATTGATATTACTAAAGCAATTACTCCACCTAACTTATTAGGAATAGAACGTAAAATAGCATAGGCAAATAAAAAGTATCATTCTGGTTGAATACGAATCGGAGTAACAAGTGCATTAGCTGGAGTAAAATTATCAGGATCTCCAAGAATATAAGGTTCTTTAAGAGATAAAAGAGATAAGAATGTTAATAATATAATAAATCCTAAGATATCTTTGAATGTGAAATAGGGGTGAAAAGAAATTTTATAATGTTACTATTTGTCCCTAAGGGATTGTTTGACCCAGTTTGATGAAGAAATAATAGATGAATTATAATTATCGCAGTAATAATGAATGGTAAAACAAAATGAAATGTAAAAAACCGATTTAAAGTAGCATTATCTACTGCAAAACCACCTCACACCCATTGTACTAGTTCAATATCTAATTTAGGAATAGCAGATAATAAATTAGTAATTGCTGTAGCACCTCGGAATGATATTTGCCCTCATGGTAAAACATAACCTACAAATGCTGTTGCTATTACTAAAAATAAAATTATAACCCCAATCATTCATGTATAGTAAAATTATACGATCCATAATATAATCCTCGTCCAACATGAAAGTAGATACAAATAAAGAATATTGATGTGCCATTAGCATGTAAGGTTTGTAAAAATCACCCATAATTTACGTCTCGACAAATATGAGTAACTCTAGAGAAGGCTAAATCAATGTGAGCTAAATAATGTATAGCTAAAAATAATCCTGTAATTATTTGAATAATTAGACATAAACCTAAAAGAGAACCAAAGTTTCATCAAGATCTAATATTTGAAGGTGTTGGTAAGTCTATTAAAGCGTTGTTAGAAATTTTAATTACAGGATGGATTTTTCGTAAGGGTTTATACACTAATATATTTGTCGTAAGGGTCCTTTAAAGATATTAATTATTTTAACAACTGCAATTAAAGTTAAAAATAGATAGGAGGCAATAAAATTTGTGATAATATTGGTAGGATAATTATATATTTTTAGTAAAAAATTATTTGATATAAAAGTGAAGTTGATTCTATTTTCTATATTTTCATATATGTTTATATGATAATTAAAGCCTATATAATAAATTAATATGAAAATAATTGGTAAAAGAATACTAATTAGTAAAATTTTATTTGAATAGAAAAATAATTCATTTGAAGCTAATCTGGTGACATATATAAATAGAATTAATATTCCTCCTAAATAAATTAATAATAATAATACGTAGGAGAATGAAAATCTTAATGATATGGAACCTCAAATAAAACATAAACATAATGTTTGAATAAAAAGGATTAAACCTATGGATATAGGATGATTTAAAAATATTAAAGTAATTCTTAAAGTTAAACTTATAACCAATAATAAATATAGGATATCAAAGGATAGTTTATAATAAAATATTAATTTTGGAAATTAATGATAAGACTTCTTTCTTTTGAAGTTTTAAAAGCTAATTTGTTCTTATTTTTGGCTTACAAGACCAATGTTTTATTATAAACTATTAAAACAGAATGTTAATAATATTTTGTTTTATGTTTTTGTGTGGTTTGTGACCCTTTTCTTCTAGATGTAAACATTTGTTAGTAACTTTATTAAGCTTAGAATTTATTGTTGTAGTATTATTTATTAGTATATATTTTTATTTAATAATAATAAGAGGAGAATTGCATATAACAATAATTTTTTTATCATTTGCAGTTTGTGAGGGTGTATTAGGATTATCAATTTTAGTTTCTATAATTCAAACTCATGGAAATGATTATTTTAATTCATTTGATTTATTACAATGTTAAGATATATTATATGTTTATTATTTTTAATTCCATTATGTTTTATAAATAAAAGTTGATTATTAATTCAGAATTTTTTATTTTTTATATCCTTTAAGTTTTTAATTAGTATTGATTTTTTTAGTTGAATAAGATTGAGTTATGTATTTGGATATGATTATTTATAATATGGTTTAACTATATTAAGATTTTGAATTTGTGTTTTAATAATTTTAGCTAGATATTCTGTAGCTGGACATAAATTTTATAATAATTTATTTATATTTGTAATTTTAATGTTGTTATTAATATTCATTTGTGCTTTTTGTAGAGTAAATTTAATTTGGTTTTTTTTTTAAAGTAGCTTAATTCCAACTTTATTTTTAATTTTTGGTTGAGGGTATTAGCCTGAACGATTACAAGCTGGTCTTTAATTATTATTATTATACACTTTATTAGCTTCGTTACCATTATTGATAGGAATAGTATATCTTTATAATAATCGAAATTATTTAGTTTTTTCGTTAACATATAAAAATGATTTATTTAATTATTATTTATATTTCAGAATAATTTTGGCGTTTTTAGTTAAGATACCTATATATTTAATGCATTTGTGATTACCTAAGGCGCATGTTGAAGCTCCAGTCTCAGGTTCAATAAATTTAGCTGGAGTCTTATTAAAGTTAGGAGGTTATGGTTTATTACGAGTATTAGAATGTTTAATGAGAGTTGGAATATTAATTAACATATTTTGATTATCTATTAGTTTAATAGGTGGATTTATCGTCAGTTTAATGTGTTTACGTCAAGTAGATATAAAAGCATTAATTGCTTATTCATCTGTAGCTCACATAGGTTTAGTTATTGGAGGTTTAATGACATTGAATATTTGAGGATTTTATATAACCTTTATTATAATAATTGCTCATGATTTATGTTCATCTGGTTTATTTTGTTTAGCTAACATTAGCTATGAACGATTAGGAAGATGAAGATTATTGATTAATAAAGGTTTATTAAATTTAATACCAAGTATAACGTTATGATGATTTTTACTTTTGTCCTCTAATATAGCAGCCCCTCCTTCACTTAATTTATTAGGAGAAATTGGGTTAATTAATAGAATAGTTGGTTGAATATGAATATCAATATTTTTTCTTATATTTATTTCATTTTTTAAGCTGCTTATACATTATATTTATATTCGTATAGTCAACATGGAATGTATTATTCTGGAATTTATAGAAGAGTAAGTGGATATTGTCATGAATACTTATTGTTACAGTGATTACCATTAAATTTATTAATTTTAAAAAGAGATTATGTATTGGTTTGATTTTAAGTATTATACTTAAGTAGTTTATAATAAAATTATGATTTGTGGTATCATAGATATAATAAATTAGTCATTTTAAGTTATGATCTATTTATCATTATGTTTTATTAGATTTTTTTTTATTAATACTATTTTCTTTATCAATGTTTGTACTTGGAATTTATTTTATTTTAAATGATTTAGTTATTTTTATTGAATGAGAAATTGCTAGATTAAATACTTCTTCAATTATAATAACATTATTGTTGGATTGAATATCTCTTATATTTATAAGTTTTGTTTTATTAATTTCATCCTTAGTGATTTTGTACAGAGAAGATTATATAATTGGAGATTTTTCATTAAATCGATTTATTTTTTTAGTTTTAATATTTGTAATGTCAATAATTTTTTTAATAATTAGTTCAAATTTAATTAGAATTTTGCTGGGTTGAGATGGCTTAGGTTTAATTTCTTATTGTCTTGTCATTTATTATCAAAATATTAAGTCTTATAATGCTGGGATATTGACTGCTTTATCTAATCGAATTGGAGATGTTGCTTTATTAATAGCAATTTCATGAATATTAAATTTTGGAAGATGGAATTATGTTTTTTACTTAGATTGTATATTAACTAAAAATGAAATATATTTAATTTAATTTTTAGTTATTTTGGCACAAAGTGCACAAATTCCTTTTTCGACTTGATTACCTGCTGCAATAGCTGCTCCCACACTGGTTTCAGCCTTAGTTCATTCATCAACTTTAGTTACAGCTGGAGTATATTTATTGATTCGATTTTGTAAAGCTTTTCCGGATTGGTTATTATAATTCTTATTAGTAATTTCTGTTTTAACAATATTTATATCAGAATTGGGGGCAAATTTTGAATATGATTTAAAAAAAATTATTGCTTTATCAACTTTAAGACAATTAGGATTAATAATAGGAATTTTATCTTTGGGTTTTTCAGATTTAGTTTTTTTTCATTTATTAACTCATGCTTTATTTAAGGCACTATTATTCATATGTGCGGAAATAGTAATTCATAATGTAAAAAATCTACAAGATATTTGTTTTATAGGAAATTTATCAATTTTTATACCTTTTACTTCATCTTGTTTTATAGTATCAAATTTTGCTTTATGTGGAATACCTTTTTTAGCAGGCTTTTATTCAAAAGATATAATTTTGGAAATAGTTTCTATAAGAAATTTAAATATTTTTATATATATTTTATGTTTTTTTTCTACTGGTTTAACAGTATGTTATTCTTTTCATTTATTTTACTATGTTTTATGAGGAGACTTTAATTTAATATCTATATTTAAATTAAGTGAAGAAAATTGAATAATAGTTTATGGAATATTAGGTTTAATATTGTTTGCAATTATTGGAGGGGGTATTTTAAATTGAATAATTTTTCTTACTCCTTATTTTATTTATATATCATTGTATATAAAAATAATACCTTTATTAGTTAGATTTATAGGCTTATGATTGGGAAGAATTTTATTTAAATATAGAATAAATTATTATTTTGTAATATTTAAACATTATAAAATAATAATTTATTCTGGTTAAATGAGATATATACCTCTAATTTTTACTAAAGGAGTTAGAAAAATACTTTAACAATTGGTTTAAATTCAATTGTATATATTGATACAGGTTGAAGAGAATATTTTGGAACACAGAATTTATATTATATTTTAATAAAATTAAGTGGTTTTAATCAATGATTTTAAAATCATATTTAATAATTCTTTAAATTATTTTACTTATGATAATATTTTTTATTTATTTAAATATCTTATACAGAGTATAACACTGATGCTGTTATTGAGATAATTATTTATCTTAAAGTAAGTAAATAAGTATTATTTATAAAATTGAAATATATTTATTTTTACAATGAAAATGTAGTGTTTTGTTTAAACTATATAAATTAAGTTATAATAAAATGTAAATGGATTTAAACCACTTAAATAATAAGTTAGCAACTTATATTTGATCAGCACATTTTCTCAGTTGGAAAATATTTCAATTTAATCATTAACAGTGATATACCTCTATTTGGTTTCAACTAACAAATATAAATAAGGATATAGACATCTTACTATCAGGTCGAAACCGATTACAATAAATTTGCTTCTTACTTATAATAAGGAAAATTGATATTTCAATACTTTTTGAGTGCAAATCAAAAGTTATTATTAACTATAACCCTAATATGTATATGTTTATATTAAATTGCTCAATCAAGAGATCGTTGATTTCATTAATGAAATAAACCAATTGCTAAAATTAATAGAAATATAATTCTAATAGATATTCAATGTAATAAGTTTGATTTAAGAGGAATAATAGTTATTGGTAAAATTAAGGCAATTTCTACATCAAAAATTAAAAAAATAATAGCAACTAAAAAAAAAAAAACGTAAAGAAAATGGGAGACGGGAAGATCTAATTGGATCAAAACCACATTCAAATGGTGAGTTTTTTTCTCGATCTTCAATTTTTTTTTATAGTAAGTTTGTTAATAGTATAATGATAAAAGTTATTAATATAATTATAGATGATATGAAAGTTAAAATTTTAATTACTTATTCTAATTGAATTATAGACTTTTTGATTGGAAATCAAGGGTACTTTTTATACTAAATAAATTATTTATCTTCCTCATCAATAAATGGAAATGTATAAGAATAATCATACTACATCTACAAAATGTCAATATCATGCAGCTGCTTCAAAACCAAAATGGTGATTAGATGTAAAATGCTTATTAGTTATTCGAAGTAAACATGTAATTAAAACTGTAGTTGCAATAATTACATGAAGCCCATGAAATCCGGAATCTGCAATAGTAAAAGAAGCTTCACAATATTCATAAAGCTGTAATATGGTAAAATAAATTCCTAAGATAATAGTAAATAATAATCCTTGAATGGCTTCATGTAATAGTAATCCCTGATGCTAAAAGTACAGTAGTATTAAGAAGAGGGACTTGAAGAGCATTAAAAGGTATAATTCCTATAGGTGGTCAAAAAGACCCAATTCAATAGTAGGGGTTAATCTTCTGTGATAAAATGTTCAAAAAAATGAAATAAAAACAAAATTCTGAAATAATAAATAGGACTATTCCTCATTGTAATCCTGAAATTACTTTTTTAGTATGTAATCCTTGATAGGTGCTTTCTTGTACAACATCTCGTCATCATTGAATAGTAATCAAAATTAATATAAATATTCCTAATAATATTAATTTTTGGTTAAATTCATATGAAAATTTAATAAATCCTAATATTGTAATTCTTAAGGCTGCTGTAATAGGTCAAGGACTATAAGTGACTAAATGGTAGGGATGATTAGTATGTATTGACATTATTAACTTACTTCTCTAGAGTATAAAGTGCTTAATACTGCAAAGACATATGATTGAATTATGGCAACAGCAGATTCTAAGGTTAAAAGTATAATTTGAGTTAATATTAATAAAGGTATAAATAAATTAAATATATTTCTCCCAGTATTCCCTAATAAGGTTATTAGCAGATGACCTGCAATTATGTTAGCTGCTAATCGGATGGCAAGAGTACCAGCACGAATTATGTTTCTAATTGTTTCAATACAAACTATAAATGGTATTAATATATTAGGAGTTCCTTGGGGAACTAGGTGAGCAAATATATATTTAGAATTATTAAATCAGCCAAAGATTATAAATCTTAATCATAAGGGTAAAGCAAAAGATAAAGTTATAACTACAAGACTTGTTCTAGTGAAAATATATGGAAATAATCCTATGAAATTATTATATACAATAATTGAAAATGTTGATCCTTTATTAATTTTTTTTACCAATTAATAACTTAACTTCTTCATGAAGTTTATTAATAATTAGATATCATAATATTTTATTGCGTGAGGAAATTAATCATATTGATGAGGGGATTAATAGTAATCCAATAAAAGTTCTTAATCAATTTATAGATAAATTTATAAGACTTGATGAGGGATCAAATACTGAGAATAAATTGGTTATCATTTTCAAATAAAGGTTTTTAATAAAGTTTTATTTAAGGTTGATGTATTTTCGTGGGAAAGTATATAAAAATTTATTACGTTAAATAGGAATAATATGATTGAAAAAAAAATAAAAAGAATCAATTTAAAGGTATTATTTGAGGTATAAAGATGTATTAATTATTAATAATTTTAGTTTGACATGTTAATGTTATTTTTTAACTAACTTCTTAATTAATTAATTAATTGTCATTAGAAGTAATTACTATATTACTATAATTTGGTTTAAGAGACCATTACTTGTTTTCAGTCATCTAATGATTCAGAATAATTTGAGATTCAGTTAAGAAAATTATTAGTTCAATTCCTTTCAATCACAATAGGTATAAATCTGTGATTTGCTCCACAAATTTCTGAGCATTGACCGTTGAATACTCCAGGACGATTAAATCAAAATGTTGCTTGATTTAATCATCCTGGAGTAGCATCAGCTTTAACTCCAATTCTTGGGATTGTTCAAGAATGGATTACATCTTCTGATCTGATTAAAATTCGCGTTGATGTATTTATGGGTAATGAGGTTCGGTTATCTACTTCAAGTAAACGAATATTATATGAATATGATTCATTTTGTGGAATTATATAAGAATCAAATTCAATATTAGTAAAATCTGAATATTCATAAATTTGTTAATTATTAAAGTTATAATTATATAACTTACTGTTATTATGATTATAGTAATAATAAATATAGAATGATCGTGGAAGTATATAAGTTGTTCTATTAAAGGTGAAGCTCTATCTTGTAATCCTAAATTTGCATATGTAGCCATAAACTTCTAAAAAAAGTTTATCTTTATATATGGAGTTTAAACCCATTGCACTATTCTGCCATATTAGAAATGAAGTAACTTAATTAATTATGAAAATTAGTTTGTAATTAAAGTTAATTCATTATAGATATGTTCTGTTGGGGGAAAGCTATGAATTCATTCAATAGAATATTTATTTGAGATGAAAATATTATTAATCAGTTTAAAATAATTCTTTCTCATAAAATAAAAATGAATATAATAACAGCACTAAAAGAAATTATTGCTCCTATTGATGATAAAATATTTCATGATGTGTAAGCATCAGGATAGTCTGAATATAGTTGAGGCATTCCAGCTAACCCTAAAAAATGTTGTGGAAAAAATGTTAAATTAACTTCTACAAATATTGTAAAAAATTGGCTTTTTAATCAATTTGAATTTAATGATAATCCTGTAAATAAAGGATATCAGTGAATAAATCCTGCCATAATAGCAAAAATTGCTCCCATTGAAAGAACATAGTGAAAATGGGCTACTGCATAGTAAGTAACATGAAGGATAATATCAATAGCTGAGTTAGCTAGAATTACTCCTGCAAGACCTCCAACAGTGAATAAAAAGATAAATCCTAATGCTCACAAAGATGCTGCACTATAAATTATTTTTGTTCCATATATAGTTGCAAGTCAACTAAAAGTTTTAATGCCCGTAGGAACAGCAATAATTATAGCTTCCCCTGTAAAGTAAGCTCGTGTGTCTACATCCATTCCTACCCTAAATATATGATGAGCTCATACAACAAAACCTAAAAATCCAGTGGCTGATATAGCTCAAATTATTCCAGAATTTCCAAAAGCTTCTTTTTTTCCTCTTTCATGAGAAATAATATGTGACATTATTCCAAATCCTGGTAGGATTAAAATGTAAACTTCAGGATAACCAAAAAATCAGAATAAGTGTTGGTAAAGGATAGGGTCTCCCCCTCCAGCAGGCTCAAAAAAGGTTGTATTTAAATTTTGGTCTGTTAAAAGTATAGTAATTGCTCCTGCAAGAACAGGTAGGGATAGTAATAAAAGGATTGCAGTGATTCCTATTGATCAAACAAATAAAGGTACTTGGATTTGATTTATGTAGATTGATTTTATGTTAATCTTAGTCGTGATAAAATTTATGGTCCCTATAATACTTGATATTCCAGCTAGGTGTAGAGAAAAAATAGTTAAATCAACGGCCAGTCCTGCATGAGCAATTCTAGCTGAGAGTGGGGGATAAACTGTTCATCCTGTACCGGCTCCTCTTTCCACAGTTCTTCTAATAATAAGGAATAGGATGGAAGGAGGTAATAATCAAAATCTTATGTTGTTTATTCGAGGAAAAGCTATATCTGGAGCTCCGAGTATTAGAGGAATTAATCAATTACCAAACCCACCAATTATAATAGGTATAACCATAAAAAAAATCATAATAAAAGCGTGGGCTGTTATAATAACGTTATAAATCTGATCATCTCCAATTAAAGATCCAGGATGTCTTAATTGGGTTTGATTAAAATTCTTAAAGATGTTCCTAATATCCCTGCTCATGCACCAAAAATAAAATATAATGTTCCAATATCCTTATGATTTGTTGAGAATAAAGGTACTTGTCCACGATGCAACTTATATGGCTTGCAACTTCAAACTGCGCAACAAAAGTGGAGTTGCATCGTGTAAACTGCCAAGCAAGTAGGAAAATTGCACGAGCAACTCAAATTCAGTGCAACTTCTAAGTGGCGTGCAACTTAGGAAGTTGCTTTGTGTACGCAGCGATAAAAAGAAAGTTGCGCCATCTGAAAGTGGCTTGAACAGTTTAGAAAACTTTTGTGGTGTATTCCGTGCAACTTTGTTATGTCGTCTGCTGTGATAGTAAATAGCTGTTTGAGAGGTAGGTACAAGGATTATAATTTGTGTTACACTAAATACAGAATTAAGACAGATATGTGCATTTATTTCCTTAACAATACGAACAATTTATTGTAATACGGTGACAATTTATTTCTTCATAGCTAATAGTGTCCTTAACAATAAATGGACGAGGGAAATGACAAAAACGTTTATTGAACTGATTGAGACCAAAGATTGCTTGTGGAGAGTAGACACTGCGGATTACAGAAATAAACAAAAGCGACAACTTGCGTTACATGATATAGAAATAGAGCTCTACATGTCAGCAGAGGAAATTAAAGTAACACTCCACAGGTTGAGAACCCAGTTCACCAACGAAAGGAACAAAATGAAGGCAGGTAAATCTGGAAGTGGTGCAAAAGACAAGTATGAAACAAAATGGGAATTTTACGATGCACTTCAGTTTATGTTTTACCACACCAGTACCAATAATGATGCAGTAGATGAGTATATTCTTTGGTAAGTACCAACACACTCACTTTAAATGTAGTGATATTGCCATGGAACCTCTCCTTCACGGCAAAAAATACTTCTTGAATTCCTAACGTTTTTTGCTGCAGTATGAGGATTCATACTTACAGTTCTTTGCAACGGCACAAAGTCTTAGTTCTTGTTGTGCCAAATATAAGAAATAAATACATATTTTACTGATAGCTGCTGCCTAAAAAAAATCACATTGATTATATAGATGACAGCCGAACGTGTTATATATTAAACTCGGTAATGTTGCCGCTCCATTATTTTAAGCCGAATTACCTGTGGCTAGAAATCTCAGTGTCAACACAAGACGTTCTGTTGCTGATATTGACCTTCTCATTATTGTATCTTGCTTTTGTATTACAGGTGCTATTCTTCTAAGCAGATAATTAAAATCAACAGCTGACATGTGTAGGAAATTCTAAATTTTGATCTCCATCGTAGAGCTCTTGCAGCAAGTTGTTTACAACCCCACAATATTCGCGACTTAAAATCCACTCTCTTGCCCAACACTTTCTGGCCGTCCTTTTACATTTTTCTCTACGCCGACGAAGTAAAATAAGAGACAGGCATGCTACGGATAAAACTTCATTATCAGACGACATATTCACCATACCAAGCACACAGGTGACTAGAAAGTGGCATGCAGAAAAACTACCGCCACAAATATAGCATCGTGTAAATGCTCGGTGCAACATTTCTGTGGACATGCCACTTTTATAGTGGCGCAACTCGAAATCGTGCAACTTTGCAAGCTGTGTGTAAACAGAACATGCCACATTTGTGGCCCGCAAGAAAAGTGGCATGCCATAAAACTGGCATCGTGGATGAGTACCTTAACCATCGTTGCAAAAAAAAAAATTCAATAATGGTAAAAATGGCTGAGATTAGGTGATAAATTGTAAATTTATTTAGGAGATTTTTTAATTTCTTTTACTAAAGTTTTATATTCAAGATATGATATTAGAATGCAATTCTAGTGTTGTAGTTAATACTAAGACTTAAAGATGAATTTACTTTATTTATAACTTTGAAGGATATTAGTTTGATTTAACTTAAAATCTTAATAGGTTATGAAGATAAGTGTACAAATCAATAAGTTAAAAATAAGAACAAATAAGAAAAAGAATATTGTTTTGGATAAATTATTATTTGAGTGAATTGATATGATTCAAATGATTTCTGAATTTGTAATTATTAGTGTTGTGTATATAATTTGTATATAATAATATAAGGTTAATAGAGAAGATATAATTAAAATTACTGATGTAAGTATTATTAAGTTTTGAGTTATAAATTGAATAGTAATTCATTTTGGAAAAAACCCTAAGAAAGGAGGGAGAGCTCCTAAAGATAGCAATGAAATGTATAGGATAAATTTAATAAATTTGTTTTTGTTTATTGAATTGAAGGTTTGAGAAATATAGGATAAATTGATTATGATTACTATAAAAATAATATTGATAGTATAAGTGATAAAATATATTACCCATAGATTGGGGCCTATAATTATTGTTGTTAATATTCATCTAATGTGAATAATTGATGAAAATGATAAGATTTTTCACAGAGAAGTTTGATTAAGACCCGCAATAGCTCCTATAAGCGCAGATAATATAATTATGCTTTGGATGAAATAATTGTTAATAATTAAATAAGAGATGAGCATTAATGGGGCTATTTTTTGAATTGATAGGATAAGGAAGCAGTTTATTCAAGATAATCCCTCTATTACAGAAGGTTATCACCAATATAAAGGTGCAGCTGCAATTTTTATTAAAATAGGGATTATAATTAAAGTATTTCAATAGCTAAGCTTTGTTAGATAAAATATTTCTTGAATATTAATTTTTATAATAATTGAAAACAGAAGATTTGATGAAGAAATAGCTTGAATTAGAAAATATTTAAGTGAAGCTTCTGTTGAGAACATGTTTTTTCCGGAAGAAAGAATAGGAATAAACGAGAGTAAATTAATTTCTAAGCCCATTCATGAATTAGCACATAATGAAATTAACATACCTCTAATTAAGGTCATTAAAAAGAGGATTTTATTGGAATTGTTGGGCACTATAAAAGAGAGTGTATACTCTATAGATGGGATATGAACCCATTAGCTTAAAATTTAGCTTACTTTTCTACATTTTAGTGTATGATGCACAAAAATTTTTGATGTTTTAAGGTACAGTTTAATTCTGTTTTATGTAATGGTAATAAGTAAAAGTAATAGTTACATGATTTACCCTATCAAGATAATCCTTTTAAATCAGGCATTTTACTTTTACATTTAAAGAACTTTTTAATTCCTTGGGTGAATAGTAATTTTGTATGGATTAATTAAATACAAATATAGAATTAAGTATAGCTCTTGCTCAAAGTATAATACGAACTTAATTAATTATATAACCTTTTAAATATGTAATATCTTGTCAAGGAAGATTTATTTACATTATTCGTATTAATTAACATCCTTATTTATATAAGGTATTATTAGTAGCATTATTAAACTTTCTAATTTATTGTTGTCTCAAGGTTACCTCATTGTTAGCAACTTCCGGCTTCTACTTTATAATTCTGTTTGCTATGAAAGGTAGCTTGCTTAAATTTTCACAGCTCCTACATTGTTAAATTACGTAATACATTCACATAATACATTGACTGCCACATATATTTTATACATTATTACATACACCTATTGCTTTAAGGCGGACTGTTATTATATTTTATATATAATTAGACTGATATTATTTAAAAATACTGCCTCACTCTATAAACCAGAGACTTGGTTAATCGCAAATCTATTGTATTTCAATCAAAATCATTAAGACCCATTTTTGAGAAAATAAAAACAGGATTGAAAAATTTTCCATGTCAAGGTAATTTGCAGTGAGGGAGAATTCTTGAAAATTGTGTCGCATCTTTGAAAGATACTAAATTCACACACATGGAGCTTTTTCTAAAAATTAGTTTTTTATTCATTCAGGCGCATCAGAACATTTATTTCTGGTGAAATGTAATACCTTTTCTATCTACTACATACACTGTAGGGAAAGTAATAATAAAGTTACAAAAGAAGTATTATACATATAAACTGATTCAGAAATGAGCAAGCAGCTTGGTGGAACATTCCTGCGATATTTAAATTTAAAGTGCCGGAAGACATAATAATACTCTTTTAATTAACATTAATGATGTACGATGGCAAGAAAATATTGCTATTTGCTGATGACCAGAATTTAATTACAAACTCAAAAGACAATTTACAACATTCTATACATAAGTTATACACTATAATATATTCAAATTTCACACGAAAAAACAAAAATAATGGAATACTCCATATTAGAGCAAAAATATGTTTAAACAATTAAATGATCCAACAATAAAGTACATACTGAGGCTTTCACGGCCAGCGTCATAACTAATAAAGTGATTTTAACTATCTTGGATATATTGTATCATATATTAATAACAGAGATATGCAAAATAAAATAAATAAATTTCAAAAAATATGTGGTGGAATATAAAGAATGTTTAAAATCTGTAATAAAGCAACTATGTTGAAACCTTATAAGGTGATGGCTGTTCCAAAACTGACACATGGGTGTGAGAGTTGGTGCTGACCAGCCTACAACAGAAAAAGGTAAGAGGTTGCCAACATGTGGCAGGTTACAGACTCTTGGATATAAAACAGAATGAAGACGAGAGTTGGGATCCAGGGTCTAAATGATATATTCACATGACTCTCTACCCTCTATCTTTATTAGTAGGTATACAACTAAAGCTTATTTTTCTACTTAATTTTAATCAAATAAGCCCTTGCAGAAATAGCTACATTACACATTTCATTATAGATACAAAGAGAACAGCGATAGTCAAATGTTTAAACACTAGATATTATACGCTGCCTTAAAATTACATACTGTTTTCATGTAATTGTGAGGAACAACTGAATGTTGAAAGGATTTAAAGAATGACCAAGTAATGAACAATTCAGGCCATTAATAATGGATATCTCGGAAATGGCTAATGCCACATAAAAAGTTATTTGGAATAAATTGTGTGTTTTAAAGAGATCTACATTTCTTGTAAAGTACGTTTTTATCTATTGCTTAAAATTTACTAGTTATACAAGATTATTCAAAATTCCTTCCTTCAAAGGCTATTTCCAGAAAATTCAAGATATACATTTTATTTGTCTTCTAAATATCTTTAATATATGGTATTTGAATCCAAATCAGTAGAGCCATTTTTTAGAAGATCAAAGATTTCAAAAAATGTTTCATGTAAAGGGTAGTTTGGGGTGGGGGATTTTCTTGAAAATCTTCATGTTGCATCTTCAGAAGGCACTGAAAACCTAAACACCAAGTTTGCTATTTATCCGACTTCGTTTTTGAGTCTCCCTCTCTCACACGCATGCACGGACATGGACTTTTTTCTAAAAATGCTTTTTTATTCAGGGGGCATCAAAACACGTATTTCTGGTGAAACCTCTGTATCAAATTTTTGGGTGGAATGCAACACATTCTCCACCTACTATGTACATGGTAGAGAAAGTAAAAATAATTGAATAGAACAAAAATGGCAGGATCATGTAAACAGAAGATCGAACACCACAAATAATACAAAGTATAAACCAATAGGTAGAAGGAACGTTGGCAGACTGAATGAGGTGGGCAGATCAGTTTTCTTGAAGGAGTAACAGGCCACAAGATTTATGCTGTGATGATGATAGTTCCAAAGAAGGAATCATCAATTTAAAAGGTGGTGCCTTCATTGATTTTGAGAGGTAACCTTTGATAATACCTCCTTTTTATACAATAACTACTGCTGCAGGGAAACATGAAATTGATGAAACCTGTTACTGGTGGATTCAAGCCATGTTGAGAGGCAGAATAGTTCACACAACTGTCAGGGATAGTAGCTTAGCTGTAAAGGTTGGTTGTCCACAGGGTGGGGTGTTATCACCCCTGCTACAGAACCTGGTAGTTGATGGGCTACTTGTTCAAGCAAGTAACCTAAGTTCTGATATCATGGGCTATGCTGATGATATCATCATAATACTTAAAGGCAAACACACAGAAACAATCAGGGAACTCATGCACTCACACCTCAACACTGTGGCAAAATGGGCTGTGAGTGAGGGCTTAACTATTAGTCCTCATAAAACAGTACCATTTACCAGAAGAAGAGCCAAAGGAATTAGGACCTCTATATCTTCAAAGCACAGAACTTAAAATGTCTGAGGAAGTCAAATACTTGGGAATCACTTTTAGCTCCAAAGTGAACTGGAATCAGCATTTCAAGAAAACAATAAAACATGCAAAAATAACCTTTGAAGCAGTTAGGTGCATGCATAGTAAAAGATGGGGGACTAAGACCTGCTATGATCCACTGGATATACACCCCTTCAATAACTGATGGAGCACTGCTTTGGTGGCCTAAGGTTCTTCAAACAGACTCTAAAAATCAACCAAATATAGTTAAAAGAACAGCATGTATGGCTGGTGCAGGCATTATGAAAACAACTTCTACTGCAACAATGGAGACACTCTGGACCCTGACTTTATTGCATTTAGTTGTAACGAAGGAGGCAAGATTGGCACTCCATAGACTGCAACACGCTAAGTAAATGAGAATTCCTGAAACAGACTCAGATTTGCTAAGAGTTGGGCAATGCATCTTTAGAAATGCTGTCAGACTATGTAATTTCAGTTTGAGGCAGTATTTTTAACACTTGAATAATTTTAATTAAATTATATAACATATAAATTCAATAACAGCCCACCTTGAAGCAATATGTATGTAATAATTTTTAAAATGTACGTAACAGTCATTGCAAATGCTTATTTTAATGTAAACATGTTCAATAATGTTATGTGAATGCATTACATAATTTAATAATGTAACAGCTGTGAGAAAAATAAGTTTAACATTGCTAACAATGAGGTAACCTTGAGACAATAATGAGTTTGAGAGTTTGAATGCTACTAGTCATGATTAGGGCAGCAATAATGTAAATTTTGTGACAGTTTAAAAATAGCCAATCAACAGCCAGAAAAAGCTTTAATAAAATGCAGGTATTCTATTGGATTAGGATTAGCAAATCAGAGACTTGAAATACAGAAGTTTACGGGTTTGGACGGTTGAAATATGTTCAGTTGCCTGCAGACCTTGATAGTGACCGGATGGAAGATGCATTCTCTAGAGAAATATTACGTATTTGTGTGAAACGAAATTTAAGTATATGCGTTAAAAAAATGCAAGTATTAAATTAAAGAATCTCACAGCTCTTGATATCAGTGTAGTGCTATTTAATTTGTGTCAAGGATTAATAAAAAGAAGTTAATTTAAACTTAAAATCTGTATAAGCCTACATTCTTGTCGCACCACGCCCTGATTAAGAGAAACGTGTCCTTAAAACAATACTGATGCAGCCGAGGCAATCATAAACATAAATAATAACAGTTTAATAACAAAGTTAATATTTATTTTTAAACTTGGAGCATAACAACAAAAATACATCTTCAAATAGGCTTTACATACATAGTAGCATATTACATAACAAACAATCTTCTTCAAATTGAGGTCCATACATGGAGTTAAATAAATAAACAACGTAAAGAACAATAACTACTTCAAATTGGCTTCCATACATGGGGCAGTTAAACTCCTACAAGACTACTACTTCAAATTGATGCCCAAAGCGTGGTGCAAACTCCTCCTACAACAAAATACCTTCTTCAAATTGGCGTCCAGCATGGAGCTAACTCCTAAAGACAATAACCAATTCAAGTTAGTCCCCAACGTGGGGCAAGAATAGACAAGAATTTGTGACATCTGAAAAGAAGAGATCAACGAACAACATAGAATTACCAGAATCGACGAAACTAAAAGAATTCATCTCAGAACTTCAAAATAAACAACAGCATCCAAGGACAGCAACAATTTTTTCAGGCGTATGGGGCACACAGTCGACAATTCAACAACAATCTACGTGGGAACACTGAGTATAAAGGTTTAATAACAGCCAGAACAATAGGTCAGAAAATTCCATTATACATTTATAATAATTGTCAGTTAGTTAAGAAAAATATATATTGTTATTAGGATAATTTCATGTTGTTGAGAAGCAGTAAATTAAAATTGCACAATTCAAAAACAAATATAACAAATAAAATGGAAACAGAAAACAATGAAAATATGGAAGTAGGAGAGGTTAGGTCAGCCATTACAGATTGCAATGTAAATTTACAATCAGAGCTAGAGGAAACAAATAGGTTAGATGTACAGCAGTTATCTGTAAATTCACAGACAGGCATAGAAAAAGATAGCAGTAGTATGCAAGTTCAATCACCTTTACATATATTAGTGCAGGGAACAACAAAAGAAAGAAACCCTCACACATCTAGCCAACAAGAGCATCTAAACTTCTCACAACAATTTATGTGCCTTCTAAAAGCAATAAATGAAAGTACTGCAGAGCTAAAAAGAGAGATAAAAGAAATAAATAATACTATAACTAAATCTTATACAGAAGTTAGTAATAACTTAACCGAAATGAGAGGAGAGTTAAAAGAAATGAGATTAGGGTTAAGTAATACGATAAATGAAACTAGCACAGAGATAAATAAAGTACAAGAAACTTGTCAGGAAACTGAAGAAATATAAAACACAAATGGAGATATTGTGCAAATACAAACAGATGCAACAGTACCAAGGGTAAATGCAAATGTAACTAGTTCTGTAAATGCTAATCAAATGCATGACAGTAATGCAAGTGCAGAAAGAGATATATACTTTTGTAAACTAACAACACAAGAGACGCTATTGCTTTTTCCATAGCATCAGCCTCTCAAACACAAAACAATAATGATGACACACAAGTGCATGTACCAAATCAGATGTCAAACTATTATTCTGTGCTTAATGAATTACCATTACCTAATTTTAATGCTTCCTCAAGTCCAATACAATTTATAAATGATCTAGTAGAATATTTTAAATTGAAAAATGTGCCTGAAGCATTAAAAATGATCCTTGTTAAAAAATGCTTGGATAACAAAACCTTAGAATGGTTACATATGCTAGCAGATAGTGAAATGAATTTTGAAACATTCAGAATTCTATTCATGAATAAATTTTGGAATACCACTGTGCAACATAAGATTAGGGTAAGGCTAAAAAGTCTATGGCATAGGAAGAAAAAGAAAATAAAGTATGCAGGTTATGTGTGGCACAAGAAGAAAAAGAAAATAAAGTATCTGGAACATAAAAGGGGAAAGCAATGTAATTTAAAAATGTAAAGTACTATTTAAAATAATATTTTTACTAAATGTAGCAAATTGTCAATAACAAAGGAGAGTTTAGATAAAGAGAAGTAATAAACAAAAAAAAATCCATTGTTAGTGAGAAAAAAATATAAATCTAAATAGCAACTACATTTATATTGTATAAGTTAGAAATTGTAAGAAATATAGAAGTGTTTAAGAAATAAATTGTAAAGAAAGGGTAACAAGTGTTAATATGTCTAATTAAATTATATGTTAAAAAGTATAGCAAATAAAATGCTTAATAGTGGCTGTGATAGTGAATAAACAAACTTCACTCAGATCATTGATCTTACACCAGGTCATTGACCTTAAAAAGTGTCTAACATGTAGCAGGAAAAACAAAATATGAAGTATTCTGCTATATACGAGTGTAGTGAAAAACCAGCGAGTGTTAAAAAAAAAGTGACAGTGAAAAATAGGAAGGTTATGTTTCTTTCTTTCAGAAAATATTTAAAAATTTAAAAAAAAAAGATAAAAACAAAAAGAACAATTTTTAAACATTTCTAAAAGGGGGCAATTTGAGGCAGTATTTTTAACACTTGAATAATTTTAATTAAATTATATAACATATAAATTCAATAACAGCCCACCTTGAAGCAATATGTATGTAATAATTTTTAAAATGTACGTAACAGTCATTGCAAATGCTTATTTTAATGTAAACATGTTCAATAATGTTATGTGAATGCATTACATAATTTAATAATGTAACAGCTGTGAGAAAAATAAGTTTAACATTGCTAACAATGAGGTAACCTTGAGACAATAATGAGTTTGAGAGTTTGAATGCTACTAGTCATGATTAGGGCAGCAATAATGTAAATTTTGTGACAGTTTAAAAATAGCCAATCAACAGCCAGAAAAAGCTTTAATAAAATGCAGGTATTCTATTGGATTAGGATTAGCCAATCAGAGACTTGAAATACAGAAGTTTACGGGTTTGGACGGTTGAAATATGTTCAGTTGCCTGCAGACCTTGATAGTGACCGGATGGAAGATGCATTCTCTAGAGAAATATTACGTATTTGTGTGAAACGAAATTTAAGTATATGCGTTAAAAAAAATGCAAGTATTAAATTAAAGAATCTCACAGCTCTTGATATCAGTGTAGTGCTATTTAATTTGTGTCAAGGATTAATAAAAAGAAGTTAATTTAAACTTAAAATCTGTGTAAGCCTACATTTTTGTCGCACCACGCCTTGATTAAGAGAAACGTGTCTCTAAAGCAATACTGATGCAGCCGAGGCAATCATAAACATAAATAATAACAGTTTAATAACAAAGTTAATATTTATTTTTAAACTTGGAGCGTAACAACAAAAATACATCTTCAAATAGGCTTTACATACATAGTAGCATATTACGTAACAAACAATCTTCTTCAAATTGAGGTCCATACATGGAGTTAAATAAATAAACAACGTAAAGAACAATAACTACTTCAAATTGGCTTCCATACGTGGGGCAATTAAACTCCTACAATACTACTACTTCAAATTGATGCCCAAAGCGTGGTGCAAACTCCTCCTACAACAAAATACCTTCTTCAAATTGGCATCCAGAGTGGAGCTAACTCCTAATGACAATAACCAATTCAAGTTCAACACTTTATAAAGTACTTAGGGTCATTATTGTTCCTGAATTTTGAATGAATAAAACTTTGGAAACTCCTGAGAAAACTTTGATGTGGTTTACGGATGGCTCAAGAACAGGGAGTATATGGCATAAGGTGCAAAACGTTTTTTCCCTTGGGCGAATATGCTACTTTTTTTTAAACAGAAATTTATACTATAATTCAACGCATACATGAAAACATAAGGAGAGCTTACACTGGTAAACAGATACTTATCTTCTCAGATAGCCAGGCTGCACTTAAGGCTCTTAGTAGTCATAAGGTAACATCAGGATGGTTTTAAACTGCCGAAATATGCTCACAAGCTTGGCACAACAGAATGAAGTTCAACTCATCTGGGTGCCAGGTCTTAGTGGCATAGAAGGAAATGAAAACGCCAATGAACTTGCAAAACAAGGAGCAGCTTCACAATTTATTAGACTACAACTGGCTCTAGAAACATCTTGATGTTTATAAAGGGAGGCTATTAGGAACTGGTCCAAAGTACACACCATAAAACCTGGCTTAAAACTCCAGGAAACACACATGGTAAACTATTTATTACAAAACATGTAAGAAAGCTGAATGCTTCCTTAAATGTAACAAGACTTCAGTTGTGAACAATAATTACTGCAGTTCTCACAGGACATGCTCCTGTGAAAAAACTTCTAACATGATGGCAGTGTTTCAGGGCAACTTACATTGCAAATTGTGCAAGAAAGAAACTGAAACAGCCCAGCACATTATATACTCCTGTGAGGCTTTGACTTACAATGTAACCATATATTATGAGACTGTATTCCTTAGTAAAGGGTGCACACATAATGGATTGGCTTTAAAACATCCAGAGCAATAATGGAAATCTGTATTGTGTAAGACAAGACAAGGAATAAATTTCATGCATCTCTGTCCAAAAAAGCTCATCTTCAGTAGAGTTTTCTGCTTCTTTGTTCTATGATCTATACTCTTAAGCAAGAATTGAATCATAGTAGAAGGTTTAGGCATCTCAACATGGTACTCAGCGATAAGAGTACCAGTTAAGATCTGGCCATGGGACTAAATAAATTCTGGTCATCACTGCAAGTGTCTGGAGGTGAGGCAAATGTTTTCACTTTAAGTTTAAAGGAGTTGTAAACAAAACCACGTACAAGAGAGCACCTCATTGGCTGGTGGGCAAACTACAACTTTTCCTGCTCAGCATGTCGTCTCTTCCTCTACATAAAACAGTTCAGTTCAGGTCGTAACATTTTGTAGATATTCTTGTGCAGGGAAATTTAAAAATCCCATTACTGTAACAGCTCAATTTATGAGACAACGTGTGTTTGTATAGATTCACCTATAACTACATGAATTGTTAGAGCAGATGGTTTGAGAGGCTATGCGCAGACGCTGCAGTTCTTTTTCGGTTTCCGGATACGCCATCAGTGTGCTTTTGCAACATGTTGAGAAAATGAGTGTCATGGCTGAGAATCCTCTGCCACTGTGGAAAACAAACATGTTAAATGGAAAGAAGACAATTGCTTTAAATGTTTTTAACAAGTCTGTGAAATGTACCCACCTTTAATAGATAATGAATATTGTTGACCATTATTTAGCAATAATTGACATTCTTTGTTAGTGATGCAGAATTGTTGCTCGAATTGCTTGGTTTTCTAACCTAGAGTGCTAATCATTTTCTTAACTTGTTGTCTCATAAAACGTTAAAGCAAAAGTGATATACTGATATTAGTCATTAAATGAATGATTTCTAAACCTGAAGTTAAGATCAGTTTAATCCAGTACCTTCAATCACAGATGCGAACTGTTCAGGTACAACTTTTATTTGTCTATTCTTAGTATAATGTGTTAGAAGTTTAAGATGTAAGACAAAATATAGGAATAAGACATGCATTGTTTAAAAGCTATGATCCTCAAGCTGCGCAATATACTGTACTCGCATTCTGTCTGAAGCAATTTCCTCTCACGGGTATGTCATCCTCCATGTGGTGCTGCTATGTGCTCGGCAGAGTGATACATTTAAGTTTTGTTTACTTCTCCTTTCAACTTATAGTGAAAAAAGTATAGGTGTATCTATCATGCTTTGTCAGATGTGAGTAGTATGCGAGGATGCCATTTGTAGCCTCTTAAAACATGTTTAAGGGGATTCCCCAGCCACAAGTTTATGAGGTTATACCTGTGCATGAGTGAGTAGTTCTATGTTTTTAGAGGTTTTGTATGATATGCGAAAATGAACAGTAACAGATAGTGAAATAATGTCAATAATTCTTATTTTAAGTCACTTGGTTCAGAAGAAGAAAAATCTGATGTGTTACACTCACATGACTTTCTCTACTCTTGTACAAACTATTTTTACAAACGCTTATTCTCCATATGCTTCATATTAATCGAGATGTTAATCTTATTGTTAATTTTTTTGTAGATGCAAGGGGAATTGCTAGGCTTTAAGCGATAGTCAAATATTTTAAGAGGTGGTTGCTATGTGGAGTATTCCATTCTCTTTGTATTACCAGGATAAAAAAAATGAATAACGAATTTGAGAAAAAGTATAAGTATTGGAAAATTTAAGGGAATAACAAGCAATTTCTCGAAAATGGTTCACCCAACAAAAAAAATGTATATGACATAAATTGTGTATTTTAACGTGATCTACATTTTTTGTGTAGTAAAATTTTGTCTATCTCTTATGGTTTACCAGTTATGCAAAAGTCGTTCACAATGAAAAATACTTTTGGAGACATTCCCAGAAAATTAGAGATATACATTTCATTTGTCATGAAAATATCTTAAACATATGATATTTTAATCAAAATCGTTAGAGCCATTTTTGGGAAAATTAAAATTTTCGAAAAATGTTCCATATAAAGGGTAATCTGGGGTGGGGGGATTTTCTTGAAAACCTTCGTGTCGCATCTCTGGAAAATACTGAACTTAAATACCAAATTTGGTGTTTATCCGACTGTTCATTTCTGAGTTATGCTGTTCACAGACACACACACAGATAGACATGTTTCCAAAAATGTTTTTTTTTGGATTCAGGGGGTCTCAAAACATGTATTTCTGGTGAAATCTCGGTATCAAATTTTTGGGCGGAATACAATACTTCCCCTACTTACTATACGTAGTAGAGAAAGTAAAAAAAGTGACACAGAAGCCTCTCAATAGCAAGCTGGGTGCAACAACGGCTCAAGGTATTGAGCACCCGGATTCACATTAATACGTCATACTGTTACCAATATTGGTACTTTAAGGGAGGCTAAATGGGGAAAACTGCCAAAAATTGACATTTCTTGTTTTTTGTAGAGTGCTATTAACTGGAATTCCTAATTTAATTAGTTATATGTTTTATCAATACAGGCACAATACTTGAATATACTTTTAAAATGGTACTATAGTAGGCGCATCCTTAGTTGGTGATTGATGTTTCTCAGCCATGTGGTAATGAGCTGTGGAAACCAAAAGAAGGGATAAACACTTGACTGACATGTCATTACAGTCGCCTAGCAACCAGTACTCTATCAATCAAAAGAAAATTGTCACAACAACCAGGCAGGCTAAGTTGCCAGCTCTATCACATACCATGTGCTTTGTGCATGACGCCAGCAACTGATACCTCTGCTATCTGAATGCTGACATTTGGTGTAAACAAATACTGCTGTTATTCTTGCTTTGCTTATGATTCAGTGGTAGTGGAATGTGTGACCAGGTATAACAGCTTGTACAGTTTATCATCAGTCATTCACCCCTGACTTAAAAATATTTACAATAGTTTAAAATAGCATATCACAACAAAATTTCTGTGCTTCAGAGTGTTCATATCTGCATGTGCATTTCTGATTTGTACTTTTATATTTAGCAGATCGTTTCACTGCTGCGATAAACAGTCATGTTACAGAAGCAGACAAAAGCTATCCACGAAAGCCACAGAAAAGTGTGCAGGTATGCCCTTCTAGTTAATAAACTTTAAAATTTGAAGTAGCGACGTATTTATTTTGGGTCCGGCATCCTTGCACAGATTTTGTCTGTTGCTACTGTTAACGTAACTGCGCAGTTAAGAAATGTGTAACCAGTCTTCTGATTATACTGCAACAGCAAATATTTTCAAGGAATATAGAATGGTACGGAGACTTCCAGACATTCACGCACAATGTTCAGACATCCAGCATATAACACCACATCTCCTTAGATTTCTCCGCAAATGTAAAATGAAACTATAGATAATCCCCAAGTGGAACTTGCATCCTCGGAGATACAATACCACATTTTTATACTTTTCTCCTCTCTCTGACATAAGACTGCAGTACCCAGCTATCCTGGGCACTACTGGATACAGTGTTGATAAATAAACAAAAAACAACAATATTGAGGTCGCAACAACCCAAATATCTTCCCCACTGTCTTTGCTGCATGGCACATGTTCTGGGGTGCTAAAGCAGCAACATTAGAATCCCTGCTCCTTCAACTGTCAAACACCAATTTAGGATGTGCCCATTATACATCTGGCATTTTGTACTGTGAATTATAGACCACTTCACAAAAAATATCATAACGCCTATCACTTTGGAGTAGAGACGTAACCTTTAATCCAAATTTTAGGGGAGACAGGACATTAAAGAAAATTTTAATAATAATAATAAGACTACACTAGCACTGTTTGTCGACTTCAAAGATGCATTTAACACAGTATGGTGAGAAATGCTACTATACAAGATGAAGACATATGGCATATCAGGCCACATGCTAAACTGGTTTCAAACCTTCCTATCCCAAAGATGGTTTGCAGTATAATACAAAACAGCCACATCTAAATGGAAACAAACGAGAGTTGGACTACCTCAAGGATCTGTAACAAGTGCTATTCTGTTCAATATGTGTGTATATATATATATATATATATATATATATATATATATAAATAAATGACCTAGTAGATGTACTAAAGAAAATAGGTAACATACAAGTAGGAATGTTTGCTGACGACGTGGTAATATGGACTTCAGAAAAGAACATAAGATCTGGGAAACATTACAAAAAAACTACAAACAACAATGGAGAATACAATCATAACCCTAGAACAGTGGACTAATAATAACAATATGGAAATGAATACAAGAAAAACTCAATATCAACTATTCACAATGCAGCATAAAACAGAAAATATATGCCTGCAAATCAACAAAAAAAACTACAAGAAGTAACTACAACAACGTATCTAGGGATAGAATTAGATAAAAAAAACTGTCAATGAAAGAACATGTAAACAATGTAACAAATAAAATCAACAAAAAGAACAACATTTTAAAATGTTTAGCAGGAATAAAATGGGGTGGAAACATGGACCTCCTTAATAATACATATAAAACATACATAAAACCTAACCTATTGTATGGAGGAGAACTACTAGCAACAGCAAACAAGAGACTTAAAAGTAAACTAGAAATTTCACAAAATAATTCACTAAGAATAATAACAGGAGCTGTAAAGACAACACCAATTACAGTACTATAAAGATTCACAAAAAACATGGCTATAAAATTGGAACGTGAGTTGAAAGCAATTACTCTAGCACAAAAACTGCAAGTCAATAGAAACAGATACAAGTGGTACCACACAGGAGATACTATAAGTAATTTAAAAACTCAAATAAGCTTCAGAACATATATTAATAGCTTAAACTACAAGAATATAATTACAACAAATATAATTGCAACAGAGGTAACAAGTCCAATAGAATACATTGATATACAATATCAGAATGACCTGATATATAGAAACAAAACAATATATCAGTTGAAATGAGAGCCATAGCTCTCATGAAAGATACCAGAAAAAGAATGGCTCTGAATATATACAGATGGATCCCTCATCAATAAAAAAATGGTGGTGCAGGAGTGTACTGTAAACATTTTGCACAGTATCTAACATTAGATGAAATGTCAAACCACTATGATGAAAACAGCAGAGACTTGATGAAGAAGATAAATTAAAAGATAAAGATTATAAGAATATTAAAGATAGAGTTGATATACAAAAAACGCCAAGGAAGACTGCAGTGGCCTTATTTAGGATGGCAACTGGCTACGATTGCCTCGCAGAACATCTCTACAAGATACGATGCCTACCTACACCCAAGAGCACTCTCTGTGAAGAAGATATCATCCTGAACAAACAACATCTCGCCAAATGCAAAGGCCTTAAAAGTGATAACTTACAGACTTTATACTGGGAAGCCAGAGGGAAAATGATGCAGATCAATTAATCCCCAATGGCATTGGTGAACAACAACTTTTAGGGAGATGTTGCTCTACAAATTGGTACTCCTGTTAAATATGCCAGCTTTTGTGTGCTCAAGCATTGTGGTTTGTTTATTTTACAACATATGCAAGTTTGTTTTCTTCATTTTTGCTTTGAACAGCTTTTTCTCTGGATGACATCTTCTGAGTATAAATGACCTGTTTTCTTAGAAACTATTGAAGATAGCTAAATTAAATTTTGGGGTAATAAAACAACCTCTAAGTGCTGTTTGGATCTGATTTGGTGTTAATAACAAATTTGTTAACTGCTAATAAATATTAATCAAAAGTTGGTACAATTAAGAAAATAACTGTACAGTTCTTAATAAACTAACTTAGTGTTTAAAAGTATATCATTCATCTACATCTAAGCTGCACCTTGGGGCCCATCAGATGACCTCAAGCTTCAACTCACTTAATAAAATGGCCTAGGTACTAGTTTTTATAGAACCTGGTGTACTTATTTTCCACTAGCTAGTTCTCTCAATGGGGGCAGCGCCGTGGCCGAGCGGTTAGAACGCTCGCCTCCCATCTAGGCGGCCCGGGTTCAATCCCAGGGACCTGCATGTGGGATTTGTGGTGGACGAAGCAGCGTCTGGGCGGGTTTTCTCCGGGTTCTCCGGTTTCCCCCGCCATTCATTCCACCAACTGCTCCATCATCACCTTTCCTTTCATCCATTTCACCAACATTTCGTTTCCTCTACTTCCTTCATCCCATACCAGGCATCGGGCTGATCACCCATCCTGGATGCTCTGTCTGATCCATGAGTGTCTGCTCCTCGACAGGCCTCTGACCCCAGGCACCCGCTTGTAAGTCCTGGGGGGTGTAAGTCCTACATAAGAGGAGGGTAAACAGATAATGAATGAGTGAATGAAATAGTTCTCTCAATGGCACTTCTTCACCCTGGTGCCCAGAGTCTTCTGAGTCAAATACCTACTAGGAGCCTCAGGGTTTTCTACCTGAAGGTTTTAAGGGCCTAAAAAATCTGAGATCTAGTTATCACATACTGGAGGGAAACTCTTTCCTGTTATAGTTGGTGCATCTGACCACATATTCTTATACATCCAGGTTCACATCTCTTCTGCAGATACACTAGGGGGCCACATCTTAACATCTGATTCCAAGAGCCAGAAAGGATACTTGGAACCCAAAATAAAAGCAAGCTTGGCAACAGAAGTTCAATTTAACACTGTGACAGATAGTAATAGTTCCAGTAAACTGATGAACTATTTGAAATGATGGCTGATATTGCAGATGTCACAAACGACACATTGCTCCTTTTGGATTCTTGGAGCAGACAGACTGGTAATGCCATCTTTAATGATGAGTTCATTACACAGCAACTACAAAAACAATATTTTTGCAACCTCTAGACATATATTTCTTTTTATACAGTATACACTTGTAATCCAAAACCTTGAAGAACTGTTCAGGAATAAAACATTGACCATGGAAGCAAAACAAACGTTATATGACAGGGATTTTATGATAAATTGTGTATCACCAGTTCAGTTCATCAATCCTGAAAGTCGACCTCCGTGGTCAAGTGGTACAGAAGCCTTTAGTTCCCGAGGTCACGGGTTCAAACCCAGTGGAGGGCGCTGGATTTTTTTCGGGCATAAAAATCCTTAGCATTGCTTTCTTTGGAAGGGAAGCAAAGCCAGTGATCATATATCGCAGATTTACAGCAGTAAAAGAACCTCAAGCCTGATAAAGAGGTCTCTGAGTAAAATTTCTGGTTTTCCACGCCCAATAAAGAATGAGATACTAAGAACCATAGCTGTTAAAGAGCGTCCATATATAAAACTCAATTTAATTTAATCCTGAAAGATAAGCTGATAGAGTAGGACCTTGATTATCTGTCACTTGGTTGATCCATCAGCTCATTAACTATTATCATCTTTTTTTCCTTTCTTTTTTATACATCTATGTTACATTTTGTGAAAGTTGAGTTATTCACCACACAAACATCTGTGATATATTTGCAGTAGTTTTAGCATGTTTTACATGGACAGATGGCTTCAGTGTTCCAAAAATTCTCAAGCAAAGAGTGCTTTAAAAATAATGGAACAAAAGTCTATGTTACATTGTCTCCTATGTGAGCATGACAACAATGTTACAAATAATGGAACAAAAGTCTGTGTTACATTGCCTCCCATGTGAGCACGGCAACAATGTTACAAATAATGGAACAAAAGTCTGTGTTACATTGCCTCCCATGTGAGCACAGCAATAATGATACAAATAATGGAACAAAAGTCTACGTTACATTGTCTCCCATGTGAGCACAGCAACAATGTTATAAATAATGGAACAAAAGTCTGTTACATTGTCTCCCATGTGAGCACGGCAACAATGTTACAAATAATGGAACAAAAGTCTGTGTTACATTGCCTCCCATGTGAGCACAGCAATAATGATACAAATAATGGAACAAAAGTCTACGTTACATTGTCTCCCATGTGAGCACAGCAACAATGTTACAAATAATGGAACAAAAGTCTTACATTGTCTCCCATGTGAGCACAGCAACAATGTTACAAATAATGGAACAAAAGTCTGTTACATTGTCTCCCATGTGAGCACAGCAACAATGTTATAAATAATGGAACAAAAGTCTGTTACATTGTCTCCCATGTGAGCACAGCAACAATGTTACAAATAATGGAACAAAAGTCTATGTTACATTGTCTCACATGTGAGCATGGCAACAATGTTATAAATAATGGAACAAAAGTCTGTTACATTGTCTCCTATGTGAGCATGGCAACAATGTTACAAATAATGGAACAAAAGTCTGTGTTACATTGCCTCCCATGTGAGCACAGCAATAATGATACAAATAATGGAACAAAAGTCTACGTTACATTGTCTCCCATGTGAGCACAGCAACAATGTTATAAATAATGGAACAAAAGTCTGTTACATTGTCTCCCATGTGAGCATGGCAACAATGTTATAAATAATGGAACAAAAGTCTGTGTTACATTGCCTCCTATGTGAGCATGGCAACAATGTTACAAATAATGGAACAAAAGTCTATGTTACATTGTCTCCCATGTGAGCATGGCAACAATGTTATAAATAATGGAACAAAAGTCTGTGTTACATTGCCTCCTATGTGAGCATGGCAACAATGTTACAAATAATGGAACAAAAGTCTATGTTACATTGTCTCCCATGTGAGCATGGCAACAATGTTATAAATAATGGAACAAAAGTCTGTGTTACATTGCCTCCTATGTGAGCATGGCAACAATGTTACAAATAATGGAACAAAAGTCTATGTTACATTGTCTCCCATGTGAGCATGGCAACAATGTTATAAATAATGGAACAAAAGTCTGTGTTACATTGCCTCCTATGTGAGCATGGCAACAATGTTACAAATAATGGAACAAAAGTCTATGTTACATTGTCCCCCATGTGAGCATGGCAACAATGTTATAAATAATGGAACAAAAGTCTGTGTTACATTGCCTCCTATGTGAGCATGGCAATAATGTTACAAATAATGGAACAAAAGTCTATGTTACATTGTCTCCCATGTGAGCACAGTAACAATGTTAAAAATAATGGAACAAAAGTCTGTGTTACATTGCCTCCTATGTGAGCATGGCAATAATGTTACAAATAATGGAACAAAAGTCTATGTTACATTGTCTCCCATGTGAGCATGGCAACAATGTTATAAATAATGGAACAAAAGTCTGTGTTACATTGCCTCCTATGTGAGCATGGCAATAATGTTACAAATAATGGAACAAAAGTCTATGTTACATTGTCTCCTATGTGAGCATGGCAATAATGTTACAAATAATGGAACAAAAGTCTATGTTACATTGTCTCCCATGTGAGCATGGCAATAATGTTACAAATAATGGAACAAAAGTCTATGTTACATTGTCTCCCATGTGAGCATGGCAACAATGTTATAAATAATGGAACAAAAGTCTGTGTTACATTGCCTCCTATGTGAGCATGGCAATAATGTTACAAATAATGGAACAAAAGTCTATGTTACATTGTCTCCTATGTGAGCACAGCAACAATGTTACAAATAATGGAACAAAAGTCTGTGTTACATTGCCTCCTATGTGAGCATGGCAATAATGTTACAAATAATGGAACAAAAGTCTATGTTACATTGTCTCCCATGTGAGCATGGCAACAATGTTATAAATAATGGAACAAAAGTCTGTGTTACATTGCCTCCTATGTGAGCATGGCAATAATGTTACAAATAATGGAACAAAAGTCTATGTTACATTGTCTCCCATGTGAGCACAGCAACAATGTTATAAATAATGGAACAAAAGTCTGTGTTACATTGCCTCCTATGTGAGCATGGCAACAATGTTACAAATAATGGAACAAAAGTCTATGTTACATTGTCTCCCATGTGAGCACAGCAACAATGTTACAAATAATGGAACAAAAGTCTGTTACATTGTCTCCCATGTGAGCACAGCAACAATGTTACAAATAATGGAACAAAAGTCTATGTTACATTGTCTCCCATGTGAGCACAGCAACAATGTTATAAATAATGGAACAAAAGTCTATGTTACATTGTCTCCCATGTGAGCACAGCAACAATGTTACAAATAATGGAACAAAAGTCTATGTTACATTGTCTCCCATGTCAGCACAGCAACAATGTTATAAATAATGGAACAAAAGTCTATGTTACATTGTCTCCCATGTGAGCACAGCAACAATGTTACAAATAATGGAACAAAAGTCTATGTTACATTGTCTCACATGTGAGCATGGCAACAATGTTATAAATAATGGAACAAAAGTCTGTTACATTGTCTCCTATGTGAGCATGGCAACAATGTTATAAATAATGGAACAAAAGTCTATGTTACATTGTCTCCCATGTGAGCACAGCAACAATGTTACAAATAATGGAACAAAAGTCTATGTTACATTGTCTCCCATGTGAGGACAGCAACAATGTTATAAATAATGGAACAAAAGTCTGTGTTACATTGCCTCCTATGTGAGCATGGCAATAATGTTACAAATAATGGAACAAAAGTCTGTGTTACATTGCCTCCTATGTGAGCATGGCATATAATGTTACAAATAATGGAACAAAAGTCTATGTTACATTGTCTCCCATGTGAGCACAGCAACAATGTTACAAATAATGGAACAAAAGTCTGTTACATTGTCTCACATGTGAGCATGGCAACAATGTTATAAATAATGGAACAAAAGTCTGTTACATTGTCTCCTATGTGAGCATGGCAACAATGTTATAAATAATGGAACAAAAGTCTGTTACATTGTCTCCCATGTGAGCATGGCAACAATGTTATAAATAATGGAACAAAAGTCTGTGTTACATTGTCTCCCATGTTAGCATGGCAACAATGTTATAAATAATGGAACAAAAGTCTATGTTACATTGTCTCCCATGTGAGCACAGCAACAATGTTACAAATAATGGAACAAATGTCTGTTACATTGTCTCCCATGTGAGCATGGCAACAATGTTATAAATAATGGAACAAAAGTCTGTTACATTGTCTCCTGTGTGAGCATGGCAACAATGTTACAAATAATGGAACAAAAGTCTATGTTACATTGTCTCCCATGTGATTACGTCAACAATGTTACAAATAGTGGAACAAAAGTCTATGTTACATTGTCTCTCATGTGACTACGGCAACAATGTTACAAATAATGGAACAAAAGTCTATGGTACTTTGTCTCCCATGTGAGCATGGCAACAATGTTACAAATAATGGAAAAAAAGTCTGTTACATGGTCTCCCATGTGAGCATGGCAACAATGTTGCAAATGATGGAAAAGAAGTCTATGTTACATTGTCTCCTGTGTGACTACGGCAACAATGTTACAAATAATGGAACAAAAGTCTATGTTACATTGTCTCCTGTGTGACTACGGCAACAATGTTACAAATAATGGAACAAAAGTCTATGTTACATTGTCTCCCATGTGAGCATGGCAACAATGTTATAAATAATGGAACAAAAGTCTATGTTACATTGTCTCCTGTGTGACTACGGCAACAATGTTACAAATAATGGAACAAAAGTCTATATTACATTGTCTCTTGTGTGACTACGGCAACAATGCTACAAATAATGCAACAAAAGTCTATATTACATTGTCTCCTGTGTGACTACGGCAACAGTGTTACAAATAATGGAACAAAAGTCTATATTACATTGTCTCCTGTGTGACTGCGGCAACAGTGTTACAAATAATGGAACAAAAGTCTATGTTACATTGTCTCCTGTGTGACTACGGCAACAGTGTTACAAATAATGGAACAAAAGTCTATGTTACATTGTCTCCTGTGTGACTGCGGCAACAGTGTTACAAATAATGGAACAAAAGTCTATGTTACATTGTCTCCTGTGTGACTGCGGCAACAGTGTTACAAATAATGGAACAAAAGTCTATATTACATTGTCTCCTGTGTGACTGCGGCAACAGTGTTACAAATAATGGAACAAAAGTCTATATTACATTGTCTCCTGTGTGACTACGGCAACAATGTTACAAATAATGGAACAAAAGTCTATGTTACATTGTCTCCCATGTGAGCATGGCAACAATGTTACAAATAATGGAACAAAAGTCTATGTTACATTGTCTCCTGTGTGACTACGGCAACAATGTTACAAATAATGGAACAAAAGTCTATATTACATTGTCTCTTGTGTGACTACGGCAACAATGCTACAAATAATGCAACAAAAGTCTATATTACATTGTCTCCTGTGTGACTACGGCAACAGTGTTACAAATAATGGAACAAAAGTCTATATTACATTGTCTCCTGTGTGACTGCGGCAACAGTGTTACAAGTGGAACAAAAGTCTATATTACATTGTCTCCTGTGTGACTACGGCAACAGTGTTACAAATAATGGAACAAAAGTCTATATTACATTGTCTCCTGTGTGACTACGGCAACAGTGTTACAAATAATGAAACAAAAGTCTATATTACATTGTCTCCTGTGTGACTACGGCAACAGTGTTACAAATGGAACAAAAGTCTATATTACATTGTCTCCTGTGTGACTACGGCAACAGTGTTACAAATAATGGAACAAAAGTCTATATTACATTGTCTCCTGTGTGAATACGGCAACAGTGTTACAAATAATGAAACAAAAGTCTATATTACATTGTCTCCTGTGTGACTACGGCAACAGTGTTACAAATAATGGAACAAAAGTCTATATTACATTGTCTCCTGTGTGACTACGGCAACAGTGTTACAAATAATGGAACAAAAGTCTATATTACATTGTCTCCTGTGTGACTACGGCAACAGTGTTACAAATAATGGAACAAAAGTCTATATTACATTGTCTCCTGTGTGACTACGGCAACAGTGTTACAAATAATGGAACAAAAGTCTATATTACATTGTCTCCTGTGTGACTACGGCAACAGTGTTACAAATAATGGAACAAAAGTCTATGTTACATTGTCTCCTGTGTGACTACGGCAACAGTGTTACAAATAATGGAACAAAAGTCTATGTTACATTGTCTCCTGTGTGACTACGGCAACAGTGTTACAAATAATGGAACAAAAGTCTATGTTACATTGTCTCCTGTGTGACTACGGCAACAGTGTTACAAATAATGGAACAAAAGTCTGTGTTACATTGGTTCCTGTGTGACTACGGCAACAGTGTTACAAATAATGGAACAAAAGTCTATGTTACATTGTCTCCTGTGTGACTACGGCAACAGTGTTACAAATAATGGAACAAAAGTCTGTGTTACATTGTCTCCTGTGTGACTACGGCAACAGTGTTACAAATAATGGAACAAAAGTCTATATTACATTGTCTCCTGTGTGACTACGGCAACAGTGTTACAAATAATGGAACAAAAGTCTATATTACATTGTCTCCTGTGTGACTACGGCAACAATGTTACAAATAATGGAACAAAAGTCTATGTTACATTGTCTCACATGTGAGCATGGCAACAATGTTATAAATAATGGAACAAAAGTCTGTTACATTGTCTCCTATGTGAGCATGGCAACAATGTTATAAATAATGGAACAAAAGTCTATGTTACATTGTCTCCCATGTGAGCACAGCAACAATGTTACAAATAATGGAACAAAAGTCTATGTTACATTGTCTCCCATGTGAGGACAGCAACAATGTTATAAATAATGGAACAAAAGTATGTGTTACATTGCCTCCTATGTGAGCATGGCAATAATGTTACAAATAATGGAACAAAAGTCTGTGTTACATTGCCTCCTATGTGAGCATGGCATATAATGTTACAAATAATGGAACAAAAGTCTATGTTACATTGTCTCCCATGTGAGCACAGCAACAATGTTACAAATAATGGAACAAAAGTCTGTTACATTGTCTCACATGTGAGCATGGCAACAATGTTATAAATAATGGAACAAAAGTCTGTTACATTGTCTCCTATGTGAGCATGGCAACAATGTTATAAATAATGGAACAAAAGTCTGTTACATTGTCTCCCATGTGAGCATGGCAACAATGTTATAAATAATGGAACAAAAGTCTGTGTTACATTGTCTCCCATGTTAGCATGGCAACAATGTTATAAATAATGGAACAAAAGTCTATGTTACATTGTCTCCCATGTGAGCACAGCAACAATGTTACAAATATTGGAACAAATGTCTGTTACATTGTCTCCCATGTGAGCATGGCAACAATGTTATAAATAATGGAACAAAAGTCTGTTACATTGTCTCCTGTGTGAGCATGGCAACAATGTTACAAATAATGGAACAAAAGTCTATGTTACATTGTCTCCCATGTGATTACGTCAACAATGTTACAAATAGTGGAACAAAAGTCTATGTTACATTGTCTCCCATGTGACTACGGCAACAATGTTACAAATAATGGAACAAAAGTCTATGGTACATTGTCTCCCATGTGAGCATGGCAACAATGTTATAAATAATGGAAAAAAAGTCTGTTACATGGTCTCCCATGTGAGCATGGCAACAATGTTACAAATGATGGAAAAGAAGTCTATGTTACATTGTCTCCTGTGTGACTACGGCAACAATGTTACAAATAATGGAACAAAAGTCTATGTTACATTGTCTCCTGTGTGACTACGGCAACAATGTTACAAATAATGGAACAAAAGTCTATGTTACATTGTCTCCCATGTGAGCATGGCAACAATGTTATAAATAATGGAACAAAAGTCTATGTTACATTGTCTCCTGTGTGACTACGGCAACAATGTTACAAATAATGGAACAAAAGTCTATATTACATTGTCTCTTGTGTGACTACGGCAACAATGCTACAAATAATGCAACAAAAGTCTATATTACATTGTCTCCTGTGTGACTACGGCAACAGTGTTACAAATAATGGAACAAAAGTCTATATTACATTGTCTCCTGTGTGACTGCGGCAACAGTGTTACAAATAATGGAACAAAAGTCTATGTTACATTGTCTCCTGTGTGACTACGGCAACAGTGTTACAAATAATGGAACAAAAGTCTATGTTACATTGTCTCCTGTGTGACTGCGGCAACAGTGTTACAAATAATGGAACAAAAGTCTATGTTACATTGTCTCCTGTGTGACTGCGGCAACAGTGTTACAAATAATGGAACAAAAGTCTATATTACATTGTCTCCTGTGTGACTGCGGCAACAGTGTTACAAATAATGGAACAAAAGTCTATATTACATTGTCTCCTGTGTGACTACGGCAACAATGTTACAAATAATGGAACAAAAGTCTATGTTACATTGTCTCCCATGTGAGCATGGCAACAATGTTACAAATAATGGAACAAAAGTCTATGTTACATTGTCTCCTGTGTGACTACGGCAACAATGTTACAAATAATGGAACAAAAGTCTATATTACATTGTCTCTTGTGTGACTACGGCAACAATGCTACAAATAATGCAACAAAAGTCTATATTACATTGTCTCCTGTGTGACTACGGCAACAGTGTTACAAATAATGGAACAAAAGTCTATATTACATTGTCTCCTGTGTGACTGCGGCAACAGTGTTACAAGTGGAACAAAAGTCTATATTACATTGTCTCCTGTGTGACTACGGCAACAGTGTTACAAATAATGGAACAAAAGTCTATATTACATTGTCTCCTGTGTGACTACGGCAACAGTGTTACAAATAATGAAACAAAAGTCTATATTACATTGTCTCCTGTGTGACTACGGCAACAGTGTTACAAATAATGGAACAAAAGTCTATATTACATTGTCTCCTGTGTGAATACGGCAACAGTGTTACAAATAATGAAACAAAAGTCTATATTACATTGTCTCCTGTGTGACTACGGCAACAGTGTTACAAATAATGGAACAAAAGTCTATATTACATTGTCTCCTGTGTGACTACGGCAACAGTGTTACAAATAATGGAACAAAAGTCTATATTACATTGTCTCCTGTGTGACTACGGCAACAGTGTTACAAATAATGGAACAAAAGTCTATATTACATTGTCTCCTGTGTGACTACGGCAACAGTGTTACAAATAATGGAACAAAAGTCTATATTACATTGTCTCCTGTGTGACTACGGCAACAGTGTTACAAATAATGGAACAAAAGTCTATGTTACATTGTCTCCTGTGTGACTACGGCAACAGTGTTACAAATAATGGAACAAAAGTCTATGTTACATTGTCTCCTGTGTGACTACGGCAACAGTGTTACAAATAATGGAACAAAAGTCTATGTTACATTGTCTCCTGTGTGACTACGGCAACAGTGTTACAAATAATGGAACAAAAGTCTGTGTTACATTGTCTCCTGTGTGACTACGGCAACAGTGTTACAAATAATGGAACAAAAGTCTATGTTACATTGTCTCCTGTGTGACTACGGCAACAGTGTTACAAATAATGGAACAAAAGTCTGTGTTACATTGTCTCCTGTGTGACTACGGCAACAGTGTTACAAATAATGGAACAAAAGTCTATATTACATTGTCTCCTGTGTGACTACGGCAACAGTGTTACAAATAATGGAACAAAAGTCTATATTACATTGTCTCCTGTGTGACTACGGCAACAGTGTTACAAATAATGGAACAAAAGTCTGTGTTACATTGTCTCCTGTGTGACTACGGCAACAGTGTTACAAATAATGGAACAAAAGTCTATGTTACATTGTCTCCCATGTGAGCATGGCAACAATGTTACAAATAATGGAACAAAAGTCTGTTGTACATTGTCTCCCTTGTGACTATGGCAACAATATTACAAATAATAGAACAAAAGTCTGTGTTACATTGTCTCGTTTGTGACTACGGCAACAATGTTTCAAATAATGGAACAAAAGTCTGTGTTACATTGTCTCCTGTGTGACTACGGCAACAATGTTACAAATAATGGAACAAAAGTCTATGTTACATTGTCTCCTGTGTGAGTACGGCAACAATGTTACAAATAATGGAACAAAAATCTGTGTTACATTGTCTCCTGTGTGACTACGGCAACAATGTTACAAATAATGGAACAAAAATCTGTGTTACATTGTCTCCTGTGTGAGTACGGCAACAATGTTACAAATAATGGAACAAATGTCTGTGTTACATTGTCTCCTGTGTGACTACGGCAACAATGTTACAAATAATGGAACAAAAATCTGTGTTACATTGTCTCCTGTGTGACTACGGCAACAATGTTACAAATAATGGAACAAAAATCTGTGTTACATTGTCTCCTGTGTGACTACGGCAACAATGTTACAAATAATGGAACAAAAATCTGTGTTACATTGTCTCCTGTGTGACTACGGCAACAATGTTACAAATAATGGAACAAATGTCTGTGTTACATTGCCTCCTATGTGAGCATGGCAACAATGTTACAAATAATGGAACAAAAGTCTATATTATATTGTCTCCCATGTGAGCATGGCAACAATGTTACAAATAATGGAACAAAAGTCTATGTTACATTGTCTCCCATGTGAGCATGGCAACAATATTACAAATAATGGAACAAAAGTCTGTGTTACATTGTCTCCTGTCTGACGACGGCAACAATGTTACAAATAATGGAACAAAAGTCTATATTATATTGTCTCCCATGTGAGCATGGCAACAATGTTACAAATAATGGAACAAAAGTCTATGTTACATTGTCTCCCATGTGAGCATGGCAACAATATTACAAATAATGGAACAAAAGTCTGTGTTACATTGTCTCCTGTGTGACTAAGGCAACAATGTTACAAATATAATAACAATGAATATCCTTCCGCTGTGTATTACTTCAGTTTTAGTTTCAAATCACAAAGTGGTCTTGCAGTCAGAGTATAGTAGTGGTCATAATGTACTGTAGTCACTTAGCAATGTAGCTACATACTCAAGAAAAATGGATGCTAGTGAGTAAACGAGCACACTTGTATTGGTTTTACAGAAGAAAAGTCTGTTACCTCTTACTGGGTAGCCCTGCCCTGCAGACAACAATCACCTTTATTGACATTTTATTAAATATACAAGAAATGTGTTATATGACTCATATGTTTAAAGGATTTTTTTCTGGAGTTGCTTATTACACCTACTGTTTATATTAAGTTGGACTATCCATCAATTTCAATTAACTATCAACTCTAACCCCTCCATTACATCAGTTAATATGCATGACAAAAGTGTGGATGCATTACAGCAATGTCCTCGACAATACTCTGTATTACGCATTGAGTATATGTTGAAGCTGAATTTTAAAAATGTGGCAGTCGTAAAGTGTTTGTACTGTTCCAGGATGCTGTTTCAAATCCACATTATCACAAATAAGGTCAGTGATAAAGATGCTCCTAACATAAAGGTTACAAAAATTCTACCATGTTGGTATGATATTATGAATGTCAGATAGAGCCTATACCAGAGTCGAGGTGCATGCCACAGCAGCATTGTAAATTAGAGGTCTGCATGGGTTGGGCCAAGCCTGTCCTGAAGCAGTTATAATACCTAATGTTAATGGAGAACCCACCTGAAAAATATATGTTGACATATTTGTTATTCTTTATGTTCCTAATTCATACGATTACCATGTTTCTTTATTTTGTTTAATAATTATATTTCAATTAATTATATTTATTATATTTCAACGTGCATAGATGTCCGGTATATGAGGAAAGGAAAAAGTATTATAATTTAAAACTTACATGGCCTACCTTATTATAAAGTGTCAATAAGGAAAATATTCTCTCTTATTTTGTACCATAGAAAACTAACAAGCAAGAATGTTTGTTGAAAAATTGGGATGGAGATGGTAGACATATATAAGTATATTTTCAGAAGAGAAGCCATGATTACTCTGTATACTTAATATTCAGGACAAATAATATCATTAGAATATTCAGTATTCCGAGCAGATATCATCTTTAATAAGTGCAGTACACACAATTAGTCGGTATGTTATTAAATAAACACTTATCAACTTTACTGTCACTAACTTGAAAATTTAAATTTTGGAATGAAATAAAAAAAAAAACAAATCACTAAATTGAAAGGAAATTCATTTCAAATCACCTTACCTCTACCACATTCGAGGAATATACAAGAGAAATCATTAGCATTTTTGAGAAAATAAGAAATAAGGAAAATTTTTTCCATGTAAATGGAAAATAAAATTTACATTTTTTGGTCTGCGAAGTTCAGATACCTGGAATGGCAGAATTACTGCATCATGAACATATCCATCACATAATAATAATAATAATAATAATAATAATAATAATAATAATAATAATAATAATAATAATAATAATAATAATAATAATAATAATAAATGCTCACTATGGCCAATTTAAGGTAATAACTATAAGAATACAGCAGCTGTAAACTCTGCCTCCCTCTGTTCATCCACACCCAGGAGATCTGGGCAGAGTGCAGTAATAAGTAATAGGGGTAGCACATGGTCAATAAGGCAGTATGTCATCCAGAACCTCAGACACCACTATTACTGTAAAGTGGGCCCTAAATGGTTCCCAGGACCTGAGTGAATCCCATACAGGCCTCCCAGCAAAAAAAAGGGGGAAAAAAAAAAGAAAGAAATCGCCATGCTCTTATTAGATACTGAACCCGAGTCCCTTTACACCACAGGCTGTAGCGCTTTGTGTTGTGGAGGTGGTGGTGGTAATAAAAGTCAATAATTGCAAGATAACTTTATTTAAAACAAAATTAAACATGCAGACCTGGACCAGGCAGTACGGTATCATCTATTCTCGGGTTCATTTCAGATCGGGCCGGGCTAAGCTGAACCTATGACTTTTAGCCCACGTAGATCTCTAATGTGAATTCCAATTTCGAATCACGATATCTTGCGACAGGTGGAAAAGTTGGTGGAATGACTTCTACCATGTTTTTATTGACCAAACATCTACCTATATACCCGCTTAAAAAGAAATCGGGCCCGTCCAGTTGGGGTACTTCCCTTGTTTATTTTACTTCCATGTCCATTTAAATGGTGTATAAATGTGTAAGAATCAGGAATTAAGTAAATTAACAGTACCTTGTATGCTTTAGTGACAAGCCCACGTTTTCGCTTTACTGGTTTTTCTTCCTCTTGGTCCGAGATAGGTTCATCATTTTCCTCTATGCTGAAGTCGGAATCCACTTCATCTTCACCTTCCTCTTCTGATCTGTAAATGATTATTCACATAGTTTAGCAGTAATATCTTGAGAACACAAAAGAGATGTATCAAATATACACTGCAATTCCATGTACAGTAGAGTCTCAATTATTGGGCTTAAACTGGACCTAGAAAAAATTTAAACAGTGGAAAACTTTAAATAATGAAAACAAAGAGAAGGTGCAACAACAATATTTTATTTATGGACTAAAAAAAGAGTAAACAAAATCTGATGAGTTGCATTCATATTGTGACATATGTAAGCATTGTTGCGTACATGACCTTGGCTGCCTGGATCGGGTATTACGTAAGAGAGTGGTGGGGGTAAACAAGCTTGTAGATAGCGTCCCACGCCAAGTGTCGTGTGTTCAGTCAGTAGAGTCGCAGCTAGCAGGCAGGTTGTGTGTACATGCTACCCATACAAAAAGCATGTATGGTGTCCTCACTGACGAGCATGAAGCCAAGGAGGTATTGTACCCACTTTTATTAATACACTATCTTACCATCCACGTCTTTCCAGTGTAATTTATCATAGTAGATAGATCCTTTCTCCCATCTGAACCATGTAGTAATCCTTTTATTAGATATTCTCTAATATTTTTCACTTTTCATTTAGCTGCGTCCCTTGTCGTGATCTCGCCTTATATATATTATTAACTTTCTGGTACCTCAGTTGCGAGTAGCCCTACCTCCCATTGAGTATTTGTTTAGAGGTCACGACATCTTGGTGTGAGGCGCCGAGTATTTTGAGATTTTTAAGTGCAAAATTTTTTTTCTCTAAAATGCAGCATTTTTGGTCCTCCACGTGTTAGTTAGAAAATGTAAATTTTTTTTTCTTGGCTTAAGGGTAAGGGTTTTGGTTGTATAATTTGTGGTTTCTTTATTCTAAATTCCTTTTGTATTGTTTCCTGAAAGTCCCATGTTTATATTTTAATTTTAAGTTCATTTTTAAATTTTTTTCCATTGTCTGTCGGTGGCGTGGTGTTAAAACTTTTGGCTCCATTTTTCCCCTTACCATGGCTTCACTTCTGCTAAATTCTGTTACTGTGATAAATCATTCGTACTGGTCATTTTAAAGTACATATTTTTGTGAACTGTGGAAAATTGGGCGATATTTGTAACTTTGATAATATAGTTGAATGTGTTAGCTGGTCTACGTAACATTGCATTATTGGTTGCATCATCTTGTAAGTTGTTAACGACTCGAAAGTGAAGCAAATATTTTAAAATTGCGTGTGTATAAAAAGTGTGGTGCATCTGTTTTAAATATTTAAAATAATAAAACGAAAGAAGTCAAGAGTATATATATTGAAAATTCATATTTGTGCATTGTACGCTCGCGGTACGAATAGTGGTAATCATAATGATGATAATTTTGCTTCACCGTTGCCATGTTTGGTTTATCTAGTTACGCAATGAATATTTTTGGGGGAAAATATTTCAAAATGACTAATTTAAGTAAAAGTTTCAGCTACTACCAGCCTTGCCAGTATCTTCACCTAATTAGGTTTAATGTGCCTCCAATATGGACCAGTAGGACGTGGATGTTGATGGATCAGCTATATGTGTGTTAAGAGATTTTGGAAAGTTGCACTGGAATTTTGTGGTAAAAAGAAAGAATAAGAAACAAAACCTGTAAGTATGTGTACATTGTGTGTGAAAAAGTTGCACAAATCAGAGGTATGCTAAATTTTTATTTCACTGACTAATGCTTAATTAAGCTTTGCTTTTCAGGAATAATGTGTGCTATGTATGTCTCTGCTAAATTGAAAGTTTATCACCATTTTGTGTAACTTAAATTTTGAATTCTGTTTTGGGCATTACAAATTATTTGGTTTGTCATGTTTTGCTGCAGGAACGTGTTTGATGTGTACTGTGTGCTTAATTAAGCTTTGATTTTCAGGAATGTTATGTGACAGTATTGTTTTGGTAATGATGTGCTTTGTTATGTTGCATTCGTTTAGTCTGATTTTGGGTTTCATTATGATGCTGTGATCTTTTCTTTGCAGAAAATTGTTGCATGAATAGTGTGTGTATATGTTTGTGAGGTTATGTGGTAGTATATGAGTTAATATTTGCCTCGGTGGAAGTGCCTAAGAGTAACCCCGACGGTGGTAGTGTGAGAGATGAGATGAGTTGATGTCAGCTTCGGTGGAAGTGCCAAAGAGTAACCCTGATAGTTGAAGTGTAAATGTTTGATTTTCAGGAGGGCTACATGTACCTGGAACTTCGATTTAATGTGATGAGTTGAGAAATATTTTGCTTATTGGTGTTGCTGAAATGTGCCCAGTATAGCGTGTGTGATGTATTCACACGAGAGAGTAAATGTAATGAAGTAAATGCAATGGGAATAATTTTTTTTGTGTGTTTATGCAACAAGTTTAGTACCATCTTATATAGCGAGTTTTAATACCATCTATTTTCCAGCTTAATTTTGATTCGGAGGATGTGGATGCAACAGTATGATGCCATGTTATTTGTGTCATTCCTGAAATGTTAATGTGATTTCTTTAAGTTTATGCCTATGTCAGGTATTTTTGACTTTGCAGCATGTTGAATGAGACACGTCAGTGAAGATGTTTTATTTTCTCAGTAATTACTGTATACGAGAAAGTTGAGAACTAAGATGATGATGATGATGATGATTGAAATAATGATGATGATGATCATAATAAGATGGATAAGATAGTATTGTAGAGGAGAATTTCTATTTGACAGTAAAGCATGAGTATTGTAGTTGAAAATATGTAATGAGGTGTAGTTTGATGTATGTAATGTGGATTTATTTTTGAAGTCTGTAGTAATGCACACAGTAGTTTTGGGTAGTTATTTAAGTGAGTGTTGTGTATAATTTGGGCCATGGTCAGTATGCATGATTCCATTTCATTGTCATGTATGAATGTATTGTAAGTGCACTCATTTCTTTTCATTAGTAGTACCAGCTGGTTAAATAATATTGGGATCCCAAATAAGTTTCTATATTTGTGTTGTGTTATTGTATGTAAACAATGAATGTCAGTGATGTAATATTTATGTATTCTGGCCCTTTTGTGTCTCTGTATTTGGATTCTAAAGCAGTTTGTGTTAAATTTTGGATGGTAACCCCTTGTGAAATTCAGTTTTTATGTCAACATGTAGTCATTTTTTTTCTCTTTGCCCCATACTAAAAGAATTGATTGATTGTAAACCTTTTTGGCATTTTAAATCTTTTTACTGTAAATGACATACTACTTGTTTTTTATGTATGATGATCTTCTGGAGCACAATTTCTATCCTTCTGTGATTTATGTTATAGTGACTTTGCTGATTCTGAAGCTCGAGTGTCCAGAGGAGTATCCCTGCTAGACAGACACACCAGAGGTTCCAGAGACACCACAGGAGAGCTGTCGTTCATCCACTACACTGCAGTGGCATAAGGAGCCACTATTTTGGGGGGCAGTCCAAGCTAGCGATTGCTCCTCCCACATCTTCAGCGACTTGCAGCACCTGAAAGACTCTGCAGCTGAAAATTCGTCGTTGTGGGTGATGTGGAAATTCCACCCACAAACAGTTACGTTGGAACAACCAGGTGCAGTGTAGTGTGCGTGTAACAGTGCAGTATGGTGTAGTGTGCGTGTGCGGGGTACTCGTACTTAGGTGATCTGTCAAACTAAATCATCGGTGGCACTCGAGACTCCACAATGTTTCAATCAGCCTTTAATTTCTTTAAGAGATATTTATGCTCCATATATTCACAGATATTGTTTGCTGTAGTCCAATTGTCTAAACTAATCATTGTAATGTATGTCATATATTCTTCTTTATTGTAATTCTTTGTCCACAAACAAAATCCTCCTTGTGTCGACGAGGGCGTCGATCTGGGTGACCAGGGGGAGATGTGACGTATGTAAGCATTGTTGCATACATGACCTTGGCTGCCTGGATCAGGTATTACGTAAGAGAGTGGTGGGGGTAAACAAGCTTGTAGATAGTGTCCCACGCCAAGTGGCGTGCGTTCAGTCAGTAGAGTCGCAGCTAGCAGGCAGGTTGTGTGTACGTGCTACCCATACAAAAAGCATGTATGGCGTCCTCACCGACGAACATGAAGCCAAGGAGGTATTGTACCCACTTTTATTAATACACTATCTTACCATCCACGTCTTTCCAGTGTAATTTATCATAGTAGATAGATCCTTTCTCCCATCTGAACCATGTAGTAATCCTTTTATTAGATATTCTCTAATATTTTTCACTTTTCATTTAGATGCGTCCCTTGTCGTGATCTCGCCTTATATAAATTATTAACTTTCTGGTACCTCAGTTGCGAGTAGCCCTACCTCCCATTGAGTATTTGTTTAGAGGTCACAACAATATGACTTTCTCTATTCGCTCTTCCACAAACTACTCCGACAAAGATTATTCTTCTATCCATTTCTTATTAATAGGGATTAACTTTCATTACACATTTCATTGTAGGTATAAGAAGAATACAGTAGGCTAAGTGATAAGTCATATTTTAAAAAGCGGATCACTATGTGAAGGCTTTGAAATTCCATGCTCTTTGCATGACCACGAGAAAAACTGAAAACTGACTAAACATTAATTGATATTTATAGCAATTTAGTAATACTCACATCCAAATTCTAGTTGCATATTTGTGGAGTTCACTTTTTTTAACACTACATCACTTATACTTTAATTTATGAGCGCCTAGTTTCAGGAGGCATTGCTTCCATTTTCAATCTCAGGACCTGACTGTCATTGCTGGTTGCAGCCTTCTCTTGATAGCTCTCAAAACAATTCTTCATAAATAAAAGTATAAGTATTTCAAAATTCAAACTAATAACAAAGAATATCTCAGAAATGATTAACTCCAAAACAAAAAAATCTTATGAAACTAAAATGAAGTCATTATTAACAGTGAAGTTATATGATAAGTATTACCACAATTTATTAAAAATGCATGAACTCCACATACGTCAAGTAGTTAAAAATGCATTTTGAGAACCATGCTCCTCATCATCAGTTTGTCGACTGGAGCTTGCAGCCGGAAAATTCTCGGCCAAGTTATTGTGTCTGTGCTGTCCTCTGTGTCCTATGGCTACTTGCACGATATCATCAACTGGCGGGGTAACAAAATTCATAAGATGAGGCTCATTCTTGGTGATTAAATTCTTTTCCATGTATCAACTGCTAAGGGTGTCTTGATGTGTTTGAGCAATGTGATTTCCTATTTTATTTCATGGTTAAAGTTCCAAAAATGGGATGAAACTGCAGACTCATCCTGTGTTTAAATTTTATGTTCCTTAATGTTCCTTCATTCTAATTTTGTTTTTCTAATATAAATTTTATTACACTCTAAACATTCCATTTCATATATTCCAGCCATCTTATTTTTAGGTAAACTCTTTTTACTTTCTCTACTACGTATAGTAAGTAGGGGAAGTATTGCATTCCACCCAAAAATTCGATACCGAGATTTCACCGGAAATACATGTTTTGAGAATCACTGAATCCAAAAAAAGCATTTTTGGAAACATGTCCGTGTGTGTGTCTGTCTGTGTGTCTGTGTGTCTGTCTGTCTGTGTGTCTGTGAACAGCATAACTCAAAAACGAACAGTCGGATAAACACCAAACTTGGTATTTAGGTTCAGTATCTTCCAGAGATGCGACACGAAGGTTTTCAAGAAAATCCCCCCACCTCAGACTACCCTTTACATGGAACATTTTTCGAAAATTTTAATTTTCTCAAAAACGGCTCTAACGATTTTGATTAAAATATCATATGTTTAAGATATTGTCATGACAAATAAAATGTATATCTCGAATTTTCTGGGAATGTCTCCAAAAATATTCTTCATTGTGAACGACTTTTGCATAACTGGTAAACCATAAGAGATAGACAAAATTTTACTACACAAAAAATGTAGATCGCGTTAAAATACACAACTTATGTCATATACGTTTCTTTTGTTGAGTGAACCGTTTTCGAGATATTGCTTGTTATTTCCTTAAATTTTCCAATACTTATACTTTTTCTCAAATTCGTTATTCATTTTTTTATGTCCTGAACATGCAAAGAGAATGGAATTCGCCACATAGCAACCAGCGTTAAAATATTTGACTATCGCTTAAAAGCTACCACATTCCCCTTGCATCTACAAGAAAATTACCAATAAGATTGACATCTCTATATCTCGATTAACATGAAGCATATGGAGAATAGGCGTTTGTAAAATTAGATTGTACAAGAGTAGAGAAAGTTATGTGAGTGTAACACATCAGATTTTTTAAAGGGTAATTCAATACATTTCTTAAATTATATCTATTTTGTGGTGCCAACTTTATATTGGATTCTTTAAATATCTTTTCAAATTTGTAAAACAATTTAGGATGAAAGGTAAATTTACTATAGCTAGGAGATTTCTTGAGAGTGGACAGAGTAGTAGTTTCTTTCAGCATTTTTTGTTGGTTATGTTTTATATTTTATCTATGAAATGGGTTTTGAATCCATTCTGTATAGCTATTTCATGTAAGTGGTCATATTCATTTTGATATTCAACTTTTGTTACAGGTATATGGGTGAGCCTATGAATTAAGCTGTGAAAATTGATGTATTGATGAGGTTTTGGATTGTGTTGATTAAATTTTATATAATTGTCAACATATGTGAGTTTCCTATAATTTTCAAAGGACACCCCATTATTATTTCTGATAATCTTCAGATCTAAAAAAGTCAACTGCCCATCTTTTTCTACCTCCAAAGTAAATTTTATAGAAGGATCCTGAAGATTCAATAGTTTGAGAGCATCATTGATAAAGTTTGCAGGAACAACAGCAAAGATATCATCCACATATCTATACCATTTCTTAAAGACGTAAGGAACTTGTAACATATACTTATAAATGACTCATATATAGTACAAATGAAATTGGGTTGCCCATAGCCAAGCCTTTTGTTTGTTGATAGCAATCATGGTTAAAAATGAAGCTGTTTTGTTTGATGCACATCTGTATAAGTTCAATATATTCGTTAATCATATCATTAGAAATGTTCCGTTTAAAACGCCACTGCTTGATCAGTCTGGGTAATTTTTCTATTGATGTACTAATAAACAATGCACTGTCATCAAAGCAGACCAAAAGTTCATTGCTATCTATATATAGATATTATCCACTACCTCCACAGAATTTGTAATGCCCAAAGTTGGAAATTTTTCAGAAGTATTAAGTTGATCAACTAGTCATTTAGCTAATTTGTAAGCCGGTGCATCAATATTGTTGATAATTGAACCCATGCTGTTGTCGTTCTTATGAATCTTTGGCAGACAATATAATCTTGGTGATGTCAGATTATCAACTATTAAGTAATTTTTGACACTTTTTGAGTGATTACACTGCCATGTACGGCTTTTCTTGTAGAGTTGGCAAACTTTTTAATAGGATCCTTGGTTAACCTGGAGTATGGTTTGTTAAGCAAAATTTCTGTTCTAAAAAAGTAATCATCTTGGTCTAAAATCACTGGTTTGTTCCATTTATCTGCTTTTAAATAAAAAAGAGATCTGTTATTCAAGGCCACTATAAGAGATTTGTATTGTGTATTGCTGTGTCCAAAGGAAGACATTGTTAACAGTTTTGGGCATTCAGCTTTTGCTAAGATCTTGTCACTACTCTGTTGAATCTGATGAGAAGCGATGATAGCATCTGTGATATAGTCATCCAAATTTTGCGAATTATGGATCAGGTTTTCAAACCAAGGTTTAAGAATAAAATATCATCTGAAGAAAAGGGCCGTGACAATAAATTAACCACGTTGTTGATTGGTGTCATTTCCTGACTTGGCTCTGACAAATCCAATGGAAATTGTTTGCAATGCAATTTGATTACTTTGTGTTTTAGCTTTTTTTTTTTCTCTCTTTCTTTCATTAAAGTATTTATCTTAACATAAATTATCTTTCAAATTTTTCCAGAACATGTGAACCAAATTTTTAATTAACTTTAAGTGTAAATTCGTACAACCATAAGTCCATATTTTGTATAACTGCGTAATGTTTAGATCGTTCCAACAGCACAGTCTTTTTTTTCTAATATTTTCTGGCATTTGCTGTCATTGTCAAATATGACAAATTTTCTCAAAAATATAGGTGATAATCATAGTGACATGCGTATGTTAAGGAATTTAATGTTAGCAAAGCATTGTCACATATACATGAAATAGCTATGCAGAATGGATTCAAAACCCATTTCAGAGACAAGATGATTGTAAAACATAACCAACAAAAAATGCTGAAAGAAACTACTATTCTTTCCACTTTAAGAAATCTCCTAGCTATAGTAAATTTACTTTTCATCCTAAGTTGTTTTACAAATTTGAAAAGACATTTAAAGAATTCAATGTAAAGTTGGCACCACAAAATAGATATAATTTAAGAAATATATTAAATCATCCTTTAAAAAACAGCTTACCTAAGAATAAGATGGCTGGAATATATAAAATTGAATGTTTAGAATGTAATAAAGTTTATATTGGAAAAACAAAATTAGAATGAGGGAACATTAAGGAAAATAAAATTAACAAGTTGACAAGTCTGCAGTTTCATCCCATTTTTGAAACTTTAACCACGAAATAAAATGGGAAATCACATTGCTCAAACACATCAAGACACCCGTAGCACTTGATACATGGGAAAGAATTTTAATCACCAAGAACAAGCCTTGTCTTATGAATTTTGTTACCCCGCCAGTTCATGATATCCAAGTAGCCATAGGACACACAGGGCAGCAGAGGCATAATGACTTGACCGAGAATTTTCCAGCTGCAAGCTCCAGTCGGAAAATTGATGATGAAAAGCATGCTTCTCAAAACATGTTTTTACCTACTTGACATATGTGGAGTTCATGTGTTTTTAATAAATTGTGCTAATACTTATCAAAAAAATCTTATTACACATAAATTGGGTGCTTTAACTAGATCTACATTTTTTGTAGATCTCGTTATCTATTTCGTATGGTTTACCAACTGCACAAAAGTAGAAAAGTGTTATTCAGAAGTCAGAGACAGTGAAGCGAAACAATAATTTAATTGAATCTTGAGTCAGTGGATACACTAAAACTTTACTTACTTTAAATTAATCGAACATGTTTCGAAAGCACCACTTGCTATCCTCTTCAGCTTTTTCCCGGTGCTTTTGAAACATGTTCCATTAATTTAAAGTAAGTGAAGTTTTTGTATATCCACCGACTCAAGATTCAATTAAATAATTGTACAAAAGTAATTCAGAATGGTGCATGCGTGCGTGGGTGTGCGTGCGTGCGTGTGTATCTAATGCACAGGATTTAATAATGAAAAACATTCTCCTTCTTGTTTCCCAATATTTTGAGGTGTTCCATGTCCATTTCTTCTTTCCTGGAGTACAATAAACAAATTGGAGATGTTATTATTCCAATTGTATAAATATGTTTATTCAGAAATAATGCCCGATAATAAATCAGAAAGAGCAACAGAAAGTGTTTTTGGTTAATCAGGAACTATTGATGATTCATTTAATATTTTCTTCCATTTTAACTGTTCATTTTGAAGTGCTACTGTTGGTTATAATTACAAATTATTTTTCTTTTTAAGAGTGCTTGAGGAAAAGCTTTGTTTTATCACAAAGTTGGTTTTAGTTCCCTTCTTTGCTAAAATACCCACCAATTCATTTCCAAAAATGCACAGTGTGCAGGAATCCACTGTAAGAACTATACTTTTATTTAGGTGCTGTATTTGTTTGACCATATCATGCACTTCTTTGATCTTAATCATTTTGGGTTGAGTATTAGAACCAATAGCTTGGAGTGCAGCTTTAGAATCAGATAGAATAACTATATTTTTGCATTTATGTAACCATGGTAATGAATTTTGAAGTGATGTACATATGGCATCAATTCACCATCAAAATTGGTTGTATATTGCCCCACTTTTTATAATTGTTTTAGTAATGATCTCCCAGATAAATCCAAAGGACTTGTCAATCACAACTGCAGGTGTGGTCCTCCAGACATACTGGAGGATGAGTAACAATGATTCAACTGCCAACTCTTAAAAAAATGGTGTACCTAACAAACAGTTGAAAACTGTTCATGAAAGAAAATAATTCAGAAAAGAGAGAACTTCACAAGTCATTCCCAGAGGGATGTGGGGGGTCACATTTAAGTTAAAAAAAATGGTGCATACATACAGAATGTTCTGTAAAGAATTATTAGGATTACCAGGATCAGCAGCAAGGAAGGTAACTTTAATAGAGCTAGGAGGAACAAGAAGGAAAGGTTTACACACAAGCCCTGAATGTTTCAGTGCCCATATACCAGAGTAGTGCACTTCTCAGACTGCTTGGTGTGTGTATGCGTGAAAGGGCACATTCTCCTTGTGTTATGATGGGCCAGAGCACACAGAATCTGTGGACTTTGCTCGCACATGCACACTGAACCTGTACTGTATACAAGAGAAGTGTGTGTATGTTCTAGGGCACATTCTCCTTGAGTTATGATTGGCAAGAGCACACAGAATCTGTGGACTTTGCTCACACATGCACACTGAACCTGTACTGTATACAAGAGAAGTGTGTGTATGTTCTAGAGCACATTCTCCTTGTGTTATGATGGGCAAGAGCACACAGAATCTGTGGACTTTGCTCACACATGCACACTGAACCTGTACTGTATACAAGAGAAGCATGTGTATGTTCTAGGGCACATCTCCTTGTGTCTGACAGATTGCTTTGTTATGATTGGCAAGAGCACACAGAATCTGTGGACTTTGCTCACACATGCACACTGAACCTGTACTGTATACAAGAGAAGCATGTGTATGTTCTAGAGCACATTCTCCTTGTGTTATGATGGGCAAGAACACACAGAATCTGTGGACTTTGCTCACACATGCACACTGAACATATACTGTATACAAGAGAAGCATGTGTATGTTCTAGGGCACATTCTCCTTGAGTTATGATTGGCAAGAGCACACAGAATCTGTGGACTTTGCTCACACATGCACACTGAACCTGTACTGTATACAAGAGAAGTGTGTGTATGTTCTAGAGCACATTCTCCTTGAGTTATGATTGGCAAGAGCACACAGAATCTGTGGACTTTGCTCGCACATGCACACTGAACCTGTACTGTATACAAGAGAAATGTGTGTATGTTCTAGGGCACATTCTCCTTGAGTTATGATTGGCAAGAGCACACAGAATCTGTGGACTTTGCTCACACATGCACACTGAACCTGTACTGTATACAAGAGAAGTGTGTGTATGTTCTAGAGCACATTCTCCTTGTGTTATGATGGGCAAGAGCACACAGAATCTGTGGACTTTGCTCACACATGCACACTGAACCTGTACTGTACACAAGAGAAGCATGTGTATGTTCTAGGGCACATCTCCTTGTGTCTGACAGATTGCTTTGTTATGATTGGCAAGAGCACACAGAATCTGTGGACTTTGCTCACACATGCACACTGAACCTGTACTGTATACAAGAGAAGCATGTGTATGTTCTAGAGCACATTCTCCTTGTGTTATGATGGGCAAGAACACACAGAATCTGTGGACTTTGCTCACACATGCACACTGAACATATACTGTATACAAGAGAAGCATGTGTATGTTCTAGGGCACATTCTCCTTGTGTTATGATGGGCAAGAGCACACAGAATCTGTGGACTTTACTCACACATGCACACTGAACCTGTACTGTATATAAGAGAAGCATGTGTATGTTCTAGGGCACATTCTCCTTGTGTTATGATGGGCAAGAACACACAGAATCTGTGGACTTTGCTCACACATGCACACTGAACATATACTGTATACAAGAGAAGCATGTGTATGTTCTAGGGCACATCTCCTTGTGTCTGACAGATTGCTTTGTTATGATTGGCAAGAGCACACAGAATCTGTGGACTTTGCTCACTCATGCACACTGAACCTGTACTGTATATAAGAGAAGTGTGTGTATGTTCTAGGGCACATCTCCTTGTGTCTGACAGATTGCTTTGTTATGATTGGCAAGAGCACACAGAATCTGTGGACTTTGCTCACACATGCACACTGAACCTGTACTGTATACAGGAGAAGCATGTGTATGTTCTAGGGCACATCTCCTTGTGTCTGGCAGATTGCTTTATTATGATTGGCAAGAGCACACAGAATCTGTGGACTTTGCTCACACATGCACACTGAACCTGTACTGTATACAAGAGAAGTGTGTGTATGTTCTAGGGCACATTCTCCTTGTGTCTGGCAGATTGCTTTGTTATGATTGGCAAGAGCACACAGAATCTGTGGACTTTGCTCACACATGCACACTGAACCTGTAGTGTATACAAGAGAAGTGTGTGTATGTGCTAGGGCACATTCTCCTTGTGTTATGATTGGCAAGAGCACACTGAACCTGTACTGTATACAAGAGAAGTGTGTGTATGTTCTAGGGCACATTGTCCTTGTGTTATGATTGGCAAGAGCACACAGAATCTGTGGACTTTGCTCACACATACACACTGAACCTGTACTGTATACAAGAGAAGTATGTGTATGTTCTAGGGCACATTCTCCTTGTGTTATGATTGGCAAGAGCACACAGAATCTGTGGACTTTGCTCACACATGCACACTGAACCTGTACTGTATATAAGAGAAGTGTGTGTATGTTCTAGAGCACATTCTCCTTGTGTTATGATTTGCAAGAGCACACAGAATCTGTGGACTTTGCTCACACATGCACACTGAACCTGTACTGTATACAAGAGAAGTGTGTGTATGTTCTAGGGCACATTCTCCTTGAGTTATGATTGGCAAGAGCACACAGAATCTGTGGACTTTGCTCACACATGCACACTGAACCTGTACTGTATACAAGAGAAGTGTGTGTATGTTCTAGAGCACATTCTCCTTGTGTTATGATGGGCAAGAGCACACAGAATCTGTGGACTTTGCTCACACATGCACACTGAACCTGTACTGTATACAAGAGAAGTGTGTGTATGTTCTAGAGCACATTCTCCTTGAGTTATGATTGGCAAGAGCACACAGAATCTGTGGACTTTGCTCGCACATGCACACTGAACCTGTACTGTATACAAGAGAAATGTGTGTATGTTCTAGGGCACATTCTCCTTGAGTTATGATTGGCAAGAGCACACAGAATCTGTGGACTTTGCTCACACATGCACACTGAACCTGTACTGTATACAAGAGAAGTGTGTGTATGTTCTAGAGCACATTCTCCTTGTGTTATGATGGGCAAGAGCACACAGAATCTGTGGACTTTGCTCACACATGCACACTGAACCTGTACTGTACACAAGAGAAGCATGTGTATGTTCTAGGGCACATCTCCTTGTGTCTGACAGATTGCTTTGTTATGATTGGCAAGAGCACACAGAATCTGTGGACTTTGCTCACACATGCACACTGAACCTGTACTGTATACAAGAGAAGCATGTGTATGTTCTAGAGCACATTCTCCTTGTGTTATGATGGGCAAGAACACACAGAATCTGTGGACTTTGCTCACACATGCACACTGAACATATACTGTATACAAGAGAAGCATGTGTATGTTCTAGGGCACATTCTCCTTGTGTTATGATGGGCAAGAGCACACAGAATCTGTGGACTTTACTCACACATGCACACTGAACCTGTACTGTATATAAGAGAAGCATGTGTATGTTCTAGGGCACATTCTCCTTGTGTTATGATGGGCAAGAACACACAGAATCTGTGGACTTTGCTCACACATGCACACTGAACATATACTGTATACAAGAGAAGCATGTGTATGTTCTAGGGCACATCTCCTTGTGTCTGACAGATTGCTTTGTTATGATTGGCAAGAGCACACAGAATCTGTGGACTTTGCTCACTCATGCACACTGAACCTGTACTGTATATAAGAGAAGTGTGTGTATGTTCTAGGGCACATCTCCTTGTGTCTGACAGATTGCTTTGTTATGATTGGCAAGAGCACACAGAATCTGTGGACTTTGCTCACACATGCACACTGAACCTGTACTGTATACAGGAGAAGCATGTGTATGTTCTAGGGCACATCTCCTTGTGTCTGGCAGATTGCTTTATTATGATTGGCAAGAGCACACAGAATCTGTGGACTTTGCTCACACATGCACACTGAACCTGTACTGTATACAAGAGAAGTGTGTGTATGTTCTAGGGCACATTCTCCTTGTGTCTGGCAGATTGCTTTGTTATGATTGGCAAGAGCACACAGAATCTGTGGACTTTGTTCACACATGCACACTGAACCTGTAGTGTATACAAGAGAAGTGTGTGTATGTGCTAGGGCACATTCTCCTTGTGTTATGATTGGCAAGAGCACACTGAACCTGTACTGTATACAAGAGAAGTGTGTGTATGTTCTAGGGCACATTGTCCTTGTGTTATGATTGGCAAGAGCACACAGAATCTGTGGACTTTGCTCACACATGCACACTGAACCTGTACTGTATACAAGAGAAGTATGTGTATGTTCTAGGGCACATTCTCCTTGTGTTATGATTGGCAAGAGCACACAGAATCTGTGGACTTTGCTCACACATGCACACTGAACCTGTACTGTATATAAGAGAAGTGTGTGTATGTTCTAGAGCACATTCTCCTTGTGTTATGATTTGCAAGAGCACACAGAATCTGTGGACTTTGCTCACACATGCACACTGAACCTGTACTGTATACAAGAGAAGCATGTGTATGTTCTAGGGCACATTCTCCTTGTGTTATGATGGGCAAGAGCACACAGAATCTGTGGACTTTGCTCACACATGCACACTGAACCTGTACTGTATACAAGAGAAGTGTGTGTATGTTCTAGAGCACATTCTCCTTGTGTCTGGCAGAATGTTTTGTTATGATTGACAAGAGCACACAGAATCTGTGGACTTTGCTCACACATGCACACTGAACCTGTACTGTATACAAGAGAAGTGTGTGTATGTTCTAGGGCACGTTCTCCTTGTGTCTGGCAGATTGCTTTGTTATGATTGGCAAGAGCACACAGAATCTGTGGACTTTGCTCACACATGCACACTGAACCTGTACTGTATACAAGAGAAGTGTGTGTATGTTCTAGAGCACATTCTCCTTGTGTCTGGCAGAATGTTTTGTTATGATTGGCAAGAGCACACAGAATCTGTGGACTTTGCTCACACATGCACACTGAACCTGTACTGTATACAAGAGAAGTGTGTGTATGTTCTAGAGCACATTCTCCTTGTGTCTGGCAGAATGTTTTGTTATGATTGGCAAGAGCACACAGAATCTGTGGACTTTGCTCACACATGCACACTGAACCTGTACTGTATACAGGAGAAGCATGTGTATGTTCTAGAGCACATTCTCCTTGTGTCTGGCAGAATGTTTTGTTATGATTGGCAAGAGCACACAGAATCTGTGGACTTTGCTCGCACATGCACACTGAACATGTCAACATTATTACTTCCCATCAGCTGTTTGCTCTTATGAGGAATCTAAGCTATAAAAAACTCTTCCACTATAAAGGCAACACCTTAAATAACATTAGAGTGAGCATTATCATAAGAGTAAACTTGAATTGTTAGTGAGAGATGGATGACGGAATGCACTTTATCTGTGAGTAGAGAGGTTAGTTTATGGACAAATTGAGTCGGAATTGAAGCAGTTACTTTTTTTTTTTTTTTTGTCTTGATTGGTTTCAAGATCTCTTGCTCTCATTGTCAGAAGTGACAAACTGATTCTTAGTTCCATTAAGCTCTGTATTGAAATAATGTAAATCTAATCTTACCACAATTTCCAATTATTTAAGTCCACAATTCTCCACGGTGGCCAATCGAGTTGGTAGTAAAAATTTTATCTCAAATAAAAATTGAATACCAGTACTAATATTACCTCAGGCTATATTTTCAAAAAAAGTGAGTGGTTTTTTTGTTTGTTTTTTTTTGCTCTGGTCCTATTTAGCTCACGGTCCTGATAGCCCAAGACTTCTGGTCAGTGTTGCCAACACAAATTCAGTTGCCGGTTTCAATATTAAAATGTAACATATCTCTGCATATAACTTCTTTGACAAAACTATCAATAGAGTAACAAATTAATGAACAGAATCATTAGAAAATAATCAACAAATAGTGGAATCCAGGCCTACAAGAGAATGTACATCAACATCTTCCACTTCCATCTCTAATAACAGCACATCTGTTGTTTGTACCAAGAAAGAAATTCCATTAACTTTGAATTTTAATAATTGTGGTTTTAATAACTATACATTTTAGAGTTCTCAATTAAAAGTTGTTCAATGAAACTGCATTGTTATTATTTTAGCCAATAATGCAAGAGTAGAAGCTAAAATTAAACCTAAAGACTACTTACGGATTATATTACATAACCTTAGTTGTTTATTGCTGTGTAACTGTTAAAAATAGGATTTCATTTTTGCAGTTCCAAAGACATTTAACAGCAAAGATATCCAATTTGTAATAATCCGGTAAACTTCAGAGAGCCTTGCATGGCAAAGGCTATTTGATATATTCTGCAAGTAGTTGATTTTTAGATTTATTTTTTGCTTCTGCTATTGTATCATTCACTGAAATAGTCAAGCCAAACCTAATGTGAGGTTGTATTATTCCCTCATGATTTTTCACAATAACACAACCTCCTGTTATGATAAGTTGATGTTCTTGGATTCCACACATGTGCATGAGCTGCTACTGATGTTTACTAAATACTTACTGATAGTCATCATCATCTTCTATTTCATTGAAACCACCGTAAGTGGTTTCATAGAACTCATCTTCTTCTTCTTCATCAAGAAGTTTTGACATCCTGTTTCCAGCATTGCTTCTTCTGTCTCTGGAAGTTGCTAGTGCCATTTTCTTTTGATCAACTAAAATAAAAGAATAACAAATTTTTAAAATGAGGGTAGAAATGAATGAACAAAAGCTTGGTTACCAAAACCAGATAAATAAAGTATTATACAACATAATACCTACAGAAATTGTCTGTTAATTTTCCCTGACTTAAGAAAACTGCACGATTACATCAAACGTAACATTATACAGGGAAGAAAAAAGAAAACTCAGCCTTCACGTTCCCCATAGCTGGCATAATTATCAACCCATGTTCATTTTTCTGTTTACATTACACTTTTATTAAATAACACAATCACACTAATGGCACTGTAATAATAAATGCAGGATGAATCCAAACTCTACTGGCAAACTTTCACAAGTTGTTTGAGATGTTTTCTGAGAGTTTTGATATAAGGAACCCATGGTCACTGGTGTTCATTACCGGGTAATTTCATTGTTTTTGTTTTGTAAAAACAACTCAACAACCTTTGTATCTGTTTACTCGAACATGAATGTTTCCAAACAAAACAGCCTTTGAATGCCATAGAGCGTGTTTACATTATGGTCCATGACCAATTAATCTGCTACTCATCGTCTCCTGACAATTGCAATTATTTATTTTTAACGACAGATAACCAAAAATTACAAAAACTGACATGAAACAACCCAAATTAAATTGTCACACTGTTTAAGTAATTGTTCAAAATGTCGACAGCCATGATCACGACAAACTTCACAGCAACACCTCATGGACTGTGGCACATGTTTTAGCATCCCAGAAGATTGACACACATTGTCAGCGGCTGCTACAATCCTAGCAACCAGGTCTATATTAGTTTCAACAGGAATCACGCAAACTCGGCTCTTCACATGACCCCACAAAAAAAAGCTCGTGGGTGTCAGATCTGGTGACCATTCCAGCCAAGGAACAGGACCATCATGACCAATCGTTCTTTGCCTGAACTGTTCATCAAGGTATTTGCTAACATCCACTGTAAAATGGGCTGGTGCCCTATCATGTTGAAACCACATATGCCTACAAATTATCAGCGGCGCACCTTCTAGGAAATGTGGGAGAACTTGTTGAAGGAACATTTTGTAGACTACTCCTTCAATCTGTCGGGTAGTCAATCACAGAATTGTTAACAATACCAGTCCATACATTCACATTCACCACAGCATGTGGATTCCCATACTCCCAGATATGCCTATTCTCACTGTTGAATGTGCCATCTCTAATAAATAATGCCTTATCTGTGTACAATATCAGAGCAGGAAAATTTTGGTTCTCTGCAAATCACTCTAAGAAGCAATTAGCAAACTGCACTCAACGTAGAAATTCTGCTGGTTGCAATGCCTGGACCCTCTATGATAAGGGTGTAATTCCTGGTCATGTAAGACCCTTAAAACAGTTGCTTGACTCACATTCACCTCTCATGCAATACAACTACTGCTTGCAGGGTTGCATTTAAAACACCCTCTTCAAGATCGACCAGTATATCTTGCATACTAACAGTAAAGGACCAGGTTTTTCACAGTCGCCTGTGTACAGGTGCTGATGTTGTGTGAGGGGGTTGCAGTCGCTGTGGGAACAGCTCTACATAGTGTCGTTGTGCCGCTCCTACATTGCAGGTGCTTATCAGCTGATTCTGCATAAGTATACTTATCCATACTGTATCACTGTCATGCTACAAAGTAATGTAAGAGACAGAACAGGAATACAAGGGTGGTGTCAGACTGCACTGTAAACATGCACTACTGCATTCTACTACAGCAGTGAAAGGTTGTGCCTTGTTTGCAAACAATCATATTACGAGTAAACAGATACAAAGGTAATTGAGTTAAACAGAATGAAAGCAATGAAATTACTTTGTAATGAGCCACCAAAGACCATGAGTTCCTTACATCAGAACACTTAGACAACTTGTAAAAGTTTGTCGGTGGAGTTTGGACTCACCCTGTATAACAACTGCAGGCAATATGTGAATGAAAGTATTTTCTCAAAGCTAGTTCCACATAACATGGTACAGATATAATACAAAATGAGTTTTAATGTAACAATGGTGTTCCATTTTAATATCACTGAAGCAACTCAGTAACGTGTATACTACACTGTAGGAAAAAGACTAATATGTTACATTCACATAACTTTCTCTATCCCCTATTCTTTACTTTTATATAGCTTCTACAAGCTATTCTTACAAAACTTAAGACTGTAAGGTACACATGAGGAGCACTGAAACAAAATACACTAACTCCACCCGTGGACAAAATACTTTTTGATATGGATTCCCCCTATTTTGATAGCATTGAATCAGTCTGTGCAATCCATTTCTTTCAAATAGCACTCCCTCCTATCATAAAATGGTTTCAAAATGCAGTGTTTGCTTCTGAAATCACCTAGTTCATGAGACAAATGGAATAAAATACACGACACTGTGTACATACATGCCTTCGATTGCTGTATTTGCATTCTGTGGAACTGGAAATGAACATGTTGCTGCCAAATAACACTTTGTCGTTTCCTTAGCAATATTCCATAATGCTAAATGAATGAAAACGAATCTCCCAGGAAGCTGTGACAAAGAAGCACTAATAGTAGATGTGCTAAAGTATTATAGCATGGAACATGAAATAATTGTTACAAGCAACTGTAATGGTATCAAATAGAGAATGAAAATGCAGGATATAAGAGAAGCTAAGAAGTAAAAATGAGCTAAATAGCTTGAAAAATTTAAATTGAGTTTTATTTATGGATGCTCTCTAACTACTATGGTTGTTAGCGTCCCATTCTATATTGGGTGCAAAAGACCGGAAATTTTGCTCAGAGGCCTCTTTATCAGGCTTGAGGTTCTTTTACATGCCGTAAACCTATGAAATGTGTGTATCGTTCTCTAAAAATAGGAAACAGTAAATTCCTCAATGTGTTTTACGATTTTCAGTTGAGCTGAGGATTCTGTTGGTTTTGGGAGGTCCTGCAAGCTTGTTGAACTTCTGTGCGCTAATTACACCAGTCCATGTAAAAATAGATTAGAAGCTTTGCATTGCTGTGTAAATGCTTTGCATTGCATAGTTGATGTCAATGTGTTGTTGTCTCTTTGCCTTATCCTTTCTTATGTAAACCTTTAAATATTATAAATGGCTTTTAAGAGAATCTAAATTTACTATCGTTTCATTGCTATACTTATTATTAAGTATCTCATGACGTAAACGGGACCACCAACTTTACTTCCCTACTGAAAGAAGCCATGCTGCAGATTTTTATGCCTGGAAAAAAATCCATCGCCCTCCGCCGGTTTGTTAAATAGCTTGTGTTATGTCATTAAAACGTATGTTTTGTATTACTCTCATGCAAATAAGTGCAGTGGAGTGCCTACAAAAGATATTGAGATGACGTTCTGTGTTGCTTTGTCTTTCATGCCAGTTTTAAAAAAATAGCAAAACGTTTTAAGTTATCTTTTTCTTACATTATCCTTCATATAAAGCAAAAAGATTCAAACCTAATGAACTTTTTGCATCCCTCTAAACCATTCATATCTCCATTGAAATGGGGGGTTACATTTGAGTGTATACCACAGGTCCAGGGTTTAGCACTCCAAAGCAGAGTCAACATAGCAAAGAAGAAGGAGTTTAACTCATTCTTCCAGAAGAGTATCAGGAGTGGAGACATGAGGCTCAACTGCAGTATTATGTGAAGGTTGTGGATGAAGATTCGGCATTCTGCAGAAAAAAACCAGAACCAGAATGAAGAAGAATTTGACCATTGTTTAAATACAGAAATATAGTTCTGTTTGTTGAAATAAACATTGGCATAAAAGTGTTACATAAAAAGTGACAAATTAAATTTAAAGACTCACTTTTTCTTCCAATAAATTCACAAAGGAAAGTATAAAACTGCTTTTGTAAGTGGAACTGAAATTATTTATTAAAATATCAATAAATAATTATTCTTTGCTCTTTCTTCTTAATATCCAAGATAGTACTTTCAGTATAATTTGTTCAAAATGCACCAAGTGCAAAACATTTGTAAATAGAAATGTGGTACTAAACTAAAATGATTTTAGTGTTAACAGTATTTAGGAAAGGGTATTTGCACAACAGTTAGGTATGAATAACTTTAAAAATCCCCAGTAAGATTATGATATATGAGCTTTTCCTGTCTCCTGAAAACTTTTTTATTAAGCACTTAATGCTTTTTGATTCGATGTTCCTCAAATAAAGTTATGTTGTCAACATAAACATTTGCAGAATTAGCTTCATTACACATTTTGTTGTTGGTAAAAAGGTGATGCAGGCAACCGAGCGATAGAGAAGCACTCTTTTCATAACATTGCATGTAACAGCTGAATGGTGACAAAGTATTGAAGAATTCAAACCAATAACAGCAAATATCTCGGAAATGGTTGATGCCACAGTCAAAGTTATTTGAAATAAACTGTGTGTTTTCAAGAGATCCACGCGTTTTGTGTACTATGTTTTTGTCTAGCCCTTATGATTTTAGTATTATATAAAATTCCTTCCAAATGAAGAGGACTTTACAGAAAATTCAAGATACACATTGTCTCTGTCATGTAAACATCTTAAATATGTGGTATTTTAATAAAAAATGTTAAGAACCATTTTTGAGAAAATCAAACATTTAAAAAAATGTTACATGTAAGGGATAAATTGAGGTGGGGGTTTTCTCAAAAATCTTCCTCTCTCATCTCTGGAAGATACTGAACTTTAAATAGCAAGTTTTATATTTTATCAAACTTTTTGTTTTTGAGTTATGCCATTGAGAGACACAGAAATATTCATACCCATTTTCCTGACTAAGTTAAAAAATGTTCTATGACCAATCATGCATACCTTTTCAGTTTGTCAGTCTTTTATCCAAAACTCAAATTTTAAAATACATGGATATTTTATTTTTTTATTCGGCTTCTACTGTTCCCATAGCCAACAAACTCTTCTTTAACTCTTCATTTCATTTTTATTATTAAAAATTATTATAGATATACAAATTAGCTAATCCAGCAATACAAAGAACAAACTTATACAAATATCTTTAAAAAATAAATCTTATGCATTACACTCACATGAATTTCTCTACTCTTGTACAAACTACTTTCACAAATGCTTAATCTCCATCTACTTCATGTTAATCAATATAAAAATTTGCAGTAACTAACTTATTGCTAATTTTCTTGTAGGTGCAAGGGGAATACGGTAGGCTTTAAGCAATAGTCAAATATTTTATGAGCTGGTTGCTATGTGGAGTATTCCATTCTCTTTGTATGTCCATGACTTAAAAAAAAAAAAATTCCCATTTGAGAAAAAGTATCAGTATTGGAAAATTCAAAGAAATAACAAACAATATCTCAGAAATGTTTGTCTCGACAAAAAAAATACGACATAAATTGTGTGTTTTAACGAGATCTACATTTTTTATGTAGTAACATTTTGTCTATCTCTTACGGTTTACCAGTTATGCAAAATTCATTCAGAATGAAGAAGATGTTTGGGGACATTCCCAGAAAATTCAAGACACACATTTCATTTGCCATGAGAATATCTTAAACATATGATATTTTAATCAAAATCATTACAGCCATTTTTGAGAAACTCAACATTTTCAAAAAATATTCCATGTAAAGGGTAGTCTGGGTGGGGGAATTTTCTTGAAAATCTTCATGTCACATCTTTGAAAGAGACTGAACCAAAATACTAAGTTTGGTGGAAAGAATTATTCTTTCACACAAGCCGTGTGTTGGACAGAGTTGGAAAGGTAGAATCAGACTGAAAAATTCAATGCCATAGCCGGGATTTGAACCACGGATCTCCCGGTCTCCGTCCGGTTGCTCTAACCACTGAGCTACCATGGCAACATGCTGGCACGCCATTAAATTCTCCAGCTGACTCGAATTTTTCCCGGTAAACCACAAGGAGATCTCAAATGTATTGAGATGTTATATCCCAATGGCGACTTACATTCTTTGTAAGTACTTAAGTCCCGGGCTTTTAGCTTCAACCACTATTAGGTCAATTAATGGAAATAATTGTTCTTTCACACAAGCTGTGTGTTGGACAGGGTTGGAAAGGTAGAATCAGACAACTGAAAAATTCAATGCCATAGCCATCTTCCTGTTCGTTTCTGAGTTATGCTGTTCACAGACACACAGACAGACACACAGGCATGTTTCCAAAAATGCTTTTTTTGGACTCAGGGGTCTCAAAACATATATTTCCGGTGAAATCTCGGTATCGAGTTTTTGGGTGGAATACAATACTTCCCCTACTTACTATACGTAGTAAAGTAAAAATGTATTTAATAACAGACTTCAGCTCAGCATCTTTAAAGTACTTGCCCCACTCCAAACTACCCTTTACATAAACATTTTTTGATCAATTTAAATTTTCTCAAAAACAATTCTAAAGATTTTTATAAAAATAACACATGTTTAAGATATTTACAGTATATATTGAATTTTCTGGGAATAGCCTTTTAAGTCTGAATGCATGTTATATAACTGGTAAAGTGTAAATGATAGACAAAAAGTGTAGGCATCGTGAAAACATGCAATGCATTTAAAATAGAGAGTTGAGGGTTGTTACACTACATCACTATGATAATCTTACATGCAATGCATGTCAAATTTTTGTAGCATTAACCATTTCCGAGATATTAGTTACCTCTTTCAATTTTCAAGCACTTTATACATTTTTGAGCTGCTAGCCATTTGTTTGTTTCTTGTGGTCATGAAAAGAGGCTATTTCAAAGTAGTAGTACTCAATGTTTAATGCCCATTCTTACTTTATATGGGCACCGCATGTGGTGGACAGTGATGATACATGAAATGAAATATTTGGGAAGAAAACTTTCCAGGCCTAAGCTTAAGGTTCCTCCTTGGCATTTTCCAGTTATGAGAACTGAGGAAAAGCCTGTTAAGGATGATCCTGCCAGGATTTGAACCATGGACACAGCATTCATGAGTACATATCTTAACGACCTCAGCTATCATATCAGTGCAATTTCAAAGCCAGCATATACTGACCACGGCCGGCTCCAGGAGTGGAATAAGCAAGTGCTAACCCCTTACCTTTCACATAACTAATTTTTATCCACAATCTCAGTCCTGCATGACTACTCATTGTCACACAAAGTACATATTTGCAGGGGTAATCAATAAACAAAACTCAAGATGAGATATTTGTGCTGAAACAACAAGGTTGTTCTGAGTGAAAGATAAAACATGCAGTCACACAATAAAAATGTTCATATTTCGGGTTTACCCCTTCATTGGGAAATTAAAAGACTGAAAACACAATTGACAGTCCACTGGACTGGTTAATAATCCACAACATATTTGCACCTGGGCTTGCGTTCACTTAGATATAAGTAACAGAAGATAACAAGTTCATTGCAATGCGAGTGAATCAATCTACCATCTGTAAGTGTTAATGTTGGTGCATGCTTATCTATTTGGGCCGTGTGGTATGGGGTATTGTTCATAACATTAACATGGGATGTTAAGCAGTAACTGATCCTCAAACCATTGTTAGAAATGGTCAAGCTTAATGTCTTTGGGGTAATCCCCAGATCTCGAATTGAAGAGCAGTAGGTGGCCATAAAAAATTAGGTGTTCCAGTAAGAGCAATAATAAAGTCCTGCGGTTGACTTTATGGAGCTTCAATTCTGTCATCAGTCCAGCACTTTGATATGGTATAGCCAGCATTAAACCACATTTCAGCCAACCATACTATTTCCCTCAAATTCTTATTTTATATTTATCTTAAAAATAATCTTCTTAGGACTTCAATATCGGATCTTTCAAATATAATTTTTCTCTTATTTATTGTCTTGAACTAAAAGAGAACATGGAGGACCTTGTTCAAGGAACTTAAGCTTTTCTGAAATAGCTCTGTTTCTTAAAATGAAGAAATAAGTTTACGTATGGGAGGATGCTCATTTGGGGGTATAGCCTTGGGCTGCCTTCTTCATGCATTTAATTCCAAGCTGTACAATTGAGTTTCTCTGGAGTTAAAAGCAGTGATTACTAACAACACAAGAAGTATCTGAGTGCACAAATAGAAACTTGCACAATATCAATAGGGTCATAGCTGACCTAAAAGGTTCATGAGTCGCCCATGTAAGCAAATAATACCCTATAGTTGGTGGCTTAATGAAATACTCCTGTTTATAAATATGATGTTTATTGTTGAACACCTGATGCACATGGGATGTATTGACAATGAGCATTAATGCAGGTTGCATCCAAACCACTCTGGTTCTTCATTTGTCACCAGTTACATAACAAAAAATCTCCAGAAACTTGTTAGATTTTAAGCATGGTTTTTAAACCTGTCATATTTTCACATATGAGGAGCGTTGTTTCAAACACCATTATGTCCATCCCTGGACAAAATTGAGTTTCACTCATTTCGCATTTTTTCTCAAGCGTTCTTTCGATCTATAAACCTAAATCGGTTCAAATCTTATTTTGTCCCCGTGTGCTGCAGGTGGCAGCTGAGGAAAGGTGCGCACTAAACGATAAGTCCGTTATCTATCCCGAGAGGAGAGTGGGGGTCAGTTACGCATGTGGAGTTGTTGATGCTGCACATGAGTTATCTGAGCTTCTATAATTTTTTAAGGCTCGTGTCTGTGCACGTTATATGTTCGTCTATAACAGCATATACACAAAACAGTTTGTTTTGTTCTGAGTTGTATTCTTTGTATGTGTGTGTAACTGTGATGCCTGCATTGAGTATTTTTTGGATTTGTGTTTTACTTACTGTTAATACCTAGGCAGTAAACTTAAAGGCAAAGTACTGCACTTCCAAAGCAGGGAAGTTATTAGCAATGTATATAAATACATGTAGTGGCTGGCGTGGTAAACATCAATGTGAAAAACATTGTAAAGAGTGTTGCTGAGGCAACGGGCGCTACCGAAAGAAGTATAAGAAGAATTATTAAGGAAGCCATAGATATTGATAGTGGCATTTCGCCTTCATTTTCCACACCATATAAAAAGAGACCTAAAAGGTCTTATCATGCGAGCTTAGATACTTTCAATGAGGCAGTAGTGTGCCAAACTGTGAATGAATTCTATATTCTTCACAAGTAAAGACCGACACTGAAGAAGGTGCATGCAAAGTTAAAGGAATCGATCATCTTTGAAGGGAGTGTATCTACATTAAGAAAGATACTACTAAAGTTGGGTTTCACCTGCAAAAGGACAAAAAGGAATAGAAAAGTTCTAATGGAGCGGCAAGACATCAGAACTAAGTGGCTCCATTATCTTAGAATGATAAAACAGTACAGAAGTGAGGGCCGTCCCATAATATATATGGATGAGATGTTCATCACACACTACTCCATATGCACATCATCAAGGTTCAGCTAGAATTCATGCGCAGTGAAGGCTTACTGGATGGTAGACAGGAAATTATCATTCATCTAGGGGGCGAGACCAACGAAAGCAGTGATTCCTCCAAGTTTTCTAGTGAAGACTGTCAAGAGCAAGGAACTGCAGATTCAACTGGATCTTCTGCGTCTGTTGTCTGAAACCAGCCTCAAGGTAAGATGCATGTGATTTCCCCTCCCTCTTGGCCGCATATGGCTGCAGTTGGTCTCCCACCACTCTTAGTTGCCCCTCTTGTACTGCGCAGCAAGCTGCCACCTCAAGTTAATTGGGCTGTAAATTAACCTTGAAATGTGGTGGTCATTTCATATCCCATGTCCACATTACTGGCCGGCGCAAACCCAGTTTTGTCCTCCTTTATCAACATTTGCATGCCCTGGGGATTTAATTGTTTTGTGTTGGTTATACTGGTACATAATTATTGCTGGACTATCAGTGTGAGGTATTGTCAGTGAATAATAGTATTGTTCTGCTTAAAGATGGAAAAAGGTGTTTTAGTTGGAGGTAATTCAAAGGTTAGTCAAAGGATAACAAGGCGACAGCTTCAATCCGAGGAAAGGTAAGTTCTGTAATTATATATTATTCTAATAAAGCTACATATTATCCTGAAGTATGGCAAGCACACTTATACTGAAAGATATGAAAACATACTTATAGGCTTATATCTTCCCCAGTTTATGTTAACAGAATTTATTTTCTTTTCTTCTTTTCACTAGCAATCGTGATAAAGATACAGATCTGAGAGAGTTTGTACCGCCACGTGAGCATAAGGAAGGCAGATTCCATTGTTGCAGCATTCCCGCTCAGTTTCTTTCCAAGGCCAAAGATGCAAAAGCAAATGCGAGCAAGACCGTCGCCTTTCTTTAATAATTCAGTAAGTGAAATTAATAGTGGAAAAGGAGAGTCAAGAAACTGTTGAACTAAAGATTAGTGACACGAGTAGCTGTGGAAATGAAAATAAACGTGCAGGAAATTTAAAAGCACCAATAATAAATAATCAAGATGAGCATGTGATCGTAGCGTTGCCTGAAGCCCGAGGAACACATGAGAATGAGGTGATAGCGTCGCTGCAAAAGATTGTTCAAATGCTGAACATGGATCTTAAATGTGCGAATGAAGAAATAAGAGTACTCAAAAATGAAAAAGAGTTGTTGATAAACAAAAATGAAGATCTCAAAAAATGCTTGAACGAGACAGATAGTTATAGTACAGTCGTAAAAAGAAGAGCTAACAAAAAAAGCATATGGGAAAGTGAAGGATGTGCAAGTATGCTCACTTACAACAGATTTGAAGCTGTAAATGCGACAAATAAATCGGGAATTGATGGTTCTAACAGATAATACCGAGGGAAAAAAAAACCTCCAAAGACAGGACCGAAAGGTTATGGTTTTTGGCGATTCCATCATACGATACGCGGGAAGAATGGTCACGATGTTTATTGTTATCCGGGAATTTGTGTTGACGAACTTAAGCATCAGTTGAAATTTATGAAATTGAATGAAGTGAAGCCTGATGTAGCTGCTTTGCAAGTTGGAACTAATAATGTAAGAAGAAGGGTATCACAGGATTACATCATGGGGGAGACAATGGATTTGGTAGACCAGATAAGAGAGTTCAGTCCACAAACAGAAATATTAATTAGTGGTGTACTGCACAGGCGTGATGTGAATTGGAGATATGTGCAGGAAGTGAATAATGGACTGGATTGGTTATGCCAGAAACGGGGTTGCCTGATGGTCGATGGTAATTGTTGGTTGGATGATACGGACCTTGGCAGGGATGGTCTCCATCTGAACAGAAGAGGATCTGCCAAACTTGGCACGCTACTTTGTGATGCAATTAGTAGGTGCAAGAAAGGACGGAATAACCAGGAGGAAGGGATCCACAAAGGAACTCATATGGCATGCCAGGAGGAAGTTTTTAATCCACAAGAAGCAGCAGCAGCAGGTGAAAGAACAGCGAAAGGTCCAGGTTCAGCAAAAAGAAACCTGCAGGGAAGATGAACATGAGGGGAACCAGAATGGTGAAGGTAATTTTTTAGGTTAGTCAATAAATCCGAATTAGTAGTATTACACCTTAATATACAGTACCTAGGTAACAAACTGAATGCAACAGAAGCGTTTTTAATGGAACATGGAGTTCATGTAGTTCTAAATACAGAACATGCCCTAAACCAGGATAGCCTACAGTTTAAAATTTTCAAATCCTATGCTCTATAAGCTAGTTTTTGTAGAGATAAGTATAAAGGAGGTGGAGTAGCTATTTTTGCAAGGGACGACATCCTAGATCAGCATAAAATATCGCCAATCTCAGTAAATGCTAAAGAAAAAGTTTTTGAAGTCGCTGGGATTAAAATTACTTGTTTGGTGAGCATAAAAATTTTTGGATTCTACAGATCCCCAAGTGAACTGGCCACTAGCTTTATAGATAGCCTAAGTGAACTCCTAGAACACCATGATCATGATTGCAAGTTATAGCTTGCTGGGGATTTTAACATTAACCTAGACTGTAATAACATTAATTATTTAAAATTACTTGACATATTCAATGCTCATAATTTAATCAATTACATACATAATTACACACGAATAACATTAAAAACAGCTTCAGTGATTGATCATATTGGTAGTAATATGTCAGAAGACATAATATCTGCTCAAGTTGTGAATAGTTATTTGTCTGATCATTTTGCCCAAGTTGTAAGAGTTAAAAGTGAGGTTAATAAACGTAATGCCTTTAAGATTAAGATAATTCAACAAATAGGTATTGCAAATGTTGAAACTTTAAATTATAGCCTTAATAATGAAAACTGGGAACCTGTTTATTGCGAAAAAGATATCAATAAAAAATGGAATTTATTTTATCAGATTTTCAACAAAAATTATTATAATGCATGCCCAATACTTAAAAAAGTGATAAAATGTAACAAGACGCCAAAAGTAGCCTTTAACTCTGAAACTATTATATTAAGAAATAAAATGAAGGACATGTACATATTATACAAGTCGATTAAACATGAGCATTATAACAAGGAATACAAGAAATATTGTGATATATATCACCAACATCTTCAAAGCGTACAGTCAGATTATTACACTAGCAAGATTTGTAATATATCTAAAACAGCTTGGAATATAATTAATGAACACAGAAAAGAAGATAAAAAACATGAAAATATAAATTTGAGTATAAATGGTAAAGTTGTTTGTAATCCTGTTGTGGTTAGTAACCATATGAATGAATTTTTTACAAGCTGTGCTAATGAATTAACTAAAAACATAAGTGAACCGTCCAAGCTCAATATCATAGCTAATGATATATCACTTTTTATGTACCCTGCCTCAGAAGAGGAAGTTATAAAAATCCTGAATACAATGGCTGGTAAACTTTCCAGTGGATGGGATGGCATATCCTCTAAAATATTAAAACAGTGCAAAACAGTAGTAGCAAAGCCACTTACTAATTTAATAAATGCCAGCATTGAAGCAAGTGTTTATCCTGATATCCTCAAAATAGGTGTCATTAAGCCCATTCATAAAAAGGGCAATAAAAATGTCAACAAAACAGTAGTAGCAAAGCCACTTACTAATTTAATAAATGCCAGCATTGAAGCAGGTGTTTATCCCGATATCCTCAAAATAGGTGTCATTAAGTCCATTCATAAAAAGGGCAATAAAAATGATGTCAACAATTATAGACCTATAACTTTAACTTCTAGTATAGGTAAACTATTTGAGAAAATAATATTACTAAGACTGGAAAACTTTCTACAGAAAAATAACATTATTACACCAACTCAACATGGATTCTGCAAATCCTTCTCTACCTCAACAGCTATAATCATGTTCATCCATGACATAATGGTAAAAATAAATCAGAATACAAAAGTAGCCAGTCTAATGGTGGACTTATCTAAAACTTTTGACTGTGTAAGGCATGATATTTTAATAAATAAGCTTGAATTATATGGCATTAGAGGCCTACCTCACAAATTAATTGCATCTTATCTAACGGGAAGATTACAATGCTCAGAAATAAAGTATATTAGTTGTTGCAGCCTAAATAGAGTAAAATCAACTTTCTTACAGGTAAAACATGGAGTACCTCAGGGTTCTGTTTTGGGTCCTTTACTGTTTATTATTTATATAAATGATATCCGTAAAGGCAATAATTTCACTACAATCAGCTATGCAGATGATGCACTCTGTTGGAATGAAAACTTACATTCTTTGGCTAATACCATCAAATCTAGTACCATTCATTAATACGCTGTTTTGAAAAGGTAGAATCAGATGACTGAAAAATTCAATGCCATAGCCGGGATTTGAACCACGGATCTGCCGGTCTCCGTCCGGTTGCTCTAACCACTGAGCTACCATGGCAACATGCCGGCACAGTCATTAAATTCTCCAGCTGACTCGCATTTTTCCTGGTGAACCACAAGGAGATCTCAAATTGTATTGAGATGTCATACCCCAATGGCGACTTACATTCTTTGTAAGTACTTACGTCCCGGGGTTTTAGTTGCAACCACTATTAGGTCAATTAATGGAAATAATTGTTCTTTCACAACCACTGAGCTACCAATGGCAACATGCCGACACGACATTAAATTCTCCAGCTGACTCGCATTTTTCCTGGTGAACCACAAGGAGATCTCAAATTGTATTGAGATGTCATACCCCAATGGCGACTTACATTATTTGTAAGTACTTAAGTCCCGGGCTTTTAGTTGCAACCACTATTAGGTCAATTAATGCAATTAATTGTTCTTTCACACAAGCCGTCCAGAGTGGTTGAAATTAAAAGCCCGGGACTTAAGTGAGTAAACTTAAGTGATGTTAGTGTAACAATTCCGACTCACCTTTAAATAAATTCTAACTCTTGTTTCATTATATGTTTATCAAACAATACTCTTAACTGTAAGTAGCTCTAAAGACATACTAACAAATTGTGATGTACATCAGCATAACACCAGACATAGTATGGACTTTCATAGAGTAGCTGTGAATAAAAAGAAAGTCAATACTGATCCTTATATTGTAGGTAGTATAAACTTCCTTTAGAAATTAAGTCCTGTAAAAAGAATTATTTTAAAAGAAATCTAAAGAAGTATCTCATTCACAAATGTTTGTATAATATTGATGAACTGTAAACCTATCTACTCCTTAATCATTGTAAATACTGTAATTAGCTCATGAGAATGTCAGATGTTCTGTATGAACCTATTGACAGTAATAAACTTACTTACTTTGACACCAAAAAGGCGCAGGCCAAGGGGAGAAGGAAAAGGAACAGTAATTTCTATGACTGTGAAGTTCAGGTTAATGTAATGGAATACTAATAAATGTAAACTTGTGAATGGTTTTGAAAGCATTTACATCACTCTATTCATACAGTAGCACAAGGTCCTCTTGAAAACTGTAATTTCATAATGAATATATTATTATTATTTATTATTATTATTGCAGATTCAAGTAAATGGTAGAACAGAACCAGTATGTTCAAAGTTCTTTGGAAAACTCTCAAATGTGGACAGTGCTGATTAAATAAATTGCTAAATCCATTAAATCAGGAGAAGGATGCAAAGAGCGTAGGGGTGGCAACCACAAAACGGACCAATACAGAACCAGAAGAGAGAAGGTCATCAGTTTCATTTCCAATCTAAAAGCCAATGAAAGCCATTATAACAGAAGAAAGAGCCAATGACTTTACCTTTCCTCAGAACCCAGTATCAATAAGTTGTTTAAATTGTATAATGCAAATGTGCCACAAGAACTTCAAGTGATAAAATGGTTTTTCAAGAAAATTTTTAGCACAAAATTTAATCTAGGTTTTGGTACTCCCGCAACTGATACTTGCAGCTACTGCCTCCGGATGAAACATAAATTGAACGACATGAGTGGAAACAGGAAATACATGGTTCTAGCCGAGATCAGTGCCCACAAACTGCGAGCAAAAACATTTCACAAAATGATGAAGGAACAACCTCCGAATTCTACAACTTCTGCTTTGATTTGCAGCAAGTGCAACCTATTCCGAAGTTGTCCATCAATGAAGCCTACTATTCTCGTCAGATGTGATTCTATGCTTTCTATAACACAGACATAGCCAATAGGAACCCCCAGTTCTATGTATGGACAGAGAATGAGGCTGGAAGAGGTTCCCTTGAAGTATAATCAGCTCTTTGCGATTTCCTTGCAAAATTTGAATTCAAACAAGATGTGCAGCATTTAAGACTTTTTTGCAGATGATTGTGGAGGTCAAAACAAGAATATGCCCTTGCTTATTACCTCCGCACTAAAGCCCCTAATCATTTGAAAACTGTTACTCTCGTCTTCCCAGTAAGAGGACATTCCTTCCTGCCAGCAGACAGGGTGTTCGGAGTTGTTGAAAAAATCTAAGAAAGCATTCAGAGTTTTTGACACCAAGTGATTATCACAAAATTTATGAGAAAATAGGTTCACTTCATGTTCTTGGAAAGGATTGGGCTATAAAAAATTTCAAATCTTTGAGCGAACATTTTAAGAAGTGTGATGGGATCAGCGAGATGAAACGCATAATCTTCGGAAAACTACAAAGGATGGAAAGTGCTCAGTGCGTTATAAGATGGAACTATCCTATCGTATTGATGACCCTTCCAAATAGTTTTCTCCAGTGTTGAAACGAGGCAAGGTGGCACAGATGATTGTAGAACCTACAGCTGTACCACCAGATGTAGGATCACTCAACAAAAGAAAAATGATGTATAAAACTTACTAAGAAAGAGTTCTGGAGAAATGATGAAGTTCTGAAGTTCTTTGAAAACATCTTGAATTCTACATCCATCCCTGCAGAAGACGTCACTGACCAGAATAGTGGACTGTGTGACTGTTTAGTAGAAGAATGTGGAATACATGGATTGTAAAAGATGTTCGAATGTATTATGTGAGTTTCTAAAATTGATAATTAATAATTGTTGCTCTCAATTAATTTCAAAATTTTTATTATAACATTATGTTTTTCTATGTTTAATTCACACCACATGTAATTTCAAAATTCTCATAATCCCATGAGGTACTTTCTTTGTTTAAATGCATACCATAGTGTATCAAGATTTTCTCAATGTATTTATGTTAAGAATATACAAAAATAAATCATTCACTATTCTACAACATTAAATTTTCCATGTGGTTCTTTCAAACCATGTTATGTCCGCAACCCCCTCCCCATTTTCATGAAATGCATTTGAAAATTGATTTCAATCCTTACACCTTATAAATAAAAACTTTTAGTAATATTTATCACTTTTTTCAAAATTTCAGTAGGACTTATAGTTTAGGAGTATTGCATTTTTTTCATTTCCTGTAAAATTTTGCTTTTTGGACATAATGGGGTTTGAAACAATACTCCTCATAACTTGTTCATGTTTTAAGATTTTGCTGCCCCTAAAACCTGTCACTCAGGGTGATGACACAGCTCGACACCCCCTCCCCAGTCAACCCTGATAGGGCCATTTGTTAAAGATTTGACTTCACTCTAGCCTCCCGTATGTTCCTTGAACTTACAAACAAATATGTAATGAAATATTTTCATAAAAATTATCTCAAGCAACATGAAAAATACAGAGTATAAGTGAGAGTTAAATATTTAAAAATCTGATGTGATACATTCACGTGACTTTCTCTACCCTCTATCATTTATTAGTGGGTATAAAAATTATTCTTACTAAAGCATTTTTATCGGTTACGTTTTTATCCAAATAAACCTTTACAGAAATAGCTACAGTACACATTTCGTTATAGATACAAAGAGAACAGCGATAGTCAAATGTTTAACAACTGGACGCTATATGCTGGCCTTAAAATTCCATTCACTTAATGTTTACCAGTTATACAAGATTACAATAATTCCTTTCAAATGAAGAGGTCTTCAAAAGCTATTCCCTGAAAATTCAAGTTATACATTTTATTTATCATGTAAATATCTTAAATATATGGTATGTTAATCATTATTGTTAGCCATTTCTTATAAAATCAAAATTTTAAAAAAATTGTTTCATGTAAAGGATAGTTGGGGTGGGGGGAGTTCCTTGAAAATCTTCATGTCGTATCTTTGCATCGTTTTTGAGGTATGCTGTTCACTGACACACACACACGCACACACACACACATACATACACAGGTATTTTTCGAAAAATGCTATTTTTGGATTAAGGGGAGCCTCAAAACATGCACTTCTGGTGAAATGTCAGTATCAAATTTTTGGGTGGAATGCAATACTTACAGCTTGCATAAAACACTGTAACATTCCATATGTGCAAGAGAGGAGAAATGAGAAGTAGCAAGAGTGGTGGGGAGCAAGGGAATAGAAATGATATCAGAACTCAAAACCAGTCACATACACAATGCATAATAAGCAACTGTGTAAGCTTACAATATCGTACTCATAGCAGGTGGAACACTGACCCATCCCCTACCTCTCATATTATTCAAGTGGGCTGCTCAGTGCTATTGTGCATCTATGCTTCAGGAGTGGGGGACTGTCACGATGTTTTACACAAGCTATACCCACTTACTATATGTAGTAGAGAAAGTAAAAAGCAGGTCATTTGCAGTAAACTTTAGTGTAATCCATACAGTTCCCAGTTATAATAGCACTGTACAATAATATTCAATCACAACCTATCCATAGAAAATTCAAGATCACATTTAATTCTTCATGTGAATATCTAAAAAATATGACATTTTAATCCAATCTGTTAGGAGAAGTTTTTTTTTGGGCGGGGGAGAAAAGAAAAAGAAAATGGATTGGTCTAGGTTAACATTCTGAAAATCTTACTATTGCATGCTTAAAACATGGGTGGATTTAGGTACAAAACTTGGTCTCTACCTCCTTCTCCCAAAGACTTTTTGCTAAACTGCTTTTTGGGGGGTTAGGATAAGTCAAAACATGCATTTCCCGTGTTAGTCTCCAATTTTTGGATGTATTAGAATATTCTTTCTACCTATCACAAATAAGTGGCACAGGGGAAAAAAGTCAATGGGGCATTAAAGCCGACTGATTGCTTAATTCTCAGAAAGTAAATAATTTAACTAACTTTTTATACAGTGCATGCAACATGCAGTTTACATATGTACTGGAAGCTCAATTGGAAATGAATGGTATAGGGAACCTGGGGTATGTTTCATATTTTTATTAAAAAAAATTTACAAAAACACAAAAGAATGTACATACTGAGGCTTTCACGGCCGGCGTCATAACTACTAAATGAATTACAACTATCCGGGCTTCTAGACCACGGTCTACAAGCCCGGATAGTTGTAATTCATTTATTAGACACAAAAGAATAATTATACCGATATAAACAGTGCTTATAAGTGCTTATATTTACACTTGGAAGCCTACAATCATAATCGAAATAATAGTTAAATGCGCCATCAAAAAGCAAATAAACGAATACTTTTGGAAAAGTACTTATTTAGGGAGGTCGTCTTCGCGTGAAATAACCTAAAGTGTTTCTTCTAATTCTATAGCAAGTTGGTGCAATAACAACAACGAGAAATGCAACATTCGTGTGAAATAAATGGCAAAATGTTTTACGTATCTCCTACAAGTATAATGTATTCACTACCTTCTAGTACTGATAAATTAGAGTCAGGCGAGCTTGGATATGATACATTCAAACGTGAAAACCCACATTTACCTTCCTATTACAGTCGAGATCCAATTCTTGCCTTGATGATTTTTACCGGGAGTAGAAAAAGACTATTGTGGTTTTATACACATTCGTTAAAGAAATGCTAGTGAAAGGCAAACGTATTTCCAACGTTTCTATAAATAATTAAAGCAGAGAATAATAAAGTATACAAAATAAATATATTTCGATCCAACACATAACCTATTCAACATCAGTACACAAGTTGTTGATTTGTACACAGCTGTCAAGTTGAAGGCCTGAACCAAACTATCGTCTGCAATACAATGTAGCCAATGTCTCAATTCATAGCAAGAACCTCAATGCTAGAAGTGCTTTGCATAAAATTGCTCAGGTCTCATTATAACTGTTATTATTTTTGGAGTTTTTACTTAATTATCTAATCATCAATCCTAAAGCGATCTAAATTTTATATCCATTGTAATATATGTAAATATTATGTTGGTGATGGTGCACAAACGAGTAACATGTCGTCATAATAATGACGTCATGAGTTTGCGCAGTATGAGGGGCGTAGGAGGTTAGCAGCCATATTCTATTTGTATAGATCAGTTCTGGAAGTTAAGCAGTGTTCAGAATTATTTTGATTTATCGGGAACATCCTACTGCATATAGTTAAAAAACTGGTCCTAATCGCTTATTAATAATTTTTATGTTATTTTAAGAATACAGTTAAACGCGTGTGAATCACTGGCAACAGAGCTATTGATTTTTTTCTGGCTGTCTAGGGAATAGCTAAATTCCAAGCAAAAATGGGCACCCGAGATGATGAATATGACTATTTATTCAAAGGTGAAGTACTATAGTGCACATATTCCAAGCATTTGTTGAAAGTCTCATATTTTTAAACAATTTAAATGGCGTTATAACTGTTGTTGCAGTTCTAAAGGGGTAATCTTAATTCCTTTGAAGTGATGACAACTACGTTTTGACGTTTTAGCTTACATCAGTCATACTTTTAGGAATACTTTTTTCTTAGAATTTTTTTTTACTGTAATGGCAGTTCATAAAGTTAAGGTGCCCTCAAATATGAAATGTAAATAATTGACTTAATTTGTACTGTTTTATGTTTGCAGTGGTTCTTATCGGCGATTCTGGAGTAGGTAAAAGCAATTTACTTTCACGTTTCACTCGTAACGAATTCAATTTGGAGTCCAAATCAACGATAGGAGTGGAATTTGCAACAAGAAGCATACAGGTAAGCGCCGGTTTCGGGTTTACAGAAGTAAATGCACCAGACATTAGTCATAAATGATTGAGCTTATTCTAGCTCTCTGCTCTAATGTACATTTTATACCTTCAGGTGGATGGGAAGACTATAAAGGCCCAAATTTGGGACACAGCTGGGCAAGAGCGTTACAGAGCCATTACTTCTGCGTAAGTATTAATATTATGCCTTTAGAAGGTCTAATTCATGTTTGGATACAGTATGTCAATGATAATCACATTATGGAGATGATATCCAAACAGTGCATGCATGTTTTGATAGCCAGAGGGGTACTGAGTAGCATTGTAGTGGCATTCTGAGAGTTGGTAGGACTTGCAATCTTAGAATTTGTCATTTATGATGCATAGATTTACTTTTTATACACTTGTGTAAGGAATAATCTTGAACAAGTTTAATAGAGTAGTGAATGTATATACCAAAGTTGTATACCATGATGCATTGTCATTCATATATTCATCTACACAGTAATAAGCTTTTATACACGGGTATATTGTAAGAGCAGTGTAATGTGAAGGTAATTGTGGCTAACAAGGAGAAGCAAATATTTATGGAATAGCTGTTTTTTAAATTGGGAAATGCAATTTTGCTGTCAGCAGATGTTGCCAAAAAAAAAAAAAAGTGATTTCCTATTGATGCAACATTGTGTAATTGCTGGTTATATTTGTATTCTTTGGTTGCGTAGTTTGACTGCAAGGACAAATATTAATTGAATGCTATAAGGTCAGTTACATTAACATAAGAGGTTTTTGTCTCACTATAAGTATAATTGAATACTAGTAATAACATTTGCACTCATTTTTGCATTTGTTTTATTATAGTTAATTCTCTAACCAATTGAGCTATCATGTGTGATCCTATTTTTTAAATTTAGCCCACACACGTCTTCTGTGGAAGAACAATACATTTATGGACCTAATAGTGGTTAAACATAAAGCCAAGCTTAAGTGCTTAAAATATTTGTAATTCATTAATGGGGCATGTGCTCTCAAAATGAATTTGAGGATGCCTTGTGGTTTACCAGAAAGAACTTGAGTCAGTTTGGGTAATTAAGTGTCTTGCTGACATGTTGTGGCATTCAGTTTTTCTAATCTGATTTCTTTCCAACTCTTAAAAGTTGCATAACTTAAATTAACACTTAACCATTTTGGGTTTAGATCAGGAATATCAATTATAAAGGCTACAATGATCCTTGCTTCAGAAATATTGTTATAAATGGTAGGGAACTAACATTATAGATCTTTTTGGGAGGTGGCCTAAGGCATTCGATAGCATAAACCATAAAATATTCCTAATATTGCTCAGAAGAACCATCACAGAAGTGTTTTGCTTCCTATTTAATGCAGAATCCAGATGACTGTAAATAACTACAAATCTACGTCAGGAACTATAAAACCTGAAGTATCTAAACTCATTCCATTTTCTGATATTTTTATAAAATGTTAGCAGCATTATTTGTTATTAAATACCCAAGATAGATTTCTACAGTACTTCATTTTTTACTGTGAATTCTGCATCACTAAAAGAAAATAAATCATAACTCCTACACACTTTGGAATAGAGAGATACACTTCAGCTCAATTTTTTTTTAAAGGAAGTTTTGCTCTACAAATTGGTACTACTGTTAAATATGGCAGCTTCTGTGTGCCCATATCATGTGGTTTCTTTCTTTGCAAATATATAGAAGTTGAAGTTTGTTTTCCATTTTTTGCTTTGAACAGGCCTTTTGTGTGATTGACGTTTTCTGGTATGAATGATCTGTTTTTATGGAACTATTGGGTGTTAATTTTATCGGTCGTTTCTGCATAAGAAATGTCATCGATGCCATTGCTTATGAAGCTAGTTTATGCACTGTCCAAGAATAGAGAATAAAATGCAAAATGGTTGTTTTGGCACTGGACGCTATGTCCGGTATAAACAATGAATTTCTTTGTTTTTGTGAAGCAGAAAGCTTTACACAATACGTTTTAGAGGTAGTCTGATAAATGAGTACAGAGGCAATCAGATTCAAGTTGAGAAAGTGTATAGCGCTGAGATAATTTTATGGTTATGACAGGCATATTGACAAGTTAACTATTTAAAATAGTATATTACCTAGAATATTATCCACAAAATGCATTTAGTTTTATGGAAACGGTGAAGTTAAATACTTCCCAAGTTAAACACAAAATATGATGTAGCAATTCATAGTATGAGACACAGCAATGTAAAAAGTGAGGTTGTTATCTACGAAACACGGCCTGGTTACTTCATAAGGTACAAAAACATAATTCAAAATGTAACAGCCACGAGTGTGAATATTGGTTACATTCTGTACAAGTAGTAGTAGCGTTTGACTGCTGTGGTCATTAGCGCCCAATTCTGTACGATATTCAGGTTTGAAGGTTTAACAATGGTGAAGCCAATGACACCACAAACTTCGCAATGTGAGGAGGTGGTGCTGGTAATGACCAAATTAGTATAGAGGACTTCCCATATCTATTCTAAGATTAAATTATTTGCAAAGTAGTTCATAGTTGTGGGTTTATGCCAAACAAATATGGGGATACTCAATTTTATCAGTCATCTGTCTTGGTATGATGCAAAGCAGCTGGAGGACATCAAGTACAGAACACTGTAGTTGTTGCTTAGATTGAGCATATCTAGCTGTTACATTTAAGTATTGCCATCAGCAAAGTGCGAGCTGTAACGAGAATGGTTTCCTACTTGTACAAACCATCCTAATATTTCTGTTGGTTAATAGCACCTGTTTAGCAATTTTTTTTAGGAAATTGATTCAGTGACATTAGCAACAGATAAAATATAATTTTCAAAACTGAAATTAAAAAAGTATTTTAAGGAGTATAATGCGAGGAGCCAGGTTAAGTGCATTAGCTGCTTTGGGCATAGAAAACGAAAGATATTGTAAACTTGTATAATATCAGTACAAGTTAAAACTTTGCACAAAAGGTTGTGCACCCCCATACTCGCAATTTTGTGTAAAGTACGTAGTTGTAAAATCAGAATTTTGCATCTGAACATGCTTGTGAACATTCATTATTATTTCACACTACTGCAAACTGTTCAAATAAATAATAGTTTAGGAGCAGCTGATTGTGAAAAAGTACAAAATTCTGTGCAAGTTTCAGCAAAACTAAGCACGTATCAAGCTAGGCTCAATGTAGGCTCAGCAACAATGGTGTCATTCTTGTTCAGAATGAGAAAACATTAATCTTGCAAGGATGTTTACTGTGGTGTCCTTATGCACATAGAGTAACTTGTCTGACAGAATTGCACAAACCAAAAACTAATAGTGAAATACTTTCTTTTGATAAATGGTGTTAACACCTCAATGTTTATATTATGAAGTACATAAACAAAGTTCCTTTTGTAATTGGTTTATATATGTACAGTTGACTGCCAAATGAGGTAAAAGGTGAAAGCAGCTGCACTAGATTTAAACAAAGTGCGAAAAATTATGTTTTAAATAATCCTGTTATATAATATACGTTACTTTATGAATCAATACTGCAATTATACCTTTCTTCTATTGTAAATGACAATGCTTGAAGAGTATATGGACAATAAATTAAACCATAGCATGAGCTTGTGCCCTCTTTCCCCTGCAGCAACTTTAGCTAGTACCTACACCTAATCCTAGGTTTCTGGAAATGACAGGACCCAGCAGTTTCATTATAGTGATATCTTACTTTCATCTCCCACTTTTTTTTAGGGCTAAACATGTAATTATACCTTGCATGTTGCAAGACAACTTCTATATCACAAATGTTTCCCTCATGTGATAGTATCCCTGCAGAAGGGGCTCCATTATAAGAGGTAGCGTCTCAATTACACCCTCTTCTGATTAAAACTTATCAAATTATTTTTTTAAAAGATAACCAAGCATGTTATTAACACTAAAGTAGATTTACAGTAACATTTAGAGGTTGTGTTTACCATCACTAAATTAAAGTAGCTATCCTCTATGTTTTCTGGGAAAACCTGTCGTTTATACCAGAAAATTCTGCTCAAAAATGGAGAAAACAAACTTGCATATATTTGCAGAGAAAGAAATCGTATGACTTGAAAACATAGAAGCCGCCATACTTGGGAGTAGTACCAATTTTTAGAGCAGAACTTCCCCTAAAAGATGGGCCAATGTTTACCACTCTACTCCAAAGTATGTAGAAGTTAATGATTTTTCTCTGAAGTGATACACAGCGATTTTACATTCTATCCATAATAAATTAGGTGTAATTGCTTTAATTATATCTATTGCTATTTTATTTTTTATACCCTTCATAATTACAAATTCACAGAGTATCGCTTAGATACAGAAGTGATGCAGAATTAACAGTAGAAAATGCACACTTTCATGGTTCACCTGTAAAATTTATGGGAGCAGAGGTGTTTTATAACAATGAATGGTTGTTTTAGTCTGTTTCAAAGTGTTGCAGATTTTCACCACAGACATGATGAAACAATTTTTATTGCATTATATTGTCTTTTGTTTGATAGTAATGTAAGAATTCTTGTTAACTTAAGATCGCAGACTGAACTATAGAGGTCAGAGCTTATCTGTGGATCTATCCTCCATGATGCTCCCCCTTCACTGGGCTGCAACAAAATTCAATGCCAGCGTACTTTGTTTGTGGGATTTAAAATTTGATTGCATTCGCTGGTGTCCTTTTGTGATAAGCAGCAGTAAAAGGGTGCAGTAGTGGATGGTGTGAATTGTAAAGTTAACTCTCTCCAGTAAATTATTTCTTGACTAATTTTGAAGATTTAGAAGCTAGTAACAGTGATGTGTCATAATTTAAAATAAAGAGAGTTGAGGGTTGTTACACAACATCACTAAAATATTCTTACTTGAACGTGTTTCGGGACTCGGCTTGTTCCCATTGTCAGCATGTTCTCAACTACATGCTGACGATGGGAACAAGCTGTCTCCCGAAACGCGTTCAAGTAAGAATATTTTAGTGATGTAGTGTAACAACCCTCAACTCTCTTTATTTTAAATTATTTCTTATTCATATTCTTTGGCTGCAGGATATAAATTTGCCATTTTTTGTGACACTTTTTCTTTGTAGTTTGACAGTTATGATGTAAGTTAATTTTGCAACAACTATAACTTGAGATGAGAAGATTACCTGAAGTACTGCTTGGACATATTTGTCACTGATGTTACTTGAACATGCTTTATAATTCACTTGTGTTATGTAATTAATTTGAATATTATGTTTTCTTGTTTACCTATGGATGCTTTGTATATTTTAATATGCATATGTCTGGAATAATAAGTAAACTTATCAAAGCAATAGTAATTAAAGATTTACATGACCAATCCTAACAAATGTTAATAAGGAAAATTTCCATAATTTGTCAGATAACCATATAAACATAACGGGTAGGAACGCTTGTCTCGTTACCAAGAAGACTGTAGTCATATATAAGAAAATTATCATAGGAGAAGCCATTACCTTTTGCTGTTGCTCATTGTACAGTGTTCACTGCTCATTCAGTATTTCGGACATAAACATAATTTAAATTTCAATATGGATTAATAGGAAGATGCTGTTATCAAAATAACTATATTTGTGTTTTGGCTATAGAATATATTTGAAGTAATAAAATAGACCTACAAAATTTGAAATGAACCTGATTTATATAAGAACAGACTTGCCCGTTGCCCCCCCTGGGAAAATTAGAAGCTTACATAGCTCAAATATAAAACATTCAAATCTACGTTGATGTACTTCAATAACACCAGGACTTAAACCCAGCACCTACTTTTTAAACTGCTACATTTGGCTCCTGTGTGTGGAGCATTTTAATAATCTGCCACAAAATTATGTTATGATATGTAAAATAGAGACTAGAGATCCGTGTATAGCTTAAGAAGTTGTATTCTTTGCTTTAATGTGTGTTCATTGTGGTAGCAATAAGAATTTCAGTGTGAGACAGTATTGCCAGGTCTTCAAGGATTCTTATTAAACAGATTCCTATTTGTTTTGTATGTAATTTTTGTACATTTACTGCGCTGAATATTTGATGCATTTGAAATCTTATGTTATCACAAAATAATTATGCTTTGCTGGATGAGGGAAAGTTTTACAGGTTTCAATTTCAAGAAGTTGGCAAGTTTGTATTTATAGTATCACAGATGCTGTTGCCAAACTATCCAAACATCACTCAGCAAGTCATTAGTTATATTTTACAATTGAAGGGCAGATTCTGTGCTTTAAATAGTCAAGGTCAGCCACTGGTGTTGTATACACTGCATCATTTCCATAGATCCACAAGACAAAATCTAAGAGTGTTAGATCTGGTCTCCTATGTGGCCAGGCTATGGTGTTGGGTTAAGTTGTCATTAAGAAAACTTGTTGCTGATAATGATTATGGCAGTCTTTGTAGATTTGGCAAAGAAGGGTCCTATCGCACAATCTTTCTTTAAGCCACACCAGACATTAATTTTGGACAAATCATATTTGTGTTCAAGCAAATATGCAGCTTCTTGTTTCTGCAATTGATACATAGGGCATTGACTTATGAGAAATCTGTATGACTTAAATAGGAATTGTCTTCTACAATTTTATCAGACACAGTTGCAACATGAGCTTGATCTGCTGTGTTATTTGGAATTTGTAGGCTTGCAGATGGAGCCTTTTGTGCATGTTATGAACCATAATACAGCAAAGCTGGAGTTTGGAAACTAGCTTTTCAGATTGATTTTTCGAGGCTTCTTGTAATGCTTACAGGTTTTTGACGGCAAGCTTCCTGTTTGCTTCCACTTTGTACCCCAGGCCATTGCTCTCTTATAGTAAGGGATAGATCATGTCTTTGAAGATTGTATTCTTGACAAAATCGGTATTATACAGTGCAATTGTTTTATGGCGAGGCAACAGATTGCGTATGTGCGTGCTCCACACACTATTACACTGGGGATTTCTTACTCAGGAGTGATAGTAACATGTACTATAATGAATACTAACCTTGTTATAAGTTAGTGGTATCCATCTGCATGAAGAGATTCCTGGCATCTTTGAATGAAATTTCCATTCACACGCCTAAGCTCTTGTGTAATGTTTATAATTGTTTTTATATTGTCCTTATGTTTGTCTGGTGTGGGGATTGTTCCTGTAAACTTTTTTTTTAAGGGTTCCCCACAAATAGATGCACCAATTTCGTCAATTTTCTCCTCCATTAGAACATTTTGTTTCCGCTTTGTAGGTTTAGCAATCCCATTGTCCTAAACTTATTAACCAGATGTCTTAACAGTTTCTCTACTTGGAACTGGAATTGCCTACACATCTGTCCACATGCAGCTTCTTGTTTCTGCAATTGATACATAGGGCATTGACTTATGAGAAATCTGTATGACCTAAATAGGAATTGTCTTCTACAATTTTATCAGACACAGTTGCAGTTTTTATGCAATGTACCAAAATACATTGTTCAGATGTGAACTTGACAGCAGGTTTGCAATGGACTAATAACAAGCCATTAACACTCTTAAGCAAATCACACACAACATAGATGTCTTGAATAAACCTTCACGTTTGAGATGCACGGTGTCAACTCTGTTTACAGCATGAACACATTAGCGGCTGCTAAAGATAACTGAATGCGTTGCCAGTTATGCGCATCGAAAAAGTACTAAGGTTACAGTGTGCTATGCATATGGCTGGTCTGTGGCCTCACCTTAAAACGCCTGCACTGTACATGCTCTGTTTCTTTTGCTTGAATTGTCCACATAGTGCTAGCTTTACACAGTTAACAAATTACTACTTATTACATCCCCACGACAACCATTGTTACATGCAGGATCTGCCCTACCAAACCAAGATTCATTTATTTGTCTGTGACATATATGTTTCAAGTTATGCCTATTTATTTTGTTGGTGTTTTAAGTGGTACACCCTGAATAAGTATCAGTTAAAAACTCAAAATTATTTTTTGCCGAGCGTATGACTGTATCTACTAAGATCCCTAAAACAGTGGTTCCCAACATTTTTGGGCTGCACTCCCTTTGTGTCCTTAAATTAGTTCATACCCCCCTATGAATGATTGATTTACAAAAATTCAACTTTGCTGGGGTTAATAACTCAAAGAATATTTTATAATAATTTTATTGTTGGTATTTTAAATATTAATTTATTTATCAAATACATACAACCCCAAAGAGGATAAACTCATAAACAGGGTTCAGAACATAATATTGAGTGCCTAATTAATAAATATTACATATTTCAAATTAATAATTAAAAATGTAATCACTCTCCAAAGAAAGACATGAATAATACAAATAATAATACAAGAAAGTAAAACAAATTACAAGTAACCAATAATAAAAATAGCCATAAGAAGCGATGCAAAGTAAAGAAGAAATGGAAGATGGTAAACATTTAAATTTAAAGTTGATAGGATACTAATTTGTTCATAGAAAATTTTAATTAATGTTGGTGTACCTATATTACAAAGGATTTTCCACTCACTGCAATTAACATTCAGACTACATTGTTTCATTTTATTTGTAAGAACAATGATTAACAAGAGGGTTGGAATTGATTTTCTTTTATAAGTTTTTGAATGTTTGGCTCCAGCACCTCATATCGCATATAACATCTAGTCATGTTCAGCATTTTAATTTGATGTAAGCCAACGTAGAAAACTCAGATTCCATAGATATGTTGATGGAAAGTGCATCAACTTCACAGCATCTTGTGGATATACAGGAAAATAGCTTAATCAAAATTCAACAGTGCAGTTTAGAAACTCCACTTTTCTTAGGAATCACATTTTAAGTTGATTGCCTCCTCCCGAAGGGAAGCAGGTCCAGTTCTAGTTTGGACGGATCTTGTGTCAACTGAAATTGCCAGCTATCTGAAGAAATGCTTGGGAATTAGCATCTGATTTCAGTTTTAAAGGCTGACAACTGTTCTGAAATAAAGTTCATTGCGCTTTTAAAATTTAGTGGAAGATTTTGTATGTCAAGAAGCTTATTAATATATGGGAAGGAAGTGAAGTTGGGTTCTGAACACTGAAGTGATGTTGCAATAAATGTATTTTTTCCAGGAAACCTTTCATTGCATCATGAGCCTTCAAAATGTTTTCGGTTCTTGCAACTTCAAATTCAAAAGGTTGAGTGATTCAAAGAAGTCTAATAAATATACCAAGTGGTGGATACATTTATCTGTAAATTGCACATCAGATATCTCTCTCTCTCGTTTTGTTTAGCTTATCAAAAAATATTTCAACCTCGGATTGAATAGCAGAGCAAGCATGTTGCCTTTTGAGAGCTTCAGTGTGGTAGATACTTCACTCTTGACATAAAACCTCAAAGTCTAGTAATCACAGCACTAGATTTGACATGGTTGATTACTAACCGCAAAGCACTAAAGTATTTCAGGCAGAGTCTTGCAAGCCAAAGCTTGTCTGTGTATGATACAATGAGAACTAAATGTTGGGGTTCTGTTTTTTGCAAGCTGAAGAAATCCCGAATGGCAACCTGTCATGGCTTGTGTGCCATTAGTACGTATTCCAACAAGGTTCTCTCAAGGAAGATTGTTAGCTGACAAAAAGTTATATACAGCAGAAAAAACATTCTTAGTTTTGTAGTTGTCTGAAGAACGAAGCATTTTCCGTCAATATGTCTACAATAATATAGCAATTGAGAGTGCTTTAAATGTGAGCTGTCTCATCACATTGCAGGGAAAGGAATACAGATTTCTTTAACCTTTATATTACTTTTTGTTTTTTAATTAATCTTGCACCATTTCATCAATTCTACAGTTTACTGAGTCATTTGAGAGCTGCATTTTGCAATTTTTTACAACTTTCCTCTCCAAGTAAAGTACTGCTTGCAGTTAATAAACATGGTTTTACAAGTGATTCGCCAGTGGTATGTGGTTTTTTTCTCTTTTGCTAGAAGGAAAACGAGCTTATAAGATGCTTCGATGGCCTTTTCATTCTCCACTTAAAAACTTCCAGTTGAATCAAGTTTCATTCATTTGAGTGAACTTTTCTTTCCATCAAAGAACTCGCATGGTTTATCTTTCAAGCCAGGACTACTTGTAGAAAAGTGGCGTTCTAAAAGTCCAGGTGTCTTTCATCATTACTCAGAACATTGTGACAACACTGAGGCAAATGGCAATCTTTTCTTTTTCAATGCCCGTAAAGCTGAATCTTGTATACTCATCACCAGGCAGAGGAGATTTAGTAAGTAAACCAAGTTAGGATTGCACCAATTGCAATTAGGTTGGTAGCAGGGGAAAGTGGATATGACTGAGCTTTCAGTGTTCTCTGTAAACATATGTGATGAACAGTTAAAGATACTGGGTGGAATGCATAAAGTCAAGCATAAGCTTTACCTTGCTAATTTTCAAGTGTAATCTTGGCTTTTAATGCATAAAACAGCTTCGACTTGACTTAAGTCTAGCATTTGCTTTGGAGCCAGCTAGCTGCCTAGCTTTAGCTTGAATTTTCCAGCAGTGACTTGACTTTAAGTGCAAATCCGATGCATAAAACAAGCGAAAGCTTCACTTCCTCTAGATTAATCTTGACTTTTTTCAAGCTACCTCAGTAGGTGACTTGATTCATACAAGAGAAGTCTTAAGAGTTGTTTTATCACACAAAATGGCACAGTTCATGAATATCCGTCAAAGAAAAGTGTAAAAAGTTAAATTAACTGTAACTTCAGTATGTATTTGAAAGTACCAAATTAAAAAATGTCGTGTTAGAAGCTCCCTATAACGGAAGAAGCAATAATGCATACTACTCAACAGTGCTATTAAAATGTTTGCCTCTAGTTTTCACCTATTGTTGCGGTATGTAAACATCTCACGTTTCAGAAATGCTGCATGCCAGAAATGCCACCTCTTTCGACTATAGCTAGAAAATAACTGAAGGCGACGAACGTTTTAATTACTTTATTATTGTGGCGGACGGTTTAATTAAAGTTTATTATTGTAAGGTATTGCGCAAGATTTCATAATCTAATTATTTAATAGTTTCCTTATTCGAACGGTCTCCCTTCGTTTTAAAAATACTTTTATATTCATAAATGTACTCTTATTTGCTTAAATAACCGAATTATGCACTTTTAGGTTCTATCACGAAAAATAGGTTTTATTAGGTCCTAACGTAAAATTAGGTCAATTTAGGCTCTATAAAATTGAAGTATATTACTAGTTGGTAACTAAAACATTAATATAAACCGAAGTTTGGAGTGTACGAGGTCAGGAATAAAATAGGTCAGAATCTAAGAATCCGGGGCTTAGTTGTTAGTAATGTAACCTACATTAGGTTATTCAGAGGTGATCCTAAAAGTGAAATTTCTTCAGTAACAGAGGGATACAGATGATGTCAATTGTCATTGTTCTTTCAATAATTAACATCTTACGTATAAATGCTGAGATTACTTTTGCTCATAATAACTTCAAATTTCAATGAAAATGAAAAATTTCTTAAGAGAAATTAGTTATAAGCTGGTAAAACTAGCTCCATCAAACAAGAGCTATAGACAGTTACATTTTGGAACTCTTAGAACTAGAGGAGCCACAATAGAAAAAGATTTTCCAATAAAACTTATATAAATGGTAAACTCAACGTCCAGTTGTTAACCAGAAATAAAGGCAACTAAAATAAGCAATTTTAGTGTTGTTTACAGGAAAGACATGTGTAAACCCGTTTGAAAACTGTCTTGAAGAACCTGATAAAATTCATAATGAAGCAAAAAAAGAATTTGAAACTGTCCTTTTTTGCCAAAGTAGTATCATATTGTTACGTACTTCATCATTCGCTGTAATTTTCCGATATATTTATATTTTATAGCAGTTACGTATAACATGTATCACATTATAGAATACGTTTTAAATTGTATTTGATACTACAAACCAAGGCAAAAAAAAATTGCACAGAAACTTCTAAATAATTGGCTCCTGAGATCGACTTGCATTCTTGCCTGGAATCCTACCAATGGTTGGGTTGCTTTCGGCATCAAGCAGCTGCAGAAATTCTTCTTCCCACCTTTTTAACCTTATTTTCTGATTTCCCGTGGCCTTACGGTCAGTTTTTCTTTTTAATTCAGTCTTCATATTCTGAATCTCTTTCTGCACCTGCTGTGGAGTGAATTTTCTGCCCAAAATTTCTTCCAGTTTGATGCCGGTGGTTTGCAAAGCGTTCACTTTCTCTTCTTTGATGCTCGGGATTTGCAATTTATTCAACAGTATTGGAAACTGCTTAAGAATTGCTAGAAAGGTATTCTGAATATTCACTTTGTCTGCCATTACGCATATAACTTTGATATAGGTTAGGTATCGTATTCGCAAAACACTTCTGTACTCGCCACATGAGACAACAGTTATGAGCCGCATTTGGCAGACGACAGCTGCGCGCGCAACGGATTTCAAGCGTTTGCTGGAAAAACGTCTAGCGAAAGCTTGCTAGAATAAGATTCTTTTTATGCATGAGTTGAACAAGCCAAAGCTTAATCTTGTAGATTAATCTTAAAGCTTTCGCTTTAACTTAGACTAATCTTGAAGACAAAGCTTGGATTTTATGCATTCCACCCACTATATCCTGCTTTGAAAGCAGGTAAATCAAGATTAAGGATTGTTGGAAGAAAAAAAGCAGTGAATGTTTTGCTTTTGATAGTATGCAATTAGTTTATTAAAGCTATGAAACAAGCATTTCAAAAGCTGCACATTTTTCAAAGAAATATCCACTCTGACGGCCTCGAAAAATTCTGATGTTGAGGTTACAGGTCCACTTTCCTTAATGCTCCAAACTACCCTTTAAATGGAAAGATTCTCATTGTTTTTCTCAAAACTGGCTGTAATGATTTTGATTAAGGTACCATATTTTTGTAAGATATTTGTATGACAAAATGTATGTCTTGAATTTCCTAGGAATAGTCTGTGAAGTCTTCATTCTGAATGACTTTGGTGTAATCAGTAAACTGTAAGAGATAGACAAAATCTTACTACACAAAAAAGGATATAGATCTTGTTAAAACACACAACTTATACCAAAATTTGTTACATTAACTGTTTCTGAGATATTCTTTGCTATTGGGTTGAAACTTTTTTTTGTGTTATATCACTTTTTTTTTTGTTTGTTTTTTCTCTCTCTCCCCCGTCATGGTCCAGCAAAGAGCATGGAATTTCAAAGACACCACATAGCAACCACTTTTAAAAGATTTGACTCTCGCCTAAGCCTACTGTATTCTTGTTATACCTACAATGAAATGTGTAATAAAGCCATTTATGCAAATGCTTATGTGAATTAACAAGTAGGAGATAGAAGAATAGGATTTTTTATGCTTTCCTTCAAATGATGGACTTCTCCTTTGAAGTCACTACCTCAAATATCTGAAGGTTTGCCTCCACCTAGGGAACAGTGGCATCTACATCCTCAAAATAACTTGTCTTGAGGGTTGATGTTGATGAGTGTGACAGTCTTCTATATCTGAAAAACATTGCAGAAATTCAAAAACTTTTTCTGCTATAAAAATTGTGTATTGATCTAAAATAAATGAAAAAAAAAACTGTTTATTAAGTACCTAAATTGGCCCCCTGTCCTCCTACCAAAGGAACATGGCATACAAGCATTATGTAACATATAGAGCTTAAGTCTGATTACAGAATGTCTACCGACACTGGAAATATACTTGAATGTTTTTTACCTACTGGATATACTGAAATCATACTGGAGTTTTTTGCTACATATTGGAAAAATGGGATGAAATATGTATATAACATTGCTTTGTTTCAGATTAAATTTTCAGAACATTAATCAACCAAATATGTTTTGAATAAGTTATTGTTTTGCATAACATCCGTTTTCCATAATTTTTATATCTATGAAATCATCCATTGAAAGCATCTGATTCACTAAAGTGGAGGCTGGAGTTTCTACATATTTTTCGCCCATTTCAAGCTGACCTTTCAGTTTCCTTAATGTCCATGTTGCTTGGTCCTGATTATTTGTATCTTCTTACAAGTAATTTTGAGGTTGTAGATAAAACAGATCTCTAGTTTCAGCTGTGTAACATTGTTGAATAGTTTCATACTTTAAGTAAATATTTTCTGGTGGTATGTTATTAATATCATAATGAATTCTCACACTGACAACTTGGCCATTCAACTCTTAACAGATAACTACATTTGTGGAGAATGGCTAAAACTGTGATTTGTTTGTTTTTCTTTTTTCCCATTACAAGTCCAAAAAGAGCCAGTCTAACATCTGAACAACAGTGTTCCCACTTCTTTTCCATTAATTACTGCTTTATTTAACTGGGATTCTTTCTGAACTACCTGCTTCAATTACTGGAGCAACATCTTGTAATGATGAAGTAAGAGTAGTGATGCAATACTTCTGCTTCATTAAACCGAAATTCGACTCACAAGACAACTTGGTGTGACCTACAGGAAGGAATGAAACCGTAATCTTACAGTGCATGCCATCATCACCCTTTGCACTAAACAGCACATGATAATGTTGTGCTAGTTTTGTGCAACACAGTTGTCTGGATTTAGGAAGAACCTGTCTCACTAAATCCCAACATTTTTCAAGTAATGGTAAAGCATGCTTGTTAGAGAATTTGCTTCTTTCTTAATTACAAGTGTTTCTAGAAGCAAGTAGTTGTTTCGAAGTGATGAATCCAACATGATCCCAAATATACTGATTTTATAAGGTGACAAATTATAAGTTGGTCCTGGCTACAGAAGGTAGTTGCATTTGTTGAGCCATGTCAAAGGAATAATGACAGGAACTGAATAAGATCGTGGTGCAGGAGTAATATTAGCCCTTTTCAGAGCTTCTCTGTTTTCCTTTAATGTCTCGGTGTTAAAATGTTCTGTCTTATCCTTTGTATAACAAAATAAAATAATCAATGCAAGTGAGCAATGTCGTTTACTCATTTAAAAATCAAAAATAGTAAATGTACATCACAGTTTGAAGGGATTTAAACAGTTGTTGCTGTATATTCAAAAAGCCTTACAACTGGTATATGCAGTGGTGTATCTGATTGTATTTTTCACACATTTCCAGCATTGTTTCAAGATCAAAAATTTGATGTGTTACACTCGCATGACTTTCTCTACTCTTGTACAAACTATTGTTACAAACTCTTATTTTCCATCTATTTCATATTAATCGAGATAAACATTTGCAGAAACAATCTTTTGACATGCAAAGCGAATTACACTTTACACACAGCGACCAGTTCTAAAAATATTCTATCGCTTAAGGCATACTATGTTCCCCTTGTTTTGTATTTGCAAGGGCAATATAGAAATACAGTAGCCTTTAAGCATAGACATATCTCTTTAATAGCTTGTTGCTAGGTGCAGCACCATTCTCTTTGCCACAGATTAATACTCTTTGCATGTCCAAGACAAAAAAATCTGATGTGTTACACTCACATGACTTTCTCTACTCTTGTACAAACTATTTTTACAAACACTTATTCTCCATCTACTTCATGTTAATCGAGATAAACATTTGCAGACTCTATCTTATTGCTAATTTTCTTGTAGATGTAAGGGAAATATATATTTACAAGGGTAATATAGAAATACAGTAGCCTTTAAGCACATACATATCTCTTAATAGCTGGTTGCTAGGTGCAGCACCATTCTCTTTGCCACAGATTAATACTCTTTGCATATCCAAGACAAAAAAATGAATAACGAATTCCCATTTGAGAAAATAAGTATTGAAAAATTTAAGGGAATAAGCAATATCTCGAAAATGGTTCACTCAACAACAAAAATGTATATGACATAAATTGTGTATTTTAACACGATCTACATCTTTTGTGTAGTAAAATTTTGTCTATCTCTTATAGTTTACCAGTTATGCAAAAGTCCTTCACAATGAAGAATACTTTTGGAGACATTCCCAGAAAATTCAAGATATACATTTTATTTGTCATGAAAATATCTTAAACATGTGATATTTTAATCAAAATCGTTAGAGCCATTTTTGAGAAAATTAAAATTTTTGAAAAATGTTCCATGTAAAGGGTAACCTGGGGTTGGGGGAATTTTTTGAAAACCTTCGTGTCGCACCTCTGGAAGATACTGAACCTAAATACCAAGTTTGGTGTTTATCCGACTGTTCGTTTCTGAGTTATGCTGTTCACAGACACACAGACATGTTTCCAAAAATGCTTTTTTTTTTATTCAGGGAGTCTCAAAACATATATTTCCAGTGAAATCTCGGTATTGAATTTTTGGGTGGAATACAATACTTCCCCTACTTACTATACGTAGTAGAGAAAGTAAAAACTGGTTCATCAGATTCTTTCAGGCTCATTTGAATGTATGGCACTGAAATCTGAAAATCAATATTTTCAACCTGGACCACAGCTTTTTGGCTCTCCTTAAAAATACAATGTGCGACTTAACCAATAGTTTCCTCAACAGTGTCACATATACATACAAGTCATTGTATGTTCCAGATCTCCTCCCAAACTATAGGAACAGTTTTGTCTAAACTTGCACATTTATTACTTATTTCCTTTTCAAAAATACTGTGAGGGTTATACATCCCTCAGGGAGGGTAAGGGGTCAAAACCTTAAAAGTGAAGAAACAGAATATGTTGGACCACTTTCCTCTCAAACTACTGAATCCATTGTAGCATTATTACCTGATACCCAGGGGAAAATGCTGTGGAGGTTGCACATTCCTCAGGGTCAGAAATAAAAAATTAATAAGTAAACATTGGTTTCACATCCATGGGTTTTGAGGATGCTGATTACAATCACCAGAGCTTTAAGCCCCTCCTCAAGGTGAGTGAAGAATATTCTAGAACATTCTGGAGTTTTGAATTAAGTTTATTATCAATGTATAAGAAATATATAAAGAAAGAAAATTGTGACCAGCGGGACCTCAGAAACGTATCACCTGGTATTTACAATTAATAACAGGAGGAGGTTTCTCTCGGTGGTTAGAGATATGTCATGTCCAAAAATGTTTAAAGTGATGCCTTGTTGCTGGGGAATTAAGAAATCTTGCTATTATCTGCCAGTTTTATCTCTTTTTTGTTAAACAGGATTATTCCCTTAATGTGAAATGTGTGGAGCCTCTATATTATTAAATAATTACAGAACCAAAGAGCATATACACAAGTTTAAAATTTCAACTACTATGCTTATGTAAAAATGACTCGCCACATGATAATCTTGGATAATCTTTTACATCTAAAGATGTTTAACATTTCCAGAATTGGAAGATCTTTGGGGGGAGGGCCTAGATCAAATAAATCTGCTGATATTTCATTCCTATTTCTGTAAACATTGATGAATTTTTGGTCCCTTGTTATGAAAAATATGGGAGCTGTATGAAATTACAGTTCTAAGAGGTAAAGGGTAGAATTCAACATACAAATCTTCTAGATCATTGTACAATGATATGACAGATAAAAATAATGGTTAAGTCATAATAAACTTTATTATGTGAAATGCATTACAAGCCTTGCTTTACGGCTTAGAGATGTTAGGCTAGCCATAACACACATTTAAATACTGCTGCAATACAGGAATTTTGTCAAAATCTATACTGGAAATATACTGACATTTTAAACCTTCAAGGCAGTAGACACCGTGGGTTACTAATAGCAGATTTGTGTGTTTGCTCAAAAAGTTTTTATAACCTTTAACACAAAACTTGGCATCAGACCTTAAAATATTCTCCCACTTCCCATTCTCCTAAACCAAACCTGGAGGCCTCATTCTTTTTATTCTAGGGCTGCAAGTACTTCTGGGTAATACCTATATACCATCCAACCAAGAAAGGTCCTGATGTAAAAAAAAATGCATATACCATCGCTGCAGCATGCGCTTCAAGCAAAGAAAATAGTTTATTACTGCGCTGCATGTATTATCACTTTTTGTACTTCAAATAACAAAGGTAGTGATAATGATAGTGTTTTAATAATTGTTTCATTTTAACATAACTTAAATGACAGGTTTCCATGCAGACATTGATATTCCCGCGTTATTTGCTGCAGCGAAGCAATAGTTGTGCTAACTAAACTGCATTCACTCTTAGGTTGATCCGCACCAAAACAAACGCACGTGACCAGTGAACCATGGTACAACACTGTAGCAATGCGTGCAGGAAAATAGTCCCATGTTAATAATCTAAATTTTAGAATGAATTTATCCTTAAATGGTATAATATTCTATACAAATTCCTAAAAGTCTAATTAACGCTAATTTGTACCGTTAAACAGAGCTACAAGTCCTAACATGCAATTCATATATGTACCTGACATCTGGGTGTGCTCAGAATATTGTTTGTAGTCAGAAACCAGCAGTTTCTGTTTAGTATCATGGTGGACGGTGATTTGCTCTTGCGTTTTTGTCGACTTACGTAAAGCATAAGCAGAAAAACCATTGACTAGTAGTGAAAAACAATCGAGTTGGAACTTTATTGTAAGTTATGTGAGAAATATCTAATACTTCCTGTGAAAGATGTGGTGAAATTAACTTCTGAGTTCACCAGTGTTTTGAGTACAAGTATAAACAGTGCTCGCTTAAGAAAAATCTGAAACGGGGAAAGTGGTTACATGTGGGGAAAACTGAAAGCTTTAGAAATACGCGATGCAAGAATGGGACAAGAATGTTATTCACGTAATAATATACAATTTCTTTTTTAAAAATGGGCCGCTGACAGTTGATAAAAGTGCCGCTTCTAGAGAGCGAATAAATTAAGATATCGCATACCTGTTACTTTCTTTTTCACTCGTTTCTTTTAGAATTAACTATTATTATATGTGCAAACATTTATTTTGTTGCAACTATCAATGTTATCACCTTCAACCCTAACAGAGTATGCTAGCTAGTTGTTGGACAATGTTCTCTTTGCCTGTACTCTGTCACATGGTCGTGAAAATATGACAGCATTTCTGCCGTGAATGGTGGAAGGATACATTACAACGGTGCACTGGTCACCTGGTTTTGTTTTGGTGCGGATCAACCTAAGAGTGAATACAGAGTAGTATTGCAGACTCGATCAAGTGTGAGTGTGCATCAGGTCAGAGCAGCGTAAATTCACAAAGCCCTTAAAAATGGTGAGAAAACAATAGTTTTCTGTGTGTTCAACCTTTTATTTCACTGTTATGATATCCTTGCTATTAAGGATGACATTAAATTAACATCAGAGTAACTGGTGTGTGTGTGAATGCTTTGTGACCAAGTTGTAGACAGGCTGGTTATAAACCTGAAAGACGACTCAAGCGATATCACCATTTCTGATTCTGGGCTGTGTCGTGCTATCACCAGCAGACTCCAATTAACACATACACATTTTTACTAATAACACATATTTCATAAAGTTCTTTACTCATGAACTACTACATTTACTTCAACAAATATAGGAGTATGTATTTCTTTAACACTTAGTGCTGGTGCAGTGAAAGATAGCATGTGATTAAGTTAACTTTGAGATGTAACAATGACGTTTCTTTAAGTCCCGAAAGTAAACAGGTGAGCAGCTGTTGAGGAGAAAGAAGGAAAGTTTATCCATGCATTCACAAAACGTTGAAGCACAGAACGATACTCGTGCATTGTTTATGTTAGAACTCATTCTTGGTCTGAGACGATTATAGCATAAATGTTTCAAAATGGTTTTCCTAGCAATCAATTCTGCACCAGAGAGAACGAGTAGTGGTCATGGTGTTAACCAGGTCAGGACTCTAAAGAGGATGGGTTATATAGCAACACTCTTCTAAACATTCTGCACCAGAGAGAACAAGTAGTAGTCATGGTGTTACCAGGTTTGGACTCTAAAGAGGATGGGTTATATAGCAACACTCTTCTAAACATTCTGCACCAGAGAGAACAAGTAGTAGTCATGGTGTTACCAGGTTTGGACTCTAAAGAGGATGGGTTATATAGCAACACTCTTCTAAACATTCTGCACCAGAGAGAACAAGTAGTAGTCATGGTGTTACCAGGTTTGGACTCTAGGGAGCAGCTTTTTCTAAACATTCTGCACCGAGGGAACTAGTAGTGGTCATGGTGTTACCAGGTTTGGACTCTAAAGAGGATGGGTTATATAGCAACACTCTTCTAAACATTCTGCACCAGAGAGAACAAGTAGTAGTCATGGTGTTACCAGGTTTGGACTCTAAAGAGGATGGGTTATATAGCAACACTCTTCTAAACATTCTGCACCAGAGAGAACAAGTAGTAGTCATGGTGTTACCAGCTTTGGACTCTAGGGAGCAGCTTTTTCTAAACATTCTGCACCGAGGGAACTAGTAGTGGTCATGGTGTTACCAGGTTTGGACTCTAAAGAGGATGGGTTATATAGCAACACTCTTCTAAACATTCTGCACCAGAGAGAACAAGTAGTAGTCATGGTGTTACCAGGTTTGGACTCTAAAGAGGATGGGTTATATAGCAACACTCTTCTAAACATTCTGCACCAGAGAGAACAAGTAGTAGTCATGGTGTTACCAGGTTTGGACTCTAAAGAGGATGGGTTATATAGCAACACTCTTCTAAACATTCTGCACCGAGGGAACAAGTAGTAGTCATGGTGTTACCAGGTTTGGACTCTAAAGAGGATGGGTTATATAGCAACACTCTTCTAAACATTCTGCACCAGAGAGAACAAGTAGTAGTCATGGTGTTACCAGGTTTGGACTCTAGGGAGCAGCTTTTTCTAAACATTCTGCACCGAGGGAACTAGTAGTGGTCATGGTGTTACCAGGTTTGGACTCTAGGGAGCAGCTTTTTCTAAACATTCTGCACCGAGGGAACTAGTAGTGGTCATGGTGTTACCAGGTCTGGACTCTAGGGAGCAGCTTTTTCTAAACATTCTGCACCGAGGGAACTAGTAGTGGTCATGGTGTTACCAGGTCTGGACTCTAGGGAGCAGCTTTTTCTAAACATTCTGCACCGAGGGAACAAGTAGTGGTCATGGTGTTACCAGGTCTGGACTCTAGGGAGCAGCTTTTTCTAAACATTCTGCACCGAGGGAACAAGTAGTGGTCATGGTGTTACCAGGTCTGGACTCTAGGGAGCAGCTTTTTCTAAACATTCTGCACCGAGGGAACTAGTAGTGGTCATGGTGTTACCAGGTCTGGACTCTAGGGAGCAACTTTTTCTAAACATTCTGCACTGAGGGAACAAGTAGTAGTCATGGTGTTACCAGGTCTGGACTCTAGGGAGCAACTTTTTCTAAACATTCTGCACCGAGGGAACTAGTAGTAGTCATGGTGTTACCAGGTCTGGACTCTAGGGAGCAGCTTTTTCTAAACATTCTGCACCGAGGGAACTATTAGTGGTCATGGTGTTACCAGGTTTGGACTCTAGGGAGCAGCTTTTTCTAAACATTCTGCACCGAGGGAACTAGTAGTGGTCATGGTGTTACCAGGTCTGGACTCTAGGAGCAGCTTTTTCTAAACATTCTGCACCGAGGGAACAAGTAGTAGTCATGGTGTTACCAGGTCTGGTCTCTAGGAGCAGCTTTTTCTAAACATTCTGCACCGAGGGAACAAGTAGTGGTCATGGTGATACCAGGTCTGGACTCTAGGGAGCAGCTTTTTCTAAACATTCTGCACCGAGGGAACAAGTAGTGGTCATGGTGTTACCAGGTCTGGACTCTAGGGAGCATTCTGACAGCAACAGTTATATATCACCGCATTCGCTCTCCTTTATTCTATTTGCAGTATTGATACGTGACTGCTTCTGGCAAAGAATATCGATACCATTTTCTTTCCAGCATACCTACCCCTCTGTTTTCCACATTGACAGACAGAATGTCATCTGAGAAGACTCTCATAGAGGAGTAACACTTTGTTTCAGTTATATGATCAGTTACTGCAGAAACATGGCAATAGCTGCTATTCTGAAATTGCTAGAGCATCTCGTGGCACAACTCTGTTCCTGTGAAATGCTTCAATTCAATCTTGGTGTCGTGTCATTCAAGTGTTTTCTCATATAATTGTCTCCACAGAGTGAACATTTTCCTCAGTTGTTGGTCTCCCCTCTTTTTACTGTCTCTACTATATACCTGTAGTAAATAGCGGAAGTATTGTATTCTGCCCAAAAATTCAGTGCAGAGATATCAGCAGAAATATATTGGTTGAGGTCCCTTGACTCCTCTAGAAGCATTTTTAGAAAATGGTCTGTGTGTATGTGAAAGAGAGAAATACCCAAGTTAGAATTTAAGTTCAGCATCTTCCAAGGATGCAACACACAGGTATTCAATGAAACCCCCCCCCACCCCAAACTCCTTTAAATTGGAATCTGGGAATAGCCTATGAAGTCTTCTTCAATTTGAATGTAATATGTAATATTTATTTCATCATTATTACAATAATACAAATAAAACTTACATCTAAATAAGCTCCTTATCCACTTATCCCATGTGTTGCATAAAAATGTCCCCATCATTTTAATTGTTTCTGCTTTTGCACTTCCCAACGTTCTTAATGCTACTGCTTCTTTATTTAGCTTGTCCCATTTTTTATTCCATATAACCTCTCCACCTTTTAACCTTATCACATTCTATTAGCCAATGAAAAGTACTACCCAATTCATCACACATAGTACATCTCCCCGAACAATTATATCCATTCCTTTTTAAAAATATTACTCCTGTGCGCATCCATACAAGACCTATTTTGCCAAGTTGACATTCTGAATTACTGTTGTGATTGGTAAACCATAAGAGATGATCTTACTTGCACCTGAAGTTGTAAGTCCTCTTCATTTGGAAGGTATTTTATATAATGTATAACTGGTAAACATTGAGCAAGACTAAAACACACTACATGAAAAATGTGGATCTTGTTAAAGCACACAATTTATGTCCCAACAAATGTTTGTGGTGCTAAGCCTACTGTATCCCTCTTGTACTACAACAAAATTTTCTGCAAACATTTAACATGAAGTAGATAGAAGAATATTGTTTCGTAAGAATAGCTTACTGAAGAGTGGGTAGAGAAACTCGTGTGAATAATGTAACTAGAATTTTCCTTTTTTTGAAAAGGCTTAAATATTGTTGCCTTGTGGGAGCTATCCATCCTCAAAATGACAGTCTGAGAGGCATATTTGATAATTGGCCCTCTGTGCCCATCAATTCTGATGCAGGACAGTGGCTTATATGCACCTTCATATCAGGAGATTTAATAGCATGTGAAAGGGTTGATTCATTATATAAATGCAGCTGTCTGTGACCGTTTTGTCAGTAAACACCCTAATGTGTTATTTAAAATAGAGAGTTGAGGGTTGTTACACTACATCACTAGATGTAGTGTAATAACCCTCAACTCTCTATTTTAAATTATGACACATCACTGTTACAAGCTTCTAAATCTTCAAAAATTGACCCTAATGTGTTTATTATTTTGCAGATATTATCGAGGAGCAGTTGGAGCATTGTTGGTCTATGACATAGCTAAACATCTGACATATGAAAATGTGGAGCGATGGTTGAGAGAATTACGGGATCATGCAGATCAGAATATAGTTATAATGTTGGTAGGCAACAAGTCTGACCTGAGGCACCTACGTGCTGTTCCTACAGATGAAGCTAGAACATTTGCAGAGAGAAATGGACTCTCTTTTATCGAGACTTCAGCATTGGATTCCACCAACGTGGAGACAGCCTTCCAGAACATTCTAACAGGTTAGTGCTCCTCACAATAACAACTTACTAACATTGGCTAAATGCTGTGAGTAAGGAGCCACTCACAAAGAAAATGAAATAACAGAACCATGTAATATTTGTGCAATTAATGTTTTATATTGTCATTCACAAGCACAAGCAGACAATCTTAACAGAGTGGAGCAGCTGAGCTAACATGGCAGTCTGCTAATTGACCACCAAAAGAGGTTGTGTACATGTATCAAAATGAATAATGGCTAGCTACCCAATTAAAGGACATTAAACTTGGAGAAAGGCATTACCTACCTCATAATTGTGATTTTCATAGATATACTAGTAATTCCATGATCTTGCACAGAAAGTCAACACGTGGCAACGAAGATGTCAAAATGATCACGTGATGAGAATCGCTCTCTGATTGGCTACTTTCTTGTGTTTAAGAAATAAACATGAAAGCTTGAAGCTTGCAAACTTCTGTGTTTATGCTATAGGTTTTTAGCCATGTTTGTCAGTGTTAGTCAATGTGAATGCTTGCATTCAGATAGCATGAAATGAGGTTCTATACTAACATTATGTTTGTTTTAAGTTTTATTATGAATGGCCTGTAAATCTGAAATGTCAGAAGAAAGTAGACCAGATTTTACATTGTTCTACACAGGTGCTTTCTATTCTTAGCCAATTAATATGGGATAGTTAGCCTATTCCTTTCAGCATGTTGGTATGAGTAATTATATTGGAAGAAAGTGAAATCTAGTTGTTTAACAGCACTACTGATCGTGCTCAGCAGAACTTAAAAAACACCAAAATATGTTGACTAATTTTGAAGATATACTAGTAATTAGAAGCTAGTAACAGTGATGTGTCATAATTTAAAATAAAGAGAGTTGAGGGTTGTTACACTACATCACTATAATATTCTTACTTGAACGCGTTTCGGGAGACGGTTTGTTCCCATCGTCAGCATGTCCTCATCTGATTTTGCCGGTCATCGTCTGGGGGATGTGTGTGGTTAGTGGTGTTCTCTGGTGCTGAGCTGATGAACCTCCAAAGGCTGTTGGGTGGCGGCAGTTCGAAATTCATTAGGTGATTCCTGTGTTTGACAATATGTATTTTTTTCCAGATGTCCAATTCATTACTGTTGTTCGGTTTTAAGAGTTTTATGTTTGGAGTGATATCATGGTTTGAAGACCAGAAATGATGTGCTACTGCTGATTTATCTGGCTGCTTTTGGTAAATGCATCTCATATGCTCTTTAAGTCTTGTTTCAAGATTTCTTTTTGTTCTTCCTATATGTACCAGGTTACATTCATTACAATCAATTTGATATATACCAGCTGATTTATCGTTGGGGATAGGATCTTTTGTTCTGTTGCATAGTAGTTTCTGTATGTTGTGGTTATTCTGTGAAGACAGGGTGATGTTGTATTTTTTGAAAATCCTTTGAAATTTATGATGTGTCCAAGGGTGATAAGTGAATTTTCTATATGCTTGTGGTTTTTGTTGTCTGAGTAACGTAGTCATTTGTTGGATGCATTTCTGTCTTTCAAACCTTTTTATCTTCTTATCTATTGTTTTTTTCTGGTATCCATTCATAGTGGCTATGTTGATAATGTGTTGGTATTCTTTCTGGTATTCCTCTTTCTCCATTGGTATATGTACTAACCTGTTTGTAATACTATTTAAAATTGCATGTTTGTGGCTTGTAGGATTGTAGCTATTGTTTTTAATATAATTTTTTGTGTGCGTTGGTTTTCTGTAAATGCTGAACGTTAGTTTGTTGTGTTCATTATTTCTGACGATCTTGATGTCTAGGTAAGGTAATTGGCCATTTTCTTCTTTTTCTATTGTGAATTTAATAGATCTTTTTTGTAAATTTAATAATTTCAAAACATCTTCTGAAAGTTTTTTTGGAACAATAGCAAAAATATCATCTACATACCTATACCAGGTTTTGAATAGATGTGGGAAAGATTTAGTAATATGGCATTCAAAATGGCTCATATATAGTTCTGCTAAAAATGGTGAAAGGGGGTTTCCCATAGTTAGGCCTGAGGTTTGTTTAAAGATTTTGTGATGGAATGAAAAGAAATTTTAAATAGTATTACAAACAGGTTAGTACATGTACCAATGGAGAAAGAGGAATACCAGAAAGAATACCAACACATTATCAACATAGCCACTATGAGTGGATACCAGAAAAAAACAATAGATAAGAAGATAAAAATGTTTGAAAGACAGAAATACATCCAACAAATGACTACGTTACTCAGACAACAAAAACCACGAGCATATAGAAAATTCACTTATCACCCTTGGACACATCATAAATTTCAAAGGATTTTCAAAAAATACAACATCACCCTGTCTCCACAGAATAACCACAACATACAGAAACTACTATGCAACAGAGCAAAAGATCCTATCCCCAATGATAAATCAGCTGGTATATATCAAATTGATTGTAATGAATGTAACCTGGTAGATATAGGAAGAACAAAAAGAAATCTTGAAATAAGACTTAAAGAGCATATGAGATGCATTTACCAAAAGCAGCCAGATAAATCAGCAGTAGCACATCATTTCTGGTCTTCAAACCATGATATCACTCCAAACATAAAACTCTTAAAACCGATCAACAACAGTAATGAATTGGACATCTGGAAAAAAATACAAATTGTCAAACAGATGAATCACCTAATGAATTTTGAACTGCCACCACCCAACAGCCTTTGGAGGTTCATCAGCCCAGCACCAGAGAACACCACTAACCACACACATCCCCCAGACGATGACTGGCAAAATCAGATGAGGACATGCTGACGATGGGAACAAACAGTCTCCCGAAACGCGTTCAAGTAAGAATATTATAGTGATGTAGTGTAACAACCCTCAACTCTCTTTATTTTAAACTAAAATATGTAATAAAATAAAGCAGTTTAGCTGATTTCAGCACCTCCTTTCACAAATGTGAGTTTGTATTGGATCCTATTACTGAATCAGTGTGACACTGCATAAATTGCGTATATCTAGTTCATCATATGTACTGCTGCAGAATGCCTAGCAAACAGGGCAGTCTCAACTAAAAAAAACATACTATTTTGAATCAAGGCTTTTATTTTTTGTTAGGAAATAATTTCCATGTATGAAGTGAGCTTTTTAGCTCAATGTTCTGCAACAAGGGGTTCTGGATTTTTTGGGCACTTAAAACAGTTCAAAATGGATTAGTATGATAAATTTATTCGACATCCAATAAAAATTGGGATATTGACACTCGTGTTTAATGAATACACTTGACTCAGTGTGCTTAAGTTACCAGCAAGATATTTTTTTTTGTTTTATGTTCATTTTTCTGGAGGGGAAAACAAAAGGGAAATTCATTGAATGATGCATATTCTTTCTATGAGACTTTCACTATTTGTAATTGGGTTTATCAGAGGCAGAACAAGTATTAAGATGCACCACTTTCCGAGTGCTGTGATGCCAGAAATCATCGAAGTTCATGATAGTGTGACCACGTGCACAAAGTTGCTGACAGCTGCGCCAGTGTGAGAGCATACCAACCACTGTATTGTTAAGCACTTTTGTCTGGCCACTTGAGAACAAATGATCTGCGCAGTAATGCCCAAACAACAGACCCTTTTGTGCTCTCCACTGTTCTGGAAATTTACTTGACAGCAGATTTGAGAAGCCGCTCCGTAGAACATTCTATTTTGTTGCGGGGCCATGTAAGGGGACTGCTGACGTGGAGTTAACTTCAGATAGAGAGAAGTTGGGCTATGTTGAGTGTGTAAGCGACAAATAAAGTTGTTTGGCAGCATTTGGAGTCATCATTTGTTACAATATAGTTTTAGACAAGCGAAACTGCAGAGTATGTGTGCATATCAGCTTTGCAGGTTTATGTAAACAAAGAAGAGTCGCAATAAGTTGTTGGAACGAGTTGACAACTCTTTAAGTGCTTTATTCTCCAGTTACTTTTTGTGTCTTTTGAGACTAGTTTCTGGGAACATGTTCCCCATCAGTTTTGCGGCCGACTGGCATTCCCATGGATGGTTTGGCCTTAATTGGTGTTGTGCTGCCTTCTGTTCTTCTCATTAATTGGATGATGTCAACAACGGCAGGGATTTCAAAATCCATAACCATTTCTTGATTTTTGATAAGTTGGGAGAACATCAAGAGGCTGTTCCACAAATAAACATTTGAATGCTGTTTCTGTATGTTTAACTAAGCATGTCTTGCTTAATTTGAAATCATTGCTAAGCAAAAATATATTGTGAGTAATATAACATGGTTAGAAGAATCACCTTTTAAACTATCATAACATTTATAATGTGCAATGGACATGCGTGAATTTGTCATTGGTAGAGGAAGTTGTGTGGCTTCAGATTTTTTGAGATGTCGAAGGAATTATGTTGATTGCTAGCAGAATAAGAAAACTACTACTGGAGAATACTGCGAACTTGTCCAGTTTTCTAGCTGTCACTTTCCTCAGTTCTCACTGCTTAATGTTTATGTAGTTCAATTCTGAGTAATTAGTACATGAACTCCATATACTTCAAACGCATGCTGCTCATCAGTTTGTCGACTGGAGCTTGCAGCCAGAAAATTCTCAGCCAAGTCATTATGCCTATGCTGCCCTCTGTGTCCTGTGACTACTCGGGATGATATCGTCAAGTGGCGGAGTATCAAAATTCATAAGACCTGGCTCATTCTTGGTAGTTACATTTTTCCATGTATCAACTGCTAAGGGTGTCTGAGTAATGTGATTTCCCATTTTATTTCATGGTTAAAGTTCCAAAAATGGAATGAAACTGCAGACTTGTTCATTTCTTTAAATTTTATGTTCCTTCAATCTAATTTCCAGGCTCCGTTTTGTTTTTCCAATATAAATTTTATCACATTCACTTGAATTATCCTTTAAAAATGTTTACATAAAAATAAGATGGCTGGAATGTTTAGAATGAAGGAACATTTAAAGAACATAACATTTAAACAAGTGGATAAATCTGCAGTTTCATTCCATTTTTGGAACTTTAACCATGAAATAAAACGAGAAATCAAATTGCTCAAACACATCAAGACATCCTTAGCACTTGATACATGCGAAAGAATTAAGAAGATCATACAGGACATGAGTATTTTGAAGAAACCTTGAACAGTGGAGCAAGTACTTTGAACGCTTAGAGTACTGTGTCAAGAAACAAAGTATATCAAATTACGTTTCCTATGAAACCATTCTCATAGCTATGGCAGTGCGCAAGAAAGACACTTTTGAGCCTCACTAGAAGTGAAAGTTGCCTGTTTCAAAACTGTAATATATTAATGAAATTTAGCAAGCTGGACCCTGTGTTCAAAGTTTCCTCATGATACAAAGTTTTGTAATTGCCCCAGAAACTCTGTTTGAAATGAAGGAGGTTAAAACAGTTATACCAGAGATTGAGTTATTCTTACTTTTGAGTATTTTAGTACAAGAATTAGAAATATGCAAGCAAGATAGTGCAATAGCTCTGCTGTTAACAAAATTGAGAGCAAGAATAGGTTAGTGAAGACAGTGGTTTATGAAGCAGGTGTACAGTTAGGAAGTTTTGTCTGTTAAATGTTAAAATAATGAACTTAGCAATAGAATGCTTTCTCCTATCATTCTTGAGTGGCAGTGTGGGAGGAATGGTTATCAAGGAGTGAGTGAATGTAAGTGTTACAGCATAGAAATGGAACAAAAAGTTATGAAACGTTGAATTCTTCAGTGTACTAAACGGAACTAGAAAAACATTGGCACAGAATATTGTCTATTATTCAAAGCAATGAACACATTTAATATCTTGACATAAGAGATGGAGAAACCAATTTATTAAAGAAAAATGGGTTAATTAAGACCTGAGATAGTAGTAAAGAACATTTTTGGAAACTATTCTACTCATACGCAGCAATATTTGATATTGACCAATAACATTTAGCAGTGCATCAGATATTGACGAATAATGGTTTATCTGCAAGGATGCAGTTTTATCAGATGAAATGCCAGCTCGTTGCTGAAGTGCAATAATATCACTATGTATTGATAGCAATATCAAACGTCATTTGAATTGGAATACAGGAGCAAGAATTAATAAAAATAACAGCTCATGCTAGCCATTTCACTGAGACCATATCTGCAGATAAATGAACAGCAACAAATACAGTGAGCCAAAAGACTCCAAACTGCCTGCGCTGTGTTTTTCCTGTCCGTGTTCTCGGTGCTCGTTGCCATCTGCCGCTATCATAGAAATGCATTGATGAAACCATACAACATTTTTAAAACAACTTTTAAAGGCTTTACTTACCAACTTTCTGAAAGGAAATGCTGAAACTGGCTACTGACGTCCATACATTTTTGGCACCTCTTTAGGAAACTATCCATCATGACCGATGTTGTCCAATGTTTCTTTGATAAGAACCGAATGCCGTTCTTTCAGATTTCTTAGCCTGAACACTTCCTGTGGCCTGAAATTTATTGTAAAGTTCATAGATTGTTCTACGGCCTGGAACTTTTACACCTGGAAATCTTTCTGCAAATTGTACTTTCACTTGGCGAGCTGACCGAGTTAACACATACGAATCATAAATAAATACACGCTGTGCAGTAGAAAGCACATAATATACTTTGTGACTAAGTACAGGACAAAATAATAACTCGTAATAACTGAACTACATCACATCACCGTCAACTCAATACTGCACTTCACACTGTACAGCAGCGTGACTTAGTTTATAGCAGCAGTGCGTTATCATGTTTTTATCATATTTCCACACGCCCAGTGGAAAAACACCACGCAGCCGGTAATATTGTTGATAAAATACCCCTCGGGTGTAACTTAAAACATTAAGTGTACAAGACAAACCCACACACCCTGGAAGAATTAAAACAAAATATCTGCCAGGAAATTTCTCAACATGAACTACGATGATAGTTTCCTAAAGAGGTGCCAAAAATGTATGGACGACAGTGGCCAATTTCAGCATCTCCTTTCGTAAAGTTGGTAAGTAAAGCCTTTAAAAGTAGTTTTAAAAATGTTGTATGGTTTCATCCGTGCCTTTCTACGATAGCGGCAGACGGCAACGAGTGCTGAGGATGCGGACAGGAAAAACACTGCGCAGGTGGTTTGGAGTCTTTTGGCTAACTCTGTAGAATAGAATCTATTCACCAATCATAAATTCTTCACAAATTACAAAATTCTACTTCCTCAATATCCACTTAAGTTTCCATTAATGAAAACCACAAGATTCCTTCAACAATGCATATTCAAATAATGCCATTTCCATATAAATTATGTTTGTATCTTAATTGTGGGGTTAACTATTTTCTCATTCCCACTGTGGATAGCATTGGTTAATATTCCATACATATTCATGTAGTACGCCTTAATCTGACAACTGACACAGTGATGATTTGATTTTAAACAACACAAGTAAGAAATAATTTATTTAAAGGTGAGTCGGAATTGTTACACTAACATCACTTAAGTTTACTCACTTAACATGTTTCGGGAAACCGTTGTTCCCATCCTCAGAAGGTTAATTCGACTGGCCCGTGTTGTTGGTGTTTCCGTTTTTTGGACTGGATACTGTGGTGGCATCTTGTGGTGGAGAAATGTACTTCCAGAGAGGATTTGGTGGCGGCAAATCAAAATTCATTAGATGTGTGTTGTGTTTTAGAATGGTGATCTTCTCCCATGCATCTAATTCGGCTGCAAATTTGGCTGGTTTGACTAAAGTAATATTGGGTTTGATGTTGTGATTAGTGATCCAAAAATGGTGTGAAACTGCAGATTTGTCCATTTGTTTGTATTTAATACATCTCATGTGCTCCTTTAGCCTAGTTTCTAGGTTTCTTTTTGTCTTACCTATGTATACTTTATTGCAATCTGAACAATTGATTTTATAGATTCCAGCTTTTTTGTCTTGTGGAACGGGGTCTTTTAACTTGTTACAAAGTAATTTCTCTATGTTAAATTTGTTCTGTGGAGCTAGGCTGATGTTATGTTTCATGAAAATCTTCTTAAATTTGTGAAAAGTTCCTGGGTGGTATGTGAATTTCTTGAACTTTAGCTCTTTATCTTGCTGGCTGAGATTTGTTGTGTTTCTGATGTGCATCTGTCGTCTACTTGGCAGATTTATTTATGAGCTACTTAGAAACACACATAACTTCCTTTCCATACATGTTTAAAGTTTGGCACAGATATGTTGACGACATCTTCGCTGTTGTCCCTAACAGATTCATACAAGACTCCTTAGCCTTACTAAACCTACAGAACCAATCAATAAAATTCACTATAGAAATAGAAAAAGAAGGCATGCTACCATTTTTAGACCTAAAAATCATCAGAGAACAAAAGAACCTAACCTTTGGCATATACAGGAAGCCAACACACTCTACTAATTACATAAAAAATAAGAGTTTCAATCCAACCACACACAAACATGCAGTACTAAACAGCCTAACACACAGACTGGTATATACCCCCTTAAATAAAAAAGAATACCAGTATATAGTAGACACAGCAATACATAATGGGTACAACAAAACAACTATTGACAAAATAATTGCAAAATTCAAACGACAGATGCACATCAGAAACACAACAAATCTCAGCCAGCAAGATAAAGAGCTAAAGTTCAAGAAATTCACATACCACCCAGGAACTTTTCACAAATTTAAGAAGATTTTCATGAAACATAACATCAGCCTAGCTCCACAGAACAAATTTAACATAGAGAAATTACTTTGTAACAAGTTAAAAGACCCCATTCCACAAGACAAAAAAGCTGGAATCTATAAAATCAATTGTTCAGATCGCAATAAAGTATACATAGGTAAGACAAAAAGAAACCTAGAAACTAGGCTAAAGGAGCACATGAGATGTATTAAATACAAACAAATGGACAAATCTGCAGTTTCACACCATTTTTGGATCACTAATCACAACATCAAACCCAATATTACTTTAGTCAAACCAGCCAAATTTGCAGCCGAATTAGATGCATGGGAGAAGATCACCATTCTAAAACACAACACACATCTAATGAATTTTGATTTGCCGCCACCAAATCCTCTCTGGAAGTACATTTCTCCACCACAAGATGCCACCACAGTATCCAGTCCAAAAAACGGAAACACCAACAACACGGGCCAGTCGAATTAACCTTCTGAGGATGGGAACAACGGTTTCCCGAAACATGTTAAGTGAGTAAACTTAAGTGATGTTAGTGTAACAATTCCGACTCACCTTTAAATAAATTCAATACACATCACTGTTTCTAGCTTCTTTTCATTACAATATCAACGTAAGAAATAATTATTTATATAATGTTATATTTTATTCTTGGAATAGTCTTAACATTTAAGGTTATGAATTTCATAAGCTGCATTCAGTCTTGTTTCATATTTGGGAACATTATCTATAAACTGTCATGTGATTACATATAATAAATCCTAAATAAGGAATTTAGAAGAATATTTGTATGGAGTTAAAAATAAATGAATACTACAGGTTAAAAGAATAAATGAATATTACAGATTAAAAGAATGAATTTTGGTTTTATAGATGTAGACTTACGGTAGGAGTTGTGGGACGTGAGTAATAAAAACGTTATACTGATGGTATATTACTTCCATTTTATGTTAACTGTTGTTATTGTCTTATTTATTTTTATTATAACATACAGTGCAAATAATTTTTTTTTTAAAGGGAAGGGTTTATTAATGGCAAATTATTTTCTGATGATTTAGAAGCTGCCACCTTGCACACAGAACTATGCATTATTTAATTTTGTTGAATTAATGAGTCTGTGGAAATAAGATGTATTACCTCCTCCATTACATCAGTTTCAAAATGAAACATGTGTTTTACACTTCATTACTCATACCTTTTCTCTAGATTATTCATATTCTTACTTTATCTTCCTCTGATAAGATTAAGATGCATTCCGAAGCCTAAGGGTAGGTGTGCATGAAGTACAAAATTGTTTACAAAATGGACCATTTTGAATATTATATTTATGTACATTCAAATGCAGGTTGTACACAGGAGTTTTAAAGTTGTGTTTTTTTTCTCTGGGGTGTACAATTTAATTTTGAATTGTAAGTTAAAATTGAAGAGTAACAGTTGAAGTTTGAATTCTACAGGTGCAGGTTTTGTTTTGTATTCATGGTAACAAAATAAAACATAGCAACTCATGAGCAAAAAGCTTTATGAGTAAACATAATTCAGTTAAACGTTCAGCAGACATACAGATGAAGTGGTAACATTTGTAGATGGTACAATCAGATTCAAACTATTGCATGTATTAGATGGGAGTCAGAATGGTTGGCAAGTTGAAAACTAGTAATTGCAGTGTGGAAGATGTTAAGAAAACATCGCAAATCTAACTGAATTGATCAGTTTCTCCAAACATGCCGACATCAAGAAATGTGTGTATGGATCCTGTATTGAACGCCACAGTCACTCTTCAGTTTAAGTTATTCAAAATGTTTAAAATTCAATTATTTGTGTACAACCTACATTAGCTAAATGGAAAAAGAAGTTAACAGCGGATTAATAATGATATTTAGTCTATAAATGAAAATACAGAATTTTTTGCTTTGGGTTTTTAGTAAAAAAAGTGTTGCAGTATATGAAAACAAGGTCACATGTAAGTGCAAGCTTAGGTTAGCATATTTATCAGTTCCTTTGATTTTGTTGTAGTGCTGTAGAGAATATATCACTCTACAAAGTGGACTATCTTTAAAAAAAGAAAAAATGCAATGCATAACTTTTTACTTTCTCTACTACGTATACTATGTAGGGGAAGTATTGTATTCCAACAAAAAAAGCCTTTATAATAAAAGGTGCATCCGTTTGTGTGTGTGTGCGTGCACGCGCACGCACATTGTGAGAGCAGCATAGCTAAAAAATGAAAGATTTGATTGTTTGGCATTCAAGTTCAGTAGCTTCCAAAGATGCAGCACAAAGGTTTTCAAGAAAATCCTCCACCCCTAACTACCCTTTACAGGGAACATTTTTCAAACTTTTTGATTTTCTAAAAAATGGCTGTAATAATTTTGATTAAAATACCATATATTAAAGATAGCTACATGCAAATAAAATACATACCTTTATTTAAAATAGAGAGAGTTGGAGGTTGTTAGACTACATCACTAAAATATTCTTACTTGAACGCGTTTCGGGAGAACGGTTTGCTCCCATTGTCAGCATGTTTTCAACTGATTTTGCAGGTTATTGTCTGGGGAATGTGTGTGGCTAGTGGTGTTCTCTGGTGCTGGGCTGATGAACCTCCAAAAGCTGCTGTGTGGCGGTAGTTTGAAATTCATTAGCTGATTACTGTATTTGACGATATGTATTTTTTCCCAGGTGTCCAATTCATAGCTGCTGTTGATCGGTTTTAAGAGTTTTAGAACAGTTTCACAATAAAAAAAGAAGAAAATGGCCAATTACCTTAACTAGACATCAGGATCATCAGAAATAAGGCACACAACAAACTAACATTCAGCATTCACAGGAAACCAACTCTCTCAGAAAATTATATTAAAAACAATAGCTACAATCCTATAAGCCACAAACATGCAGTTTTAAGTAGTATTACAAACAGGGTAGTACATATACCATTGGAGAAAGAGGAATACCAGAAAGAATACCAACACATTATCCACATAGCCACCATGAATGGATACCAGAAAAAAAAACAATAGATAAGAAGATAAAAAAAGTTTGAAAGACAACAAACGACTACTTTACTCAGACAACAAAAACCACAAACATATAGGAAGTTCACTTATCACCCTTGGACACACAAATTTCAAAGGATTTTCAAGAAATACATCATCACCCTGTCTCCACAGAATAACCACAATATACAGAAACTACTACGCAACAGAACAAAAGACCCTATCCCCAACGATAAATCAGCTGGTATATATCAAATAGTTTGTAATGACTGTAACCTGCTATACATAGGAAGAACCAAAAGAAATCTTGCAATAAGACTTAAAGAGCAAATGAGATGCATATACCAAAAACAGACGGATAAATCAGCAGTACATCATTTCTGGTCTTCAAACCATGAAATTACTCCAAACATAAAACTCTTAAAACTGATCATCAGCAGCAATGAATTTGACATCTGGGAAAAAATACATATCGTCAAACACAGGAATCACATAATGAATTTCGAAATACTGCCACCCAGTAGCTTTTGGAGGTTCATCAGCCTAGCACCAGAGAACACCACTAGCCACACACATTCCACAGACAATAACCTGCAAAATCAGTTGGACACATGCTGACGATGGGAGCAAACCATTCTCCCGAAACGCATTCAAGTAAGAACATTTTAGTGATGTAGTGTAACAACCTTCAACTCTTTATTTTAAATGACACATCACTGTTACTAGCTTCTCAACCTTCAAAATTAATATACATATCTTTAATTTTCTGAGTATAATTTGTAAGTCCTCTTCATTTGGAAGGAGTGTTGTATAACTGGTAAACAGTTTTTAATATAGAGTCAACTGAAAAATTCAATGCCACAGCCAGGATTTGAAACAACTTGAGTCAATTGGGGAATTCAATGTTCCACCGGCAAGTTGTCACAGTAGCTCAATGGTTAGAGCAACCGCACGGAGAGTGGGAGAACCGTGTTCAAATCCCGGCTGTGGCATTGAATTTTTCAGTTGACTATATTAAAAACTTGCCAAGGCCAGGCTATGGTCTGTAAAAAGTATAATTAATTGAATTAATGATATATAATATTAATGTAAAATATTAAGGGCTATATTCATAATTTCACGTTGGTCTGGACTATCTCCAGACTCATTTGGTCCAGAGCAAAGACCAACCAAGTTTTTGACATTCTTGGACAATAAAAAGTCCCAGACCAAGAAAGGCCGTGGATCAGCAAGGAGAAAATGTTACACAACATAGAAAGGTAGCTCTGTGCATGTGCTACTTCCATAAAGCAGTAAACTGGCCACTTTACTCCCAAGTTTATAACTTTGTATGGTCATTTCACAGCTGTTTTCTCATCAGTTAAGTCTCACTCCGCACCCTCAGCAAAAACTGGAGATAACCAAGAAGCATGCATTAAAATGATGGAGGAGGAAATTGTCTGTTTTCCTTAATACAAAAATTGATGGATATTATTGAAAACAAATCACTTTAGACAAATGCAAATTCAAAAGTAGAGGAGGCATGGAGGGAGATTATATATAGGCTGTTTTGTGCATGATTGTAACCTATTGTTACTGCCTTTTTGGAAACGTTCTCATCCACCAGATACATAGTTTTGTAGCATTGTTAATCATTTCAATAAGAATTTAACTAGCTGGAATATTAATTTTTAACCACAAAATTACAGAATGAAATTGAATTTAAATGGCAAGCAACATTTGATGTTATTTATTAAAATGTATCTCACTGGATCTTAACCAAATAATTAAATATTGTGTGATAGTAATTAAACAGGAATAATTGCCTAGGAAATCCTGATGTATCATAAACCTTCGGAGCAGTTGTAATTCTGCTCTCCTTGCTGGGAAAACATAAGTAAAGCAGGAATTACTTTAGACGTAACTCAACGTAACGTAACCTGAAGGTCTTGCACAATGTATTAAATGGAGCTATTTAGGATTGCCTTAACAGGATTTAATTTAATGCGACGTATCTTAAGAATTTGACAGTGCCAAGCGTTTCCTTCCCATTAGATCAAGTTTAATGTCGCACAGTAATTAGAACCAATCGGCGTGAAGCAGTAGCATGAAGTAATAAAAGAACAATCAGGCAAGAATCATTCCCATTACGTTAAGTGTATCCTAATTAGACCTTTACTTTAGTGGCATTTAGCTTCACGTTACGTCCTGTCATGTTAAGTAAAGTTCATTGTAATTCTGGCTTAATGAAGGCAAGTCTAGCTTTGGCACATGAGAAATTAGTTATAATGCAGCTTACTGGTGCTTGACTAGGAGCAGGTTTTCTCATTATCCTACCCTCCTCTTGCATAATATGGAAGTACTCATAGCATTTGCATATATCAAGCCTTCGGTTATCGCCTTTGTCATATAGGTTAGGAGGAACCAGTTCTATCAACCTAACTTTTGCTTTACTAAACCTTTATCCGTTTCTGAAGTTTGTCATAGTTTACAATTATGTCTAATCTTGGTAGATAGCTTTACTCCGTCTCATTTCACAAATTCTACACACAGCAGCCACATCCATCACTTCCTTAGTCATCCATTTTGTAAAGATCTGCCTTTAATCTACCCCTCTGGGGTACACCAAAATTTGATCTGTACCAATGCAAGTCCCGGTTTATGAATAAGAAAATCGGTGGTCCGCTGTAAATCCAGCAAGCTGGTCCACACCAAGATTGACTATGAATACTGCCCTAAGTGATAAATGAAAAGGTACTGCACAAAAAAAAAAGTATCTCTCTTCAAAACACACAATTTATTTGTAATAACCTTTTTGTGCCATCATCCATTTCCAAGATATCCATTATTAATGATTGTCTTGTCAATTGTCAGCTGTTTCTCTTGATTGCATGGAAAGAGTATGGAATTTTAAGGGCTGCATATTGCGTCCAGTTCAAAAACATTTGACTATTGTTCTCTTTGTATTTATACAAAATGTGTAATGCAACTACATCTGCAAAGGTTTATTTGGATTAAAACGGTAGAAAAATAAGTTTCAGTAAGAATAGCTTATATACCTACTAATAAATGATACAGAGTAGAGAAAGTCATGTAAATGCATCACATCAGAATTTTTTTTTTTTTTTTTATTGGTTAAGATAAATATTCTTTAGAAATATGATCAGTAATTTGCCAAATGTCTGAGATATGTAATATTGATTGTGACATACTTTTTACATAATGTTGTACAGAAACAAAATGCCAAGTTTCACCTAGCTCTAGTAATTTTTGACTTGAAGAAAGATAATTTCTTTAAAATAATGAATATTTTGGAAATAGCTGCTAACTCAGTTATACAGTTTTGACTAACTTATGACAGATTAAGGACCTGTACAATAATCACCAGATAAACTATTAGGTACCTAATACGATTTCTCTTCTACTACGACAAATTTTAAACATTGTATTAGTACCTGCAAGATCTGGTATTATTTTTATTACTTTGGATAATTCACACCAAACATATACTGATATTGGGCTTGTAACATCACTCGTTTGTTTCCTTCCAATTTTATTGCATATTAAATATTTCAGCAGTGCTCTTTATGAACAGGTTATTAGGGACTGAAGTATTACAACATTCGTTATTTCTAAGAAAATACTGAAAGTATATATTAAAACTGTTAGTTAATAGCTAGAAAGTTCGCTCATTAAAACAACAAAGGAACACAATCTGCTCTCCCAGTACCGAGCAGGATGACTTGGGCAGTAAAGTCTGTGGCCGGCATTCAGGAGGTCTCTGCTTCAAATCCTGTGGACCGACCAATCTGACTGCCTCAGTGGTTTCCCTCAGCCGTTAAGGTAAAATATTTAATACCACGACCCAAAGTTCCCCCTTAAAGTCTAAAGCAATAGTAAAAATGAAAAATAGGTGGTAATAGTGAATGCTGTGCCATGTTCCACAGACAATGAAGGCAGCACCCTAATGCTATCTGCACAGCATGGAGGCATGGTTACAGGGATGAGACCTAGAGCCTAACTGCCCGCCTTTCTATATGAAAGCAGCATTAGACTGGATGGCACCCTAATGCCATCTGCACGGCACGAGGCAGAAGATTCGGCTGCTATGCGCTAGGGTCTCTGTGGACACAACAAAGTGGGTGGTTATAGCGATGAGACCTAGAAGTCTGTCAGCCACACCTTGGTCTAAGAGTTATCTACTAACAGACCCATGACCCTGTAGTTAAAGCGACATAAAATAGAATAATAATAATAATAATAATAATAATAATAATAATAGCTCTGCCAACCACTGAAATAATCTTTATAAATATATTGTGTTGTAAAATGTAATGAAGCAGTAATGACAACAAAATCTCTATTTTGCATAATGAATGGTTTCGATAAAGGTCACTATTGTTTCAGCTATCAGTTTTCCACACAATTACAAGTATGATATTTTTAGATCACAGTCCAGAGTAAATAATAGGAATAACATTTTATGCTTGTGCAGGAGAAGTATTTTGACAAACAAACCTTAGACATCTATTTTGTTTACGTACTTGTGTACTGACATCACTGATTATACCCATTCAAGTTCAAGCTTAGCTTCTTAAACTACATTCCAGTGAAATTAAAATACCAGCTCATACACTATTTTTATTCAGTATTCCCCTAAATTAAGTGATCAGTAATTAAGGTACAGATCGACTTTAAATAGCTTTGCTATATTTTACACATACTTGGGCATAAGAGGGGAAAGAATTTCAAAATGGAGAACCTGCTATATTGGCATCTACTGTGATTAACTTAATTTTCATATTCTCCATAGAAGCACTCCTGAATGATGATGCATAGAAAGTGAGCATTTACATTCTTGAAACATGGTGCATACACATATAAAGGTCCCCATTGGAGCTTGTTATAAACTGAATGGGGGGCTGACACCACCCCGTAGTGAGAATAGGATAGGTTGTAGAAGCCAGAGCTAGCTAAATTAATTCAGCTTGCGGGCAGGTACACAGTAGGAGACAGCGGGAGGGGAGGCAAAATTAAATTGAGTTTTATTTATGGACGCTCTTTAGCTACTAGACTCCTTAGCATCCCATTCTATATTGAGCGTGAAAGACTGGAAATTTTGCTCAGAGGCCTCGTTATCAGGCTTCAGGTTCCTTTATGTGCTGTAAATCTACAACACGGGACCACTTGCTTTACTTCCCTTCCAAAGGAACCATGCTAAGGATTTCTATGCCCGAAAAAAATCTATCACCTTCCATCGGCGACATCAGGTACTAGAGACTTGCGTGAAACCTCTAGACACGAGGATGGCATAGGTGAGGAGGGGATTGTAAGGTCATTGATATGGAATAGAGTTTATGTAGGGGTTAGAGTTTAGGCTATATGAGAAGCATTTTGCATGATTTTAGCTGCCACAGAAATCTGAATGGAAGATGTGCAAAATAGAAATTACAGGTTTTACATGCATTAATTATCCACGAAGGAGAGTGTGGAAGATGGAACCTTAGCAAAGATAATATAGTTGGTAAAGAAGTTTTGAAACGGAATGAATACTGTGAAAATATAGGAAGACAAATTTATTTGGGTAGGTGGAAGTGGTCGGAGTATATTGGATTATGCCAAGGGTAGTGAGGATTTATTGTTCATGGTAGTCAGTTGTCTCCGGCAGCAAGTGTTCTTTTTCCACTGTGTATTGCATTGTCAATGTATATAAGTGAAGGGTACAGCTAGGAGAACAGCTATGTAGTGAAAGTGGAATGTTACAGGTGGTGCATCATGTTCTATATGGGGATAGATTCAGAAATGTCTAAACTAATATATATAAGGCAGAAATATGAGGAAAAATAGTGGAAGCTATGGCATAGTTTTCTTTAAGGGCATGAAAACTAAGAGGTCTTAGACATAGTGTAATGCAAGGTAAAGACCTGATTTATGAGGTGGTTTATTGGAATGCAGAGGAACTGATGGATGAATCAATTAATAATGGGGAAATAGCTTAGAAACAAGAGTTAATGTAATGATTAAGAAAATGCTAATTGATAAGACAATTGGGAGAATTTATGTGGAATGTTAAAACCAAGGGAAATTGTTAGTGGTCAAGAGTTAGTACTGATGTTATAAAAGGGGATATGGTATGTAAAACAAAGCGCACAAGAAAGTTATAAAACTTGAATAGCAGTAAAGGAGATCTACGAGACAAATGCTATGGAGTCCTCCTGTAATTGTCTTAGCACTAAATAAATATTCATTCATATAAAACTACCTTTCAGCTACATGTTGTAGGCTAAAAGTCCAATACAATTGATCTCTGTTTGCCAGATTGCCTGTTACATGCTGATCAGATTGTGAATATATGGAAGATGTGTTTTCAATAGATAACTGTTTGGATCAGAGATGATTTTGTAATTTCTTCAGAGATTTGAAATGGCTATTTGAGCTACACGCAGGCATGTTTAAACACACAATTTGCAAATACATCACAAGCATATAATTGCTATATCACTGCATTGAGAAAGCGTCTGAGAATTCTTTACCAAAAAGAATCTGATGTGTTACATTCAAATGACTTCCTCTATATCTTGTATAATTTATTAAGGGTATAAGAACTTATCTTATTAAAGCGCATTTTTCTATTTCATTTTAATGTAGAGAAACCATTGCAGAAATAGTTAAATTACACATTTTGTTATAAATGCCAAGGAAATAGCCATAGTTAAATGTTTAATAACTGGATGCTGTATTATACTGGCCTTAAAATTCCTTACTCTTTCCATGCAGTCATGAGAAACAACTGAATGTCGACAGACACGAGTGTCGAAATGTTAATAACGGATATACCTGAAATGACTTATGTCACAAAAGAAAAGTTATTTGAAATAAATTGTGTTTTTTAAAGAGATCTATATTTTTTGTGTAGTGTGCTTTTATCTCACTTAGGGTTGAATTCATAGTTGTTGCTTTTGTGAAAAGGAGATGCTTAAGGAACAAGTATTTCCTTCTGATAAGGAAACACTTATCACCATTTGGTATACATAGATGGTACTTATATGGCTAGTGCTATGCGCTTTCATATTTCTGAAGCACATGTTGCAACATGCTTCAGCTATTTCACCACCACTCCGATTCACGAAGGAATGTGTAAACAAACGTGCCAGTGACCACATAGCCAGCTGCCATTTCCATATTCGTTGTTTCGTTCACAACAGCTGTTGAACATGTGGTAGAAGTTTGCAAGTTTTAAATGGTACATTTATTAATTAGTTAACTTAAGTTTAAAATCAAGTAGATTGTAAATTTATTTAAGGGTTTGTAGTAATAGTTATACAGTTACACAGTTAGGTCCAAAACATACCAAAAGAAAATCATTTCAGAGTAGGAAAGAAACCAACTCAAAGAGTGATGCTGAGATACAAAGACATTGCAGAATGCATGCAATTGGACCCTGTGTGATGTACTGGCCTTAAGTTGTATTCACTCGTGAACTGTTTTAAAACTGAAAACCTGACTTTCTAGCATGAAGTATTTACAACTATCTGCACACTGTGTGTATGCATGCATGGAAACACCACAATGCAATTACTACACCAGCAGTAAGCACAAATGCAAAGTAGCCGAAAACTTAACAATGCTTGGCTTGAATAGCAGCTTTACACGTGAAATCGTTCTTGATTCACCTCTTGTTCAAGATTTTTATAACACAACGTATATTTGCAGATTAATGGCAAAGATGTGTGAGATACATTGCACTCTTAGATATTATGCAAAATAGACAATTGATCGAGAAAAACACTGCAGAAATGTACTTTATTTGTTGCAGATATATTTCCATATTTTTATTTTTAGTATTTGATTAAATGATTCTGAATAAATGCAGCAGATTCTTGTTTTCTAGGGATTTTGGACAACATAAATGGGAAAAAGTCTCAAGAGAAAACTTAAGAATAGTGTTATAGCACTTAGATTCTATGCATTATATTTTCAAGTAAGCCCGTCTCACATTGCGACTTCATAACCTCTGTTAAGGTTACATTGTTTAGCAGAGGCATGAAATTATTACAACAGCGGCTTTGGTAAACCGATATTGCTTCTTAAATTCAGCATCCCTATATGTTTAAAGTGAATTTTGCAAATCTTGCAAATACATTTAATAATGTGCAGTACAATTTTGTTATGAAATTCCATATACTCCATGAAATCTCTATCATTAACCTCCATTGTAGGCAGTTGATGCAAGATGGCGTTGGCTCTCCTTATTGCATATAAGTGGATATCGGAGCTTCCTTATATGAGTAAGCATTTCCTTATTTGCCTGAAAGAGTAGTGTCTTCTGTATTGAAAATCGTTGCTTAAGGACTTCCTTGAAATAATGAATAAACTATGAATTTGACCCTTAATGTTGACCAGTTATAAAAGATTGTATAAAATTCCTTCCAAATGAGGACGACTTCACAGGCTGTTCGAAGTAAATTCAAGATATACATTTTATTTGTCATGGAAATGTTTTTAATATAGTATATTTTATTCAAAATCGATAGAGCCATTTGTGAGAAAATAAAAATTTCTAAAAATGTTTCATGTAAAAGATAGTTTTAAATCTTTGTTGCATCTTTGGAAGGTATTGAACTTAAAATAGCAAGTTTGGTCTTTAACTGACTTTTTGTTTTTCAGCTATGTTGTTCACACACACCTTTTTCTAAAGTGGTTGGTGTTTTTCTTTTTATTATTATTTATTCAGGGGACCTCAAAGCATTTATTTACAGTGAAATCTCAGTATCGAGGTTTTGGGTGGAATACAATACTTCCCCTACTTACTATATGTAATGGAGCAAGTAGTAAGAAATTGATATTCATGTACATCTACCCATAACAGAGTCTTTACCTTGCTTTAATCTTTCATTGTAATCACCCTTTGAGTCATTCATGATAATGTCTTTAAAGGTTTGTTTATGCTGTGTTGATTGCTAGTAACTACAAGTGTAACTTCATGCATCTAGAAATATCATATTTGCAGCAATAAGCATAGTTGTTTTCTGTGTACCATATTTTGTCTCAGCATTTAAGCTGCTAAGTTAATATTTGTAATGTGGAGAAACTTAACTAGATTTGGGTATTATGTTATGGTAATATATTTTTTAATTATGGGTGCAGTTGCTTCTCACATTACTGACCATAAAAATGAATCTTAGTTTCGAAATACTTACATTTTAATTTGTGATGTAGGATCATCACATAGTGAAGCTTTTACATGTTCTATGTTTTCTTGATAACTAGGCTTGTAAATTTGGGGTTACTACAACAAGGTGTGTACAAATCATTTTTTTTATTATTATTGACATTTATGCAGGCATTGCCTAGTGCCAGTCAGGAGTAGCTAACTGCAAACAACAGTATTCCAGTCCCCAATATTGCAAGCCTTTTGGTATAACAGTTTGTGCAGTTCTGTTAGAAGTATTAGTTTTTAAGAATGTAATTATGCGATCAGATTTGTTTGGTTCTGTACACAAGCCAATTTGAATGTCATTGCTATACCTATTTCTCTATTAAGTTGAGAGTAAAAATAAACATATCACTCCATGAGCAAATGGCAGCACCACGTGAAGTTATGACGGAAACTAATTGTAAGTACCCATGAGAGGAAATTGCTCCATGTGAATACGGCACATTCTGGATCTTGGGGATCATTAGTTTTTAAACATTTTATGTCTTGTTCCTATATTTTACCTTACATATTAAAGTTTTAATACAATATTAAAATTAGACAAATATGGTGATACCTGAATAGTTCGGCGACTATACCTATGTACTATTCCACCTGTGATTAAAAATATGGAATTAAATGCTCTTAACTTAGGTTTTAGAAAATCATTCACTTAATGACTAATATCAGTATACGATTTCTGCTTTAAACTTTTATGAGTCAAGTTAAGAAAATGACGACCACTATAGGTTAGAAAATACAATAGAAAACAAATGTGTTGCAAACAAACCAAGCAACAATTCTGTATCACTAACAACAGCTAACCACATTCATTGTTGACTAAAGGTGGTATTTTTCACAGAATTTGTTAAAAACATTTAAAACAATTTTGTCTTCTTTCCACTTTCCGTGTTTGTTTCTTCACAGTGAAGCTGTTACTCTCAAAAGTAATACTTTCTCAACACATGCACCACGTGGCAAAGGAGTACTATTTTTCAGGAAAGTTTATGTACACTTTTCATGGGTCAGTATCATTAAGGCATTCTGCGAGTAGGGTATATGAAAGCTAAATTTGGCCATGGTCATAGATGTATACTGTCATGGTTGCCATTTTAACCTGTCACTTGCTTCAAAGATTTCTATGGGTATATTAACACAGTATGATGAAATAGGGACTAAATATCACAAAACAAGTTGCAATTCTCCCGCTGCTGAGCTATTAACAACATGACATTGCAAGAAACAGAAAACATGTATGATAATTTTAATAGAACCAGCATCTATGTTAGGTATAATCCATGCACTAACATCTGCTGTTGGAGCTTAGTGGTAAAGCGCATGGTGTTTCAGGTGTGCCGAGGATTTACGGTTCCAACCTGAGCATATGGTCATACTTTTCATTCCAACCTTTTTTACTTTTAAGACGCAAAAACGGATTAATTTACAGTTCTCTTGCAGCTAAGCTATTACTGCTTGATTTTGAAGAGAATGCCTGGAGGTGTAATGATGATTTTAATAGAGTTAACTTCTAAATGCTGTATGTAATTCATCTGATTATAACAATAAGCTATTTTAAAATAGAGAGTTGAGGGTTGTTACACTACATCACTATGATAATCTTACTTGAACGCGTTTCGGGAGACGGCTTGTCCCCATCGTCAGCATTCTCTCTCAACTGAAGAGAGAGAGAATGCTGACGATGGGGACAAGCCGTCTCCCGAAACGCGTTCAAGTAAGATTATCATAGTGATGTAGTGTAACAACCCTCAACTCTCTATTTTAAATTATGACACATCACTGTTACAAGCTTCTAAATCTTCAAAAATTGAACAATAAGCTAATACATAAAATGACAAACTGATAAATTCTCATCTTTAGGGAGAAAAAAAAAACAGCTGCAAATGTAATTGTGTATAATCCAAGGGTATTGAAGAGTACAGAGGAAGAATTGGAACCTTTAATAAGTTGAAATGAAATGATTTTAAAATAAATAAAGGTACAGAAGAGATAGGAAACATGATTCTTCTCACATGTATAATAGGCATGCTACTGGTAATTGGTGGAGTCGAAATTAATCCTAGGCCAAATGGGAATCGAAACATCATGGATGAAATTTTGGCTAAAATAAAAGATATGGATGAGAAATTAGGAAACAAACTTAATGGAGTAGAAAAGGAACTAATAGATATAAAGAGAGTAAAAATGAAATGCAAGATATAAGAAATGAGGTACAGAAAATCAAAAGAAGAGTAGAGCTGTTGGACACTGCAGATTCAATCTAGTTACAACAGGAGTGAAAGAAAGGAATGGAGTATGGCCTGTTGAAGAGGTCAGATTATAGAAGGAAAGCTTGGAATGGTGCTACAGGGCTGGGAGATTAAGGAAGCATTCAGAGTGGGAAGATCAAGAGGAGCCAGAATGATAGTTGCAAGATTTACGTCAGTGCAGTTTTGTTTATGAAATGTTAAAGAAAACAAAGCAACTAAAAGGAACAAATATTTTTATAAACAGAGATTTGTCGGAACAACGGGCCTTGAAAGACTTGATACAACAAATGAAGCTGGCAAGAATGGAAGGGAAACGGGCCGCCCTAAAGAACTTACGGTTGTGGGTTGATGGGCTCATGGCGGTGGATGCGAAAGTGACACTAGGAGCAATAGATTGCAGGAGCAGGAAATGATTCAGCTAAATACACCCGAGACCAGAGAGAAGGAATGTAGATTGGAAGGAAGTCCAAAGAGCGATTGGAAATTGGAGAAGGATGGATACATGGAAGTTATGTGGCCACTATGTGGGGCTGGCGGGAAGCAGATGGTTGTTGCAGAGAGAAGATTGGGAGATGACATAGTGAAAACGTCAGATCGGAGTGACATAAGGGTAACAGCTGGCGAAGCCAGGAAAATGATATCACCAAGGAGGGAGGAAGTTCAATCGCCACATGATATGGTTGTGGGCAGGACAGAGGCATGGTTTCAGAGTGGCGAAATGGTGGAAGAAGAAAGCATTGTGTTGACGCCCAATGGGAGTTTACGGATTCTAGACAGAAACAAAGCGGGACCGTCTAGGGAGCCAACAGGAATAGATTTATGGAGTAGGAAAGTGTGCCATACGTATAGAAATAGAGCAGGTTCTGAGAGAAGTATGGGAATATGGAAGCAATAATAATGGGGGAGTTAATAGTAGAATAGAGAGGGAGAGTGATTATAGAATGAATATGTTGTGGAAATGAAATATGATCTAGAAGCGAACAAATTAGGCAAAGTAAAGACGATCCTAGTTCCCAAGGTCGCAGGTTCAAACCCTGTGGAGGGCGATGGATTTTTTTGGGTGTAAAAATCCTTAGCATGGCTTCCTTTGGAAGGGAAGTAAAGCCGGTGGTCCTGTGTTGTAGATTTACGGCGCACAAAAGAACCTCAAGCCTGATAAAGAGGCCTCTCAGCAAAATTACCGATCTTTCACGCCCAATATAGAATGGGATGCTAAGGATCATAGTAGTTAAAGAGCGTCCATAAATAAAAAACAACTCAAAGTAAAGACAAGTGTATTGATAAGCAAGTGATAGATTTATATGAAATCGTGAAGGGAATGATTTAGATATAAAGGGAGTAAACACCTAGAGGGCTAGGAGGGAGAGTTACATTACTTAATATGAACGAGCAAGTGTTGTTATGGTCGATCAGCACGGGGACACAACAAGTATTCTTAAAGGTATTAAATTGCATGTAATAGTAACCATTTCCCGCTGATAGTGGAGATTCAAAGACGATCGGAGGAAGTAAGGGAAGGAGATGGGAATGGGAGAACACAAGCAGTATAGTGACTTTAAATGAGAAACTGTTAGCTATATGAAGCTAACTCAACACACATGCTTTGTAAATGTGGAAGCTTGGGTATGATCGGCAATAGGAGCCAGGGCTCGATGCTGATCATGCCCAAATGTATTGTATTAGCTCAATACTCAATAAAAATAAAAAGATAAAATAATCCAAGGGAGTATAATGTATAAAAATGAAAAGATATATCCTGTGTAACTGCTAATTACAATATAGTTACTCCATTTAATGTTGCTATAGCTATGTGAGCAACCAGATTCACTTGCACCCATCTGGTTGATGTTCTTCCTATTCCTTTATATGAAGGCCCATGTTCATTGCAGTTTAGATCAGAAGATCCTGGAGGTCAGTCCATGCAGATTATTTCTGGATGCCTCGTTAACGAATCTTGGGTGATATTTGAGGTATGCACACCACTATTGTTGGGCATAAATATATACTCTTCTTGTTCTGGGAACCTAGCACGAAGGGATGGCAGCAAAGTGTTTACGAGACTATCTACTTAGACTACACTTGTCATTCTTTCTGCCACTTGAATTAACTCCCCTGGACCTGATGCTGTCATATAGGCCCAGAAATGTGCTAGAATTCTTCCCGAATGTTCTGCTCAAACGATGTACTGAGGTGCGTATCCAGTTCTCCATGGTCTATACAGACATAGGGTCCCTTGCTGGTTGGATCGAAATACCGTCTCGTCACTCCAGATTACCAGGCTCCAGTAAGCCTGAGGCAGGTCAATATTATGCTGTGCCCATTGTAACTTTCTGTTCTTGTGTGCCTCAGTGAGAAGGGGCAGGACGATGCATCCTTAAATCGTTGGCATATGGTTTCATAAGAGCAACCATACTCAACTGACAGACCTGTGTCTTCAAGGTTAATTCCTCACATCTTCTAACAGAGCTTTGTCTTGAGCAAGTGTTGTTGCATGATTTGGCCCATTCAACTTCTCCCTTGTGGTGCTGGTCTGCCATTGTTTGACTGTTCTTCGGTCACAACCCAATTCTCTGGCAATTTGTAAAGCATTTTCACCATGAGTAGCACAACCCACAATTTCACCCCGTTTGAGCTGCAGTGAGCTGCACAAAACCTCATGGACATGGCATGCTGCTTTACTGTGATGAAGCTTAGTGAAAATTTTCAAATGCTGTGCATAAAGAACTTCCAGCAACTTTTTGCGCATGCGCAAGAAATACAAAGTGAAAAAGTTGGAATAAAAAGTATGATCACATGCTGGAGTTTGAACTGTGAAGCAACATGAGCTGCGAGAGCAGATAACTTAGTGCATGAGTTATATACAACATAGATGTCGGTTCTGTTAAAATCATCATTCCATTTTCTTGTATATTCTCCAATGCCATGTAGTTAGTAGCTCAGCTGCAGGAGAATTGCAACTTGTTTTGTGATATTTTGTCATACTAGGTTAATATATCCGACAAGTTAAAATGGTGACCATGGCAGTATACATCTACGTCAATGGCCAATTTAGTTTTCATACTCCCTACTCACGACCCGCAAAAAGTGTACATAAACTTTCATGAAAGATACAGTTTATCTGGAAACCGAAATGATCTACAGCACCTTCGCATAGCTGCTGTAACGGTCCAGTTAGTTACAGGTGAATCTGAATGAACATATTTTATTTCAAACTGTTACAACAATAACCACAAAAAGTTATGATCTGAACCGAACTGTTATGTAAAGGAAGAAACAAAATGCTGCCCATGAGGCGCTCCCTTGTCACATGGTTTTGTTTACAGTTCATTAAAAATGAAACCACTTTAGGTGATGTATCTATTCTTGAAGCATAATTATGAGAGTAAGAGAATTCCCTAAAGTAGGCAACAAACTTCTTTATGCTTTCAGAAATAATGGACTATACTTTTGCCTTCGGACCTACGTGTACCACACTTCCTTATCATAGGTCCGAGAATATGAAAATGCATATTTGTTAGATAATATTTATGCAATTTTCGATTTTTAGGGCATTTGTGTCTTTAATCATTAACATCTGAAATTTCGTTATTCAACTTGAGTAATAAGAGTGACTTTGTATATTCTATGCTTGCATTCCTGAGAGAAGTCGCATTCCTATTTAATGGTTAGTCTGGAAAGCATTGCTTGTGGGTGGAGGGGTGGCTATTGTGAGGAGAGCAGGTATCATAACAATTATGAATTCGTCCCAAAATAGGGACGATGTAGGTCTGTTTTCCCTTTTTTTGTGATACTAAGTGCGTGCAGTCAGGTTGCTATTGTCATAGACTGTAGAGTCCTCTTCATTCACAATGAATTTTGTATAATCTAAGTACTCGAAAGACTTAATGCTACAGTTTCGTAAGACTTGCGTCAAAAACAGTTTTGGGGAAGGGGATTTTCTTAAAAATGTTTTGTCACATCTTTGGAAGATACTGTACTTCAGTGCCAAATTTGGTACTTATCTGATACTTTATTTTTGAATTATGTTCACACAGTCCTTTTTCTAAAATTGTTTTTTTTTTTTTTATTCAGGAGGGCCTGAAAAATGTATTTCTGGTGAAATCTTGTATCAAATATTTGGGAGGAATGCAGTACTTCCTCTCCCTACAAGGTACTGGTAGAGAAAAGTGTCTTTTCTAGTGCAATACTTGTACATTTGTGAAAATATATGCCTCCCATGCCATGGGGTCCAGAATAGCACTAAGACTCTGATACACCCTTATCTCTACAGCAGTGGTACAGTAATGTCATGCAAATTGGCTTGTATGAAGTCTGGAATAAATTTGATCTTAGAGCATTTGTTTAGCATATGTGGATATTGTGCCTTGAATTCTGAGTTTAGCTGCAATTTATTTTGTAAGTAGCATGATAAAGGCAAATTATGTTTTACTTTATTGCTTATTAGAGTAATTATGTTCATATCTTTATAAAGTTTGTTTAGCTGTTATCATTTGAATGTGTAGTCTTTATGAAACACTATTTCCAATTCTCTATTGCACATATACACCTTAATGCTTAAGTTGTGCTTGTTGCATTTTTATATGTAACTTGAGCATTTATGTGAAGCTGGAACTTGTTGAGACATTACATTCAGAATGCAGATTAGTATTGTAATGAGAAATTACCTTCTTAAACTTAAACATATAATAAATCTCAGGTCTTTCTAATATTTTTATCCTTCATTTTTAAAACTAGTGATTAAAATGGTAGCCACACTCAGTTGTAGTTCTGGCTTGATATGAGAAGCCTACAAAGGATCCTTGCTCTTTTTAACTAACATATTATTAACAGGTCTGGAGCAACGACACCACTATAAAATATGAATGAAGCATGTGTACACATATATCAACAAGTACATGTTGTGACGTACTCCAGTTTCCTGCCAGTCACTCTTCACTTTTTCCCTGTACATAAAGTTGCAATAGACCTCACAAAGCAGCCTGTTCTCTTTTCAGTCCCTCACTAAAGTGTAGAATAAAGCATACCTCTTCTCTCTTCCTCAGTGGCTCCCTAGAGTGTCAAATACAGGACTATTCTTCTCTCTGAACACTGACGGTATCTTCTTTCTTCCTTGATAGGCTCCTAGTGTCAAATACAGGACTCTTCTTCTCTCTGAACACTGTCGGTATCTTCTTTCTTCCTTGATCGCTCCTAGAGTGTCAAATAAAGGACTCCTCTTCTCTCTGTTGAACACTGATGGTACCTTCTCTCTTCCTTGATAGGCTCCTAGAGTGTCAAATAAAGGACTCTTCTTCTCTCTGTTGAACACTGACGGTACCTTCTCTCTTCCTTGATCGCTCCTAGAGTGTCAAATATAGGACTCTTCTTGTCTCTGTTGAACACTGACGGTATCTTCTCTCTTCCTTGATCGCTCCTAGAGTGTCAAATAAAGGACTCTTCTTCTCTCTGTTGAACACTGACGGTATCTTCTCTCTTCCTTGATCGCTCCTAGAGTGTCAAATAAAGGACTCTTCTTCTCTCTGTTGAACACTGACGGTATCTTCTCTCTTCCTTGATCGCTCCTAGAGTGTCAAATAAAGGACTCTTCTTCTCTCTGTTGAACACTGACGGTATCTTCTCTCTTCCTTGATCGCTCCTAGAGTGTCAAATATAGGACTCTTCTTCTCTCTGTTGAACACTGACGGTATCTTCTCTCTTCCTTGATCGCTCCTAGAGTGTCAAATAAAGGACTCTTCTTCTCTCTGTTGAACACTAACGGTATCTTCTCTCTTCCTTGATCGCTCCTAGAGTGTCAAATATAGGACTCTTCTTCTCTCTGTTGAACACTGACGGTATCTTCTTTCTTCCTTGATAGGCTCCTAGAGTGTCAAATACAGGACTCTTCTTCTCTCTGAACACTGACGGTATCTTCTCTCTTCCTTGATCGCTCCTAGAATGTCAAATAAAGACTCTTCTTCTCTCTGTTGAACACTGACGGTATCTTCTCTCTTCCTTGATCGCTCCTAGAGTGTCAAATAAAGGACTCTTCTTCTCTCTGTTGAACACTGACGGTATCTTCTCTCTTCCTTGATCGCTCATAGAGTGTTAAATAAAGGACTCTTCTTGTCTCTGTTGAATACTGATGGTATCTTCTCTCTTCCTGGATCGCTCCTAGAGTGTCAAATATAGGACTCTTCTTCTCTCTGTTGAACACTGACAGTATCTTCTCTCTTCCTTGATCGCTCCTAGAGTGTCAAATAAAGGACTCTTCTTCTCTCTGTTGAACACTGACGGTATCTTCTCTCTTCCTCGACTGCTCTCTAAAGTGCCCAATACATGACAGTTCTCTCTTCCTCGACTGCTCACTAGAGTGCCCAATACATGGCAGTTCTCTCTTCCTCGACTGCTCACTAGAGTGCCCAATACATGACAGTTCTCTCTTCCTCGACTGCTCACTAGAGTGCCCAATACATGACAGTTCTCTCTTCCTCGACTGCTCACTAGAGTGCCCAATACATGACAGTTCTCTCTTCCTCGACTGCTCACTAGACTGCCCAATACATGACAGTTCTCTCTTCCTCGACTGCTCACTAGAGTGCCCAATGCATGACAGTTCTCTCTTCCTCGACTGCTCACTAGAGTGCCCAATGCATGACAGTTCTCTCTTCCTCGACTGCTCACTAGAGTGCCCAATGCATGACAGTTCTCTCTTCCTCGACTGCTCACTAGAGTGCCCAATACATGACAGTTCTCTCTTCCTCGACTGCTCACTAGAGTGCCCAATACATGACAGTTCTCTCTTCCTCGACTGCTCACTAGAGTGCCCAATACATGACAGTTCTCTCTTCCTCGACTGCTCACTAGAGTGCCCAATACATGACAGTTCTCTCTTCCTCGACTGCTCACTAGAGTGCCCAATACATGACAGTTCTCTCTTCCTCGACTGCTCACTAGAGTGCCCAATACATGACAGTTCTCTCTTCCTCGACTGCTCACTAGAGTGCCCAATACATGACAGTTCTCTCTTCCTCGACTGCTCACTAGAGTGCCCAATACATGACAGTTCTCTCTTCCTCGACTGCTCACTAGACTGCCCAATGCATGACAGTTCTCTCTTCCTCGACTGCTCACTAGAGTGCCCAATGCATGACAGTTCTCTCTTCCTCGACTGCTCACTAGAGTGCCCAATGCATGACAGTTCTCTCTTCCTCGACTGCTCACTAGAGTGCCCAATACATGACAGTTCTCTCTTCCTCGACTGCTCACTAGAGTGCCCAATACATGACAGTTCTCTCTTCCTCGACTGCTCACTAGAGTGCCCAATACATGACAGTTCTCTCTTCCTCGACTGCTCACTAGAGTGCCCAATACATGACAGTTCTCTCTTCCTCGACTGCTCACTAGACTGCCCAATACATGACAGTTCTCTCTTCCTCGACTGCTCACTAGAGTGCCCAATGCATGACATTTCTCTCTTCCTCGACTGCTCACTAGAGTGCCCAATGCATGACAGTTCTCTCTTCCTCGACTGCTCACTAGAGTGCCCAATACATGACAGTTCTCTCTTCCTCGACTGCTCACTAGAGTGCCCAATACATGACAGTTCTCTCTTCCTCGACTGCTCACTAGAGTGCCCAATACATGACAGTTCTCTCTTCCTCGACTGCTCACTAGAGTGCCCAATACATGACAGTTCTCTCTTCCTCGACTGCTCACTAGAGTGCCCAATACATGACAGTTCTCTCTTCCTCGACTGCTCACTAGAGTGCCCAATACATGACAGTTCTCTCTTCCTCGACTGCTCACTAGAGTGCCCAATATATGACAGTTCTCTCTTCCTCGACTGCTCACTAGAGTGCCCAATATATGACAGTTCTCTCTTCCTCGACTGCTCACTAGAGTGCCCAATACATGACTCTTCTCTGTTCCTCAATTGCTCACTCGAGTGTCCAATACAGGACTCTTCTGTCTTCAATTGCTCACTAGTGTGTTGAATACAGGACTTTTATTCTCTCTGTTGAATGCAGGACTCCTCCGCTCTCTCTTCCACGGTGCTAACTACAGTGTCCAATGCAGGACTCTTCTCCGATAACTCAGAGTGTCAAATACAGGACTCTTCTTTTCTCTGTTGAATACAGGACTCCTCTCTTCTTTGATCGCTCATTTGAGTGTCAAATACAGGATTCTTATCTCTCTTCCTCAGTTGCTAACTACAGTGTCCAATACAGGACTCCTCTTTTCTCTGATCGCTCATTTGAGTGTCGAATACAGGACTCATCCTCACATTGCTTCCTCACTTGCTCACTACAGTATCCAATACAGGCCTCTTCTGTTCCTTGGTCACTCACTAGTATGTCCAATGCAGGACTCTTCTCTCTCCTTCAATCGCTCACTAGTAAGTCCAATATAGGACTCTTCTTCTTCTCTATTGAATACAGGTCTCCTGTCTTCTTTGATTGCTTATTTGAGTGTCCAATACAGGACTCTTCTCTTTTCCTCAATCACTAACTAGAGTGTCAAATACAGGACTCTTCTTTCTCTGTTGAACATAAGACTTCTCTCCTCCTTGATTGCTTGCAAGTGTCAAATACAGAACTACTCTTCTCTTTTCCTTGATCACTCAAGTGCTGAACATCGGATTCTTCTATTTTCTCCATTGACCACAAGACTCCTCTTCTCCCTTCCTGGATCACTCACTTTAAGTGCTGAACACAGGATTCCTCTATTCTGTGAGGAACAGAGGACTCCACTCCTCTCCTCTCAGTTGCTCACTTCAGACCGAACATTGGACTCCTCTCTGTTGTTCATTTCAGACCAAACATTGGACTCCTCTCTGTTGTGCATTTCTGGCCAAACACAGGACTTCTCTCTCTCTCTCCCCCTCCCTGTTCACTTTGCCAAATACAGGACTCCTCATCTCTCTTCCGGTATCACTCAGTGACACTCATCACACAGAACTTGCTGATAACAGCACTGTACATCATAACAACCTGGTGCTGCAGCAGATATGTTCCTTTTTATATCTGCAAGAGCTATTGAGAAACTTATGTTGCTGAAGGGTTGTCAGGTGTTGAAGTTCCACCATTCTTCTTAATTTTCCGTTCAGATGCTTTCTTATCCAGGAGTGCTCCCTCTCTCTCCAACCAATCATGCACTTACGGATATGCCTGCTGTCCAGAAAGCAAAGGTCTGGCTTCATCACAATGTATTGTAATGCATTGAAAAAGCTTTTTATGTTTTTGACACTCCCATTTTTGTAATTGCAGTGCTCTTGAACAACTAACTATATTCTTAGTCACCAGTAATTGTGTACAGCAGAGGTAACTTGTTTCTTTATGGATGTAGTTAATGTAAGTGTTGTAAAACCGTCTTAAGAAGCTTGCTTCCTTTAAAAAAATGTATAAATTTCAGTTGGCTTTTGCATTTTCTCAGAGCAAGTTTGACCTTTTACCTTAAACATTTAAGGGCCCTATTCATAGATTTTAAATACTTGTTCTTCACACCAAGTCAGATTAGTAGATTGACAAATCATGGATCTCTTTGAAACATTCTTACAGAATGTGCAGACCTGCAATGCTATTCCCTCTTCTTTTAATATAAAATACTTGCAACATCAACAGGTGGTGCTATCAACAAGACACCTACTGGACCACGGGGCGTGGGAAAAAGCTGCTGTTCTTGCTCTCTGGACAGAATAGATACTGAAGGGCTCGTAATTCTTCTTTCACACATGTCTCATGTAGGCTAAACTTGCAAAGGTAGAATCAGGCTAAAAAGTTTCAATGCCATAGCCAAGATTAGAGCAACAGCTTTTTGGATTAGCATGTCACTGCTCTAACCAACTGAGCTCCAGTGGCAACATGCCAGCACAACATTAAATTCTTTGGCTCACATTTTGTTTCTGATAAACCACAAACAAGGTGTTCTCAAATTCATTTGAGATAACACCCCAGTAGTGACTTAAGAGTTTGAACTCCTAACCAATATTAGGTTAGTCAATGATAATGAATCGTTCTTTCACACATGCTTTTTGTAAACTAAAGTTAGAAAGGTAGAAAGACTGAAAAATTCATTGCCGTAGCTGGGCCTTGAACCATCTATCTTCTGCTTACCTTGTCATGAATCAGTTGTGGAATTTAATGTCTTGTCAACATATTGGCATGGTAGTTCAGTTGGTCTTAGTGGTGGCATGACAAGCTGAAAAGTCCTGACTATAGACTGAGTTTCTCTGTACAGGAGAAGTTTTTCTGAGGAGCATTTTTGCAAAAGTCAATAATGCAAAAATGAGTTAAATATCGCATCTATATATATATTTTAGCATCTGAATAGATGTGTGATATCATATTTAGCAAAGCTTGATTCATGCCATAATTAGAGACAACCAAACATTCCAGGTTTTTTCAAAACTCGATAAATGCAGTCTTTAGTTAGTCTTTACTCTTAGTCGAGTAAAGCAAAACTTGATACATGCTGACTCCTTATTTGAAATATACACAAGGCCAAGTAAAATGGTTTTTCACCATACTATAAAGTTTTAAGTGTCGTAATATTCCAACTACCGAGTTTCCAAGAGAAGTTTCTGGGAGTGAAATATGAATCCTTGAACATACAGTGGTTGCTTAAATGGTCATATTTAAAGCTTTCAATGTGAGCTAATGTTTTGCACTCTCACTGCGCTGATGAAACATTTGTATCATGCTGGTGCAAAGCTAGCAGATTCCTCTTGTGCCTTCTACTGGTTGAGATCAGTACCATACTTTCTGACATTCACTTGTGTGTGAGTAATGGACAAAAACCAGTAGCTGGTAGAAAATAAAGAACTAAAGAGAAAAATCCTGTAAAGTCAGAACAAGAGCAGCATTATAATGGCAATGCTCGTGGTCCGTTTTTTGCAGCAAAGCAGATGTTTTGATCGCATTCTTCATTTTTTCCGATATGAGGTCATAGTTTTATGGTCGCAGATTGTGTTTTCGAAAGCATGGAGAAGAAATACAGAAGACATCTTGACACCTAGTGGTTACTACAAGATGTTGAAGAATCATGGCAAAATGAAGATCCCCAACAAAGACTGGAAAATATTGAACTTAAAAGGCCAGTGCTCAAAAGATGTTAAGATCGACATGGTTCCACAGCGACTGATCACTTATTGTAATGTATCTATTGAAATGCAGAACACACATACAGTGTGTGTGCTAAAACTAAGACTTAAAACATGCGACACTATGTTTAAATTCCTGTATTCTATCAGAAGTTAACATGTCTAAAGGAAAACAGAATGGCATTAAGAAATTCATGCAGTATAAAGATGAGGCAAACGACTGCTACACAAATGTTCTAGCGGAAGTGTCCCATTATACTTTTGGGATAATTACAGTTTTGTGCTAAAATTATTAATTTTGTTCAGTTTCATCAGTGCTCTAATGAGACTCATATGAATAAAGAGTGCATCTATTGAGTTTTGAAGAAATCTGTTTTTTGGAGTAAAATAGACTAATATTTAAAAAGTGCACACACACATTTTTGTGTAACCCACTTTCATTGCCTCTGAACAAAAAATGCTTCATGTCAAAAACTTTTGTAATAAAGTATATGTTTAAAATAAAAATGTGATTCATGTAAAATTTTTATTTCTGCATCTATGTATCTATCAACTTTTGCAAAAATGCTCAATTGTTTGGAAGAAGAAACTAGAAGTTGCTGTCCTTAATAAAAACGATAGCATTATCAGAAGACAAAAGTGTGTTTAGCAGTACTGGCAGAGTAAGAATAAATGCACATTGTTTTATATACGGGTGCTTCTGCTTACTGAGTAATATCTGTGGCCTGCATTTGGGAGGTCCCTGGTGTCGACCAATCTGACCAAAGTTTTTTTTATTTTTTTGTGGTTTTCTCCAGTTGCTAAGCAAATGCTGGGTTGGATAATTTGATCTGCAAATTTTCCTATCATTCCTTTCATCACTATATTTCATTTCCTCCTCCAGCGCCATACTAGGCATTGGATAAGCTATGATCTAGAGTTTGCTTCCTTACTGACCCAAAGCTATAAAGAGGAGGATAATCACTTCTCAACTTACAAATGTTTTCCGGTAAGAAAGATTATTATCCCTTTCCCTAAGTACTTTGTGCTTTTGGTGACAATAATATAAATCATTGCAAAGCTGCAGATATTATTTCAAACCAGGGATATGCATAAAATGTCATCTTCCTTGGTATGAAAAGTGTAAAATGCGAGCAGTAATTTTACCGGACATATGTGCATTATTGCATGGCTTGCTGGTGTTTTGCCTGGCCAATGAACATGGATTAGCAAAATAACAGGATACTGCAAGGAAATGGGTCTTAGAATTGAGGTTGTGTTAAGTGGTTATTATGCAGCAGTTTAAGCTTTGTTGTCGTGCCTTATTTCCTACTTTGGTACATATTTCTCTTCCATTATATTCTTCATTCACAACCACAACTCGAGAGCCAGCCATTTGGCAGAAGGAAGTGCCTTTAAAGTGCCATGAAGTTTTAAACCTAGCACAAGTGGTTTATGAAAACAAAAACCCCTGGTTTACTGTAGTTTCTAGTAAGACCAAACTAAAAACTTCTCAGTACTCCCTAAGTCCATTCTGATGTTCCAGGTTTGAATTTTTGTTGCACAGCTTTTCAAGCTGTTTGTAGACATGACAGTGAATGCCATAAAATCTGTTGTAAATTTAAAAAGTGCAGTGCATCCTAGCTCATAGTGGCAGCATCAATGCTCCTTTTCAGAAAACAACTTTCACAGGTACCTTTGTCACTCTTGGCAGGTTTATGTTATTGCTTCTCTTCTCCAAGAGAGGAGTGTGGTCACTTTTGAGACGCATTCTTCAGCATTGCAGTTGCAACAGAGAGTAGTCAGAAGTTTTGAGCTCTTATTGTATTAAGGCAACAAGGATTTAAGAATAACTTTTTCAATCTGAGATTATTGTAAAACATTCTCAGCAAATTGGTACTATAGATGGTTATTTAGCAGTCCTGCCTTATTGAGAACCAATGGTGAGGAGTTCAGAAGAAACAGAAAATCATGGCACAGCAAATCTAAGTCAAGTTTGTACCTTAAGCTCGGACCTTATTGCTGAAGAACAGGTACTTATCAGCCCTCCTTCACTGGGAATGACACTTGTCCATGTACACTGTTTTTATTATAACTAAAGTGATGTATCACTCATCCATGCACGTGGCGAGCATATGGAGGAGATTGTGCCAATGGTAAAGCAACAGTCAAACAATGCTATGACCTGTTCTTTCTGCCAAATCATCCACATTGTAACTTCCACACGCACTTTTTATATGCTTTACCAGTTCTAGTAATTCAATTTTCACCAAAATTTTGTTACATTTGATGCCTTAGTTTTGCAGCCTGGTTATATCGTTTTTTCCTTCACGATTTATTTTGGACATGCTCTTAAATTTAATTGAGTTTTATTTATGGCTGCTCTTTTAAGTATGGTTCTTAGTGTTCCATTCTATATTGGGCATGAAAGACCGAAAACTTTGCTCAGACCTCTTTATCAGGCTTGAGCTTCTTTTTCGTGCCATAATTCTTCTGCATGGGACCACTGGCTTTACTTCCCTTCCAAAGGAAACTATGCTAAGAATTTCACTACCATCCACCGGTTTTGAACGTATGACCTCTGGACATGCTCTGATTCTATGGTATGGTACATTGTACAAATAACACTGTTTGGCTTCCAATTTTTTTGAACCAGGATGTGAAAAACTCAGCAGTCATTTCTTCATGGTAGTCCCCACATTTTTTTGGATTCAATAACTAACTCCATATCTTCCACAAAACCAGAATCACTACCTATATGGAGTAGAAGCAACCTTTGCGTTCCCCACTTGGATTTTTAAGATGTCTCATGACAAAAATGCTGTTTCTTTGTTTTGACAGTTTGTGCGACCTTCATTTGCCCAGGTCTCATCTAAATAGCATACGTATTTTATTTCACTTTTGCTTATGTTCCATTGTATGCATATAACATCTGCACCACTGCATAATATTGTTACTGCCAACAATCACATTTTTACTACAATTTCTTTCTAAAAATTAAAATCCTGTTCTTTTAATAGATTATATGGGGAAAGATGTTTTAAATCTGACAAATCAAGATGACTGTTTATAGCTACCAACACCTTTTTTTGAAGTGGGTAATTCAATATTTGTGCAAAATGTGTGCACTTTGCGATGCACATTGAATCTCACAAATTTATTGGTAGTCACATCCACAACCTTTCTCGCACATTTTGTATATTCATGCCCAGAGTGCAGACCTTGCCTGTAGAGTTGGTTCTCATCTTAAGACACACCAGTAAATTCTGACTTAATGTCATCTATGGAAGAGGTGGGACACTTCCCACAAAACTTACTGAGCACTTAAGAACAATTGTTTTCCTGCCATTGTTTATTAAAGGTTTTCCTTTTTGATGTTTTGCTACTGCAGATGAAGCACACTGCTCGTCACACATGTACCATACTGCAGCAAAACAGACAGGTCGTGTAGGAAATTCTTTTATTGTTAATGTCCCTTTTCTTCAACCTGTATTACATATTTAATCATTACAAATTGCACATACGTGCGGGAACTAATTCTACTTAACCTGACGACTGATGTGCGTACATAGGCTTGTTTTAGTTCACATCAACCATGGGATAAAAAAAGTATAGAGAATGTCATTTACCACTCTGTATCTGTTTCTTAAAATTGACAACTCAACTTGTCATCCTTAGGTAAATCCCACAGGACAGCAGCAGTTGCTGTGCTGAAAATGAACAGGCATCACTTTTTTGTTGCAGATTATGCATTATGCACATGTTTTGTTGTAATATCTCTAATTGCATGATAGTTGTAATGTATGTATATATTTGATGCTCTGCTTTAACTGCTTTGTTGACTGATAGGCAACTTTTGGTTCAGTATTAAGATGTATATGTCAAAGTGACCCTCTGAAAGTTTAGAGCAGCTCCTTGCCACATGATGCATCTGATTCATCTTAAAGGATATGTGGCTCAAATGTAATTCAAAGTTAATTCAAATCAGTATTGCTAGGTTTATGACATTCATTTTCTTATACATTATATATATATTTATTTTGTGACAACACTTCGCTTACCTTTTTTAAAATAGAATACAGAAGAACATGTTTTGCAAACACTTGATCACGTTATCAGCTTCTTTTTCCTTGTTTATTTGCGTCATTAGAGTTACTGTCACTAGGTGACAGATTATTCACGATAGTATTGCCATCTACTGGTAGTAAACAAATTTTGCTGACTGAATCAATAGTATTTCAAAACGTAAGTGATCTCTATTGTTCAGAATAAATATCTGCCTCCAAATCATTAAATCTAAATGTTCGTTTAACTGCTTTAATAATTTTAACTTCTGGATTTATTTCTTGTTTAAATGAGCAAAAATAATTTGCTACAGCTGTTTTATCAATTTCTTTGTATTTAATACAGTGCAGGCATTTTAAGGTGAGGTGACAGACCGGCTATATGCGTAGCACGCTGTACTGCAGTGACCTCAGTAGTTGGCGTATGCATGATCTGTGGCCTTATCTTCTGTATTTAACTGCTCATTCATTCCTATTTCCATTGTAAACTTGGTCAAAATCCAAGCTGTTTTAATTGACATCTTATATATATTAGAAAATCCTAAAACGGTTTTGCTTTTTTTTTTTTTTTTAAGTAATATGGTACCATGCTCTTTAAAATGTTTGATGATAAATCAATTTTTTAAATTTATCATATTTCATTTTATAAGGGCAGAAATATGTTACAGCAGTTTTCTTATATTTATATTTTCCAATCTTTTTTATCTATAAAATGAATGTTGAAACCATTAATTAAAGCATTGATAATGTGGTATATTCTGTATGAAATTCATCTTTATTAAGGGGTTTATTTATCAATCTATAAATTAAGCTATTAAAAACAGCAAATTTCTATGAAAAAGGGTTAAAACTCTATTTTATGCAATTATCAATATGAGTTGATTTTCTGTAAATGCCAAATTCAATTTATTTTTTATTATCTTTAAATCTATGAATGGGAGGTAATGGTCTTTTTAAATTTCTGGAATGATGAATTTTATAGCTTTATATGGTAAATTCAAAAATGTTATGTCATAATTTGTGTTTATCAGGAACATTATAAAAATATCATCTACACGAAGTTTTAAAAGTTAAAGGGAATGTTTTTCTGCCTTCTAGTATTACACACTCTCCTCAAATAAGCTTGTGTTGCTCTAAGTAAGCTTATTGGAAATACAGGTGTAGTTTCCCACTCAGTTATTGATATTTCAGTGTACTTGAAACATTTAAAACCTTGAAATGCATGTATTAGCTTAATACACATGTTTTATTTAAAACCTTTGCGAGTACTGGAAGAGGGTTGCTCTGAACTCCTAAACTGTGACTCTAGCATACCTTTTTTGTTTCTTTCTTTATGAATATACAGAAATTTTGATTTTGTTTTTCTCTGGTTTCCTATGGCAGAAATCTATCGGATCGTATCTCAGAAGCAAATACGTGATCCTCCTGAGGGAGATACGATCAGACCACATAGTGTTGAGCCAATTGACGTGAAGCCGACGGTGCATGCGGACAGTGTTCGCAAGCAGTGTTGCCAGTGATTTGATTATAACAGGTTCTGTAAAACATTTCTCGATAATGGCAGACCTAATTGTCTAACACTAAAATAATTCAAATACCCAAACATGTTTCTCTATAACTTACTAACTTAAAATATTTATCACTAGCATTTGTGTTTTTTAAGTTTGCAATGCTTAGTCTTAATGCAGTAGTTTGGCTTAAGTTGTGCTTTGTGCATGTGCTTGGTTGGATTTAAAATTTAATCTGTGTGTTAATATTATTGCTTAATAAATTTCTGGTATTTGCTAGAATGAGCTTGTTACATCATTACAGCTATAGGTGAGAGGACAGATGGACATTCTTCTCTCCCATGTCTTGACTTTTCTGCATGAATGGCATGCACACCTTTAGATTATAATTTAGCAGGTTATTACAGTGTTATAAACAAATATATTGAAATTGTGAGTGCCTTGGTTTTACTAAGTTTTCACTTGCAACAGGTTTTGAAGACGTTCGTCTCCATTGTCAGCTGTATGTCCACTGACATGTAAAAGGGGATCCCCTAATTCAGTGTCAGTTTTACTGCCATCTAAATGTATGGTGGAGAAGCTCACTGTCATCTACTGGTAACATTTCAAAATTCATTACTCTGTGTGCATTTTTGGTGATAATGATTTTTGCCCATATTGTACATTCTGCTGGTGTTTTGGCAGGTTTTAAAACCTGCCTTTCCTGTTTTACCCTCCAGTAGTCGCTCACGAACTCACAGTGCGCACGAAAGTAGTTTGTCCCTTCCCTTTAAGCTCTGTGAACTTAGGATCAGCAATATCACGTTATTCCTTTGTTGCACTTGTGCAGTGGTTATGGAATAGTCGGCGATTGAGGACTGACGATCCTGCGCAAGCAACACCATTGGAAATATCTGCAATGTCGCCTTTAGCAGAAACAGTAAAAGTGAGCTATTGATATACAACAATTAATTCACAAGGGTTTTCTTATTATTGAAGTTTCACTTTGTATTAGTCACATTGTTTTATTATGTTCAGGTCAGTACATTTTTTTTTTTGCAGAATGGATCCTTATGAAACAGATTCTGAAAGAATCAGGAATATTGTTATTGAGATTTTGGCAGGTAGTGACCTTAAAGTTGAAAACTGACTGAAATGTATAACCTGAAGCACTGCAGTAACCATTGCATTTATTTTTACTGTATTTACATCATTATACAGTATTTGTTTGTGAATTTGAAGCTCACATAACGTATTAAGAAACTTGCAATTTCACTAGAATTGGACAGGATTGTTTTATAAAACATGTAGTTACTAAATTAAAATTCAAACATAATAAATTGTATGTTTTGTGTTCCTTTGTTGTTATTTAGTTACAAATCCATGTTTTTCCCCATGCATAAAATTGCTGGTGCATTGCATTTGCAGTGACTACTAATGGTATGAAACATTGCAGGGTTAATGCTGTGTTCCATTGACCAAAAGTTGTGAGCTACTGCAGATTTCTCTATTTGCTTGAGTTTTAAACTTCGTTCCTTTAGTCTGGTTTGTAGGTTTCTGTTGGTTTATTGTTATACAGGGTGTCGCAGAAACACCGATTATAAACAGGTATGGCATATCTGTCAGTTGCTGAATTTAAATGAAACTGGTGTCATTAGAAAGAGAAACTCAATATAGCACCTACATGTAAGAGACTGAATGCATGCTCTACGTGTGATACTCCCACATGCACATGAGCATACCTACAGGAATGGACTCTGGTGGAAGTGATACAAATTTGTATGCGTGTAGATATGAGGTAGTGGTGGCATGTAACAGGGGACCCCGTAGGCAGAAGTTGTCGTGTTTCCCAGTGTGCCCAGTCCATCTTCCCGGAAGTTATTCTTTCAGAACATTCTGTACAGCGAGATGCCAGTGAGGAAGTGCTCCATCTTGTTGGAAAAGAAATTTGTTGCCTCCTTCCAATTGTGGAAGGAGCCACTCAGTAAAAATAGCAAGATAACTAACACCAGTAAAATGTTTTCTTGAAAGAAAAATGAGCTGTACACTTTCAGTTTCGAAATGGCACAAAACACATTTAGCTTAGGCAAATCACGTTCAGCCTCCAAATTGAGATGTGGATCCATGGTCCCCCAAATCCTAACATTTTCTTGTTTGCTTTTCTGTTGTCGTGGAACATTGCATTACTAAAAATAATTCATCCGCCATTAGTGTCAGTAAATGTTAACAGAAAACATATCATTGCACGTGGTCATCAGGTTTCAGCTTGTGCAGTAATTGCAGTTTCTATGGGGTGAAACTGCAGACAAGAACATAGCATTTTCTAAATGATGGATTTAGGCATGTTTATTTCCAGGTTAGTTCTAGACGCAGGCTTTAGAGGTATATGCAAAATGCCTCCCACACGTGTTCCATAATTTCCATATTGACTGGCTGTATCCCTGAGTGGATTTCCCTATTATCGCATAGGCATCCATGCTCTATCAAAATCTCTACACCATTCAGAATCATTTTGTCACTAGATGCGTCTTGTTAGAAAATTCCATCTGAAAGCATTTCCTCCATTTGCTAAATGCTGCAGAATTCACACCAACTTGAAAATTTAACATTAACACCATTTGCTTCTATCCAACTGCCATAATGACAAGTCAAATAGTGGAAACAGTGTCTTTTTCTCTTCTTGTGCTGCCATCTTATGTTTTGGTCAACAATTTCCATTACATATCCTGAAATTCTTTGAAATGTTCTAATGAACTAGTTCCATGAAATCCCGTAACTGATAGCGACACGATACGTGTTTGTAATGATGGAATGTTTCTGTGGACAATCTGTGTATTTCATGGCAGTCTCACCAGATTGATTTTGAAACTGCCATGAAATATAGTACATAGGAAAAATCAAGAGAAATCAGATTAATGGAACACTTAAGAAATTTATAACATAAGCAAATAGAGATATCTGCAATAGTTCACCATATTTGGTCAATAGAGCACAACATTAAACAGGAAATAAAAGCTTTTAAAACTTACCAAAATGCAGGCAGAACTCACTGTATGGGAAAACATCCATATTACCAAACATGCACGCAGAGTAAGAATTTTGAAATTCTTCTGGTAGATGGCAGTGAAGTTCTCCACTAGATAGCTAGATGGCAGTACAATCAACATTGAATTAGGGAATCCCCTTCCAAATGCCAATAGACATACTGCTGACAATGGAGACAAACCTCTTCGAAACATGTTCTGAATCAAAACTTAGTAAGTGAAACTAAAGTGCCACCAATTTTAACTGTTAGCAGGTTACGTTTTAAGTATCAGTATACATTTTAGGAAAAACACCAAAGCCACCTTTTAAAAATACAGTGTGCCAGGAAACTTTCTCTGCTGTGGCTACATGCTGGAGAGGGTTCTAGCACAAGCAGTTATGTTGGCAGCACAAGCTGCCGCTTGTTTCAAAACAGATGCTGAAGTGTTGTCCTTGTTGTGTTGAAGGCAGATTTCAACTTATTTATACATATTGTGAAGACTTTCACTAAAGCTTCTTGCATAGTTGACTTCACATAATATTTATTTAATTCATTGCTTGCTTTGATTAGTTTTATACACTGCAGATTTTTTCAGTGCCCCAAAAGAGGTGTGATGTAGTCAGATCAGGAGACCAGTGGCCAGAGACTCAAGTTATTTATTCTCACCCAAAAAATTTAGCTAAATGCTTGAGCGACTGGTTCGACATTTACTGTAGTGTTGTCATGTTGAAAGAAGCGATCCTCAAATTACACCTTCAACTGAGCAGTAAACCTACATGGGTAACCAGGGTCATTAAGGCACAAACTTGTGTACAGAGGTCAATGGTTCAAATCTGCCAGGTTTTCCTCAGACCTCATAACTGGCAAATGTACCGTAAACTTGGCCTGGAACCATCATCTGTTGTAAGAACATGCATTAAACACTACTAAAAAAGAAAATAAACTGATCAATAAAAGTGTAAATTATCTCAGAACAGAAGATATCAGAATTAACTGAACTCTCAAAGAAGATAGATCCCATTATTTGCCCTCATGATATGGCAACCCACACACCGATTTTTGGCAAATAGAATGGTGTTTTTGCTTGTTGCATTGGAATCATCTTAAAAAACAAATTTGTGAATTTTGAGAATTTATGTAATCGGATAAATGAAACGGTGCTTCAACTTTATAAGTATGCATGTTAATTTTGAAGAACTCAGCAGCATTATATTTGAGATTTGATCACATATTTTGTCTCTTAAAACCATGGGTTTGCCTGTTTTTGATGCATTGTGAACTGAACTGATAACATGAGATTTAAACTTAGTTTTCCATAAACTGATAGCCGTCGCAGAAAATGTGTTCCTCCAATTTGAAACATGACTAGTACACTGTTCCACAGTAACAAGGTTCTGCCTGAAAGCTTGGACACTACATTATAAATTTTACCCATTAAGAATGTGACTGCTCTTCTTTCCTACGTCGTACCAATTTTATTTTACTGTGTTCTGACTCAGCTGCGATATTGCATTTTATGGGAAGTCACAAATATGATGAGTGCATTAAAAATGACCTATCATACTCCTTAAAAGGTCAGAATAATATAAATTCAGTTGAAATGAATAAAGCTGAAGTCCAAATGTACTTGCTGTGCACATGCCGTTGTCAGTAGCCCTTGGTACGAATATTGCTCCTACTATCATCCAAGTCTTTGTTGCTAACCTCGATGTTAATGAATTAACTTTTTATGTAACACGTAATCTAATCACAATTACACTATACTAAGGGTAAATCTCCCAAATTTCCTCAATCAGCTGTTGAAATGAATCGGCTGATCTGTTTTTGCAGTCTCTTGAAGCTACAAGTATTATGCCAAATGCACATCCATTTGGTCATGTCTAATAATGCAGGAGAGATTGCCAGTGCAACTCAATAGTGTTCTTGTGGGTATTTGTCATTGGGTCAAAATGTTGGCTGTGGTTTACTGTAAGGTGTACAGCAAAACACCCAGCAATTAACCACCCTAGTAGTCAGCGTGGATTGTGCTGACACCATCTCTCATGTCATCAGTCATTCCCAGGATTCACTTTCCTACCATGATGTGGCTGCAATGGTATATTCTTCGTCCAATTTTACATTTGTTGATGTGAACGACATGGCCAGCACTATCTGTTTTGCCCCTGTTGAAGTATTTGATGTCCATTAAAGATTTGCACACCTTGCGACAATAGTTGAACCAGTCAGCTCTTCTGTGCCTTATGCTGCTATCCCCAAGAGAACTCTGAACAGGAGAACCGTGCTCCGACAAGAAAACAGGGTATCTCCGATCTCGTTTCAGAACACTCCTGACATAACATCCATAAACTTTCATCACAAAGGAACTACATGCATTATTCCTTATTGTTACACAATACTTGGAGATCAATTAAATTCATGAATCTCCCATTATAGCTAAACACAACTTGCACGTACAAACTTTCTTTACTGAATGGCAGGGACCCGACAAGATGTTCATTTTCAGAATAAACCGTAATAATTAAGGGGCGGATCAAAGTGACCATTTTTATGAAGAGGATTTACCTTGTACTGCATGTGCACTATGGTACATTTGTTTAGCCACTGTCTGTGCCCTCTAGTAATTATAGTTTGATCTAACAATGGTACATCTGTTGAGTTTCAGTACCATCTGCAAGACACTTGTCAGCAAATGGCCATGCAGCTGTTGATATTATCTGTACTGTAATTGCTGGTGGCTTTGGCAGGTTCCATCAGCGCTCATGCATGCCAATCCAGAAATAATCTTGCAGGACATAATCTTCTGCTGCCAACTTAAACATGGTTTTTAACAATAGGCAAGACCTTCGCTTGGTGAGGAGAGAGATCTTGGGCATTCTTTATCATATTCTTTATACCTCATTCATAACAAATCCCCTATTATCGCATTTTTTATAAATTCCACATTCAAACTGTGTTATTTTCAACGAACCAAGTTATTAGTTTTATATCATGCATATTTTATAGCCGTATTATATTCTATAGGGAATAAAAGAAAGCAAATTATAGTGTTGAGCGGCATGAGATCTTGTAGTCTAGCACAAAGTTAACATTGGAACCAAATGTGTCAGGATGGAAATTAAATTCTCTCAGGTGCTTACATTACCTAATGAAAGCTGCTGTCATATAGTAAAAATTCCAATTGAAAGGCATGTAAACTTGGCTTCACATTCAGATCAGTGTGATTTAAGAGCGAGTATGAAAGTGATTCAGAATACCCCGAGAACAAGAACAGGAGTGTAGATCGATAGCAAAGTGGAAGGTCACTCTTGCACTTTGGGACGTCATTAGTTTGTAAGTAACACTTTTCACCCTGTGACGGTATTACTTGTAATGTTATATTTATTTAGCCCCACGTTGGGCGCCAATTTGTGACGGTATTACATGTAATGTTATATTTATTTATTTATTTATTTATTTATTTATTTAGCCCCACGTTGTGGTAGCCAATTTGTGACGGTATTATTTGTTGAGCCCCACGTTTGGGAGCCAATTTGCGATGGTAAATTTGTTATTTGTGTATGTGTGTTTACTCAACGTGGTGAAGCCATTTTGTGACGTGATTCTTTGTTAGGTTTGTAGCTCCATCTGGTGTTAGCAATTTGCGGCAGTATTAGTTTTTGTTTGAAAGAATGCTACTGTTATTTTATTTAATTTTGTTTCACTGTCCTCCGGCTAGCTATGATCTTTTCGGTCGAGCACTTCTCTTTATACAGGTTGTGTAAACGGAAAGGAATCTTTTATCCAAAGATAACACTGATGAAGGAATTTGTTTTACACTTTTATTGTCAAACACAGTCACTATCACATTTACACATTGATCTTGACACTCGCCAAACTGAAACTGTTATAATAACTTCATTACTGATCACTCTTAATTCGTGTACTTCAACTTTTTGTATAATTAACTTTACAACACTTTAGATTTTTCATAATTCTGCTACACGTAACTTGTGAATCGATAGCCGACGTGTAATATTTCTGCTGGACTGAAGGCAACGTGTATCATACAAATATTTTCGATGAACTGGCGTGAAGACGATGTGTAGTGTACAAATATTTTTGATGAACTGACGGACTGAAGACGACGTGTAATGTACAAATATTTTTGATGAACTGACGGACTGAAGACGACGTGTAGTGTACAAAGATTTTTGATGAACTGACGGGGTCTACCTCTAACCTAGCTCTTTTATACTCATACACCCCGATATGCCTAAAGATTATAACTGAACTGCAATTGGCTAATAAAACGCGCCAACATTAGCGTCTATTTTTATATCCAATGAAAATTATGAATACATATGCTCTAGGGAAATGTTCCAGCAATTTCTACAGAAAAACGCGCCAACATTACGTAACTTACTCGTTTCCAATAATGATAAACAGCTCACCCCCTCGCTGCATTATTGCACACTATTATTGTCAGTTTCAGTAAGGCAGTATAAACTTACTTCCCAACAATAATTACAATCAACAAACATCTCAAATCAATGTCACATAATAATGCATATTCATACTATAATCACTCTTTACATTTAAATAATTTGTGATACAAATTACTGCATCAACCCTCTTGTAATTCAGCCAACATAATGCTGGTTAGCCAATGTCAAAATAAAGAGTGCACATTTTCTAAATGGCAGATCCGTTACTATTTCCAATTCTTTAGTCATACCAACTGTTATTCCTTTATTAATAGTGTACATTATAGTTCTTTATTATTTTCTATGGATTTTAGTTTTTGTTAATGTTTTTTGAGGCAATAGCCAGTTTTGAGATACATATAAAAGTAAGATAATGCTGAATGAAAATGAGGTCAGGATGCATATTTAGTGAAATTTCTTTGAGCTTCACCTTTTCCCAGCTTGCGACTATAGAGAGCTCTAGCAGTAGTTGTCTTGAATAATTTCTACAATGAAGAGTATCTAATATGCCATTCCCAGGACCTGGGAAAGCTTCCTGTTGTGAATGTTCATATGATAATACATGTATTTTAACACCATTCTCATTGTATTTTTCATTCTTGATCATTGTGAACCAGTCTTTATTTTTGTACATTGAATTATTATGATTCAGCCCGGACATTTCATCATCCCTGTGCAGCACAAACTAAAAGTATTTCAAATGATGTGGCTAGGCTGTCTTGCTTAGATGTCACAGTTAGGTGGTTGTGAGCTTATACCATGTCCTATGGGATCAGTTAATTGCTCCAGAATGAACCTTGTTGCACAGATAATGGTCAGGGTTTTACCAGCCTGTTTGGAGCTAAGGATGTAATGTTTCACTTACAAATTTTGCTGAACGCTGTATTTTCTTCTAGTTGAGGGGAGCTAGATGCTTTAGAATGGAGTCTCTTTAATAACTTGAACCTGAAAGCTTTTGAAGTTTATAAATTATCACACAAGGCTCGCTATAATCCTTCCGGTCTGAGAGTGGGTCCTGACATAAACAAAGGAAGTTGTATCGCTCCATTGATGTTTCATGAACAATGGTAGAGCTTCCTCTCCTACCCTCAATTGTTTGGCATTTATGGCTGTGAATCAAATATAAACCGGAATTATTTTTATGAAGTTATTGAACATGCCAACAAAAACAAAACCCCTCAATTTTCTACCTAGTCTGCCAAATTTGACACACAGTTTTGCCATCAAATTGGCAACTTTTTGATGCCGTCTTCGAAAGAAGAGTAACATGTGTGCAGCCAGTTGCACACATACTCATCAAACCGCTTTCCTCCAGCTCTTCTTGCAGTGGCCCAAACAAATGGTGGTCACAGGGTGACAAACCTGAACTGTAAGGAGGATGTTCCAGATGTGTCCAGCAGTGTGCAGCTTTGCATTGCCATACAAAAGAATCACATCTCAGATTGGATGCCAACATTGTTTGTTGCAATATGCAGCTTTCGTCTCAACTAGTGATGGGACGATAACCACTTTTTCTCGATACTTGATGCTCGCTTTATGAAAAACTATATAGGTGATAGCTTCTTCACTGACTTATGTTCATTTTTACTAGTTTTCTGTGTAAATGCATGTAACCAATTCTGTATTGTATGCTAATTCTGAAATTGTTCATGTTTGGAATTCTCCAATTGCTAGTAACTTTTTATCTTGATAATGCCACAGGTTATATATCCCCTATTGTTAGTCAAGACTAATGATAATAACAATTTGCTTTACTTCCGCTTTTTTGTAGCTATATTTTTGTACTGAAAACTTTCTTTTTAAGGATTTTCTATCCATAGAAAAACAAATACTAGATATTCTTGCTTATTCTGCAGTCTCAAAAATATAAAGAAATATATATTTTACACGAAACTCAACTAAAAGAACAAATATTTGCATGTGCTATATTATCTCACATCTTAAGTTCAGATTTGTTTCTGCTGTGTTCACAGATTTTGGTCACTGGAGTAGGTAAATGCAATGACTGAGAGTGAATCACCAAGACAGGCTATTGCAGAATTCCTCTTAGCTAAATCAGCTTCATTCATAACTTCTTTCATCCCTTATCTAGTTATCCTTAATTAAATGCAACAGCTTTCAATAATGCAAAATTTAAACATTTAAAAGTATCGAAAAAGCATTGATCTATTTCAAGGTATTAGACATACGTATTGAGGTCCCATCCCTAGTTTCAAACAAAAGATGGCAGTAATGAGCTGCATTCACTTTACGAAGAAAATTCACCACCAAAATGCCCGCAGAGTCCCAAAAAATGGTTACAAGCACCTTTCCAGCAGAAAGGCATGTTTTGACCTTAACTGCCGCAGTTACACCTCCTTACTGCCACTCCGTGCTTGCTTGTTTTGACTCTTGGGGTTTAATAATGAACCCAATTTCATCAGAAGTCAAAAAATTATCTCTTCCTCCTCATAGCAACTCGGATGTTTCTGACAAACTTCCTGGGTGAGGAGATAAGGAGACAAACCCATCTGACAGAGCATTTCTGGATGATGGTTTGAACACTTCCAAAGCTTATTCCTATAGGTGAAGCAATTTCAGAAATTATGTGCCGATCTTCAATAAGGTCACGTACAGCACAAATGTTGCCTGCAGTGAGTCTTGTCCGTGGTTGTCTATGGTGAGGCTCATTTTCCACTGCTTCCCATCCTGTTAAAAATAGTTGTGCCATTCATACACCGTGGTCTTTGAAAGGGTTGCTTCTCAAAATTTCTGAAGCTTTTGTGCTTTCTTTCACTAGAAACTTGATGTGCTGCGCAAGGGATGTGTCTACTTTTTTCTCGCTCATGGCATACTGAAGCAAGCAGCGGCTCTGCAGTTTGATGCGTCAAGACACCCACTCCAAACATCTCCATCATCATCTCAAAGCCCCACCCATTTCCATTCATTCCAGAGCTGCTAATTTAAAATTCCGGTTTATATTTAATTCACCCTCGTGTATGTTTGTGCTATGTTTCACCGCACCAGCATTGAGTATTAAATACATACCCCTGTACTTATTAAACAAACTATATGTGCCAATTAAAAAATGGATGAAGAAATGTTATGAAATATCTTTTGCCAGTAAAAACACACACCTTAATTTCAGTTCTCCTTGGGTTGTAGCGTGGCACCCAGCTCGGAATCAAAAGTGGCGATATTGCTCGAGTTGTATTCCAGATTTATAATCGGGTTGCAAAGCATTCATGGACATAGCAGTTGCTTCTGATATTAATTTAATGACATCCTTAACAGTAAGAGTATTATAACACTCAAACAAAAATTGAACACATTAACAACTATCACTTTTTTTCACCACTTTTGACACTTTGTCAGTTCTATCTTTGATTACACTGCTCTGAACTGCCACACTCTCAGCCATACTGCATTGGCTTGAGCTTTGCTTCCCTCCAATAAATATCGCAGGAACATTGACAAATAGAAGCTACTTATTTAAGTTATGTTTAAATGAAATATTTATTAAAATACTATCCTTATTCGCTGCCTATTCTTTGAAGTACAAAATGGGTGATAACAGTACAGTGACAAACTTTTTCATCACTTGAAAGGTGTGCTGTGGCAGTGGTATGTGCATTTATTTACACCAGGACCTTCTCTTGGCTGGATGGAGTGTAGATGAGCATTGAGGCAACAAATAATGAACACACAGAAATATCTTGTTTATCCCAGTTTCTCAAATCATTTCCTCTGTCTTTGTATGCAGTATTCCATCCTCTGGAACTACTTTTGGAAGCATCCACACCTTTCAGTTTCTGACACTGCAGATAACTCCCCGTCTCCTTTGGGGCTAGTAAATCTGTTACCTCGAAGTTGGTTCTTCACAGTAGGGAACAGGAAGAAATAGGATGATGCCTCAGTTACTTGCAGAAATCCATGGTTACATTAATGGTGTGAGCTTACACAATGTCATGGTGCAACAAAATGCCCCTTTAGTCCTGTCTTGGGATCCCATTCTTGATTTTCTGAAACACTTTAGGAAAGCAAACTTCTGTGTACCATTTTGCAGTAACAGTTCTCTAATGTTTGAGCACAATGGTTGCCATTGACCACTTGTGGAGAAGAGACAGACACCATTGTTTTTCCTGTACACCTGGGTCTTTTGATTTTGATAGGTGGTTGGTTATAAGAGAAAACCCAATTGGAGGACTAGTATTTTGTTTTTGTATCAAACTGATATGTCCATGTTTTGTGATCCGTAACAATATCTGAAACACGGTGAGACTTTCTTGGCACTATTTCACTGTGGAACTTCTGTGCTTCAGGCAAATAATGGGACACCCATCTTGACGAAATCTTTTTTACACAAAGGTTATGAAGCATGTTAAAACACTCGGTGAACTACTCGCTAATGCCAGCTCAATGTCTTTGTAGGTTAGTCTTGGATCTTCTCTGATCCTTGTTTCCACAGAGGTGGAGTTTTTCCCAGTCACCACTGTTGATCTGCCACTTTTCTCTTCATCTTTAAGAGGTTGGTTCTCCAAAGCAATATAACACAGTAGCATGTGAAGGAGAAAAGCCCCCTTCAAATGCAGGAGTGACTGTTTATTTAAGCCACGCTGTTTAAAAACAGGTTCCTAGATAATGGTATCTAACTTCCATGCTCTTTCCATGATATCATGAGAGAAACAACTGAAGGTGATAGTGCTTCAAAAACTGGAATGACAAAGTATTTAAAAATTGAAACCAATAATAGCAAATACCTCGGAAATGGCTGATGCCACAAAACATTTATTTGTAATAAGTTGTGCATTTTGAAGATGCCTACAATGTTTTAGTAAGTTTCTGTCTATCTCTTACGGTTGCCCCGTTAATAAAAAATTCCTACTGAATGAAGAGGACTTCACAGACTATTCCCGAAAAATTTAAGATACAATTTTATTTATCATATTGGAATCAAAATTGTTAAGAGCCAGGCTTATCTGGATTGTGGAATTTTCTTGAACACATTGACATTGCATCTTTAAGGCTGGTTCACAATAGCCTGAGAACAGTAAGCAATACAGCATACAAGAGTTTGATTCACAACAACCCAGTAACAAGAATGAGAACGATCACAAAATGGAAAGCCAACTTTACGCATTGGCATTTTATTTGTTTTTAACTGACCAATTGTATTTTTTCACCTGCTTTCAATTCAGCCAACATCAAATTCCATAGCAACTTATCTAAGTGCAGATCCACTACATTTGCAATTTCTCTATTACCAAGCTTTCATTCCTTTATTTAATGGCATACATTAAACTTGTGTATTATTCTTTGTTAATTTCTACCTGCTTTTGCTGCTCTTTGTAGTTTTTCCTCTTGTTTTTGAAGCAATAACCAGTTTTGAGTTGCATATAAGCCAACTACAGATGATCCTTTCACTAGAATTTCCCGCTCACGACTAAAGAGAGCAGTAACAGTTGTTTCATGTCATGGCCATCTAGAATAATCTCTACAGTGAAGAATCAAATATGCTGTGAACAAGAAAGTTAAAATTTAGCCAAGTCTTCTTTCCTGTTCCCAAAGCCCAGGAAAGCTTCCCGTCAATTATGAATGTTCTAATATACATGTATTTCAACTTTGTCTTTCTCGTTCTGGTTACCGTTCTTGGTTGCGAACCATCCTGTAGTGTTCACTGAACATAAATGCTAAGTTTGGTATTTATTCAACATTTCATTTTTAAATTATGCTGTTTACACACAAATGTTTTTTCTTTTATCTATTCAGGGCCTTAAAATATGTATTTCCAGTGAAATCTCTATCAGAATATAGTATTCTTTCTCTGCCATGCATCTAGTAGGTAGAGGAAGTATTGTATTCCACCAAAAAAATTTAATGCCGAGATTTCACTGAAAATAACTTTCAAAGATGCAACAAAGATTTTCAAGAAAATCCGCTCACCTCAATCTTTCCTTTACATGGAACATTTTTTTTTTTTAAATTTTTGAATTTCCAAAAAAAACTGGCAAACAATTTTGATTAATATACCATATATTAAACGTATTTACATAAGAAAAATAAAATGTCAATCTGGAATAGTCTGTGAAGTTCTTTCAGGAGGAATTTTGTATAATCTTATATAACTGGTAAACATTAAGCGATAGACAAAACTGTACTACACAAAAAATGTAGATCTCTTTAAAACACAGAATTTATTTCAGATAACTTTGTTGTGGCATCAGCCATTTCCAGTATATCCGCTATTAATGGTTTGAATTGTTCAATACTTGGCCATTCTCTTGAAGTCCTGTCAACATTTGTTTCTTGCGATGTCATGGAAAGTGTTTGGAATTTTAAGCAGTATATAGCATCCAGTTCTAAAACTTTTGGCTATTGCAGTTTTCTTTGTGTCTATAACGAAATGTGTAATGTTGCTATTTCTGTCAAAGGTTTATCTGGATTAAAATAAAGTAGATAGAATAATACGTTTTTGTGAGCATAATTTGTATACCCACTAATAAGCGATAGAGGGTAGAAAAAGTCATGTGAATGTAACACATCAGATTTTAATGTTCTTAAAAATATTGTTATAAAATTGTTTCTCTAAAATAAATGGGAGAGAGTGTCTGTGAGAAACTGAATTGCCAAGTTAAATCTCCATGTTCAGGGATTTGCTTTCCATCCTGTGTATAAAATTATAAAAACAGGCACAGAGAGAGAGAAAATAAACAATATCTGTTGAACTACCTGTAGCATGCTGAGGAAGGCCACAAGTCTTTGATCTAGTGAAGCATTGATTATTCAAGCACTTGCAGAACCAAGATTGTTCCATATAACTTTGTCCCCTCTCATTGGAATAGGTTTGTAATACAAACCAGTTCCTTCTTTAACATGATCATTTATATCAATGTATTCGAAGAGAATTATCAGATTTACATTCTCATAACCATATGAATAAAATGTATTATGTAACAGAGTTAATGCATCTGGAATCCATGTAAATTCATATCAACACACTGATAGGAGAATCCTCCTGTTTAAACTTGACGAAAGCACATGCGTCTATCATTAATAGTGTTTGTATCACTTTTGTACATCACTTTTCAAAGGCGTACATTGCCAATCAAGGCAAAGGAAATGGACCACGAAAGAATACATGTCAGTGGGGCAAAGTTATAAGAAACAGGCTTTAATGAAAGGTATGGTACACAATATTATGATACTGGTGGTGAGCTTGTAAGAAGCAGCATGAATCAGGTTACAGCAGATACCAAAAGGTTTAAAACCTTTTTAGTAAATGGGTATTGGCATGAAAATGGTTATCCAACTGCAGCACAGCACAGCACAGCACAGCATTGCTTTCTTGCTTTGTGAACAAGGTGTTGGGTATGTTAAGTTGCATCTGCTAATCTGATATTGCCACATTCAGTATCGTTGGATAAATGAAGGCAGAAGACTTAATTCTGGAGTAATCTCAACTCCCCTCAAATGTAGGAGGCATAGCTAAGCTTTATAATTGCTCATGAGTTTGATGTTAGAGATTGCCTGGAAGAACCACTTGGAGTGCAATTTGTTTTCTTTCTTAAACGCAGAGTTTGCACTGCAATACATGTTTTGAAAAAAATAAAAATGCAGCATTTTTAGAAAAATGTCAGTCAGTCTGTCTGTTTGAAACTAAGTTTTATTTATGGACACTCTTTAACTACTATGGTTCTTAGTGTCCCATTCTATATTGGGCGTGAAACACCGGTAATTTTGCTCAGAGGCCTCTTTATCAGGCTTGAGGTTCTTTTACGTGCCGTAAATCTACAACACGGGACCACCGGCCTTACTTCCCTTCCGAAGGAAGCCATGCTAAGGATTTTTACGCCCGAAAAAATCCATCGCCCTCCGCTGGGTTTGAACCCGCGACCTTGGGAACCAGAGGCTAGCACAGTACCTACCACCAGTCCATGGAGGACAACTAGTCTGTCTGTGTGAAGAGCATAACAAAAACAAAAAGTTGTTTCAAGTCCCAAATTTTATTCTAAGTTCAGCATCTTCTAAGGATGCGACAAAGATTTTTCACAAAATCTCCCACTCCAAACTGTGCTTTATGTGGAAAAACTGTCATTTTTTATTTTCTTAAAAATAGCTCTCCACAGTTTTGATTAAAATACCATATGTTTAAGAATATTTGCATGATGAATAAAATGTACCTATATATCTTCAATTTTCTTTAAATAGCCATTCTGAATGACTTTTGTGTAATTGGTAAACTTCAAGAGATAGACAAAAACTTACAATGCACAAAAATGTAGGTTTTGTTAAAAGCACACAATTTATGTGAATTAGTTAACCATTTCCAAGATATTCTTTGTTGTTGGTTTAAATTATACATTTTTTCAAGTAGTAAGCTGCTATTCATTTTTCTCATGGTTATGCAAAGAATATGGAATTTCAATGGTATCACATAGGAACATGCTTTTAAAAATTTGACTGGCTTTAGCCTACTGCACTCTTGTTTTACCTACAATTAAGTATAAATGTGTAATGAACATTTATCTCGATTAACAAGAAATAGACAAAAGAATATGGCAAGGATAGTTTGTAGGAGAGTTGAGAAAGTCATGTAAATGTCTGTTTTAACTTAAAACAGTTGTTTTTCAAGCCAAGATTAAAGCAGCTGAATGCCTCCTCTCATGATACTGAATGTGTTAAGCACTGCAAGTTTTTCTCTAAGCTTGCAGTTTTTTCATATTTTTCTGACATGGTTTCTGGAGTTGTATACTGATGATGTAATTATTTTGTACAGAAATATACCGTATCGTGTCTCAGAAGCAGATCCCGGACAGCCCAGATGAAGACACGCCGTCGGGGAATATGAAACCCATCCATGTCGAGCCAACGGATGAGAGCAATGCTGCCAAGAAAGCTTGCTGTACACCGTAAATCCAAACAACTCCAAAAGAAAGTATAACTAATATCAGAGACTTAAAACTGAGGATGGTGTTGTGATTGTGTGCGAATGTGGGAGCGAGCAAACTTAACTGTGACACATTGCCGTCTTTAAGAGGAGGAGAAGGAGGAGGAGGAGACTCAACTCATACTCAGTAGTGCATCGGGGGATTCTCAGTAATAATTATTATTATCAATAGGAGCTACTACCACTGGTTATTTCTTTGTGTTAAAACTGGCCGGCCTTCTCTGTTCCAATGCTCTTTAAATAAGTGGCAACATCAAAAGGGGTAACATGTTATAGTTCTTATCTGAAACACATTCCATGCATTACTGTTGCGATTTGAATGCTGAATTTGTCACGCGACATAGATTGCAGTGGAAATTTAATTTATTTATATCACATATATCTATATCTATATATATATCTCATCATTCTAAGTTAGAGTATTGATTTTCTGAGTTTATTCTTGTGTAAGTCACTTATATGATTGACTTTCTGTAACTTTGGACTAGTAATTCCCCCCCCCCCTGGTTTAGTTGGACATATTTTGTATGCAGTTTCGGCTGCGTAATGTTTATTGTAGTTCCACTATTAAAAGTATATTGCCATATTTTACACTGAGCAGTTGGTTTAAAGTAATTCAATAAATATTATTGTAAAAAATGAAAAAAATACTAGGCATGTAAATTTGATGTTAAATAAGCAAATTGTAAGTGGAACTGTTTTCATGCAGTGATATTTTTTAAGCTTATGTTTGAGATGTATATGCAACTTTCCTTAGGTATAAAATTTATGCTTGGTGCTGTGTCCTAAAATAAAGCATTGAATTCAGCAATTGCATGTACACAGCCCACTTACTATGTTAGGGCAATGTTGTTAGGTTTTTTGATTGATGGTTTACTTGGAAGTGTAAAAATAAATATTTGCTGCTAAACAACATTGCTTTCTAAATGAGCTTATCTATTAATTTGCAATGAAAACACATCACAACATAAACTCTATAAGTACCGTATTGGCCCGAATATAAAACGATCTTACATTTTTGGAAAGCTTTCTTTAGAAAATATTCACGACATACTGGACACCCCTGCTTTCATTTCTCCTCGATAAATTGAGTGACAAGCATATCAGTTTTAAGAAATTTCCCTGTCTTTGGTCCTCTGAATTAGGGATGTGACAGCCATTTTCAAGTAACTGTTATAAGTGTCAACCGTTACAGTGCATTAACGGGTAGCAGTAATGATTAAGTTTATCATTTTTGTAGTTACATTATCGGTTATTATCAATAATGATTAGCTGTAACTACATTTCAATATAAACAATGTTGATACTATTTTGTTATTTGATGCAATCTGAAAAGAAGTTTCTCTGTGTCAACACTTTGATTACTATGGTGGTTTATAATCGCAAAATGTATTTGCATTCCTGCGCATGCACACACCCACATCAAGAGAATTCCTCCATGTTGCCTTCTTCCTATTGGCTACTTGCGCCATACATGGACCTTTCATAGCATGTGCAGATGGGAACAGTCACGAGCAAGTAAAAGAGAAAATCATTACATTCATGCAAATCGAGGTCAGAAGCATGCAGTTGTACAATATTAATAAATATTCAATTTAAAATTTTGAGCCATCTCAACTTCAAGGTTTAATTCAGGAAATAGTGATTTAACAGTGGTATATCTGTTTCGTCTATCGTTGTTGTTTGCCATGCAAGATTAAAGGTATAAATATCCAAGGTGATAAATTCAAAAGCCCGGAAACACACACCTTCACATTTGCTTTTCAAATTCAAAAGTTGGAGAAATTTCACATTTCTTTAAGCAATCTTGGAAGGTAGACTTGCTGAAATTGTGCAACTCTGGATCTTGATTCACCACTGTTAAAATTTACGACTTAGTGCCTGCCATATTTTACCTCTAAACAGTGTTCATTGTTTATTTATACCCATGATCGTATGCGAATAATCATCTTAATGCAATAAATACAGCTTAGCTGGCTGACCTGTCATCATCTGTGGCCTATATTCGAAGCGATAAGCAATGCACTACATTAAACAAATATGGTGGTCCTGTATTGTAGTTTTACGGTATGTAAAAGAAGCTCAAGCCTGATAAAGAGGCCTCTGAGCAAAATTTCCAGTCTTTCACGCCCAATATAGAATGAGACGCTAAGGACCACAGCAGTGTCCTTAAATAAAACTCAATTTAATTTAGTACTTGCAACTCCTTGTGAGGATGACTCAAGTATGAATGAATTGAGGTAACTAGTTCCAATAAGTGACCAATGCTGTGAACACGTAGGTAATGTCATCCAAGCATGGTAACCATCTTGTTACTTTAGTAACCGTTGTTGATAACTAGTTACTCGGTATTCATTACTTTGCTTAACATTATTGGATAACAATTTTGTAATGGTTACTTTAGTAACCATTATTGCATTGTTACCCAATAACATTACTGAAATAACAATTACAAAGTAACTAGTTACCCAATAATGGTTACCACAGTAACAAATATAAAGTAACTAGTTACCCAATAATAGTTACAAAATTAACAAATAGAAAATAATTAGTTAACCAATACAGTTAAAGTAACGATTACAAAGTAACTAGTGACCCAAAACTAGTTACTTTGTAATCGTTACTTTGGTAACTTATTGGGTAAATAGTTACTTTGATAACCATTATTGGATAACCAGTTACTTTGTATTTGTTACTGTGGTAACAATTATTGGATGACCAGTTACTTTGTATTTGTTACCGTGGTAACTGTTATGATGTAACCATTACGTTATCTTCTGCACATCCCTACTCTGAATGCTTTCCTTGATGTCGCAGCATTCATAAACTTTTCATCTTTCTACCAAAGTCATGCACTGTGCTTGAAAACAACATTTCAATGCAGCCTTTGTTATTAGTATATTTTGGCTTGTACAGAATGTATAAGTTCACATCATAACTTCTTCATTCAACTAACAAGAAGACACACTCCCTTCTACACTATCTGCCATGACTAGAACGCTGACCAAAACTAAATGTATTAACACAGCGGCACCAAGCCAAGCAACAATAATAAATCACGTTGCAAGTAGCGGTCGTCAAAGCTCAAGAAATTCCAGTTTATTCATGACCTTGAACTTGGCTGCAAATGATCCCACTGCTCAAGCCATGAAAACGAATTTCTTTAAATAATGGGCTGCACATAAAAGACGAATAAGTTTTTAAGAGCATATTTTAAGGTAAAAAGACATTGTAATAGCACTATTGTGAGTCAGTTTATTGTCACTACATTACTTACATTTTATAAAAATGGGACATATTTAGATAGCTCAACTGCTCACATCATCAACCTGTTGCCGAGTTCCTTGGCAGTTATTCAAAATTGAAGACTAAATCGTATTTTCAAAGTGATTTATGTTCTCCCATACTGTTAGTTTTTCAGAAGTGCAGATTCCAGATCAATTTCATGGTCTTCTTGCCAAAAATGAACTGCTACTGCAGGTTTTTCTTCCTGTGATGTTCCTTTGCTTATTTACTCTTTGGTTTTCCAATATAGATTTTGTTGCAGTTAAGTGGTATGGTTTGAGGTTTGATATATAGTCATAACTAAAGGATTCAGGACTATACCAGTTTGACTGCAATAAAATCACACATGGAGTGGGCGATAAATAACATAATAAGTACTTATGTAATCAATGATAGGTCTTAACTAAAAGTAATTCAAGAGGAGGGATTTAAGCAGAAGGGGGGACAGTTGTAGGTAGGGTTAAGGATATAATTTAAGAATTTTTTTTTTAATAAAATCCATGTTCTTTAGTGTTTTAATTTTTTAATACAATTGACATACTGTATTTGTTTTACTACATACATTATTTGATATGTAATGATAAATAATGTATGTACTGAAATATCTTTGTCAAAATAGTAACCAAATTTGAAAGTGTCAATATTATAGTCACGACTTTCTTACACAGTTATTGGCAGAGAACTTTTTTCTTCAGAATTGTAACTGGGCATCGCATAACAAATCAACATTTAGGGGTATCAGTCAATTTCTGATAGTATGGAGACATCTTTAGCATTGAAACATAAATGGCACACAAAGAAATCAAAATCTGGGACGTGTACACATTTCTAATGAAATAATTTGTCACAGACTGAGCATTGTAACACATTCTCCCTGCATAAAGAAAACAGACTGCTATAAGCGCCATTGATACAAGTTTTGGTGAAGCTTGTGTCTCTTTATATCTTGATGGTTATCTTTACTTTCCTGATATTCAATTTCTTGTAACTTACTCAAAGATTTACTTTTCAGTTTAGCCATCAGCTTTTGTATGTTCTCTCTCATTCTTTGCATCCTCTGCCTCTTTTTCTTCATTTCCTTCTGCACTTGTAATAACAAATGGCAGTGTTTCTATCCGACATGCACCTTGCTGGAGATTCAGGCCAGTGCAGGATTATAGCTGAGGGAGAAATTCTTAGTTTCTTTACAGAGTTTCTGGCTTCCTTGGTGTAATAACGTTTGCTTTACATTTTTCTTTTCAATTTGCACATCAATGCTTTCTATTATATTCTTGTTAACAACTAGCTGTATATCGCTTTCAATTTCTTCATCTGCTCCTAATATATAATTAATTAGTGCGTTGAAATGCATGTCATTTATTGGAACCTTCTTTCCATATTTTAAACAGAATAAATAATTCTGCACTGTTCTGAGCATTTGTAGTCTCTGGTGTCAGGTTTCTAAATTTCTCCATTTTCTCTCCAATATTTTTAAAGCTGGCCCTGTAGCACCTGCCTGCTGTGCAAGGGTTCCTGTATTTGATTCCCAGCTGGGAGTGGGTATTTTTCTATACCCAAGATTATTCTCTATCCTCCCCAGAGTCTGGAAATTGAATGTTTGTGTGATCTAATGATTAAAACCCAAAGTTTACTAGAAACCCAGTGACAAGCAAATGTGAGTTAACACCATTGCCTATAAGCAGTAATATGTTCCGAACTATAGGCCGCCAATAAGACCATTGTAGTTAAGGTGGAATACAAATGGCACTTAAAAGAAACTTAGTTTTAAAAGTTTCATAATCCAATTTTGATACTTCATTTGCTGTATCAGGTGCTTTTTGAGCTGTATAGGTGTTAGGTGCTCCCTAGGCACTTAATTTAATTAACAGTATCTACATCCCATGGAAACAAGTCACCTGGAAACTATTTCTTAGTTTCAGACTTCACGTAGGTAGTTGAAGAGTACATTTTCCAAAACTGGGCAGAATTGTTCTTTAGTTAAGTCTTTGGTTGGATTACCTTTACGTCATCCTTCTTTAATTGGAAGATTCTTGTTGCATTAGGATATAGTGTGGTAAGCACTGTTCTAACTTCAGTGCAAGTCAGCCTGACAAGTAAGATGTGTTTAATGTCCAACAAATAGTATCGCTAAGTTTAATTCCTTTCTTCTTCAAATGAAATGCAAGTATGTTTGCAATGTACTCATAAAATAATTCTGCTTGCATCTACCCTGTGTCACTGTGACCTAGTACCCATGATTGTCAGAGAGTTTAAAATAGCTGCTGGAATTCTCTTGTATGGGAACGCAACCACTGGATGTATAATTTCTCCAGAAGCAGAACTATGATTGAAGTTTTAGAGCTCCCTTGTTCAACTTCATAAACATTCTTGTCACCTTTAGGCATGAGCACTTTTGAATTGAAGGATTCAGTACAAACAGGTTTTATCTGCATTGAAGACTCTCGTTGGATCACTAAATACTTTGCCAAGGTTTTCTTTTTCCACATACTCTTCTATGAGGTAGAATCATTTCCTTAGCTCTTTATCAGCGACACAGCTGCTTGCAGATGTAACCACTTCACTTGTCCTAATTGACATCTCAGGATGCCTCCTTAAGAAGGCTTTATACCATCCAACTCCTGGAGTATTTTCTTTGAAAGGATTGGGTGTCTCATTTAAAGTCGGAAGTCCTTTCTGACTAGATGCTATAATCCTTTGGCAAGTACACTTTCTTTCTCCTTTGTTAAAATAGGAGGCAGTCGCTTACCTAGAATTATATAGCAGCTCTAGAAAGTCCGTAATTTTTTTTGCTGCAACATTCTTTGATCACAGCCTCCAGAACTTATGAATATTTGGTCACACCTGTACCTTCAGTGCTTTTCCGTGGAATTGGATTTATGATCTACACACCTTAAAGAAAAAGAAAACAACAAAACTTCAGTAGTGAAAGAAGGAAAAATGTGATTTTTGATTGGTATGCCAACAATTATATCATTATGATTAATTGGAAGAAATTGGTACACCCTGCCAATAACTGCAAGGAGTTCACATAAAAGCACCTTAAATGTATGGAATCGATTCTCTTTGTGAGACGTGTTGTTTGCTAAAATTCTCTGGGAGTGCTTAAAAATACAGTTGTTGGTATCGATTGCCAATTGTTGCAAAATGTAATTTTGTTTGTTACAGTTATTGGTTGGAACTGAACAGACAGTTGCACAAGTTATGCAATCTTTACTTTAGTGTAACATGCAGTTGGATTCAGAAATAAAGAAGAAAATCTGTGTGTCCTTAATTTTTTCTAAGTGGTTGCTTTCAAATACACATGACCAAACAGGAAACATTTTTGCTGCATGTAAGAGCACATTTGGGGAAACTCGGAACTCAGAAGGCCAATATTGCCCACCAAATTATTCCCAAGAAAACTGAAATGTCCCCATTTCCTTTTCACTCGAGTAAATGGCTTCACTGCCAATAGCTGCCAGTGTTGCCCGAATGAAGTCATATTAACCTATTTAGGTGCTGTAGTTATATAGGAGAAACTGGCGACATTTTGAGGTTACCAAATGAATGTTGGCAACATATGGAAACAATGTGAAACTGAAGTAGGGGTTTAGCCTTTAGCCTCATATCCTATAGCTACGCACTGCTGTCACTTGCAACTACTTTACTCCTAATACAAAAAATGCCCTCAGCTACGCTTTGTGGCTTAGGGCCCTAAATATATAACTCCATGTTGGCAGCACTCCATACTTTCTCCTATGTTTGGATTGCCAATGTAGGCAAGAGAAGGATGGCACAAGCAGTAATTTGAACTGGTACCCACGTACAGGAGTATTTCCCAACAAAATGGAAACTAAACCAATAACAAACAAAGATCTCGGGGATCTGAAATGTAAACAGGAAGAAAAATCTGAATTTGCAGCTGAGAAAACCACTATCAGTCTGGGAGAAAGTCAATTTTTTTTATTCACGCCAAGCGACAACCTCGGCAGGAAATTCTTTGAGAAACTACCAGAGATGACAATAGCAACAGGTTGATGATGGGAACAGTTGAGCTCTCGAAAGATGTCCCATTTTTGTAGAAAGCGATGTAGTGTCAATAAACTGACTCACAATAGTGCTGTTAAGTACATCACTCTACATAAACTTCCAGTTAAGAAAACTGTGTTATATTGGAACCAATACGGTACATTATTCCGCTTAGGGCTGACCTCAGATCATTTGGTGTGCACTGTAAGCAGATGTTACACAATATATCCTTATAAACTTTAGCTTAATGCACTACGTATATTGTAATGTATCATTTCTTAAAACACATTCCCAATACTACACCTTGTGTTCTGCGGCCAGCATTCTTCCAGGCTTTAGGTCCATATTGCTGTAATGATGTGGCCCAAATAGACTGCTATATTGAGGGGTGGAAGTGGTTTTATGTAGAATTTTCTTTTCTGGTGAGCTTCAGTAGTAAATCTAGTATACACAGTTGTGTAATTTACAGGTGATCTGAGCTATGTTAATAGCAATCTTAAATAGGCAATAATTTGGTGATAATGGTAATGTTTAGAAATGGGCCTTAAAGTGGTCGGTAAAGAAACAAAATATTTGTTGTAATTTACTTCAAAAAGAAATACATTACTATCATATCGAAGGGAAGAGGACCAAGCCATTACGTGGTTCCTAGTTTGAGAATGAAAGTGATGTTCTGGTCTTTTTGTAGTTTTTAGTAGTTTTTCATTCCAGGTGTGTCGATCTAAAGCTGTTTGATGCAGAGCACAGTGGCAAGTGCCATTAATACAAGTAAAGGATTTGAAGATTCCATGTGCCTCACTTTTAACACTAGTGTGCTTTTTGGTATGTATGAGCAAATAAAAGTGCACTAAAGTCATGCCATTGTTACTGTGAGGCAATTGTTGCTTTTGTGATATGTCCAGTGCTTTTTGCCTTTGTGAAACTTTGCTCCCGTATTTTGAGTGCTTGGTTCTTTTGAAATTTGAGTTGAAAACTTGTTTGAAAATATCACTATTTTACAGTTCTTTTCTGTGTCTCATTAAACCTATCCATTAAACACAAAGAATTGAATTTACTCATAGCTTTAATTTCATGACAAAATGAATGAGGTTTGAAGCAAATTAAATTGATGTTTGCAAGTGACAAGATTTATGTTTGACTAGAACAGAATAGGGAGGAGGGGAATTGCATTGTTATAATGCCCAACTTGCTCAAGATTTACGTTAAATGAATTAGGGCCGATGTGTTAAGAACACACTAACACCTTGTTTGCTAAAACTCTTGCACTTCATCGAGCTTTTACAGAGATTTGTCAGCTAACATCAAAAGACAACTGCAAACAACGGATTCCGAGAAGGCAGAACAACGCAGCTTGCACTCCGATGCAGTTGTCTACACATAGCAGGGCTCTCTGTTTCAGTTGCAGACAACTAGCCATATTCATGGAGAATTCACTTGCTGCTTTCCTGGTTGACGTTAGAATTGCAATGTCAACTGATAAATGTAGGTGCAGAGAAATTGATTTTTCACTGTTTGAAAAAAAGTTAGTTAATTATAAAACTTGATTCTAAGTATAGAGAACTTATCAAGTACAATAAAACAGGCTTCTACTGGGAATATACTTGAATTATTTTTACACACTGAAAAAATTGGATTAAATTTTAATGATTGCTTCTTAGAAGATCTTATTTTTTTGAATAACTTATTGTTTTGCATACCTGTTTTTCAAATTTGTTTATCATATATAACAATGACTCAAACATTTAGATACTCTGTTTACCCCTAAAATTTTTACAAGCTATACAACATTTCCAGCATTATGAAGATTGTTACTTCATAATAGGGGCTCGGGGAGGCTAAGGTTAGAAATACAAAATCTGCTATATCTCATTCCCACTTCTGTGAATATCATTGAATTGCCTTTTCATTATTATAAATAGCACAGGAATTTTATGTAATTACAGCTCTAAGAGTTAAAGGGGAGAATTCAGCATAAAAAAATCATCTAGATCGTTGTACAATAACTTCATAAAGAGTACAAAGAATAAATTTAATTAAATCCTTATACGAAATTTAAAAAGCCACCTGTCTAAGATAAGGTGTAGCAACTAATAATAAACACAGCTTCAGTTATAGACAAATAAAACCAGCAAAGATGTTATTCTAGACACAATACACATTTTTACTGCAATATGACTTGATGCAATATTGGTATTTTGTCAAAGCTTATACTGGAATTTTCAACCTTCAAGCCAGTAGATACCCTGTTTAAAAACCAGTTAAGTTAAAGGAGAAGGATGCATCCTGCGAGAAAATCTGCAAGGAATTTAATTTTCGTGTACATTTTTCTCCCAGGTCCAGTAAGCAGCTGTAGCAATTTAATGGTAAGATATGTAAAATACAGCACTAAAAAGTCATATGTGAAGAGCGAACAGTTTAAAACTGTTGGTAGACACTATGGAAACTAAAGTGGAGGAAAGTGTGTTTTCACTGATTAAGGATCAAGCAGACTAATTCACTTCTTGAAGCATTTGCTTTGGAAACTCCAACACTCATCTGTGATTAAATGAAAAGTGGCCAATAGCATAAAATCTCACAATAATTAACACCTGTAGCATAGGAGAAGGCAAGCTTTCGTTGGTAGTATTCTAACCCCTCTCATATTTCCTCTACAACCCTGTTCACCTTTGGGCAGTCTGTATCACTTTAAACAAAATCTCTTGCAGGTTTCCATGGTTCTTCGATTAGGAAGCCCATAAAAAATTCCTGATGCAGTAACTCCAGCTTGGTTTTTAGCAGCCACTTTCCAATATAGGTTAATCACTTTAACATTGTGTTAAAATTGAACATTGGTGGGTGAAACCAGCCCTGGGATGTTACTATACCTGTTTCACTGCAAGTTCAAAGTAGAAGTAAACAAACCTTATCACTCTGCCAAGCACCACATGGAGGGAACTAAGTACCTGTAAGACGAAATTGCTTTAGAATGTGAGTAAGGCTTGGAGATCATTAGTTTTTAAACATGTTGTTTGTCTTATTCCTATATTTTGCGTTACATCCTAAACATCTAACAATTGATATTAAGAGTAGACAAATAAGGGATACTACCTGAACAATCCAAGCTCTACCTATATATCTACTATTCCACCTGTGAAAATACTGGATTAAACCGTTAACTTTAGGTTTTCATTTAATGAATAATATAAGTATACCACTTTTACTTTAAATTTTAATCAGTCAATGGGCTGAAAATATAACAGAAAACAAATGCAACTCGAGCAACAGTTCTGCATCACTAATAATAAAGCTCAATTATTACAAAGCACATTCATTGTTGATTAAAGGTTGACACTTTTCACAGAATTTTTTTAAAAAAGCCTTTTCCATATTTATTTTTCTATACAGTGACAGGATTCTCAGCCATGACACTCCCGAAAGTAATACATTTTCAACACATGCACCACGTGGCAAGGGAATACACTGATAGCAGCAGTGTGCCTGTGCACAGCTTCATAAACCCTCTTCAGTTATATGCGAATCTGAACAAACACATTTTGTTTTATAAATTAAACTGCTATAATAATGGGTTTTTTAAATTTCTCTGCACAAGAATAACTAAAAATGTTACAATTTGAACTGAACTGTTTTAGTTTGCCCTACAGCCAATGAGGCACTACTGTGTCATATGGTTTTGTTTACAACTCCTTTGAACTTAGAGTGAAACCACTTTAGTTCCGACTCATTTAAAATAAGTTTAAAACCACATAAATGTAGCTAAAATTTCATTTAAACACAGTGATATCGGCTCTCACTGCCAAGCTACAGTGTTCAAGAATTATGTTGGCCCTCAATGGCCTGAGAGTTGCATGCAGTGGCTCTAGAATGCCTGGCATGTTGAGAGTAGAGTGATACAAATTTATCTCCTCTTCTTATGTGCTAAAGTCATAGGACTTGCTATTACAAATTACTTACGACACTTCACTTATCTGTTTTAAAATAGAATTTAGAAGAATATATTTTGCAATCAGTCATCGCATCATCTTTTTCTTTATTGACTTGTTTATTTGCATCATGGAGCTATTGCCGCTAGCTGATTAATCGTTACAGCATCTACTGGAAGTAATTTGTTGACATAATCAATTGGCAGTATTTCAGAATGTATCTAAGTGATCTCTCTTCTCAAAATAAATATTTTCTCCCAAATCATTAAATCTATAAGTCCATTTAAATGCTTTAATAATTTAATTTAATTTCTGGATTTATTTCATGATTAAGTGACCAAAAATGATGTGCTGCAGCTGACTTGTCCATTTGTTTGTATTTCTGAAATGATCCTTTACTCTGGTTTTTAAATTGTGTTTAGTTTTTCCGATGTAAACTTTGTCACAATCTAAACAGTTTAGCTCATAAATTATAGATTTTTATTTTGGGAAATTTTACCTTTATTTTGAAAATCCTATCCATTTTTTTTATATTTATTTATTTTGAAAAACTAATATGCCGTATTCATTAACAAATGTTTGTGAATTCTTTTTGTTTTTTTTTTGTTTGCCCAAGGTTGATGATTTTTTAAATTTATAATAATCTTTTATTTTTTCAAGTGTAGAAATATTTTTAACAGCTTTCTGATATTTAAATTTCTCGGCCTTTTAATCTGTAAAATGAATATTGAAACCATTAATTAAAGCGGTATTGACAAAGTTAATCTTTTTAAGAGATTTCTATATACAGGTTGGATCATTCAAGTTAAGACTGCACAATATCTCTAAAACTAAGCATTGTAGAAAGAAAGAAATGTCTTTAATAAAATTTGCTTGATATTATAGGGGAAAGTAAATACCATTGGTTGTAGTGGTCATTTTAGGGTCAATTTAATTTGACCCTAATTGTAGGTTCCCATTTAAAAAAATTAAGTTGACCATAAAATGTCTATCATAATGTCCCCCAAACAAAACATGGCCAATGGCATTTTCTTTCCCCCATAACATCAAGCAACTTTTATTGAAGGTATTTCTTTCTGCAACACTTAGTTTTAGAGATATTTTACATTCTCAACTTAAATGGTCCATCCTGTATATATAAATTAAACTGTTAAAAACAGCAACACTTTGTGAAAAGGATTAAAACTCTTGTTTTTTTAATGTAATTATTAGCATGAGTTAATTTTCTATAAATGCCAAATTCAGTTTATTTTTTATATCTGTAAATCTAGGAAAGGGAGGATTTTTTTTTAATTTCTAATTTGAATTTTACAGCTTTACCTGGTAACTTTAAAAGTCTTAAGGCATTAGCAAAAAGATCATCTATGTATCTATACCAAGTTTTAAAAATGAAAGAGAATGCTTTAGTAAGTTGTATTTTAAAATACCTGAGGAAAAGATCTGCAAGAAAAGGTAAAAGTGAACTATAGAAGTTACAAGCTATTGGAATCCCCAAAAACCAGTTGTGATGTATTTCCCCCATTATAGTACAATCCCAGTTAATTTTGGTGACGTCAATAGTAAAGATACAGCCATAGTTGGTGTTAATTGCAGCTGTTGTGTTGGCAACGAAGGCATCATCTTGCAGGTATTAAACTATTTGGTTAAAAGCAAAGAATCCCCGTAGTGTAGGTGCCATTGTGTTCCACGTTGCATTTATTTGGAACTGTTTTAGAACTTTAAGTGTTCCACATTTTCTAACTTTTTTGTTTTTACAACACAATTTCGCATATAGTAGAGTAGTTGGTTATTGTTGAAACCCCCCCCCATTTGGGCGCAAGTAATAATATTCTTCCTTTAAACCAGATATATCTGGTAAATGGCTTATATTGTAAATGTTATGTAATGTTTATAAATTTTGAGTCACATCATCCATTTTAAGTTACACTGCCATTAAAATGGGTCAGGTTTATGAAAATGCATATCGCTATTTCCATAGGATATACTGACTGGCTTGAAGAAAATAGTAATGCCCATTGTAAGATTGGCAATACTTCATTTAAGTGTAATGTCATTCTTGGAAACTTCCATTAAATTGTATCCCCTTTACTAAGTGCCAGCCAGAATTTTTTACTTTGATTTGTACTTTTTACAATTTTCAATTTTTTATTGATTTAATGGCCTGCGGGTTGTCTTATATCCTGCTGGTGTCTTAGGATGGTTGAACTGTCACATACTTGATAAACAATAAATAAATGTAAATAACAGTACAGAAAGAAAATAAGATTTCAGTTACAAATTACAGTCAAACTTCAATGTATCGCTCCCAGAACTACTTTTTCCTGTATTTTTTATTCAGTTTATGCAGTACCAGCCACTTAACGTAAGTAAAAGCTTTATTCATCTTTGAGGTTTCACTTCTCCAAATTGTTCATTAAAACCTTCAGTCACAAATAAATTCTATGGTAGAAAAAGCTGAAATTAATGTGTGAGTACTTCTGGAGCAGCCTGTGCCAGCTGGAGTGAGGAATCCAGACAGCACTGTTCACACCCATTTGTGAAGGAGTCATAGATAATGTATGTGTGCCATTGGTTGTTGAAGCTGATTTGACTAACAGAGGCACAATCACTCATCCACTTTACTTTGTGACTTGGTCAAATGATTTTGCACTTCCCTATCAATTTTCCCACATTCATACTTTTTGTTACCCGCTCCCTCAGAAAACAAGAATCGAGGTTCAGCTATGTGTAATTTCTAAAATAAGACTGACAAAACAGACGAACCAACAAAGCATGTTATAAGAGAATATGGAAATGAAACAGCCTTGCCGACTGTTAGCAAGTGGGTGTTACTCGCACTAGCAGAACCCTGCACCAACTTTCTGGATTTAATTTGTGAATAAAGTTATCAGTAAGCACTGAGAGTAACGCCAGGTGATAATGTCTGAGGCCCACATTTGGGAGGTCCCAAGATCGATCCCTGGTGACTACCCACTCTGACCCATGAGTTTTTTGTGGTTTCCCCGGGTCAACAGGTTAATGTTGGAGTGGTTCATCTTCACGACTCTCCTTCCTCTCCATTTCCTTTGTCATCTGTTTGACAGTTGTAGGACCAGGCAATGGTGGCTTGTGCTCTGTAAGGTTTCTTCCCTGGCATTGCTGAAGAACTGCTCAAATAGGTCTCCAAGTGAGCTCCACCCCAAGGACCCAGGAGATTGGTGGCTTGTGCTCTGTAAAGGTTTCTTCCCTGGCATTGCTGAAGGACTGCTCAAATAGGTCTCCGAGTGAGCTCCACCCCAGGGACCCTGGAGATTGGTGGCTTGTGCTCTGTAAAGGTTTCTTCCCTGGCATTGCTGAAGAACTGTTCAAATAGGTCTCCGAGTGAGCTCCACCCCAGGGACCCTGGAGATTGGTGGCTTGTGGGCAGTGTCAGATGCATTCTATAAGGAGGGACCCCATCCGTGATTGCGCCCTTCCTACCAGGGGTCATATTGGAAGCAACAAGGGCTGTTACGGCCTGCTTGCAGTGCTCTGCCCCGGTTCTGGGGGCCCCTCCATCATGAGTGACAAATTGCAGATGCACATCTTGTCAGGTAATAATGTAATGTTTGTTCCGTAATGATCAATCTGACAATTTTCTGTTAATAAATATATTCCATAACTAATATCTCCTAAACAACATTTGTGCTCATTGAGTGCAGTGTGTCTGGGCCATTTATCTGGTGTTATTTCCCAAATAGGGAGTGATCAATTTTTGTAAAATCTTCGGTGTTTTCTTTTTAATGTTGCACTTATAAGATTCAGAATAGCTGTGGGATTTAATGAGATTACCTACAGGCTGTGGCAGAAACAATAAGCAGGTTTTAATTAAGGGTTATTTTGAATTTGGGTTTCTGTGTTATTGTGAATATGTGGCAGGAATGTGGAATCGACCTTTTAAATGACTTTGCCAGTTTGTATTCTCTCTGTGATGCGTTAGATATAGATTGTGGGACAGTGAGTCCACGTGTTTGTGCTGTTCCATCACAGAAATCCAAAGGCATTTCTACATGAACTGAATCATTTAAGGATGCCATTTGTTGTTGGGTGCAACAATGGAATCAAGAAGTTGCATGACAAACAAATCACTGCTTGGGCGACCTCGTTCTGCACATTGCACAAGTACAGGCATGTGTACAACAGTGTTCATGCCAGCCATGTCATTGCTTTACGCATATCAGTTCAAAGCTTTAGGTGAATCTTCAAAAACTGAAGCATGTTCTCCAAGAACTGTACTTTAAAATAATGTAATGGAAGTACGAATAAGTATTAGGAATTAAAATATTTTTTCATTTTAAAAGCTGCTTATTGTTTCTCAGCCTGTAATATTAAAAATTGGAATTTGTGCATCAATGAATGGAATCAAAATTCGTTGTATAACACACATGTTGAAAGGACAGAATAAGGAGTTCTCTTATTAGATGTGAATTCAGATCCTGATTTTCTGCACATGTCAAGTTTTTAGGTTGAACGTGCTGATTGGGTGGTTCTCCCAGAAAAAAAATCTTCCTTTTTAAGCTTTGAGCGAAGAAGTAAAAGAAAAGTTTGGAAGTTCCAAATTTGCGCAAGTAGTAGGAATAGGAATAAGAAAGTTTATTTGTTAACCCAGGCCATACAAGATAATAACTCTACGTTCTGAAACTACTAGCTCATGTTAACGTACTATCATACTTGTATAATTAATAAACTAGTTTGTGCTACGTACTTCAGTTCAATTTACCGACCAGATCCATTTCTTTTTAATCCTAAATAAGAACTCTCCTAAATTAATAATCTGAGATTGTTTACAAAATTGTTTTTGAATTACTAGTATTTTTGCCATCTTCAACCATTTATTTTGGATAAACTCTTTTCTCTAGATATCCATGTCTTTACATTGTAATAAAATATCGATTGCATATTCTTTATCCCTGCAAATACCTTCTTTTGATCCCTATTACACTTCTCAATGTATATCTGCTTTCCATCATTGCCCATACTTTTTTGTCCATATCTTCCAAATGACATCTAATTCCCACACAAGTAGTAATAGACAGAGAATGTACAAGAGTGGATCAAATATAAAGTGAATATTCCACAGTGGTTCAGACATTGAGAAAACTGGTTTGTTACCTTAATGACTGCCCATTAAGGTAACAAACCATCTACATCTACAGCAAGTCGCTTCTCTCACCAGTAGTGCAATGAGCGAACAGGAGGTGCACATGTGTGTTGAGCAGTGCATTATCATAAAGTTTCTCACCAAAGTTTAAAGGCCAACACTACAGTTGCAGTTTGGGAGAAACACTCTTGAAGATCCAAGTGAATGAATGATTATCAGTTGTAGAAAACAAGACCCTCTCATTACTGCGGAAAGCAACAGATGTCAACAGAAAAAGTGCGCACAACTGGTTTTAGGTACCATAGAGGTGTTTTGATGGCAGACTGTTTTCATAAAAGAAGAATAGTAAATGCTGCAGGCTTAAGGTGTAAACAAAAGCTGCTTATTGTAGCAAATGGGCCAGCAACCCATCTGAGACATTTTTCTATGTTACAAAGCAAGACTACACATGGCCTCGTAGAAGCACCAGAGCACCCAGGGATGTGAGCCCAGTTTTTCCATAACAACACATGAAAGAAGTGAAACGTGCTATACAGCTGCCAGTTAAGTAGAATATGAAATGATACGTGGTAATCTGTTGAATTGTTGTGAGTCCCAGCGTATGGAGGAAGGCAAAGTTGTCGTGTAAGAGTAGCAGCTTTGTCAACGTTAACCACTTCAGGGCTTTCACAGCGTTGGTAAAAGAAATCATAAGGGTTAGCCAGAGTGCCACCGGGCACATATATGATAAGTGGGAGGTTTTCCGGGTTTCAAAATGGGTAGGACTGTAAAACATTTCCAAGTGATGGGTAAAATGCCTGTGCAAAAAGTAGTTATAAAAAAAATGAAAAGCTGCTCGTGCCAAGAAGGTGGCTACTACCAGAGCATCACATAGGACATCTTGTCGGGACCTGGAGAAATGGATTTGGTACCAGATAAGGCAACAGCAACTGTGTCTGGTACATATATAACATATCAGTCTGTACATCTTATGAGTCAGGCCAGCTTAACAGTGAGTTACACTAATTTACAACGTAAATTACACTCATATAGAGCATGTCGGAGCTAAAACTCATAAATCAATGTTATTTACATTCAAAATATTTATATTTAGTATTTACAAAACTGCATTAACTTTTTGAGTAAAATTAGTAGAACAATTTATTTTTTTGAATGAACGATATCCCCTCCTCTGTATAGAAGGTGTGAGTGATAAGGTATCTTTTTAATGCTAACTTGAATTTATTTTTATTACTTTTCAGTTCCTTTAAATATATGACGAAATGAATTAAATACTTTTTGGAATACTGTGTCTGGTTTGTTTGTTGTATATATATATATCTGAATTTTTGTGAACACTTCTGAGTGATTGACTACAATTAAAAGTAGATCAGAATATACTCGCAGACTAATGGTAAAATTCTAAAGTTTTGAATACTGGTTTACAATGAGTTGATTGTTTTACACCTTATTAATTTTTTTTTTTCCAAAATCAATATTTTTTTGGCATCTACTGAATTTCCTCAGAATGTTATTCCAGAAGTCATAATTGAATGAAAATGAGCATAAATTACTCTTTTAGGATGCTTCGATTTGTAACACAAATTAATGATATGTTTGCAAAACATGTAGAGCTTAGTTTTGGTAGGATGTAGTCAATATGGTCTTTCCAGTTCATATTATTATCTATAATAAGACCAAAACATTTTGCTAAGAGGGATTTCATTGGCTTCATGTTTAAACCTTATGTCTGAAATGGTTTTATTTTTTGTGCAAAAATGAATTTACTTAGTTGTTTTCAAAGTTTATATGAATTTTGTTACTGTCAAACCATTTATTTAGCATACTGAAAATGCTATTAGATAACTGAGAGGTGATTGATTTTGTGTCATAATTATAATACTTGTATCATCTACAAAGGGAACAGGATGAGTATGTTTATTTATTATTCTGGGGGAGATCATTGATATACACTAGAAAGAATAATGGACCCAGAATCAAACCTTGTGGAACACCATGCTTTATTTCAGACCATTGAGAGTATGTTTTGCAATTATCTGCAGAATTTATTATGACTTTTTGCTGTCTTTTGATAGGTTACAGAATATTCTTAGTGAGTAACATTTATTATCAAGGTATTTCATTAGTTAAGTTGAAAGTGACATCATTAGTCGGCATGGTTTTCCTATATCCAAACTGTTCCTTTGCTAAAGTAATATTTTTATTTAGATGGTGATGCATTCGTTTGAACATTAGTTTTTAAAATACTTTGGAGAAAGCGGTTAGTAACAATAATGGTCTATAGTTTGACATTTGTGTCTTTTGCCCTTTCTTGTATAGTGGTTTACAATAGAATGTTTTAACTTGTCTGGGTATGTTCCTGTTCAAAATCTAAGCTTGTTTTCTTTAAATATTAAATGACTTCCACATGTTTGGATACTGTAACAGTAGATTTTCTGCTAACTGAATATAGGTAATACTCATTAAATAATGTTGCTCTCTGTTGTATTCTTTGGTGGTGATTTACTGTATTTTCTTTTATTTCATTTTTTGAGTGATGTTTACCAGTTACTTTTTATAGTTTTCCATATTGTAAATAAATTTTCCCTTGTGGCTTCAAGAGATCCGCAGGCATCGAACCTTGTGAAAGCACAGATGGTGGGGGGAAGAGGTGCAGAATCTAGGATACACAATAATAAAGTTGGTGAGAATCTCAAGAAAAGTATGCAAATACGTATGGAGTATATTTCAAAACATTCAGTGTATTTATGGAGGCTTTTGGAACCAAATAATATCCCGACGTTCCAAAAGAAATGCGAAAATTATCCCAATTAATATTAGTAAAGAGTGCCGTGCGGTGGGAAGAGCTTCAATGCTGCAGGAAAATTGAGTCAAAATTGATTAATCCTAAAGATTTCTATTGCTACTCAAAGGCGAAATCCTGAATCGTAGGAGCTGTGCCAGGAGCAGGAGTATTGTTAAGTAGAGGATGATTCAAACAAATGATGGCGTGTTGAATTATGCATCCTACGAGATCTGCTCCTTCCCTCGTGTTAAGAGAATCTCCTCAGAAAAAACGTGTTGGGGATTAGAGCCACCCAGAAGAACAAAAAGTGCCCGAAATTGGTGAAAAATGTATCCCATTGCACCTCAGTAGGACGAGAACGAGGATTATATACTGCTACTAGTGTGAAGATGATGTAACAATCCCTACTTGTATATTTGGCGGAGTGTAAGAACCAGACTGTTGTATACGCTACAATAACCATCCTCACGATGCGATGTGAGGCTTCAACCATGTTCCACAGAAGTCCGCTACATGGATTAGAAACTTACAATGTAAGCTTCTAGCGTTCTACTGTAAGAAATTGTTCGTTTTTCGAAGAGTACGGAGGTACCACACGTAAAATCCGTAAGTATCCTCCGTGAGTATTTAGTTGACCCGTAACTTTACGTTTTTTAGAATATGCCAACGGAATGTGAACTGGAGTACCAGGGTAACATGCTAGCCTCCAGTTCCAGAGATCGCGGATTCAAGCCCGACGGAGGGCGATGGATGTTTTCGGGGTAAAAATCCTTAGCATGCTTCCTTCGGAAGGGAAGTTAAAGCCTGTGGTCCCATGTAGATTTACGGCACGTAAAAGAACCTCAAGCCTAATAAACAGGTCTGAGAAAAATTACCGGTCTTTCACGCGCGATATAGAATGTGACGCTAAGAACCATAGCAGTTAAAGGCGTAAAAATAACGATAAAAGAAACCTATCAGGAAGAAAATTGCCCTTAAAGAGGTGCAATTGCACGTAGACTACCCAGGGTAGAGATTGCTAGCCGTTTCAGTGTGGTCAAGGTATTTGTGCGCGGAGAAAGAAATGTTACGAGTTGTTACCAATCTATTAGCTTGCAAAAAAAACAACAATTTTGAGTAAGCATGATTCGTTGGATTTCAAGTTGGCATACCCTTTCAGAATAGTTTGTTGCATTGGCTTAATACTGACCCTGGGAATGAAGACAACAATAGCAGATGTACATGAGGTAAGGGAATGTTCACCGCCACAACCCACACACGGAGAGTTACTGCAAACTACCGCTGAAATGTGACCATATCGCAGAGTTAACACAAAAAGGTAGGGCGGGCACATAAGGTTCTATTGAAAGTGAACAGTAATACAAATATACTCTCTCTGGAAGGGGTGGTGCCCGCCAAGTAAACACTTAAGAAACGGTTGGAAAATGTTGCCGTTCACTAAAACTTTTGTTTAACCGACAGACCCGACTTACCTGGAAGCGCCCACGAGCCTACAATTATAGTAATATGTGTGACTGCTGTCTGTTCACTTGAACAATGCCCTGTTTATATACTTGATCGATGGTTATAAAACTGGTTAAACGATATTCTGCGAGCAACAGAGTATTCGCCATAACGCCGTCCACAAGCATAACCATCACTTTACGACTGCCACTGGGCCGTATTGTCACACCCAAAAATAAACAGGGATAGAGCACTCGCATAATTTACGTAACTTATTTCAAAGTATAATGGGGCCTGACATAGGGACATAGCTTTATATACTCACACTAGCTATGAAATCTTTCACATATGGTAGCCTTTCTTGCATTGGTAGGGATAAAAGGAAATGTGCTCTTAAAGACTAGACCATTTCAAACAAATAGGCACATTTATGGTAAAGGTATTGCATGTGTTACCTCAATTTTGGTAGATATCTCCCATGAAGCAGCGTATCAAAACGCTTCATTATAAAAAACGAGACGCTGCTTCGTGTAGGTCATGGAGGTAGAGTACATATGGGAGAGAGTGCTAAACTGACTTACGAATGAAATCGAGCCGCCGTGTACACAGAATACGCCATATTGAACGTGCAGAGTGGAGATTATGATTCTAGTGAACTGCAATGGAATTTGAGGTGAAATTATGGGAATACACTGAGTTGTAATAACACCCACAGGTCTAAGGACAAAAGTTGTTCACCAATGGCACTGGGGATTAATTGATCTGCATCATTTTCCCTTTGGCTTCCCAATATAAAGTCTGTAAGTTATCACTTTTAAGGCCTTTGCATCTGTCGAGATATTTTGTTCAGGATGATATCTTCACAGAGAATGCACTTGGGTGTAGGTAGGCATCGTATCTTGTAGAAATGTTCTGCGAGGCAATCGTGGCCAGTTGCCATCCTAAATAAGGCCACTGCATTCTTCCTTGGCATTTTTTGTATATCAACTCTATCTTTAATATTCCTATAATTTTATCTTTTAATTTATCTTCTTCAAGTCTCTGCTGTCTTTTGAAATGTTGTTTAATGTTATTTAATTGTTTATTTATTTCTATTTGTCCTACAGGTTTTATTTGTTGTATTGCACCTTTCTTTGCTAATTGATCCGCATTTCATTGCCCAAAAGTCCGACATGAGCTGGTATCCATTGTAGAGTGACATGATTTCTAGTTTCAACTGCTTTAATTAGGCTTCTTATTTCTTTAATAGTTCTTGTTGTTTTATTATTGTAATTTACTATTCCATCTATGGCTGATTTTGAGTCTGATAAGATGAGGACATAAGCTAAGGTAGTCATACGTACTAGGTACGCAAACAGCACAGATTCTGCATCCTTTAAATTATTGCCGTGCACTTCACGTGTGTCGTAAGTTATAAATAATTTCACATATGAAACATGATACATACGTACTAAGCAGATTGTATTCTCATTTTAATATTTAAAGTTGTTAGAAGCGAAAACCCTTAAGATACAGCAGCTTTTTTAGTATAATGTTGCAGACGAATATTACAGCTGAGGTCTGTGGAATAAAATATAAAGTTCTTAAACGAAAGTTAAGTCCCTTCTATATTCAGCTTTCCTCCTCATTGTTAAAAAAGACATTTAAACGAAGAATACTGAATGGACCATCAACTGTGGTTTGTTCCAATAGGGACCTAGTATACTGTTTGTGTAGAGGGAGATAAACACTGTCGCAATTGTTGAGTAAGCACCCCATTAACAGCACATATTAATACCGTGCTAATCTCAAGTCCCATTTAATCGCATTGCTATTTAAGCCTATAATGTAGAGATTTTTTTATTTGCTTGGCCGTAGCGCTATTAAAGGTATACGGCCACATTAATTGTTAGACGCTGCAACAAATGTAACCATTTCTCAGAAACAGGGGATCGGTGAAGGTTACACTGCATCACAGGGAAAGGAAAATGTGGAAAACGGAGAAAAAAACACATGAAAGAGTAGAGGGAAAGGAACAGGATGCGTACCATCAGAAAATTTCCATCCACACATGCAGACAGGCGTACGCACGGACAGTACGAAAAAGCAAAGATAAAAGTTAAAACGTATAACCGCAACGCTGTAGGTGACGAGAATCTGCAAATCGTTTAAAGACGTCAAATAATTCACTGGCACAGGAAAAACCAAATGTAGTGAATATAAATTGGCGTAAAACCTCGTGACACTGTGCACCATATGATAATCTGATATAAGATGGTCGACAGTGGCCTCCTGACCACAGGAGCATTAAAGTATCGATCCGGAACAAGTACACAACGTGCCGCAAGCATCCTGGCAAAGAATGTGTGGAGGTAAGCCCAAATATAATGCAGTGTTGATTTAAATGTCAAACACGAGGTGCAAGACACTTTTCTGAATCTGAAACACCAACTATGAAAAGTAATTTTATTTTTTAAACGTAATCGTCAAGATACAGGTTTTTACGGGACCTTTGGTTTTAAGAAACTATGCACAATAAAAACTAAAGCTCATTACTTTTATTACTGATGTAGTTTTGACGAGAAAGGAACAGGGAACTGTTTACTAAAGCTAAATCAAAACATGGTTTCCCCAGGGGCCTACTACCGTAGGTACGGGATTGGCACTCCCGGGATCCCGAGCCACACTCTCGATTGGGTTCCTCTAAAAGGTATAAGGGCTTATGCCAAACGCCCAATCAACTTTGGTCCACAATTGTGTTTGACCAGTTATCAATTACGTCTCTGAAAACAGTCTGACGGATACCGCTGCGTGGACGGAGGAGGGGAGTCGCAAGGGGTGACTGGGTAATGCGTAACTACCAGCCCCTGAGTATCATGTAGGGCTGTGTTCGTATCCGCTGATAAAGGTCAGTCCCGGGAAGGGGTCGTTACACGAGCTGTTACACTCCTGAAGGTGATTGGGTCCCTCTATCTATAAATTAGGGGTTGAGACCCTAAGGTGAGCAAGGTCCAGGCCGGGAGTCTCACCTAAGATGGAGTGGCGACCAGGATGTGAGCATGCCATCGGAGACATTTGTAATGGTGGATGATTTAACCGCTATAGACATTTAAAAATCCCCCCAAAATTTAAAAGTCACTTTAAAAGGAGTAGTCGGATGTTGTGGTCCTCGCTACTTGGTTATATATAGAACCGAGGAAGGAAATAAGTTTACATGGGCGAACACTTCTATAGTAAAAGGGTCTCGATAGGAATGCCGGTCCTGTAAAGTCGTGCATTAGAAGTCGCAATGGCACGCTCCTGGTTGAAGGAAATTCAGCATCCCGGGCAGCGACTATTTCGAAATTAGCGTGTTGGCCAGCTATCCGATACGAGTCGAGAAACACAAGACTTTGAACTCCTCGCGCGGTGTGATAAAACACCTATGCATTGGACGGTATGTCCAATGAGGAAATTCAGGAAAATTGGAGCAAGCTATGTCAGCGATGTATCGCGTTCAGCGGAAAGAAAGAGGTGAGTAGTACCTACTCGTACCCTGTTCCTTACCTTTGATCGGGTAGATCTCCCTCAAAGAATTAAGGCAGGGTTATTCATCCCGAATCCGCTGAGGCGCTTTGGACACAAGTGATTACTGCAGTGGCGAAGCTACCTGCGATAACTGTGGAGACGTCTCTTACGATGGAGCATGTACATCAGCTCCAACGGGCGTTAACTGTAGCGGCGAACATACATCGAGTTCCCAAGATTGCTCCCGTTTTGCAGAGGAAAGAGTGATCCAACAGATCCGGGTTAGGAAGCAGGTGTTCTCAGAAGCCCGGAAACCCCTGCGCATCCGTCAAACCTCTGTCCCGAAGTCCGGTACCTATATATAGCTCAGTTGCCGCTAAAGCGGTACCGAGTCGGGAAATCGCAACTCAAACCAGTGATATTAACGGGGCCACAAGTTCAGAAAAGTTTATCGTAGCCAGATCACTTCCAAAGCCCACGAAATCAACATCTACATCTGCCAAATCTGTTACTGACAAGATCCCCTTAGTAAAGTCACTATCAAGACGATTGACCTCAAGTGCATAAACTATAATGCACCACAGATGAAGTCCAAGACCAGTTATAACGGACTTCTTTAAAGAAACCAAAAAGTCTGTACCCGGAATATCCAAGGGATATAAGAGTCCGCGATCATCTCCTCGGAGTTCCTCTTCTGACGAATCTTCTGGGAAGGACTCAGATCGCGATCCACGTCTTGGCTGTTCTCCATTTCCAATCGGTTCCCGACCCGATATTTTCTATTGCAAAAGGGTCCTCCCCGTGAAGGAGATGAAGCAGGAGGTCTCTGCCCACACTGCAAGAACAGTGAAAAAGAGGCAGAATGAATCTCCGCTAGAGAGGTTACCTGACACCAAAGAAAAAGATTAAATCAATTCGACCACCACTGTCCTCAACGTAGTCGACGTTTTCGGTTGAGACCTTATCCCATTATAATTACAATGGCTATCCTACAATGGAAGATAATACAAGAGTAATCCTTTGGTCGTATGTTTACAAGACACTAAGCTCCGTCCACAAAATAGTTTTCAAATCAAGTGGTATACCCCACTACGGTGTGATCTTATACCTGAAGAGAGCACTCCTGCGCACGGGGGCAATATGATGCTCATCGGAGATGATATATTCGTGGAATATGTATCCATGCAGTCTGACATCCAGCCAGTGGCTGTAAGGATTAAACTGCTATCCATCCGATTTACCGTTTGTAACATTTATCTACCTCCATCTGATGACCTCTCATTGATTTAGAATATATAGTTTCCCAGTTACCAATACCTTTCCTGTTGGTGGGAGTCATCAATGCCAATCACCCTCTTTGGGGCTCGCATAGGGCATGTGCGAGAGGCAAATTAATCGCCGATTTCTTAGACACGTATAACCTAGCTCTTCTGAACACTGGATAGCCTACGTTTCTTTTTAGACTCCAACACTTTTTCACGCCTTGATATAGTAGTTTGTTCAATACATTTAGAGTTCCCTACTGGAATGACATCTCTGATTTGCGCTCTAGTGACCACTTTCCTTTCTTATTAGTCTATTAACTTAAGATATATGTTCCACATGCCTACCTAGAGGATATTCTTTCTGCTGCTGAGCAAGTTATTCCACGGTCGACTGCCAACCCCGTCAATTTCCAGTCCCTTGGTGGACGGAAGAATGCCAAAATGCCCTCCGTGCTCGCAGGCGTGCTCTTAAGAGTTTTAGCGTCGCCCCACACTGAATAACCTAATCGAATAAAACAAAATGCATGCTAAATCTAGACGCATTATAAGGGATAGTAAAAAGTCATCATGGAGCAAATTTGTAGCTTCATTTAATCCACATACACCTGCTGTCGTTTGGGATAAGCTGAGGCTGTGGCAGGAAAATCGACCAACATGCCAATTGCTGGTCTTATAACAGCTGCAGGAGCGGCTGTTGACATATTTGACGTGGCTAACACATTTGGCTGTGGTTTCGCTCAAGCGTCTAGCTCAGATAACTATTCCTCCGAGTTCCTTCTTGTTAAGGCTCAAGGTTGCTGGTTTCGTTCAGGAAATCTAGAAGATTACAGTCGTCTTTTCACCATAGCTGAGTCAGAACACCCTCTTTCATCTTCGCGACTATCAGCAGCAGGACCAGATGGTATCCACGTACGAATGTTGCAACAGCTCTCTTGAAGGCAAGGATTTCGTAATCGAAGTCTATAATCGTATTTGGGTTGACGCCACTTTTCCAGAAAAGTGGTGGGAGGCATTGTCATAACCATCTTTAACCTGGAAAGTACCGTCGTCTTCCGTCCAGCTACCGTACCATTTCCCTCAGCAGTTGCGTTTCCAAGGTGATGAAATGCATGATCAGTGGACGGTTGGTATGGTGGTTGGAAACTCACAACCTGTTGACAAACACCCAGTGCGGTTTTCAAAGTCACCGTTCAACAATGGACCACCTAGTGTCATTATCGACACAGATTATGAACGGATTCATTAAGATTTGTTCACCTTGAGAAGGCTTATGATACGTGTTGACGAGCAGGGATACTACGTTTCCTACACTTCTGGAAAATACGTGGACGCTTACCATTGTTCATTTAGGAATTTATGAAGGTCCACGCTTTCCGAGTAAGGGTGGCTCGGTTTTCTCGAACTTATTTGTTCAGGAGAACGGAATATCTCAGGGATCGGTATTAAACGTTACGCTGTTTGCTATAGCAATTAATTCTACCTCGAAATGCGTTTCTCCAGGGATATCGGCATGCTTATTGGTAGACGACTTCGCCATTTATTGTACTTCTCAGTATACGCCGTTTTTGGAACGCCGTATGCAACAATGTTTAGATAATCTCCAAGAATGGAGTTCTAAAAACGGCTTACGTTTCTCAACTGAGAAGTCAATCTGCGTGAACTTCTGGCGCCGTAGGAGACGATTACCATCTTTTCTCCGATTAGGTCCAGATTTATTACCATTCGCAGATTCGACGAGATTCCTGGGATTGGCGTTTGATAGGAAACTTAGATGGTCATCGCCTATAGCACATTTGAAAGCGCGACGTGACCGTTCTCTGAATATCTTGCGGTGTTAAATGGCAAAGCTTTGGGAGCGGATCGGGCAGTTTTGCTTCTTCTGTACCGCGCTTTGATCCCAGCAAAACTAGACTATGGAAGCATCATTTATTCCTCAGCACGATCATCTGTGCTGAGGAGATTAGGCACAGTCCATAACCGGGTAATTCGAGTGGCTATCACTGCTTTTCCCACTAGTCCAGTTATGAGTCTTTACGCCGAATTAGCAAAATATTTTTGTGCGCTTAAATGTATGCGTCAACATCCAATGCTCGCTTCTTCTTTTCACACTGCGCTGGGCGAACGTTATAGAAATTAATCCAAGGCATGCAGGTGTTCGTTTCCCGCAGCTTCTTAGAAAGTACGACATTGAAATGCCTAGCATGTTTGCTAAGAGGGAGATGGTGTTCTCCGTGCTGTATTGGTTACCATGCTAGGTTCTAATTCCGAGGTCGCGGGTTCAAACCCGGCGAAGGGCGATGGTTTTTTTCGGGCCTAAAAATCCTTAGCATATCTTCCTTCGGAAGGGAAGTAAACCCGGTGGTCCCGTGTCGTAGATTTACGGCACGTAAAATAACCTCAAGCCTGAGAAAGAGGCCTCTGCGCAAAATTACCGGTCTTTCACGTCCAATATAGAATGAGACGCTAAGGACCACAGCACTTAAAGAGCGTCCTTAAATAAAACAGACAAAAATACGGTGTTCTCCCCTTGGTTACGTGCGACATGTCACGTAAATCTTGGAATGACGGAGCACGGGATGTCTACGTTTGGTATTCGCACCTGTTTTTTTAGAATTTCTGTCCGATTACAGTAACAGAATTTTGATCTACACCGATAGATCGAAGTGCACCAACGGTGTTGTATGTGCTTATGTTCATAGAACCGAACTCCATAATTCGATTTTCATGATAACACATACATTTATAGTGAAGAGCTGTATGCCATATACCGAGCCTTTTTGTATGTTCGTCATCGAAAATTGGGAGACTCATTTTGAGTGATTCCCTTAGTGCAATTGAGAGCCTACGTGAGCTATACAACTATCACCCCATTGTTCAGCGAATCCAGTATGCTCTCCATGTTTTATATGCTTTTGGCGTTAATGTGGAGTGTGCTTGGATACCTGATCTTATTGACTTTCCAGCGAATGAATTTGCGGATTCGGCAGCTAAGGCGGCAACCACAGAACCCAGTGTTACAATACTTTGGGTAACATCGGAAGGCTTTACGCTTGTTCGGAGAGCAGTGCTGGCGCGAGGAGTGGTTAGCTCTACACATTCGCGTATCTCGTCGTGAGGAGGTGATTTTGACTCGGTTGCGTATTGGCTGTCTCAATTTTATGCACAGTTATCTTTTTAAGGGTGACCCTGCTCCTATTTTTCCGCTTTGTAGCGAAACAGGCTGTTGATAGGATTTTCAACTTTATGTCAAAGGTAACTTTCCAAATGTCGATTTTATCATGTTATAGGTCGCGCCACGGATTTTGGCGTGAGGTGTATGACACATACTAGTCTAAGCTCGAAGAGTGGTGCAAGTTGAGACGGGAGTTGTATACGGTGGAAGGAACTGGAGAGTCAGTATAAAACACAGTATCCTTCGGGACGTCCACACAAGATTAAATGTTTATAATGTGCAATGGTGTTCCCACGTAAACAAATGTTGAGCTACACCTCTCTAGTTCACTCAGTCTTCCAGTTCTTCTACTACTGACAAACTACTTCTGCTATGCCAGAAATGCTCGCTATCTCATTTTCATGCTGTCGCTGCTTTCAGCTCCATTGTCCTGAATAAGTATTCGCTCTATCATGTTTTCTACGATGCAATCTTTTTCAAAATAACGTTGCACAATTGTTTCCACGTGTAGTCAGGCTTTTCCCCGTCCTACAGGGCCAATTTCGCCATATATTTCACGGCACAGGTTTTCCACGTGTTTGATCTTGAAGGTTGTGTTTCTACTTGCTACCCATTATTTTACACCTCCCCAGATTAATTCAACAGGATCTAAATCTGGGTGGTAGGGTGGGAGCTGAGTGTACTGTGTCTGCCAATATCTTGTCTATTACGATTTTTACTGGACTTATGCAACTTGACGAAATCGTAATGTTCTTTGAAATGACTCCTCAAACGTAATACGGTTCTTTAGTAGCTAGGTTTTCATATCAGTTTTTAGGGAGTTGGTTGTTTGCGGTTTATCTCTCTGAGCATTGTGATAGGCCGCGTTGTGAACTATTAGGACAGAATTTTGAGCAAGATTAGGATTGAGCATGGTTTTCAGCCACTTAACGTAATTTTGTATTCATGGTGGAAATCTGCAGACCTTTGCTTTGACTTATACGTAAGTAGAGAATTTGATATGAAGCCATACCTCCCACCAGCGTGAACTATCATTAATCTTTCTCCCTTTGATATGGGCGAGTAGTTATGGTCCCAGATTCAGCAATTGGCTTAACGTTAATCCTAACGCTAGAGGCGCTAGTGTCGCTGTTAATCCGCGGATTAAGAGCACGTTTGTAAGTTTTGAAAAGCAGTAGAATTATGATTAAGCCAGTTGAATAATCCGGGGCGAGATTAAAAAAATGGCGGATTGGGGAAAAAAGGAAAAAACCGGATGTGACGAAGAATGCTACGTGATGATATTTAGAAGAGCGGAGCAGCGAGATGTTGTGTGAGCGGAGTCGTGGGACTGAAAAATGGAAAAGATGGCAAACGAGGGATAAAAGTAAAACAGGTAGTGACGTGGGGTTTTTTATTGGTGCAAATAAGAGAAGGGATTGGTGGATAGAAGAGGAATAAACGGTAGGGATTGGCGGATATAAAATGCGTTGTGATTTGTCGGAAGAATGTATATATATATATATATATATATATATATATATATATATATATACAGAGAGAGAGGAGAATGTGCATATATATAGAGAGAGGAGAAAGATGAGTGAGAAATGTATAAAAGGGAAAAGCGAGGGTGGACGGAATAGATTGCAAACATCACTGCTGTTGTAACAGCAGTGATGGTAGCAAGATTAGTTAGCGCAGAGAAGAGCTGCGTTAGGTTTAGGAGGTGTGGGTTCGAGTTGAATGAGGAGACGGGGCATTTGGAAAATCTGAGATATGATAAGGGTTACGAAATGTTGCCTAAATGCGCGTGCGTATACCGGAAGGGTAGTGGGTGTAGGTTTCGATCTGACTTTATAAACTTGGGGACCCTTAAGAACGTTTATAATTGTTTAAAACCGATAACGAGAAGTCAGAAGGGTGGAAGGTGCGGAGGGTTGATGTATCGGGGTTTGAAGATGGGGCAAGTAGAATGTCCTGAGGGGTACATTGTAAATGAAGTGTGGTTGTGAAAAAGGAAAGAAGAGGTAGGAAGACGGGTGTAAGTTTTATAGAAAGCCGGTGAAGATGTATGCTAGCGACAACAGTTCTATTCTTGTGGAGGTGGTGAATTGCAGTTTGTTGATGGATACGGTAGACTTGCCGCAGGGTTTGGAATTGGAATGGAAATTGACACCGGAGGAAAGTGACCTTTTGATGGCTTCCAGCGTTGTAAATGAAGCGAATTCGTACTTTTCCGAAATTTGTATATGAATTTGGGGCATGCGGGAATGGGAGCTAAACTTAGGTGGAGGGAGGAAAGTGAGTGGGAGGGTGAAGCTGTCGTCTAGGTGGTTTGAGGAGGGTAATTTGTAAATAAATTCGGGATGTAATGGAAATGGCGGGGAAGAGGGGATGGTGTCGGTGACGAGCATAAGGAAAGCGGCGTCTGAAAAATGTAAGAACGGGATGAACGCAATGAAGCAAAAGATGAAAAAATAATGCGATAGCAAGGAAAGAGGGTGATTGACGCGTTGAAGAAGGAAAAAGAATGTGAAGGAAGGGCGAGAGCACTTCAGGGGTTGATGGGAAAAATGAGAAGGGAGTTGGAAGAGAAAAAGCAGAACGTGACGAACTAACAAGAGATAGTCAGCAAAATAAGAGGAAATGTATTTAAAGTGCACGTGGAATTTGAGGCATTAAAGCAATTGATTGGAAAATTGGAAAGCGCATGTACACGCATAGAGGAATTTCCTAATTATGAGTAAACGTACGACGAAGACTTAACGCAGGAGGAGGAAGGAAGGAAGGAAGGAAGGAGATGAAGAGGATTTAGAATTTAGAACGAAATGAAAAGCAAAAGGTGGCTGAAATATATTACATGAATTATACAATAAAAGCATTTATATAATATTGCAATGATAGGCAATACTTTCAATTTTGTTTTTGAAATATGTTTTGCATTAATGTGATAAAATGAATTGCAAGCAGTGAAGAATTGTTGATAAAATTGAGTTTTATTTGCAACTGATAGCATAATGTTTATTTTGAATTGTTTGTTTGCATAATTATATTGCTTTTTTGCTTTGTATTGTTGCTTTATGTTTTTAAATATATATATATGAGTGCTATGGAGACATGAGCAGACGAAAACGACCCTAACTAGGTAAAAGGAAAATTAAGTACGCATTAAGCAGAAAAAATATGTTTAGTGTATTAAAGGATAAAAACAGGGTAGCATCTGTAAACATAAAAATGACAAAAGCAGTGAAAAATGTTAAAAATGAAATACACGATAAAACTATGAAAATGTATTTATGTGCAGTGTATTAAACACTAAATATAAAATGAAAAAACATGATTACACCATGAGATTGGAAAAAAACATTGTGATATGAAAAATGTATTTACCGTGCACAGGGTACTAAAGAAAAAAACGCGATAACATATCATATGTTTTAAATATAAAATATACAAATAAGGAAAAAAGATAAAAATGAAACACATGATTAACACCATGATATTGGAAAAAAAGTTATGAAAAATTTCTTATTTAACAAACTCCCCTGTGCAACGTGAGTACGTGGATTTATTTGTTGTCTGCAGATATTTGTACATTGTTGGCACGCTGTTTATGACACAAAGTCGACATGCTTGACTTTCTAGGCATATACACTATGTGATCAAAAGTATCTGGACACCCTCACAAACATACGTTTTTCATCTTAGGTGCATTGTGCTGCCACCTAATGCATGGTACCTCAGTAGTCATTAGACATCGTGAAACAGCAGAATGGGACCCTCCGTGGAACTCATGGACTTCGAACGTGGTCAGGTGATTGGGTGTCACTTGTGTCAGAAGTCTGTACGCCAGATTTCCACACTCCTAAACATCCCTAGGTCCACTGTTTCTGATGTGATAGTGAAGTGGAAATGTGGACGGACATGTACAGCACAAAACCGTAATGGCCGATCTCGTCTGTTGACTGACAGAGACCGCTGGCATTTGAAAAGGATCGTAAAGAGTAATAGGCAGGCATCTATCGAGACCATCACACAGGAATTCCAAACTGCATCAGGATCCACTCCAAGTACTATGACAGGCGTGAGGTGAGAAACCTTGGATTTCATGGGCGAGTGGCTGCTCATAAAACACATATGACGAAGGAAAATGCCAAACGACGCCTCGCTTGGTGTAAGGAGCGTCAACATTACACGATTGAACAGTGCAAAAACGTTGTGTGGAGTGACGAATCACGGTACACAACGTGGCGATCTGATGGCAGGGTGTGGGCGTGGCGAATGCCCGGTGAACGTCATCTGCCAGCATGTGTAGTGCCAACAGTGAAATTCGGAGGTGGTGGTGTTATGGTGTGTTCGTGTTTTTCCTGGAGAGGGCTTACTCCCATGTGTTTTGCGTGGCATGATCACAGCGCAGACCTACATTGATATTTTAAGCACCTTCTTGCTTCCCACTGTTTAAGAGCAATTCGGGGATGGCGATTCCATCTTTCAACACGATCGAGCACGTGTTCATACTGCACGGGCTGTGGCGGAGTGGTTACACGACAATAACATCCCTGTAATGGACTGGCCTGCACAGAGTCCTGACTTGAATCCTATAGAACACCTTTGGGATGTTTTGGAATGCCGACTTCGTGCCAGGCCTCACCGACCAACATCGATACCTCTCCTCAGTTCCGCACTCCGTGAAGAATGGGCTGCCATTCCACAAGAAACCTTCCAGCACCTGATTGAAAGTATGCCTGCGAGAGTGAACGATGTCAACAAGGCTAAGGGTGGGCCAACACCATATTGACTTCCAGCATCACCGATAGAGGGCGCCACGAACTTGTACGTCATTTTCAGCCAGGTGTTCGGATACTTTTGATCACGTAGTGAAGGTTAATAAGAATTACAGATTGTGGTGGAATACCAAACGGTGTAGGGTTTGTATATGTGCAGTATTTGTTTCTGTGTTTCACGATACTTTGCGTCTACACAAGCAACACAAAGCTTTCTTATAACATAATAATAGAACCTCATACCTACACTGAGGGATATCGCTCCTTTGAACACTTGCACTGGATACTGACATGGTTATATGGGTTTTGAATTTTGAAAAAGATTGGCAAGGCTATGATTGCGCATATAGTGTAGTGGGCTACAATGTATTCTTTTTTCCTGTTGATTCATAACACTATTACACAAAGCACAGCAAGGTATATTTACGTACAATGTGAAAAGAGCATAAACGACAAAAATAAATTGCAACAGTAATTGTTTTTGTCTTTGATTGTTTATTTTGATGCTACACAAGTTTCCAATTGTTTGTTTATTTTATTTGTTTTATTGAACACCTGTGCATGTTAGTTTTGCAATGATTACACGTGTTCGGTAAGTTTCCAAATGAGTAGTGCTTGACCAAACAGGTACTTTAGCTGAAATATAAGTGAAAGATCAAAGGGGCTTACATGTCATTGAAGTTTATAAGGTTCACAAAGATAATAATTAGCATCTGAATCATTGGACACGTAACACGGTTTGTAATTACAATATAGATGTCAGTTTCAGCTAAGGATCCTGTATTTACAGGCACCACATCTAAACCTAGCACGATGGAAAGACATAAAAAGCAACTACAGAAATAATATATAAAAATAAGTGAACAAAAATGTTTGCTACATAATAAAAAGGGGGAAAAATACACTGCACTTGAAAAAAAGCAATAAGAACGTCGACGAGGTCGCTTAACGCAGGGTTTCGGCGTGATTGCATAATTGCGGGATTTGTGCAAGGCTTTGGAGATACGGTGCCGAACCTGGTGGGTGATGGGTTCGAGAAGCGTTATTACGAGGTGTCTTATGCTGTCTGGGTTGTTTACCTTGGGCAGGCAGGCGAGGAGCGGTCCGAATCCGTCGTCCTTGCAGTTGGCAAACGCGCACCACGCGCTGCTGTCGACGACGATGCTGGTAACAAGTTTCGCCGTGCTGAGGTTTTTGATAATTTGCGGGACGAGGACGAGAGGATTCCCACTAGTGAGGGGTGTGGCGGCGAAATGTTGCTGAATTTACGGTTGAGGAGAGAAGGTGGGATAATGTAGCGTTGGGTTAATATGGGGTAAGTGCGGATGGTTGGGCAACGGGGGGAGAGAGAGGGTTATTACCTAAACGGAGGATGACGAAGGAATTAGAGGAGGAGGGAAGGTAGGGGAATGTGGAGAGAGAGGTTCAACCGAAATGTTTAGAAACACGGGTTGAAGATGGGAAAAGAAAGAAGATAATTTGGAACCGGGGTGAGAAGCAACTAGTGTGGAGATGTACCGTGGTGTGTTATCGAGATCGGGGGAAAAACTGCCTTCAGGGCGGTTATAATGGCGGTAAAGAATGGAATGAGAATTGAGGACAGAGCCCGGAAGGGTGCCTGGGTGGTCGACGAAATCAAGGTCGCTCTGGAGGAAGGGTGTCGTCTCTTCCAGGTCTACCAGATCTGGGAGTATGACGTGGTGCAGATAAAGGTCTGTACGGGGACTACGTCAATCAGTTCCTGAACATCAATGCCGAAGTCTCCGGTTGGCCCTTGGACTGCGACGCGCCCGTCGCAAAGGAGCGGTACGTGAGGGAGTCCTTGAAGCACGAAGGCATCGCCCTAGACCCCGAGGCCGTCGTCGCAACCGCAGGAAGGCGTGAGCTGGTCAAACCTGAGGAATACTGGGACAGAGAGACAAATTGCCCACGTGCGAGCTGGTGGACGGTACGACCGTCTCCGAGACCTGCTCAACGAAACGGGTGTGGAGGTGTATATCTACATGCCCGTCACCGATCACATATACGTGGTATGGAGGTACTGCGAGCAGAATCCCAGGGTGAATCCCACTGCCAATGCTGTTATCGCGGCCTACACGAGCTGGAGAGGTACAGACGGGGCTCCTACGTCTCCCGGTTCGCCTCCACCGGACCGAAGAGCTATTGCGTGGAAATTGCGTGCCAGAAAACCTCGGTGTGCAAGGTGAAGGGTATGACGCTCAATTTGGGCAACCTGGAGCTGGTGTACGCCGAAGTCATTCGCGACATGGTTCTGAGGTACCGCGACAGGACGATGACGCTGGCAGGCACGCAGATTGCAGAAAACCCTCTTGGACCGTGGTCACGTACCCCTGCGCGAAGACCTTCAGAATGGTGGTCAACAAGCGCGTTCTCGGCAAATACCATGACTTCTTTCCCTATGGGTACAAAATTGGTCATAAATGAGGCGACAAGGACCGTTGGAAGTTATTCCGAACCCGGGACCGGCGGACGACACGATTAGCGGTCCGCGCGACCTGAGGAGATTTGATTTTCCTAGCACCATGCTCGTGGAGGGACCGTCGCGCTAGGGAGGTCGACCTTTGTGTAAAATCTCATACACCACGCGGACATGTTCGACGGGTGTTACGGAAGAGTGCTGTGGTGCCACCCGCCGGAGTATTCACCGATACGTGAAGACCTGGCTCTACGGTGCGAGACTCACCAAGGCATCCCGGAAATCGCCTCGGTGGGCGAGAACCATCTCATCATCCTGGACGATTAGATTGCGGGACGAACGTGTCCATTTTTTCACCAGAGACTCCCATCACAAGCGCTTCAGCATGGTGTACATTGTGCACAAATATTTCCGCATGGGGAGAAATATCGAAGGATTTTCTGAACGCCAACAACATCGTTAACTTTAAAACACTGACAATATGCAAATCGATAGGCTGTGCCAACAGATCGAACACAGGAACTCGAGGTTTCTCTTGGATGATTTTGAAAATGCCACGCAGGAACCTAACGGGTATCTGGTGTTGGATTGCACACAATATACGCCTAATCGATACAGGGATCAACCGGAGTGCTGCCGAACGAAACGTTCTCGTATTTCGTGCTCGATCGAGAGCATCGAATCCAAAAACAAAGTCCGCTCTCTAACCGTCGATTTTTTCGCGAGTATCCCTGATCGCTTCGTGATTCCGCGGTTTCGTGGCCCGCTCAGGCCTTTGATTTTAAATAAAGTGCGTTTCGCCACACGGTCGCAATTATCGTGCAAACATGGATAGAGGTAGGTTAAGCGTAGTCAAATTGTGCAGTCCGCTCATACCGAGACAGCACAGCAATCTAACGGTTTTGGCCAAGGCGAAAACTGCTCTGCGCAAAAAGTTAAAAATGACGATGCAGGCCATTTGCGAATGTATGCTCAACGTGTGCAGAGGTCACATGCAACTTCCCAAAAAGTGCTTGAGTCGCTTAAAGAGGCATAAAGCGTCTTGGACGAAGTAGGTCGACAAACGAGTTTCCTTGAAGAAAAAGAAGAAAACCTTGGTTCAGATAGTAGGTTTTCTGCCGGCGTTTCTGCTTCCGGTGTTAGCTTCGCTGTGTAGCGCGCTCGTGTCGAAATTTTTAGGATGAAGTACGGCAGGCAGATCGTCGTTGCCCCGCAGCCGAAAACCGCGGAAAAGCTTCACGTCATCCACAAAACCATTTCCGGATTAGCTGGAGAAATGCAGAACGTCCAGCGCGCAAAGCTATCTGCCGACGAAAAGTGGCGTCTCGTAAAATATAAATTGGGCAACTATCTCGATCTCGTGACACAAGTGAGACGGCCCTACCTTAGCGATAATAAAGACGGCGACGATGGTTACGACGACGACGCGCACCAAGGCTGCGAGTGAAGCGGGAGAAAAAGCCCATATCGATAAAGGTTAACCCTCTGTCCCTTCGCAAAAACAAGAAGATCATGCCTCTGTCGGCCCCAGAGGAAAACGAAATCCCCTTCCTTCAACTACCATTTTCGCATGTGCCGCTGGCAGCCTCTGTACAAGTAGACCATGAAGGAATGGAAAGCGTTAAGGCGAAACCAAAGCACTATGCGGGTTTCGGTACCGCAAAGGCCCTGCGCAGGGCCACGGGCGAGTCAGAGGCGAACATCGAGTCCTTCCTGCAAACCCAGGACAGCTACACTTTGCACAAGCCGGCGAGGAAGCGGTTTCCCACCAAATACTATCACGTGACCAGTATGGAAGATCTTTTTTGTTAAGCCGATCTGAACGATATGAACAGCGTAGGGGAACATAACAAACCACACACGTACATTTTTACCGTCATCGGCGTATCTCTAAATATACCTGGGCCGTTGATCTCAAATCGAAGCTGGAAACCGAGGTTGCGCAAGCCTTTCGCTCAATATTTTCCCAACGTATCCATAGGGTCCGGCAAACCCACAAGAGGACGGAGTTGACCAACAAAACCTTTCGAGCTTTTCTAAACAAACACGACGTGCAACATTACACCACCATGGATAAGGTGAAAGGCACCGTGGTAGAGCGCTTTAATCGCACTTTAAAAACAAAGATGTGGAAATGTTTCACGCACAAAAACAGCTACAGATACGTGGAGGTGCTTCCCGCTTTACTAGAGTCACAATAGCTCGTGTCAAGGTATATTAAAATGTCGCCGAAGGATGTCAACCAGCCTAACATTTTGCAGGTGTACCACAATTTGTACGGAGACAGGCGAGCGCCGCCTGAAAGAAAGCCTAGATTTTCGGTAGGCGATCATGTGCGCATATCCAAGGAGAAAATGAAGTTCGATAGGGGGTACGAACAAAATTGGACGGATGAGAGATTTCGAATAGCCGAAGCGATGCGCTGCCGGCCCGTGGTATATAAATTGAAGGATCTCGCGGGAGAAGACATAGACGCCAACGAAGAGCTGCAAAAGGTCGCGCTTCCCTAAACCTTTAAAATGGAGAACGTGTTGGGAACCAGAGGTCGCGGGCGCAACAAACAGCTCTTGATGAAGTGGAAGGAGTGTGCCCCAAGTTTAACTCGTGGGTCCGGACTTCGACCATCAATATGCCATGATTAAGACCAAGCCGTTCTCTCTCACGCTCGGGAGCAATGTTTCCATGGATCACTTTACCGATAAAACCAAGGCCAGATTTTCAAAGATCTTGCCCGAGAGGGTAGTCCTGCAAGGAGAATAGGAAGTGGCCCTGCAGAAGTTGAGGTATCCGGTAAAGTTTTATAACGTCTCCCGAGACTACGCCCGCTCTGTGAGCACCAAGTACACCATGACGTGCCAGCCCACGCATTCAAAATTCCGCTTAGAAATGCCTCAGAGCATCGTGCAGTATCCCAAGGATCTGGTGAACATGGTCAACGCGATCATAGCCGAGCATCTGCACGACAACTTTTTTCTCTTCGACGAACGCAAGAAGACGTTGAGCGGGAATCCGGCCGTCGCTTATCTCGAAACATTGCCCGACATCCCGTTCGGCGGGTATGTAGAAACGATGGTGCACACGGTTAAACCGTACGCTCTAAGCGAGCACGAAATTTTGAGCGACGCTCCCTACGCGAAGCCCAGACCGAAACCCAAACCGGCAAAACCCGTGCTGCAAGCAAGACCCACCAAGGTTACGCGTCGTCCGGTAAAACAGACACCTTCGTCTCAGCCGAAGCCCAAACCCGACGCTTCATCCGATACAATACCCTCCGTGCCGCAGCAGGCGCACGAGGACGCGCCTTCGCAGCCAGACCAACATTCGAACCATTACATCAAATTCACAGTTTGCTCCTCACACCCGCTTTGGCCAAGATGCTAAGTTTCGAATCCCACTTCGTCACCCTCGCAAAAGGTCCTAAACATCCTGAAGATCCGTACATGGGTTTCCATACGAAATGTTCATCTGTTGCAATCTAGTGGTTCCGCAAGCGGTGGACGACACCTTCGTGCAGGTCAGAGAGAGCGTGGCGGTAGAATACGAAAGAAGCAACAACACCACATGAGCGATGAAAAGACGTTCTTCCCCTAAAATTGGGTACGCTTGATTCAACAACACGGTAAACATTGATTTAAGGAACGGGTATGGCGATTTGGTGCCCTTCGCTGACGGATTTTCCTCTTAGTTCTCACCTTCCGACCCAAACCACAACAATGAATGTGCAAATCGTCACGCGGTACTACCTCGATCAGGCGCCTTCGTGGATCGCAATTTCATTTTGTACAGGGGTAAGCGCTACAAAAAAGGTAGCGGCTTCTTTTCCGCCCTAGGAGGTCTCTTCAGATAGGTGCTGCCCTTTTTAAAGAGCGGGGCAAAGGCGGTCGGAAAGGAGGCGCTAGAATTGGGTGCTCACGTGCTCTCCGATGTAGCCACCTTGGGAAGGCGCCGAAGGAAGCGTTTAAACAGAGGCTGTAAGAGGCCGGGGCCAATTTAAAGCGAAAGGTCGACCAAAAGCTCGACGCCATGCCCGGTTCCAAAATCAGACGCCTCAAGAGCATAAAACGAATCAAACTCTAAAGCAGCAAACAGTCGTAGCTTAAACGCGGTAGGCGTAATTTGCAAGACAGTTTCTCGTAGTGGCAATCGAAGCCGTGCACATGAATTACGAACTACCTCTTTAAAGATGTTTCTGTACAGATGGACATTGAGGAGTCTCGGTTCGTGTTCCTAAACACGCTCATGAAGAACGAGCCCATCCCTTTTCATTATTCGGAAAATGCAGACGATTACCTAGATTTGACCTACGTCGTACTCCAACTCATGGTGCGCGTTTTAGATAACCGGATAGAGGTATCGCTGAACGTCATCTTCATGCCGCAGGCAGGTATTCCTTACAGAACCTATCTCGAGACACTTCTCAATGACTCCGAAGATGCCATGAGCAACAAACTAGAATCCTCCCTTTGTAGAAAGGACACGCCCGGCATCATGTACGTTTTCGTCGGCAATGCAGGCTTTCAGTAGCGTCAAAGATTTACCAGAGGCGAGAACGTGGTGCAACTCATCGGCTCTATGTCCAACGCTCTCTTTACATAGGAAGTATGCTTCTGAACAACGTCAGCAGGACGATTAAGCTCACTCCTTCCTCTCACCAATTTTATTTGTTTTCGACTCGACGGACTTTAAGGGCTACGCCGAAATCCAGTCTGCCACGCTGCGTTTAAAAGCCGTATGCATCTCGCCAACCATCAAACTTGCTCATCGGGCTGTCCTGGCAAAGAGCAACGCAAAGTACTATCTCGAGGATTTAAGCTTTCACGCCCTCAGCATTCCCAAAGAGTCCAGAGCAATGTCGTTTAGGACGTCTTAATAGGGTAAATTCTCAGAAGGGTGGTAGAGGCCATGGTCACGGACAAGACCTGCTTCGGCGATTTTAAGAAAAACCCTTCCAATTTCCAACATTTTAAGCCCAACTCGTGAACGGACAGCCCGTTCCTCGCAACCCCAACAACCCGACTTTACAAACGGCCACTATATCCAATGCCTTCAAACCCTGCGGGGCGGCCTCGGAATTCACTTTAAAGACGGACACTCCATCTCTAGAGAATCGTACTCGGTAGGATATACGGCAATAGCTTTCGATCTCACTGCGGACATGAGCGCCAAAGAATCTCACACCTCGGGCCAGTGCGACGGCAACGTGTTTATAAGCATCGGTTTTTCCGACAAATTGACAGAACCCGCCATTCTTCTAGTCCTGGAGCAAATACATCGCACGCTCGAAATAGATGATAACAGATCCAGTTTGGTATCATGAACACGTTCCACATTCAGCGCTTTCTATCCAAATGCCCCTCTACGTGTTCTCACTTTTTATGCGTCTACCTCTGCGATAGGCTATCCGAAATTCGCGGCATTCCAAAAGTTCCCATGGCTCTAGTCGCCAACACCGACACCAGCACCGAACCCGGTAAACACTGGGTTTGCATCTTTGTCGACACAAACGGACGCGGAGAATACTTTGACAGTTACGGAATGGGCCTCTTTCCCCTCCCCCCATTTTCTTCGGTTCCTAAACTCCGTCTGCGGGACAGAATGGTCAACCAACACCAGAAAACTTCAAGGTCATGACAGCACCACTTGTGGGCATTGTGTCATCGACTACCTGACCCACCGCTTCTCCGGCTTACTTAAGCATGTTGTTTTACAAATTTTGCGGCAATAATTATGCACATAATGGTCACGTCATTCGCAAAACCTACAAACACGTGTGCCGCGCAAAGTGCTCTGACGCCCATCAGACCTGCCAGCCTCTGCAGGTAAGTACGTGTGTGAGCGTACGATATCGTCACTGTCCATCTGATCTTCCGATAGCGCATTTTCATTCTCTCTCTCCTTTTGCATGTGCTTTCAGAACACGCTCCTGCTCATATGAAAGAACGTCGCGTCATAGCTCTCTTCATTCAGAAGGGAGCACGCGCCGGCAACCACGCCACCCAGGTTAATCCGCACCTATATTTGCAACGTTCCGTCTGTGTTTCCTCGCTGTCCATAACACTCATTCTTTTTGTGTCTCTCGTTTCAGTGCCGCGGCAATTCAAACCCCGACAGCCAAAAAGACCCAAACAAGACGAAAACGTCGCATCAACGATGACGACCTCGCACAGCAACCCAGAGTGGCACAAACTGGTCGAAGCCACAGTCACCATTCACAAACGCTTGCACGACCCAGAAAGTACACTGCAGGAATATCAGTTCAGCAACAGCGTCACCATTGTGTTCAAAATCGTGTTCGGAAAGCTAAAAATCGTCCTCAAAGACCTTCAAGGTTCCTCCGTCACGCTCAACCACCAGGAGTTCAACATGCTGAACGGCCTGTCATCACCTATATCATGTATCACAAAAAGAAAGAAGGGACGTGCAAAATCAAATCAAGTAGCACTACAATTACATGCTTCTCAACCACAACCCCCCCAGGGGCTCACTTCGTGTGAGTACGGGTTTGGCGAACCCGGGATCCCGAGCCACACACTCTATTGGGTTTCTCTAAGAGGAGAGAGAGCTTATGCTAAACGCCCAGTCAACTTTGGTCCACAAACGTGTTTGACCACTTATCAGTTACCTCCCTGAACACAGTCTGACGGATACTGCAGCGCGGGCGGAGGAGGGGAGTCGCAAAGGAGAACTGGATAATGCGAAATTCCCAGCCCCTGAGTATCATGTAGGGCTGTGCTCGTATCCGTTGATAAAGGCCAGTCCCGAGGAGGGGCAATTGCATGAGCTGTTACACTCCTGAAGGCGATTGTGTCCCTCTAACTGTTAAGGTGAGCAAGGTCCAGGCCAGGACTCTCACCTAAGCTGTGGTGGCGCCCAGGATGTGAGCATGCCATCGCAGACATTTGCAATGGTGGAGGATTTTTTCGCCATGGAAAAATCCAAAACAAATAACAAAGACAAGGAAATGGAAAAGAAGTAGTCGAGTGTTGTGGTCCTCGCTACTTAGTAATTAGTAGAACAGAGGAAGGTAAGAAGTTTACATAGGTGAACCCTTTTATAGTGCAGAAGGGTCTTGATAAAATAGCTGGTCCTGTGAAGTCGTGCATCAGAAGTATGCAACGGAACGCTCCTGGTTGAAGCAATGTCGAGTGAGATTGAAGATAATCTAGAAGATCCAGGTGTGACATCTGTATATCGGGTTCAGCGGAGACAAGGTGGTGAATTTGTGCCTGCTCGTACCCTGTTTCTTACCTTTGATCGGGTAGAAACTACCTCAAAGGATTAAGCCAGGGTATGAAGCCATTGAAGTTAGGCCATATATCCCCAACCCGCTCAGATGCTGTAAGTGCCAGCGATTTGGTCATACAAGTGATTTCTGTTTCGGTGAAGCTACCTGCGTTAACTGTGGAGAATTCTCACACGAGGGAGCATGTGCATCAGTTCCAACATGCGTTAACGGCAGTGGTGAACATCCATCTAGTTCTCGAGAATGCCCCCGTTTTACAGAGGAGAGGGCGATCCAGGAGATCCAGGTTAGGGAGAAGGTTTCCTACTCGAAAGCCCGGAAACTCCTGCGTGTCCGCCAACCCTCTGTACCGAGGTCCGGTACCTATAGCTCAGTTGCAGCTAAACCGTTACCGTAGGGGAAATCACAACTCAAAAATGCGATACTAACGCGGCCACAAATTCAGAAAAGATTCTCGTAGCCAAATCACTTCCAAAGCCCGCGAAATTCACATGTACATATGCTACAACACCTGCAAAGATCCCTTCAGTAAATTCAGCATCAAGATCATCTACATCAAGCAATAACACTGGCAAGCCTGTAACTTATAATGCACCACAGATAAAGTTTAAGACCAGCTATAACCTGACTTCCTGAAAGAAAATGCAAAGTCTACCCGGAACATCTAAGGGAAGGAAAAGTCCACAAACATCTCGTCAGAGATCCTCTTCTGAGGAATCTCCTGAGAAGCCTCGGATCAGCGATCTACATCTTCACCGATCTCCACTTCCAATCAGTTCGGGGTTCTCGAACCGAGGTTTTCTATTGGAAAGGGGCCCTCCCCCGTGGAGGAGATGTAGCAGGAGGATTCTGCCCACACTGCCAGAACGACAGTGAAAAAGAGGCAGGATAAATCCTCCGTTAAAGGTGTTAGCCCGACACCAAAGAAAAAGGGAAAATTGATTCGACCACCGCTTCCCACAACGTAGTAAGCTTCTACGTGGAACATCCGTGGAATTAGAACTCATCGACCAGAGCTTGCACTTCTGCTCAACAAGTATGAGCCTTTGGTCGTGTGTTTACAAGAAGCTAAACTCCGTCCGCAAGACAGCTTTCAACTTAGACGATGTATACCCTAGCACGATGTGATCTCACGCCGGAAGAGGGTATTCCTGCGCACGGCGGCACTATGATGCTCATCAGAGATAACGTATTTGTGGAATCTGTATCCATACAGTCTGAGATCCAGTCAGTGGCTGTAAGGATTAAACTGCAATCCATCCGATTTACCATCTGTAACATTTACCTGCCTCCATCCGATGACCTCTCGCTCATGGATTTAGAAGATCTAGTCTCTCAGTTACCAACGCCTATTCTGTTGGTGGGAGACGCAAACGCCCATCACCCTCTTTGGGGCTCACCTCGGGCTTGTGCGAGGGGTAAATTAATGGCTGAATTTCTGGACAATAATAACCTAGCTCTTCTGAACACCGGAGAGCCTACATTCCTCTCAGACACCTACAACACGTTTTCACACCTTGATATTGCAGTTAAGCAGTTTCCTTGCAATGGAATGTCATCTCTGATTTACACTCTAGTGATCACTTTCCTTGTCTTTTTAGTCACTTAACACAGGATATATGTTCCACACGCCTACCTAGATGGCGCTTAGATTCAGCCAACTGGGATCTTTACTCCCAGTTGGCCGTGTTTAATTACAATGAGCACGACTGTGTGGATATTTTGGTCCAACATCTTACAGAGAAGATTCTTACGGCTGCTGAGCAAGCTATCCCACGGTCGACTGCCAATCCTCGTGGATTTCCAGTCCCTTGGTGGAAGGAAGAGTGCCGAAATGCCATTCGTGCTCGCAGGCGTGCTCTTAGGGTTTTCCAGCGTCGCCCCACACTGGAAAACCTAATTGAATACAAGAAAATGCCAGGCAAGTCTAGATATATTATAAAGGATAGCAAAAAGTCATCATGGAGCAAGTTTGTAGCTTCATTTAATCGACATACACCTTCCTCTGTCGTTTGGGATAAGGTAAGGCGTATGACCGTGAAATCGACCCACATGCCAATTGCCGGTCTTAAAACAGTTACAGGAGCGGTTGTTGATGCATTTGACGTGGCTAACACATTTGGCTGCGCTTTCACTCAAGTGTCTAGCTCAGATAACTATTTTCCCGAGTTCCTTCCTGTTAAGACTCATGTTGAATATCAAGGTTTCCTTTTACGTTCAGGAAATCTTGAAGATTACAATCGCCTCTTCACCATGGCGGAGTTAGAACACGCTGCTTTATCTTCGCGGCTATCAGCACCAGGACATGATTGCATCCAGTACAAATGCTCCGACAGCTCTCTCCTGAAGGTAAGGCTTTCCTACTCGAGGTCTATAATCGTGTTTGGGTTGATGCCACTTTTTCAGAAAATCTGCAGAACCTCCTCTGCGTTATCGGCATGAAATCCTCTTGGGAAATTATGGCTGTGCGCTTAAATGTATGCCTCAACATCCAACGTTCGCTTTGTTTTCCCACACTGCGCTGGACGAACGTTATAGAAATAGCTTCATTAATCCAAGGCCTGCAGGCGTGCCTTTCCGGGAGCTACTAAGAAAGCACGACATTGAAATGCCTATTATGTATGCCAGGCATGGCGAGACTGTAAGCCTGCCCCGAAGCACCTTGATGCAACCTGGATAACAAAGCTATGGAAGGGGGAGAATTTGGATGGCGGGCGGGTTAGTGGTAAAGAACGAACTCATTCAGTGGCGTCCTGTAGTCTGTATTTAAAGTAAATTAAGGTTCTCCGATGTCGTTTACAATGAGATTTCGAAATCGGGAATTATGGTGTTTACAGCCAGACGTAACTGGTCATGAAAATGTTCGTTCGTCTGTCGGGATCTGCATTTGCTTTTTACTAATTTAATCATGGAAAATAACTATTCACAGACGTACGTTGTACAAAACATTGCTTCCATGGAAATTGCATATGATCGAAGCTTCGGATATTTATTGTCGCATAAGATTTTAAAGCATTCCACTCCTGTTAAATCCTTGCATCTGAATTTCATGATTTCGGCAGATTGTAAATGAATCAGCTCCTCTTGCAGATTGATTCTCGCCTTTCTTACGTCTATGTTTAATGAAATAGACATACACTAATATATCATATTTAAAAACCCTGAAATCACGAAATCTGTAATCACAAAATTCACTTTTAAGTGTTAAGAGAATACTAATGTAAGTAGTGAATTTATCTGAGGATAAATTTGAAAGGAAATTTAAACATGGAAAATAGTGCACCTGCCCCTCTTTCAAGTGATCTACCCAGAGTGAAAGTGTGTTTACGAACGCCTGCACTGAATTATGCTTATCAACAATATTTTGATTGCGTCGTTGAAATGCAATATTCAGTTTAAGTGCGTACATATATCGCATAAGAAAGCTAAGTCGCAGACCCAGACCTCGTTATTTAGTTCCTAAATTTCCATTCCCTAAAATAAGGAAACAATAAAATTACAATAAAATGAACTTAAAGCATTTGAGAATAATGTAAATGTAAAGCTAAAATAAATTGCCTTTTCTTTCATGAATCCGGGGAATGCATCTCTGAGGTCGAAGAACCGACGTAACATTGTACCTCTGCTAAGCCATCTAACATCACACAAATACTTAATATCTTAAATGATTCTCCCATATTTTTAAGTATACATAGTTGGAAACTGACGGTGTTTCAAAGCACTTCCTTTTATTTTGTTCACAACACAATCCCTCACTATTGTAGTGTAACTGACTTGACACAAGGTGCTTCTTGATGCAACAGACAATGCCAAGCATACAAATTGCTCGAAATACCTTTATCACTGAAAAAAATGTTTTAACCTGTCAATAAACCCACTTTTTCCCTAACCATGGCCTTTGCTCCGTCTGATACTAATTTTGACCACTGTAAACAATATCTTTCAATACTAATTTTTAGAGCTTTAAATATCTCCTCGCCAGTAGTACTGCCTTTTAGTGGGACTAAATCGAGCAAATACTCTTCAACATTAGGTTCCTTATCAACACCTCGAATGAAAATGGCCAATTGAGGTGTGAGTTACATCTGTACTCTCGTCCAGTGCAGGAGAAAACCTCACAACGTCAGCCATTTTCAAATCCATCTGCCTTATTACGTCGGCAGAAAGCACTCAAGTTTTTTTTGCAGCGGTTTGTCGGAAAATATGCAAGCACTCGAAATTATGGACATGTTGAGGACATAAAATCCCAGTAATTAAACATGTTAATAAATTCTCCTTCCTTAAATGCATTAAGCCCTTTGCAATTTCCCAGGTCAGAATATAACTAGCCATAGTTTGAGTCTTTGTAGTTGGTCTAGGTCCATTGTTTTCTATCAATTTCAAAATTTCTTGCGTTCTTTCGCGTCCTGTGAACATATTGAAAATTAGCAGTCTGACTTGTAGTTTAAATAAGAATTAAAGTCTAATTAAATAAAATGTTTAATAATAACAATAATTACAGACCCAACTTACCTTGTAACTTGGCATATTCGGAACGATAAGCATTGTAATGGCGTTTCATGTTGAATTGCATTACTCCACTGTGGGACATATTAAACATTTTGCATTGCCACCATCCTCAACGAAGAACTTCTGCTCCCATTCCATGAAATGTTCTGCTCTTCGAACGTTGCTTTGCAAACGGCATTACTAGCCACCACTGCTTGACGTAGTACTGACCACGCTGACATGGGTAGGAGGTGGAGGGGCGGGTGAAGCTACGGAGGGGTAGTGCGCGAGTCAACTGAAGCGCAAATTGACTCGCGAAGCACTGTTTCGCCATGGCTGATGTATACTAAGGGGGAGAGGGTGTTTCCCCCTTGGTTATGTACGACATCTCACGTAGATCTTGGGATGACGGTATACCGGAAGTCTACGATACCTACTTTTAGTATCCGCACCTGTTTTTTTTGTTTTTTTAGAATTTCTGTCCGGTTACAGTGACCGAATTCTTATTTACACCGATGGATCTAAGAACACCAGCGGTGTTGAATGTGCTTATTTCATGGAACCGAACCCTATACATTCGGTTTGAATGATAGTACATCAATTTATAGTGCAGAGCTGTATGCCATATACCGAGCCATTTTGCGTGTGCGCCGTCTAAAATTGGGAGACTCTCTCATTTTGTGTGATTCCCTAAGTGCATTTCAGAGCCTTTGTGAGCTGTACAACTACCACCCTATTGTTCAGCGAATCCAGGATGCCCTCCATGTTTTACACGCTTCTGGCGTTATGTGGGGTGTGCTTGGATACCTGGTCACGTTGGCTTGCCGGGGAATGAACTTGCGGATTTCGCAACTAAGGCGGCAACCACAGAACCCAGTGTTACAATACCTCGGGTGTCGTCGGAAGACTTTAGGCTTGTGCGGAGAGCGGTGCTGTCGTGAGGAGTGGTTGCCTCTCCGCCGAAACAAGCTTAGGGTAGTTAAAGACATTCCAATAAAGTGGGCAACTTCTTCTCGCGTATCTGTCGCGAGGTGATTTTGGCTCGGCTGAGTATTGGTCATTGCAATTTTACGCAGTTATCTTGTTAAGGGTGACCCTGCTCCTATTTGTCCGCTTTGTGGTGAAGGTCGTTCGGTCCGCCAAGTGTTGCTAAAGTGTATTGCTCTAGCACATCTTCGGGACTCTCTGCAAGTGCTGGACAGTCTTGCAGAGGTTTTAGTGGATGATAAGCAAGCGGTTCATAGGATTTTTAATTTTGTTTCGAAAGTAAATTTCCAAATGTTGATTTAATCATCTTAATATAAGGTGTTTTATAATATCGGTTTAGTTTTATATATCTATATTTATATATATGGCGTGTGCTATATTTCTATATTAATATTTGTCTCTGGCTTTTGCTATCATTTTATATTGTTATTTATCTCTGATTTTGCTTAAAATTTGATTTACTTATTTATTATTTATGTATTTTTATTTTTTGTTATTCAGCTTTATCTCTGGCCTTTGCCAAGAAATTTTCTACTAATTTTTATCTCTGGCTTTTGCCATGATCGGTTATAGAAGGACGCTAACGACCCAGAAGTTGAGCGCCCTTAAACAAAACCAATGATCAACCACGCCTCCAATGTTCCTTTCGATGACAAATTTTACTCAGTTCACCAAGTACATACAGTGAGCCAATTTTAGAACATTCCTGGAGGTGGACCATTTCCTCAAACCGCCTTTCGCACTATGCATCAAACAAAATCAAACCTAGTGCGCATGTATTTCTATCCGTGTTCCACTCTTCTCGCACTCAGTAACCTCCTCTCGTTTTTTCCAACACAACCGGTGCTTTCCTCCGGCATGGGGTACATAAACTACCTGTCCGTGTACTGCGAACGCATCAATGTGTTTAAAAACTACGAAGTGGAGGGACATCCCGAAAAGAATGCCTCTTATGCGTCCCCGTTTCATCAATGACACCTACCACTACAAACACATCTGTCAAAGTTCATAGCTGCAAAAACAAAATTCATTTTGTGCTTTCCAACAGCAGTTTCAAGATATCTATTTCAAATCAGACTCGTGGCGTTCCAGCAACAGCGACGAAGAACAAACCAATCCGCCGATCAATGGTTCCAATTTGTTGCCGCAAGGGGATTATACATAATTTTCTACGAACAATACATTTCTGCTGCTACAATGCAGCAAATGATAAATCAAGACCGCACGTGCTACGGTAGTTGCTTAATGACACATTTGGGCCATGCCTTATCCTACATTATAGCCGATCATTTACACGGCGATTGGATGTTTAGCGTCGATGAATACAGAGTTATCGTCCAAGATGAACGCCAAGACGACACAATAAGCTATTTCAAGAGCAACGTTTGTTCGTAAAACCCATTTTTCCTCAACGGACTTCGCTTCCGTAGGATGTGCAACGGACTTTTCCCAACACTGGTTTCCTGCGGATGCTCTCCTTCCTGTGATATGTCAGCCAATTAACGCTTCCGACGAATGTGGCTTTCCAACGAACTTTTACCACCACCAGCTCTCCTTCCTGTGTCATATCTCAGCCAATTAATGCTTCCGCCGAATGTGGCTTTCCAACGAACTTTTATCACCACCATACTCTCTTCCTGTGTAATAACCCCTAATTTCCTGCTCGAGAAGCCTATATATCCCCTCCAATGTTTACCGCCCCACAGTACCGATCTACCGTCCAGGAATGTCCGACGTGTTGGGCACCACTGACACACTCACTATTTTTTAAGATCTCTCCAAACATCGCCAGCAAATAAAACATTTTCATTACAAGTACGTCAATAGACGTCGTACATGACTTGTCAGTGCTTCTCTGTGCTGTTCGTTCAAGTTTCTAGAAAACCAAAGACACATCCAAGTTCTCCTGCCTCAGGAACGCCAAGTACTGTTCGAAAACGGAAACGTCTTCTCACACTATCCTCCTGTAGACGTGGACTTGGTATGGCAGGAGCTACCCATTCGCTTGCAACACACCATACCGTCGGTGCAAACGCAACTACAGCCCACCTTCTAAAAGAACTCACTTGGACGGTCCACATCCTTTCATTAAGAACTGCCACCTGTGTGCCAGAAGTGAAACATGACCGAAAACACCCTTCAGCTGCAAGAGCTCTCCAACACAGACATTCTCAGCGTTTCTGCGCTGCCACAAAACTTAACATACACCGTGCTAGGCGTCAGATCCCTACCCACCAAGTACGGCATCAGAACAGTCGTCAAAATTGACGAAGAAACCGGTTTTTCTACACTTCAGGAGGGTGTCGTTGGGAGAGCGAACCACCTGAATCAGGTGGTGTCTCCCGACTGGGACCATTCCAGGACAGTTGTCCTATGCTGGTAGGATGATGGGATTAGGGTAAAGGACGGTGGTTTGGCGGTGGTTTTTTTTATGGATTAGGTGGTCTTAGGTGTGGGGTGAGTTTTTTTTTTTTAGGATGGATATTCATGATTTCCTATAGATTTAATAATATTATTTTTTTTGTTACTGCCTGCCAAGAGCAAGTCTGGGGCGTTTGTAGCGTTCCCCGGGGTCAATATCATATTCCCCGAGGCCGCGGATGAGGGAGTTAAAGCTGTGAGGAAGGGAGTCGTAAAACCTTTGGGATAGGGAGAGGATGAAGTCTTTTAGGGTGGGGATTTTAAGGTCACGGTGGATGTCTGCGTTTGGGATGTACCAGTCAGCATTGACAGCGGTACGGAGGAAGCGGTTTTGGAGGGTTTGTAGGCGATCAAGATGGGTTCTGGCGGCGATTCCCCAGACTTGGCAGGCATATGTGAGGGCAGGGCGAAGCACCTGCTTGAACAGGAGCACTTTGTTGCGCACGGACATAGCAGAATTTCGGTGGTATAAGGGATACAGCATTGCCATCCTACGATTTATTTTAGAGGCTAGTTCCTCTATGTAGGGCTTCCAAGTTAGTTTGACGTCCAGGGTGACGCCTAGGTATCTTGCCTGTGTGGTCCAGCGGACTGTCCCACCTGCTATTGTCAAGTCAGGCACGTCATCCAACACGAGTCGTCGAGTGAAGGTGACGGCCTGAGATTTCGTGGCGTTTATTTTTAAACGCCACAGGTTAAACCATGTGGTGAGTGTGTCGGCGTAGTTCTGGAGTCGAAGAACAGCTGTGCGATGTTTGGTGGAAGCAGAGGCGATTGCAGTGTCGTCAGCAAACTGATATAGGGAACAGCCTGGGTAGGATGGCAATGTGTTTATATAGATCAAAAATAAAAGCGGGCCGAGGACACTGCCTTGAGGGACACCTGCATGGATGGGGCGGGGGGCTGAAGTTACATCGTCCTTAACCACACTAAAGGTTCGGTTGCGGAGGTAGGAGTGGATGAGGTGGATTATAGGGGATGGGAGATTGTATTGGATTAGGCGGTGCAGGAGGCCCTCGTGCCAGACAGTGTCAAAGGCTCGCGTGATGTCCAGAAATAGTGCTACAACAAAGTGTCTGTTGTTGAAACTCTTGATGATTTCGTCCACCAGCCGAAGGAGTTGGTGGACGGTGGAGTGACGTCGGCGGAAGCCGAACTGCTCGGATCGGAGCACTTGGAGATCGTCGAGGTTTTGCTGGAGCCTTTGTTGCACGACCTTCTCGAATAGTTTGCCGATGGCCGGGAGGAGGCTGATCGGGCGGTAGCCTTCAGGGGAGGAAGCATCCTTTCCGGGCTTCGGCAAGGTGATAATTTTGGCGTGCTTCCAATTTGCAGGGAAGTACGCCAAACGAAGCAGGCTATTGAAGAGGTGTGCAACGAGCTCAAGCCATTCCCGTGGAAGAGCCTGAAGCGCTGCATACGGGATATTATCATGCCCCGCTGCCTTGTATGGGGCGACGGTGGAGAGAAGATGTTGGAGCTCCGTTAACGACGTGGGGGTATAGCGTCCAGGGGAAGAGGCCTGGTCAGGAACTGCTCGACCGCTGTGTCGACCTGGTGGATGTGGTCGACATTGCAGGTTTCTGCCGGGTGAAAAGCTGACTCCAGGTACTCCGCCATCAGTTCCACCTTCTCTCTAGCTGACTGTGCCAGGCGGGTGCCCAGGAGGAGAGGTTTGTCCTGCGATGGAATCCGCAGCATGGCTTTCGACATACGCCAAAGGGACTGGTCCTCAGTGTCGAGGGACGAGAGGCGACGCTCCCACTCCTCGTTGGCGTGGTCAGCAAGTTCCAGTTTGAGGGACCGTTGCAGCCTGTTGTACTCCCTCTTGTCTTGTGGAGAACCGGTGTGTTGGGCGCGTCTACGAGCCCTGTTCTTAGCTGCAATGAGCTGCCGAAGATGGCGAGGTAACTTGCGCATTGTTTGTGCTGGCCGTCGTGAAGGTGGTGAGGCGCTTTGAATTGCAGAGGCTATGGATGTGGTTATTTTCGAGGCCAGAGCGTCGGCCTCCTGCTCCGTGGAGCAGGGCTCTAGTGCTGCTGGCGTCGCTGCCATGATTCTCGTGAACTCTCGCCAGGGCACGTGCCGAGGACTGGGAAGGAGACGCTGTGTTTTGAGGGAGGGTCGGGAAGCAAACAGCAGGAGGATGGGATAGTGGTCCGAGGAGAGCTCGGGGAGTGAGAACACCTGGGGATGGCACCGGACATTTTTGACTAGAGCAATATCTAGCCAGTCCGGGGGACGGCGATCCCCATGAGTGATGGTAGGAGAGGATGGCGAGAGTACTGCAAGGTTGTTGGCGTGCACGTAGCGTTCCAGGGTTGCTCCGCGTGGGTTGAGCACAGTGGAGTTCCAAGCTGGGCTCTTGGCGTTGTAATCCCCCATGGCAATGGTGGCGAGGTTTGAGGTGAACACTTCGTCCAGCTCTCGGGCGACTATTGGTCTGCCAGGGGGGATGTACACAGAGTAGAGCCTAAGAGGCCCCTTGTTGGTCTCTAGCTGTACTCCGGTGGCTTCCATGTTGGTGGTAGGAGCGATGTGCAGCGGATGGTGTGGAACGCTACGGCTGATGTAAATGGCAGTTCCGCCATAGCCGTCTGCCCTGTCTGTCCTGTAGCACAGCATACCAGGTATTGCTGCTTTGATGGGTGGTGAGAGATGCGTCTCCTGCACCAAGAGTACCTGGACGCCCTTGGTTGACACGAAGTTCGCAGTCTCCCGGAGTTTTCTACGAAGGCCGTTTGCATTCCAGCAGCAGACCTTGAGGGAGAGGAGATCTGTAACACCGCCGGCTCTAACAGCCATGATGGATCATGAAGTTGAGGACGGCGTGTGTAAAGATGGTGTGGGCATGAATGTGGGAAGGACGAGTACGTAGAGCTTCAGCTAGGAAGGCTGCGAACTCGGGCTGGAGGGGGACGGGGATTTGGCGCATGGTATTTAGGAAGGCCTGGTCAGGGATAGGGGTTAGTGGGGTTGGGTTTGCGGATGTGGGAGGAGGTGGCGGTTGTCGCCTAGGAGCGGTTGGTGGTTGCTGCTGGCGTGGATGGTCCTGCTGACGAGCAGGATGCTGTTGGCGGGGTTCCCTTCTCTGGGTGGTGCCCCGGGGTGGGGCTGAGTGCTGTGGCTGTACCTTGGGCTCTCTGGGCTCAAGAGCTCCATTGGGTTGAGCTGTGGTTTGATGCTGTGGTTGTGCTGCAGCGAGGTCTGGGGCAGCTGTTGCCGGCTCTGGCTGAGGCGGTGAGGGTGCTGAAGCTGCTGTGGCTGCTGCGTAGCTCGGGTACTGTATCGGTTGCCGCGGAGGCAGACCGGGGTACCGCGTCCCGCAGAAGGCTTCACGTGGAAGGTCCACATTGTGAGAAACCCGGGGCCTGGCATTATATCGGGACATTTGCCCGTTCCGGGAGCTGAGTAATTCAAGCCGCGCCTCCTGCCACACTGGGCACTTGGCATAACAGCAGGAGTGTGCGTCACCACAGTTGAAGCAACGAGTCTTCGCCCCGGTGATGGCGAGTCTCTGACAGCTCGCGCGTTTGTGACCTGCTTCGCCACAGAAGGCACACACTGGCTGGAGCAGGCACCCAGCAGCATTGTGGGTAAACTGCTGGCAGTTGGTGCACTGTTGCGGTCGGGGTGGTGGTCGGAAGGCCTCAACGCGAATCATGGCATGGAACAGCCGGGTCTCTTGGTAGATGCTGCGCACGGTGTCCGTCTTTTGCAGCGCCACCCGGAAGTGAGGCAGGGGTTGTGGATTCGGGCCTCTGGAAGTTAGTTGGGCCACGCGCTCCACCTTGTAGCCCTTATGAAGGAGTACCTCTCTGACTTCGTCTTCAGTGACGAAGACAGGCACGTCCTTCAGGGTTACATGCAGGTAACGTTCCTCTGGGAGGAGGGTAGTGACTCCTTCAATGTGGTTTTCCTCCATGCGTTTGCGCAGGAGACGGTGGTCAGCTGGGGTTTCCGGTAGGAGAGCTACAGTGCCCCGGAGATTCTTGAAGCTGTAGCTCGCCTGGGAACCGGCAGGAACACAGGACATGAGCTTGCGAGCGTCTAGAGGGTTTTTTAAGAATATGGGAGTAGGGCCACGAGCCCGGGGTGGGGGAGGTTGAGATTGAGCAGGTTTTGGTTGGGGTTGGTGGTTGATGGATGCGGGAGGAGCCTCATCGTCATCGTCTTCCATAGACTCTGGAGGGGGAGGGGTGTTGGAGCACTTCCTCCTCTTCTGGCTGGTTGGTGGCAGCGAAGGATATTCTGCTGATGTAGCAGCTTCCTCTAGGGTCTGGAAGCGGTTGTTCGTGGTTGTAGGGCACAACGACGTCGACGGTGGAGAGACCCTGGCGGTGTGCCTTGGCGGTGGTTGTTGTCAAGCAGAGTTGCCTGCCAGGTGTCGTTCGTGTTTAGACAGGTAACCTGTAATCGCCTCGACTCGAGCACGGTGTGCTGAGTATATGCGGAATTCATAAATGGCGGTACTGGAGCCATCGCCATTATTTTCAGATATGAGGAGAGAGGTGATTTTCTCCTCAGCTGAATTTAGGTATTTTAACCTGGCTTGTTTTTCTAATTGGAGATGGACTGCCACTTCATTTGTAAGCGGTATTGCAGGATCCACTATTAGTGTTGCGCGGAGAAAGGTACGCAAGTCACCGCCATTGAGATAGTACAGTGACGTATCTTCTGGGCCGGGGAGACTGGGTTGCGCAGAGTTTCCAGGAGCTATGGTTTGAGTAGCCATGGACTCATTATCAACCATGCCGTGCTGAGAGGTGGCGGCAAAAGTTGATTGGCTGTTGCGGCTGGCGGCCATCTTGTGGTGGGGGGTGGTGCCTAAGATGGGTTGGATGGATTGGTAGCTGGCTTCCGGCATGTTTGTCAGGGAGGATGTTGCTGCCATCTTACCGCTCAAGCTGCGGGTAGCGGCCATGTTGTAGAGTAATGACTGAGTGCGTGCAACAAGGGCATAAAGCCTCTTGCTGCGCGCGGTGACGGTGTGTGAGTGCTGTTTTAGTTAGGATTGCACTAAACACAACACACAATCACAACACCGACACACGCCACTTTCGTTGGACACAGAAGAATAGCAGAGATGCTATTTCTGAGGCGGGCACTGTTTTTTATTCCACGCGCACTCAGATCTAACACATACCTGTGCGGAAAAACACACGAATTGGGCAAATAAACTGGTGGGAACAGAAGCTCGACCACCAGTGATACCATAGAGTAAATGTCGCACACGTACTGCCGTTAGAAACGGAGTAATTTACGTTTGAAAACTCGCAGATGTTGCGACAACATGAAGTACGTGCTGCCGCTTACACTGTTCGCTACGATGTGGTCTTTCTACCCGCAACATTCGGAAAGTCATACCGGAACTCATTCAACAACTCAGCACCTCCAAGTTCACCCTAACCTATCAAGGTGAAGAACACTCCCAAACGGCTTCAAAAAAACATCTCGTCAAAGTTCTCACCAAAATGAACTACGAAATCGATCCCGTGCATATAGGAAACAACTTCTCAAACTCCTCTATCTACACCAGCTCTCCGCTAATGGGGAATTTTCTCAAGTCTCATTACTATCCACCGAAATCTCCTTTAATAATAAAAAACAAATCGTCAAACTTAACTCCAAGCTACCCCAGATCATCCACGTCAAGTGCCTCCCTTCCAAAGCTATCCCATGCGGAGCAGATGCTCAACTCTCCGTCTACCTCTGTCACAACAAAACACCTAACCTCAACATAAGCGTCACATCCGACGGGTGCTTCTCCACTAGCTTCACCAACGAGTTCGTCGCAGCCGTACCCACACAAACTTCCACCATCTTATTCTCACTTGCGTCACCAAACCCACCGAAAATCATAGTTTTGCACATCGATAGCGACACCGACAAGGACCATCTCTCCATCATCACCAAATTTAAGATTATCTTTTGTGACACACAAAGTGCCTGTTCAGAGTGATTTTTCTCCAGTAATTACGTAAACTCAAAATTATTTATCAAAGTAAACGTGTTAAAAATAGTGACAACTTTAGTGCTCCTAGCATTCAATTATTTATACTGCTTTAATATTATTTTACATTCCTCAAATGTGCAATCTTTCTCATTGTTTATAACTTATTTCAATAACCTTTATCCCTAATTATTTAGTATTTTTAGTGCTTATGTTCATATCACAATATTACATCAGTGTAATTCCTCTGTATTTTAATCTTACCATTCTATGTTCTTATAATTATATTGTCATTCTCATTTGCATCTCTGTATTGTAAACAAATTATAAATAAAAACAGAACCGAATTATGCAATTCCGATAACGCTGAATCTTTCTGTTAATAGCGCTTTTCAAACTTACTCAATCAGCGGATTAACAGCGACAGCATTAACGTTAATCCAAATGCTTAATCCGGGGCTATAACTACTTGGGTGTTAATAACCAGCATTACTTTCATTAGTCCGGCTTTTAGGATTTGTATGACTACTGTGTATGTAGGTCTCGTCTTAATATACAATAGGTCTGCTTCCTCCCTACATTGCCGAAGGGATAGCAGATAATTTTCTCATTGTGAGCGTATATCCTGCTTTTCAATAAGCACTTTTCTGCTACTTCTGGTTTTCTTCCACTTGAATCCCAAGTCTTGAAATGTTCTCCTAAGGCTTGTGCGATATCCTTCATATCCGATTAGTTCCTTTAACCTTATCTGCAGTCTTTCAATTGTGGGCATATTTCCCTCTTGGGCGTGGAAATTATGGATTTTACTTGCAAATATACGCCTTTCGTAATGTTAAGGAAAAGTTATTGTTTAAATGCAAGAAAAAGCCGTGGACTAGGCTTAATATTTGCTTAGTTGTAATTATACTGATATTAACAATGTATATTTATTTATAAAGGCGTTACCAGAAACATTGTACTGTGACTTTTTAAAGCACACGTAATTATACGATTCATTATCGCATTCTCTGATGGATCCGCCTAGTAAGGCGGCGGAGGTTGCAAACGACGATTCGCATTCTCAGAAAAAGGCGACCTATCTAGCTCTTAAATAAATCTGTTGTGCCAGATGTTCTAGTCACATCAACTATTGCCAACGTAGAGTAAGACCTTCCCTAAAAATCGCTAAACGCCACAGTATGGAAAGGATTCCTTTAAATAAATGGGTATGTAGTACCTTAAATATGATAATCAAGGATTTACGTTCCTCTTACGACGGTATGATATGAACCTCATGCACCAAATCGGTGTCGAAATACCTGTCAGTGTGCCCCGGCGGATCCTTCGCCGGGGGTGGAGGATCGAAAGATGTCGAGTTTCCTGTCACAAACGTCCAGCGGACGTTCAACTCTTCGTTTAGAAAGCCGAGACAAAAACAAGTAAAATAAATATATAGAAAGAAGAGGATAAATAGGAATAAGGAAGGAAATTCGTCCTCCGTGGTCTAGGGGTACATGCTAGCCTCTAACTCCCGAGGTCGCGGGTTTAAACCCGGGGGAGGGCGTAAAATCCTTAGCGTGGCTTCCTTTGGAAGGGCAATGAAGTTGGAGGTTCCGTGTCGTAGATTTACGACACTTTAAAGAACTTCAAGCCTGATAAAGGGGCCTCTGAGCAAAATTACCGATCCTTCACGTCGAGTATAGAATGGGACGCTAAGAACCATAGTAGTTAAAGAGCGTCCATAAATAAAACTAAATTTTTTCCCTACCGAATTCCAACAAAACAGGCAGGGGTGTGCTGACCAATGTTAATATTATTTTTTAATTCAAGCTATTACCATACCACTGCTATGGAACTAAGGATTAGATGCAGAGCACAAGTGACGCAGTACTATGACCCAAGCTTCGGGAGATCGGCGAAGGGCAGCTAGAGAGTTAAACAGATGCATATAGCGCTCTCGCCCAGCGTAAACACCATAGGCGCTATCTAGAATCTTCTGGAAGTTTCTCTTCTCCCCGCTTCACGAACGCTATATAAGCAGGCGTTCTCGCGAGTCAGTCAAGTAGTACGCCTCTGGTGCTACAAAAAGTGGTTCTCCGAGCGAGTTTGTAAGGTCAATAAGTGCTGCTACTGCAACAGATTAGAGATGTCCTGTGTTCAACTCACAGGGACTGAAATGCGCCTAAGAAGAGACTACTCGTGCGTATTTAATTATGTCGCAAAGAAAGTGAAGCGACGGGGAAATTGGACTAGTTCCCATTAGTGAAGTGAAAGTGTGAACTATATACTCGCATAACATTAGAACTACTGTGCGGTCCAAATCCCTTGACGTTTCGTTACAACCAATACGGGGAGACCGCGCGTTTGCCAAACTCAACTTCGCTTCGTCAGAACGTTACGCGTTTGTTATAAATGCCATTGCAATGTTCACTTAAAAACCACAAGAAAACAAGAAGAGACATAATAATGGAAATGTAATACACAGATAGTGAAACAAAAACCATACCTTTCTATGTGTCTTTTGTTATTCAAGTGTCACAGCAAACGACATACTCTCACCGTCCTCGATATCACTATCATAAAATTAAAAAACACTGCGCCGTACATATTTTTCGAAATCGCCCAGATTTGTCACTCTCTTAGGTAAGCGTACATTTTCTCGGCGACGTAAACGATTTCGCTAGTCCCTCTGCGTGCACCTTTTTCGTTTCCCTATACACAGTGTAAGAGTTGATGTACTTAATGAGCACGCTTCAGCCGTAAGTTTTGACATTTCATGAAGTTAAGATTTTTGCAGTTTTCTTCGTTGGCATACTTTTTCAAGAAATTACACATGAAGACAGCCCTAAACTTACTTCTATACCCACTGGTATTACTGGGCTTAAGCGAAATTTTCACGAAAGAGTTAACTTTATAAACGCTAGGACAAAGCCTATACTGCAAGAACTGAGTCACTTAACCTTCCAGCAACACGCTGTAAAAAATTTTCTCCTAATATGATTATTTCTAAAGATAACAAAATTCACTATCAACACCTTGAGGAGAAAATACGTTACCTAAGCATCAATTTAAAAGATGAAATAATTTTTGACAGTCATCAAACTTTAGAAACGTTACGTAAAAAAGCTGAAACTTTAGAAAGTTTACCCCTGTTACAAGCAGACCAGAAATTTATTATTCTAAACTCATCCATCTCAATGACATTAATTTATCGGTTTCAAGTTATTCCAATGGATAAAATTCCGCGAAATGTTTTAACTGATGCTGACAAAATCTTAAAATGCACTTTAAAAACATTCTATGTTTACCAATGGACGTTCCAGACCACATAGTATACACCGAAAGAAAATATATTCTATTCTGCACCTCATAGGAAGTTCGACTCCAACATATAAACATCTGCAAAGTTCTAAAATGCTTCAACGATCCACTTGTTAACACCATAAGAAATTTTAATCAAGAAACTCAAAACTGTTTACGAATCAACATCACTCAAAACAACATCAGAGATGCTGTAAGTCTTCTCCCAGATGCAAGGAAAGTAAGACGACATCTGAGAGATAAAGAATTCCAACTTTGGAGCGAATTACCGCACAAAGGAAGGGGAGTTAAACTGTTCAGTGATCATACACCTGCTAATAAATGGATCTGAGATCATCGCGGACTTTCTTGCTCTGAATGGAGAGATGACATCAAAATGACTGCTGGAGTTATTGCTCTATGCTCCTTACCACGGAGGTCTCAGAACAATACCCTCTGTCGCCGTTGTGGCAGAGAGCACGAAACCCTTGCACACGTTCTGGGTGCTTGTCCATAGGGAGAAGTTCTGCAAAACAGCAGACATCACAAAATAAGAAGCGTGATTGCAGCAGGTATGAAGAAAAAGTGGTAGCAGCAGGCGCATCTAAATCATCGCCTACTACACGACATATCTGACAATAGCGGGTTAATGAACCCACTATCTCCTATTACAAGGATAAATACAATTTAATTAAAATCTGTCACAGAACTGATGATAGGCAAGTTTTGGGTAGATTATGGACTAGATAAACACCTCCTTTATCAAGTAGCAATCATGGCTATTAGAGGATCAATTCTGCTCAGAAATCATTTATATTCAATATAATATCGATACACCACTTTACAAATCATTGAAATTATTATATATTTATTTATTTTAACTGCACAATAGGATTGTTTTATACTACTTTTATGTTCCGATTTAAATTCATTTATATTTCTATTTTAAGTTGATTTTCATTATTTTGATATGTTAACTATAAACTGTCATTATTGTTGTTAATTTAAATTTGTTAATTGTATGGGTATACTTTGTCTATATGGCAGCCCTCAATTGAGGGAAGTGTTAATAAATAAATGTTAAACAAAGAGAAATTCAATATGACAAAATTTTTCCACCTTATACTGAAGATAACGCCTCATTCTCAATCAAACAAATTGAAAACATCATGAATCAAGATGATAGTAAGGCTCCAGGGATTGATGGAATTTTGGCAAATACTGTAAAACACATATTTAGGAGTACTCCGCTCTTATTTTTTAATCTCTATACTAAATGTCTAGAATTATGATTTTATCTAGAAATATGGAAATCAGCTCATGTAAAGCTCATACCTAAGCCTTACTGCAAGGTAAAAAATACTGCAAAAGCCTTTCAGCCTATATCTTTTTTACCACTAATGGGCAAGATTTTGGAAGAGGTTATTAATAATAGATTAAAACATCATCTGTACAAGAAAAAACTTCTAAATGATAATCAGTTTGACTTTACACCAGGAAAATCAACTTAAGATCAGAAGATGCAGTACTAGCAGTTACGAAATGGATTCAGAATGCTTTTGACAAAGGAAATAAGAATATTAATATCATTAGATGTCACTGTGGCTTTGACAATGCATGGGCCAAAATTCTATACCAATTAAAATGGAACAAATGTCCAAGAAATCTGTAAATTCTGATACAAAGTTAGTTCAACAGATGCAGAGTTCAGTTGAAAGCTGAGTAGAAACTGGCATGAAAGACATTACTAAAGGTTATCCACAAGGTTCTGCCTGTAGCCCAACTTTCTGGAATATCCTATATGATGACATGCTTGAAATACCTCTTGATGAAGGATGTCAACTATTGACTTATGCAGATGATGCCCTCTTAATGTGTAAAGCCAAAACAATGTCTATTTTGACACCAATTCTGCATTAAACAAGTTATACCAATGGAGTTGTGAAAATAAACTACTATTTAATCCAAGAAAAACGACAGGTATGGTGGTGACAAGAAAACAAAGAATCACTTTGCCAATAATGAGTGAAGAAAATTGGTTAATAAATTTCATATTTAAGAGTAATCATTGATAGGCTTATGGTATTTAGATGATTTGTTTGTGTTTAAGGGCATTCAACTACTAGGTCATTAGTGCATGGCATTTACAACCCATTTTGAATATATTGCTGCAAAGTCAAATACGCTTCTTAACCAATCAGCCTTCACCTCATACCTAACATGGGGACTAAACTCCAATGTATTTAAAATAATTTATAGAGGAGTGGTGGACAATTACTTTTATACTGTACCTCAATTTTAAGGAAACAGTTATTCTATGTGCTGGGTTAAAAAAAAAAAACTAGCATAAATTCAATGGGGCTTTGCCCTATGTATTATAAAAGCATATATAACTATATCCACAGATGCTGCACTATCGATTGCTGGTATTTGACTGACTCAGCTCAAATAGAGCTTACATTGCTAAAGAAAAATGATATTTATAATGGCTTAATATCACAACTTAGAATAGATAACCCTGCAAACTTCTTAACACCCAGTCACCAGCTTTGTATTTTGAATTTGTAAATTACACCAATTGTGTAAAACATCACAACATTCAGATTTTCACAATGTATAAAAACTTTGTGGGGAAGGAATTATGGACGAAGTTGGATATGCTTTTGTGGTATTCTCTGAAGGCCAGAATTACACTTGTAGATGGGTAGATTATCACCCCAGTGTTCCATTGTTCAAGCAGAGCTATTGGCAATTACAGAAGCACTGATATGGACAGAATCTCAAAATTTCAATGGTTGCATCATCTACAGGGATTCTCAAAATGTTCTTAAATCTATAAACAATGCATTTAATCTAATTGCCTTGGCTGTAGAAATTAAAAACCGTTTGATATCACATAAAAATCATATTTAAATTAAATTTAATTTTATTTATGGACGCTTTTTAATGATACAGTTCTTAGCGTCCCATTTTATACTGGGCGTGAAAGAACAGGAAATTTTGATCAAAGGCCTCTTTATCAGGCCTGAGGTTCTTTTACATGCTGTAAATCGACATGGGACCACCGGCTTTACTTCCCTTCCAAAGGAAGCCATGCTAAGAATTTTTACACTCGAAAAAATCCATCACCCTCTGCCAGGTTTGTACCCGTGACCTCGGGAAGTAGAAGCTAGCATGGTAACCACTACACCACAGAGGATGACAAAATCATATTTATGTTGGGTGAGAGGACATACTAGACTGATAGAAAATAAAAGAGCTGACCAACTAGCAAAATGTGCTATTGCTCCCAGTTTGAGCTTCAGTTATACTTTGTCCTTATTTGTTAGCAAAGAGGAAAATTAATTAATTAGTAACAGCAAAATGGAATAATCAATAGATTAACAGTACAAAAGGAGAAGTTCCAAGAGAGAGATGTCTTTTCCTATAGTCAATATTCGCTTAAGCAATCGAAAATTCATGCCAAATTTTATATCGACATAATTCATATCAAGACATGGAAATACTTTATTCTATTTTGAAAGATTTAAATTATAGAAACAGGATGGAGATTTATGTATCTGTCATTAGGAACAAACAGTTGCACACCTTTTGTTTTGTTTGGTTGATGAAATGCGAGGAAAAGTGAATGAGAACCAATTTTTTGTTAGTTTTATTATGGATGTTCTTTAACGGCTGTGATGCTCAAGTGCCCCATTCCATATGGGGAGTGAAAGATAGGTAATTTTGGTCAGAGGTCTCTTTATGAGGCTTGAGGTTCTTTAACGTGCCGTGAATCTACAACATGGGACCACCAGCTTTGCTTCGTTTACAGGGAAGCCATGCTAAGGATTTTTATGCCCGAAAAAATCCATTGTCCTCCACCGGGTTTGAACTTATTACCTTGGGAACTAGAGGCTGGCATGGTAACCACTACACCACAGAGGATGATGAAGCGGGCAAAGTCACACTGGTGTTAACAGTGGAATATAAAAGCCAAGATGCAGGAAAAGGTTAAAAAATTATTAGCCGGAATGCAGAAGATGGAGGCAACAATGAATTCTGGAATAAATAAGCTGCAAAATGCAATAAGGACAGTGAATTCCACAACGGAAAATATGCAAATGGAAATGAAAAGTATAAAGGAAGAAATGAGGCACAAAAAGGAAAAGATGAAATCTGAACTGATTGTGACATTGACACTAAAAATATCTGAGATAGATGGAATTGTGAAGGACTTCAATGTTGTCGCAATGCAGCTAGAAGAAATTAAATCTGACATGGGAAGAAAAATTAACATGGCAGAGGAGTATCTATAGTAGCAAGAAAAACTGTCAAATAAAAGTATCTCTGAGAAGAATGTCATTACAAGACGGGTAGTTTTATTTAACAGATTACCAGTGGCACTGAAAAATTTAGCCAAAGCTCTTAAATTGCGTTTTATATATAAACTGAAAGAGCATCTAATTAACAACTTTTTCTATAATCTGGATGTAACCAATTACTAGACCATGGGTGAACAGGCATTTGTGGTGAGTGGAATGCTCTACGCTATTTACAAGTAGGTATTTAAAAACTTACGCCTGTACATCAACTGAAGCTGTATAATGAGTGTTATGCAGGAAATACCCCATATCACAACATAATTCACATGAATTTCTGCAACTGAATCAGATCACAATATCCAATAAATTACATAGCAGTAAACATGAGGTATGCAAGAGACAATCCAGCGCCAGTGATGATAATAAATGTGCCTATTTGTTGCTGTTCTGAGCATGTAGAACATAATTTGTTGAACATTCACACAGATCATTGCATATAGTTGAACACTGAAGGTGTTTTTTTTCTCCAAATGTGACAAATAAGTGAAGCTCTTATCACAAGTTTCATACTCGTGTGGGATTTTATACTCATTAAGGCTATTCATATGACAAATGAGCATAGTTCTTATTGCACATTTCACACCTGGGCATTCTTGTATCCTCATGAATCAAATTATGGCTTTTCAAATTTTTTTTATTATTTTATGGTTGCTCTTTAACTACTATGGTCCATAGCATCCTACTTTATTGGGTGTGAAAGACCGTAAATTTTGTTCAGGGGCCTCTTTATCAGGCTTGAGGTTTTTTGCATGCCATAAATCTACACATGGGACCACCAGTTTTGCTTCCCTTCCGAAGGAAGCCATACTAAGGATTTTTACACCTGAAAAAATCCATTACCCTCTGCCGCATTTGAACCCACGACATCGGAACCAGAGGCATTTGTGGTAGCCCTAGACTATGGAGAATAACTTTTTCAACTGTGGCAACTGAATAAAGCTCTTACCAAAAGTTTCACATTTGTGAGGCTTTTTAATCAAATGACTTCAAATTTGACAAATTAATAAGTCTCTTATCACATATTACACACATCTTGTCTTTTACCCTACGAATCAAGTTATGCGTTTTCAAATTTGACAAATGAGTAAAGTAGTAATTTCATATTTCTCATGCGTAGTTTTTTATCTGCATAAATTAAATTATACCTTTTCAAATCCAACCAAGTAAAGCTTTTATCACATATTTCATACTTGTGTGGTTTCTTACCCTCATGAATCGATTAATGGTTTTTCAAAGTTGACAAATAGGTAAAGTGTTTATCGCATACTTCACACTTCTGTGATCTTTTACCCTCATGAATCAAATTATGACTTTTCAAATATTTTAAACAAGTAAAGCTCTTTTCAGATATTTCACATTTGTGTAATTCTTTACCTCATGAATTGAATTATGACTTTTTAAATGTGGGAAATGAGCAAACCTCTTATCAACCAATAATTTATTTATTCTATTTTATTTTACGCCACTTAAACTCCTTGGTCATATCGTGACGGATCTGTTGGTGGATATCTCTTAGAATGATATGTGATGGACAGATAGTCTTCTAGGTTTCACTCCTGTAACCCCTGCTTCATGCTGTGCAGATGGCATTAGTGTGCCGTTCAGTCTAACCGCCACCCTCACACAGAAAGGCGGACAGTTAGTATTCAAGGTCTCATCCCTGTAACCCCTGCTTCATGCTGTGCAGATGGCATTAGGAAGCCATCCAGTCTAACTGCTTACATTGTCTGTAGATAGATGGCATAGCATTCACTATTACCACTTATTTTCATTTTACTATTGTTTTAGATTTAAGATGGAACTTTGGGTCGTGGTATTAAATATCCAATCCGATATTTACCTTGGCGACTGAGGAAAGCCACAAAAAAACTTCAGACAGATTGGTCGGCCCACAGGATTTGAACCCAGGACCTCCCAATGCAGGCCACAGACTTTACCAACTGAGCCATCCTGCTCAGTTAATTTATTTTCTTTTTATCCTTATGAATCAAATTATTGCTTTTCAAATTTGACAAATGAGGAAATCCCTTAAATTGAGTTTTATTTATGGACGCTCTTTAAGTGTTATGGTTCTTAGCGTCCATTCCACATTGGCATGAAAGACCGGAAATTTTGCTCAGAGGCCTCTTTATCAGGCTTGAGGTTCTTTTACGTGCCATAAATCTACAACATGGGACCACGAGCTTTACTTCCCTTCTGAAGGAAGGCAATGATAAGGATTTTTACGCCCACCCACCACTGGTTTTGAATCCGTGACCTCGGGAATTAGAGGCTAACATGGTAACCACTGCACCACAGAGCACGATGAGGAAATCCTGTATCACATATTTCACATTGGTGTTTTTTTAACTTCATAAGTCAAATTATGATTTTTTAAATGTCACAACTAAGTAAGGCTTTTATCACATATTTCATCTGGCTGTGGTTTTTTACTCTCATGAATCAAATTATGCCTTTTTAAACTTGACAACTGAGTAAAATTCTTACCACATGTTTGACACTCATATGGCTTTTTACCCTCATGAATTAAATTATGCCTTTTCAAATCTGACAACTGAGTAAAGCTCTTATCACATATTGCACATTTGTGTGGTTTTTTACCCTCATGAAACAAATTATGCGTTTTCAAATCTGCCAACCGAATAAACCTCTTATCACATATTTCACACTTGTGTGGTTTTTTACCCTCATGAAACAAATTATGCCTTTTCAAATCTGACAACTGAGTAAAGCTCTTATCACATATTTCACACTTGTGTGGTTTTTTACCCTCATGAAACAAATTATGCGTTTTTAAATCTGACAACCGAATAAAGCTCTTATCACATATTACACATTTATGTGGTCTTTTACACTCATGAATCAAATTATGATTTTTGAAGCTTGACAAATGGGTAAAGTTCTTATCACATATTTCACACTTGTGAGACTTTTTACCCTCATGAATAAAATTATGCGATTTCAAATTTGACAACCATCTAAAGCTCTTGTTACATTTTTCACACTTGTGCGGCTTTTTACCCTCATGAATAAAATTATGTCTTTTCAAACTTGACAACTGAGTAAACCGCTTACAACAAGTTTCACACTTGTATGACTTATTACTTTGATGAATAAAATTATGTCTTTTCAAATAAGACAAAACAGTAAACCCCTTTTTACAAATGTTACATTTATGTGGCATTTCACCCTCATGAATCAACTTCTTTTGTTTCATATATAAGCCTCTGCTATAAATTTCCCCACCACTACCTTTACCAGATTGTTCTGAGTGAACATGTACTTCTACAGTTGGTATTTCTGTGACATCTCTTTCTTGACTTTCACATTGAGTAAGATCCTTTGCAGTATAGAAGCTTGTGTCTTTCCTTAAGTCTCCAGCAGAGGGCAGTGGTGACTTACCACCATTATCACTACAAACTGCTTCTAAGCACAATCTGAAATATTGAGGGATTAAAAACCATTATGTATTAAAATCACAGTATGAAAAGGAATTAAATTTTCTCCCATATACTAAATAAACATATAAAACACTCCACAGTATCTGTGGACTCAATTATATACCAAATTTCAATATATAATTTGCATGAGTTAGAGAACACAACAAGACATCTGCTACACATGAATGTCACAGTTAAATAAGAATTAAAGGAAAATGGAACACAAGAAGCAGAAGTCTTCTCAACTGGAACATTAAGCAAGAATCAAGTCTTACCTTAAAGGTTTTTTCAAAGGAAAGTCCCCATCCTGTAACAGAATATTTCACACATACAGTTTCTCACAATCATGTATACAGCACTAGTTAAATGCCCTGCATCACACTTGATTTATTAAAATATGCATTAGCAAATACATTGAAACAAACATTTGACATTTTATTGTCAAATGAGGTGTAAGTAAACCGGGCAATGGACAAAGCATTAGGGGAAGGATTTGACACTATCAGTGTCATTTATACACCACTAATAGACTCAAATGCTTCCAAGAACATTAAATTACACCACTGTCCTTATTCCTCTAAAAAGAAGAGACAAAGAAATGGTAAAAGTATTTAGAAATGAATGATCTTCAACTGATGCAGCATTTTCCCAGGTGGTTTAGGAAGGAGTTGGTTTAGAATTGATTGATACATGTATTACAAATTTCGAAAGGGTACTTCTGGCACTAAATCAGTAAACAGGTCTTATCTGGAGAACGCTGACAATGAGGGGAACAAGCCTTGATGCAGCCTAAATAAACTTGCCTTTTAGTTATGTTTTCAGTGTTACAATTCCACCTCAAAAAAGAAATCTAGTTCAAGTACTTCACAGTTTCAAACTTGTATATACAAATTATATTTAGAGCCAAATAAATTGTTTGTTTTAGAAAACAGAGAATTGGCAAAAAGAATCTTTAGTAACTCAACATTTGCGCCTCAATAATACAATACTTGGGAACATTAAGACAAAAATGCTTGAGATGCATGGGGAGACAGCAGCAGGGTAGAAAGGATAAACTGGGTTCTTCAATCCCAATAATCTGGATGCTAAGGTGTGTAAGCAACTAGGCCTGCAAACAAAACCTTAGTCTTAATTTTCCATTTATAATTCAAGAGATGATAAATTTCATCCAACAAATTCTAAGCAGATTAGTATTAATAATAACAAAAACAATAAATTCAAATGAGTTTCCAGAAATATAGCATTTGTTCACTATCAGTCAGATATCAATATTGTGATGCAGTAATGGTTTGAGCTACCAAAATTTTTTAATTAAATTTTACATTTTAATATATACTTTAAATAATAACAAACAAAAACCTAATAAAAATAAAAATTAAATTTTAAGTGAATAGCACCGATCTGTCAGCTGTTTGAAGAGATACAATATTCGTCCACTATCCAATCAGACCTGAATAATGTAATGCAGCTATGATTCGAGCTATCAATTGAATGGCACTGACCTGTTGGTTGTTTTAAGAAATACATTTCTCCACTATCCAGTCAGATATGAATATTGTGATGCAGCTATGAATCGAGCTATCAATTGAATGGCACTGACTTGCCAGCTGTTTGAAGAGATACAATATTCGTCCACTATCCAGTCAGATATGAATACTGTGATGCAGCTATGATTCGAGCTATCAATTGAATGGCACTGACCTGTCGGTTGTTTGAAGAAATACAACATTTCTCCACTATCCAGTCAGATATGAATATTGTGATGCAGCTATGATTCGAGCTATCAATTGAATGGCACTGACTTGCCAGCTGTTTGAAGAGATACAATATTTGTCCACTATCCAGTTAGATATGAATATTGTCATGCAGCTATGATTTCAGCTCCCAATTGAACGGCACTGGCCTGCCAGCTGTTTGAAGAGAATTCATATTTGTCCACTATCCAGTAAGATGTGAATATTGTGATGCAGTTATGATTTGAGCTATCAATTCAATAACACTGACCTGCCACAGTTTGAAGGGATACAGTGTTTGTCCACTATCCGGTCAGATGTGAATAGTGTGATGCAACTATGGTTTGAGCTAACAATTGAATGGCACTGACCTGCCAGTTGTTTGAAGAGATATGGCATTTCTCCACTGTCCTGTCAGATGTGATTATTGTGAAGCAGCTATGGTTTGAGCTAACAACAGAATGGCACTGACCAGTCGGTTATTTGAAGAGATATGTTAAGATAAGGATTTGCGCTATCATGCAGAATAAACACCACATGTGGCATTGAGAGATAACCAGAATCTTCTGGGAGTTTCTCTTCTCCCTGTCTCCTGATATTCCTGAACTCCTTGGAAATTTCCAAACAGCCACATAAATGAGCGAGCTGGCAAGTTATTGTCTTTGTTTCTGGTGCAACATAAACATACTTGCATATAATCATATATACTGAGTATTATACAAAAAGAAAAAGGGAGAATGTGTGTGTGTATGGGCGGGTGCGTTTGTGTTTGGTTGTGTGTTCGTGATATTCTTGGAAAACACTCAACTGAGTTTGTTAATTCCTTCATCAGTGAATCATGTTTCTCCAGCAGGACACACACTATAAGACATCCAAACAGATTTTAAAAATAAGGAATTATGGTTATTTGCATACACACATCACCCAATTACAAACTAGTTTTCTCAAATATTAATATCAGATTATATATCCTTAATTGCAAAACCTTTGTTTTTTCCTTCTTTCTTTTATTTAGGCTTTATACTCCTAGAAAACAAAAGGACAGATATGAAACTTTACAACTGTTTAATCTGTTGTGTTTCAAGTACTAAAATTTCCATTTGACAGCATTTAGCAATAATTTCAAATGTGGCTGATTGTCAAGTGATATTATATCACAGAATATTTTGGAATGATGTCAACAAAACTTCCCTCAAGTATCTTGTAGTTTTCAAGATCACCACCATTACTTTTAACCCTTTATATACACCATCTGACAAACACTATACAGATTCTCTATTATCCTTATAAATTTTGCATTACATAGTTCAAATATTTTATCAAGCGTATAATATACAATGTGATTTGTGCAAAACTTACTTTAATGTCCTCACAAAGAGATGGAGTTACTGTTTCCAGCCACCAAGGTTCTTCTTTAATTTCTATTTTGTTATTATCCATTTCATGATCACTGTTATATTTCACAATCTTCATTACAGGATCCTCTGAAAGAAATTCTCTCTCATTCTGTGAACCAAAGTCTGAAACAAGAGACTGTTCCTCAATTTCTGTTTTGATATTTATCTCACAGTTCTTGCTGCATGTAACAGTTTCAGACTTAATCTGCTTTAAAGGATGTTTGGTAACACATTCTTTCTCATTCTGTGAACTAAAGTGTGGAAGAGGAGTCTCGGATTTAATTTCTGTTTTGATTGCCATGCCACAGTCATTGCCCAGAAGCATAGCATCATCACTGTTTGTCTTTATTGTAACATTCTTGGTAAAAAACTCTCTGTCATTCTGTGAGGCTACGTCATCTGAGAGAGGATCCTCTTTTTTGATTTCTATTTGGGTATCCATTCCACAGCTTGGTGTTGTACTTAATTTTATTACTAAGTCTGTGGAGAAAGAAACATATTATGTATACCATAAAATATCAACTTTAACCATCAGTTTCTAGACTCAGAAAAAATTCCAAATTGTACAATAACTCCCACTGTAAATAGCATGTCAGATCATGATGCTCAGGTATTGTTAGTATCTGCTACAGTGAACAATCAGACAGATAAAAGATAAAGTAAAATACAAGAATAATTAATCATAAGCATATCAATAAATTTAAACTGGTGTTAAAAAACGAAGAATGTGTTTATGTCTGTGCCAACACTCAAGTACATGGCAAATTTATGAATTCCTTAAAATTGTGGCATTATCATTTAAAGCTATTTTCCCTAACCTCATTAAAGTAATGAAGGTCGAACCTTGGATTACTTCAGATATAAGGAAGTCCTGTGCAAATAAAAGAAATCTATATTTCACAAGCAATGATCCAAACATTAAATGTGGAATATAATAAAAACTGATACACGAGAATTAATCCAGGAAATTTTGCTCAGAGTCCTATTTATCAGGCTTGAGGTTCCTTAATGAGCTGGAAATCTATGACACAGAACCACCAGCTGTACTTCTCTTCTGAAGGAAGACATACTAAGGATTTTTATGCCCGAAAAAATTGATCACCTTCCGCCAGATTTGAACCCACAAACTTGGGAATTGAAGACTAGCATGGTACCACCAGGATGACTCTCCTACAGATGTCATCCTATGTCACCCTCTAGCTGCATGTGGTTTCCAAATGTACAAACAAAATGCTGACAACTTATGAATAACAAATACCGCTAACGGCAGCCCTGACGGGTGGTGGATATTACATCAGTGAACGAGCTTTAATTTTTTATCATATACACATATTTTTAATTCCTTAGCTGTATTATATTATTAGCTAGTATTAAGAGTAAACATGGGACCGGGTCTGAATACTCAGAGTCCATACCCTTGCAACCCAGGATCTCTCGTGGGTTCTTTCCATTAGTGACAGTGCCTATTTTATACACTGCCCCCCCCCCCCGGCATGGTCGAGGTTGAGCTAGGATTCATCTTGCCCATCCCCTCCACACAGAGATGGAAGTGGATATGCCACTTATGCGCGTCAACCCCTAGGGGCAACTACCCAACAACATCGGTGGGGGCAACAGCAATCTAGCATGCCATCTACCGGCTCTCCAGGTCGGTACCGGAGGACATTGAGGTGTCTCACAATCCTGCCTGCATGGACAGCCATACAGACGTACCCAACCTCCCATGGGTATCAGGAACCACTGCCCCATCGAGACCAACCCAATCCGAACAGCTCCCTACTGGGAGGGGCTGGGCTTGAATGTTTGGCCCAATGTACTTCTAGTATCGTCAGAAGTACCACGAGTGCTCAGGGTATGCAGCGCCTGCACCACGGCAGCTGAAGGGGTATTTATTATTAGTGACCACAATTACTTAAAAATACAATAGTTATTCTGAGTTAATAAGTAATCGCCACAAAGGCGGTCATATTGAATTAACCGTCACAGTTTGTTTTTGTTTTAACTCTAGTTTGTTTTGGGTTTTCCTACATGAGCACATAGATATATAGTAATTTGCTGTTGTTTTAAAACTGTGTGTTGTGATTTTGTTTTTACAGAATGGAAGAATTGTGTGGTAACTGCCATTAACGAGTACTGGAGGGGATAGAATGTGATGGATGTGACTCATGGTACCACTGCAGCTGTGTAGGAGTTAACAAGAGGACGATTCCAAAGGATAACTGGTTTTCCAAATTATGTAACAAAGAGAAAGAAATTAAGCAACTTAAAGACTTAATTTGTATGTTACAGGATGATATCCAGACTCTGAAAGCTAAGCTACAAGATGCAAATGGAAAGCACCCAGATGATTCATTTGTAGAAGTCAAGTGACGAGGGAACAGGAGCTGGAAGTCACCAGAAGTCAGCACAGGTGGTATATGGAGTACTAATAGATTTTCTGTTTTGGAAGATAATGTTTCAGGGATGGAAAAAGTAGAAGAGCTGATGTTGCAGTGAACAGCAAGAAGACCAACAAGAAGAGGGAGCCATGCTAGAAGGATGGGACCCTTGCTGCAGGAGGAAGTCGGCAGCAGCTTCCAAGAGAAATGCATATGTAAACCAAGTGCCAATCTTGAGAATGTGACCTCAGATCTTAAAAGTTTGTTTGTCAGTCTCAATAGGGATGATCACATTGTGATCATTGGGGGTTGTGGCAACAGCATTGATGCTGATTATGGGTACCCTATCAAGGGAGATCTGAACCACATTGCCAAGGTAAGCATACACACTAATGTTACATTTGTTGAGCTATTTCAGAGACATGATATGCCAGCACTTTGTCATGTGATAGCCCAAGTGAAGGAGGACCTGTGGAAGAGAAATACTGCCTTTCAGCCCAACGGTAAAATCCGTTGCATATGTAAATACTGATGGCTCCTCTTCAATATCAAAAAATTCATTTGGTTTATATCATCAAAACATATGAGGGTTAAAGGATAAAGTAGAGGAGCTAAGCTTACATATTCAAGATATAAATTATGATATCACGGTAATCTGCACAACAGCACCACATGACAGAAGCAGAGCTTAAAAGTGTGAACTTCAGTAAGTACACATTATGTTCCATTTTTGCAGAAGTGTATTAAATTGCGGAGGAGTGAGTATATTTGCTAAAAACACAATGAAGTTCATCAGCATAAATGTTGCATCTTTTTGTGAGGAAAACGAATTTGAATGCTGTTCAGTAAAAATAGGATTTGGTAGGGAGACATACATCATTCTAGCAGTACATAGAGCTCCCACAGGGAACTTTCAAGGATTTATAAATAGATCAGAAAGAACTATCTCATACATTTACACCGAAAATGCTAAAATAATAGTTTGTGGATACTTTAATGTTCACACGCTTAATGACAATGAAATGAAAACTCATCTCACTTCCCTATTACATACATTTAACTTGGTATATGTGGTTCACTTTCCTACCAGAACTTAAATGAAGACTGCAACAGCTATAGACAACATATTTCTAGACTTAGAAAAATTTCCAAATTATACCATAATTCCTATTGTATATGGCATGTCAGATCATGATGCTCAGGTATTGTTGGTGCCTGTCATAGCCGCAAACAGACTGTTAATACAAAAAGTAAAATTACAACAAGAATAATTAATGAACATATCAATAATTTTAAACTAGTGATAAAAAATGGGCTTCTGCCTATTCCAGAAATCATGTAGATGACAAATTTGATGAATTCCTTAAAACAGTGCTATTACGAGGGTCACTATGAAAGTTTTGAGATACACAAAAACTAAACTAGATAAAATCACTTTGACTGCTGTAGCTTTTCAAAGTATTCACCACCACACTGTATGCACTTTCTCATTCTCTCAAACCACTTTTGAAAGCACTGCTGCCACTCATTTTCATGTAGGTGTAAAAGTTCACTTTTGAATGCTGCAACAGCTTCTTCAGGGCTTGAAAACCTCGTTCCATGCATACGACTTTTCACTGTGGGGAACAAAAAGAAGTCACATGGAGCCAAATCTGGACTGTAGGGGGATGAGTCATCAACTTCACCTCTGTGGACTCCAGAAACTGAATTGTTGCATTGCCTGTGTGCGCAGAGGTGTTGTCATGCTGGAGCAGGATTCCTCGCAGTCCTGTTCTTGGCTGCAATTCATGAAGCTTCTCAAAATCTTGTGGTAAGCAAACTGTTGTGTATCAGTGTGCAGTAAGTGTCCTTTGTTCCACAAGAGGAATGGTAGCCACATGATCAGATTTAGAGAAGAAAGTGGCCACCATTTTCTTCCCGACACTGCGTGGCTTTTTCACTTTCATTGGAAGATCGTTATTCAGAAAAATCCACAAAGCTGACTGATGCTTAGTCTCAAGGCCAAACTGGTAAATCCAAGTTTCATCAACAGTGACAATGTCAGAAATCTGCCGAGAATTGCCTCCATCGAATCTGGCCAGCATTTCTTCACACCATTCAACACGGGTGCACTTTTGCAGATCAGTTAAATTGTGGGGCACCTAACGGGATGACACCTTCCTCACGCAAAGATAGTCGTGCAATATTTTCGAAATTGCTGGCGATCCAATCTGCATACTTGTCTCAGTTTCCTTAAATGTCACATGATTGTTTTAGCGGAACATTCTTTCCACATCAGCTACATTTTCTTCAGTCACTGCCGTAGATGGACGACCACCCCTAACCTCGTCCTTTAATAAAGTTCGGCCTCTTTTTCCCCAAAAGCCTGTTGTAAAGTGCTCAAGAGTTGGGTCTCATTTAAACCCATTTTAAAATCATACAAAATCATTGCATGAAAGTGCTCTCTTTCCACCTCCATGCTGGCAAGCAACTGACACCACACTAGAGGTTGTTAACCTTGCACTGTAGACTGCGAGGGAGAGGGAGGATGCAAACTGATACATGTTTACACTTGCAAAGAATGTGGCTATCCAATGGTGCAATTCGTTTAAATTGATCAACCTTAGTTTACCGTATCTCAAAACTTTCATAGTGACCCTCGTAGCATTTAAAGCAATTTTTCCTAAGAAAACAATAACTTCATCACAGGTAACAAAGGCCAAACCCTGGATTACTTCAGGTATAAGTAAGTCCTGCGCAAATAAAAGAAATTTGTTCTTACTATATCACACAAGTAATGATTCAAACATTAAAGCACACTACAAAACATATTATAAAATACTTAAAAGAGTAATTAATGAAGCTAAAAGAAAGTATTACTCACTGGCCATTGATGATTCCAATAATAAAATTAAAACAATGTGGAATATAATAAAAACTGAAACAGGGAGAATTAATTCAAATAGTAATATTACTCACATAACTACTGAAAATAAAGAAGTCAGTAATTACTCTGCCATTCCTAATGCCTTTAACACATATTTCCTTAATGTAGTAAATTGCAAAATAAACAGATATGACCCAAACCCAGCTGCACTTAAAAGGCACATCTCAAAATTAATTGTGAACTTGAGATGGACTCCACAACACCAAGAGAAATAGAAAATATTATTAGCTCATTGAAAAGCAAAACCTCTCATGGATGGGATGAAATAAGTACCAAAGTGTTAAAATATTGCATAGAAGAGTTAAGCAAGCCACTTAGTCATATATGCAATCATATGAAACACACAATTGTTAAGCCTCTATACAAGAAAGGAGACAAAAGCCTGGCTTCCAATTATAGGGGCACCTCTCTTTTGACAGCCTTTTATAAAGTAATGGAAAAAGCTGTATATAATTGGGTTATAAAATATTTGGAGTTCAACAAGATTCTCTCAGTATCCCAGTTCGGATTTAGGAAAAAAATTTCAACAGAAAATGCAACATACATACTCACTTCTGAAATATTAACAGCCTTGGATAAAAAGGAGCTACCATTAGGAATATTTTGTAACTTAGCTAAGGTATTTGATAGCATAGATCACAACCTATCACTATATAGGATATCATTATAAAATGGTTCAGATCTTACTTAACAAATAGGAACCAGAAAAACACAATCAATGGTTGTGATTCAGAACCAGGTGTCCTACAAGGTTCTATACTCGGTCCTTTGTTATTTTTAATATTTATGAACGATCTGCCATATTATCTTAGCAAAGATTCAATAACTGCGCTTTTTGCAGTTGATACCAGTGTACTTATATCTGAAAAGTCACATCAGCAATTAAGAAATTCTGTCAATAAAGTGTTAGGACAGCTCAACTTTCGGTATGAAGCTAATAAGCTTTCATTAAACTATGATAAAACTAATTTTATTCTATTTCAAACAAAGCATAAACAATCAGGTACAACAATTACACCATAAATAAGGTATCTGATACAAAATTTCTTGGACTTCAAATAGATGGAGAGCTCAACTGGAGAAAACAAATAAAAATCATGCTACCAAAACTCAGGTCGGCTTACTTTGCTTTAAGAAACTTAAAAAATTTGCTCCACCAAAATGCCTTAAGAACAGTTTGTTTTGCCTACTTTCACTCCCTGAGTGATATGGAATAATGCTCTGGGGTAATTCGGCACATAGCAAGCAAGTATTTATATTACACAAAAAGGCCATGCACATTATCTGTGGTGTTGGGTCCCGTCATTTCTGTAGACATTTGTTCAAAACCCCCAAAATTCTTACTCTCACTGGTGTATACGCATATTTTCTCTTGAGCTACCTTTCAGATAATTATGATAACTTTACAATGAACCTTGCTATGCATGACACAATACAAGGCATACAGACAATTTGCATAGACCAGCAAATAGCTTAAAACTGTTCCAAAAAGAATGTTACTATTCTGCAATAACAATTTACAATAACCTTCCATGCTACTTAAAACTATTAGGCAAACCTAATCAAAACAGCATCTTTAAGAAAGAGCTAAAGTCTTTCTCATATACTCACTCCCAATATACTATGGAGGAATTTTTTAATGTGTCGTGCAACATATAAATATTCAATACATAGGGCAGATGCCATATGATAATGACTTACACTTATTTGTTATGTCCTACTGTAATGCATGTTGAGATGTTTACTCTTGGGATGGTTTGCAAATTTTCATTTCTTAGATAATGCATGGTGTGGAGAGAGAGAGAGAGAGAGAGAGAGAGAGAGAGAGAGAGAGAGAGAGAGAGAGAGAGAGAGAAGGAGAGGGAGAAATGTTCTTGATGTTTAGTATGTTATTAGTTAAGTTCTTGGTGCTGGGTATGTTTATTAGTTATGCTGCATATTTCACAATTGTATGATGTGTTCAATGTCCTTGAGCATTGCTCACAGTGGGACCAAATGAACAAACAAACAAAGCCAGCAAATGTGTGCTCCTAAGTTTAGGTTTCTGATTCATGGGAGGTTAGGTTTAGCTTTTTATATATATATATATATATATATATATATATATATATATATATATATATAAGCTTAGGTTAATTAACAACCAGTGGTTACACCAAAACACCTCACTTCACTCATGTGCACTCCTAAGCCTACATTTCTGATTTATATTAGGTTAGATTAGGTTTAGCTTTTTTTTATATGAGCTTAGGTTAATTAGCGACCAGTACTTATCACTCTTGTCACATCCTCTGCAAGCCAATGTATCAGCAATACACCATCTTCACATTAACTTTACATATGCAAGAAGTAAAAATTAAGTAGAACACATCGTTAATCTCGCAGATTTTGCTTTTCATTTAGATTGGCACTTCCCATCGTGCATGTACAATAACAACAATATTGCCATCTTTGTTGTCCTTACAATATAACCCTGCTATAAAAGTAAAGTCCCTAAAAAGGGTAGGCAGGTGGGTACCAGGTCTAGAATTGATAACATCAACCACAAACAATGCTTCTAAGGTAACTCAATCACCTTCCTTTCTCCTCAATCATCTTTTCAATTGCTTACCAAGTAGTCAAGTTTAGCCAAAGGATTATCTTTATTGGTTACAGTTTCAGTAAATATGTGTTTTTTGCTTCATCCAAATATCTTAAATAATTTGCATTTTTATCAAGTTGTATACAGTTTAATCCCCAGCTGGAACTTAAACCAATATTGGCTGATGTGGAGTGGTCGGCCATGCTTTAAATGGCTGGTAGTGAATGAGTGAAAATACATCAAGTATTCTCATTTCAACAGTTAATCCGAGAAGAGGTTAGTGTGTGTATAGACTCATTGTTACGCTGTAAGGAAAGGGTGTTGCTTTGAAGTAAATAATTAGCCAAAATTTCAATTCATAAGGTTACAACACTTAATAACTTAAACAGCAATGTGAATTAATATTTATAAATGCAGTTGCCCCTTATTTTCAATTATAATCTTAAAACCAAAAGCACTATTGTGTATATCTTGGGATGGATCCCTCCATGTTTAGTATGCTAAACCACATTGTTGGTAATAACATTGAATCTCTCACAAACCTTCACTCCAGGTTCAGTCCCAAGTGAATTCCCTGTGGGTCACTATGTCCTGAAAGCCTGAGCTCGTCTCTTTACTCATTTTGTGGTTAAAGCACTTAGTATCTATGTATGTATATTTATTTCCATAATGCTATACAAAATTCTTACAACTTTTAATACATTACTTTGAGTTGCTATTTTTTCTTTCTTTGGTCCATGATGCATTTTAATAGTGTGGTTTGGTGGGTCATAACAAATTCATATTGCTTTATTTTTCTAAACCATTTTTCTCTTACTCTCCCCATATATTCTCCTATTCTTTTTATATTCCTCTCCTTTTGTATTTTGATTATCCTAACTTTTAATACTTCTTTGTTAACATTCTCCCATTCTTTAGGTAAAAACTGATCTCTCCACAACTTAGTTTCTTCACATTCAATGCAAATCATTATCTGCCTCTCCACAAAGAGGACACCTATTCAAATTCGCTCCCTTCCTATCTCCCCTTAGCCTACAGGCACTTAATCTAGACCAGGCCCACCCTTCTCACTAACCTATTACCTACATACACATACTTCTCCCTATGTAGGCCATCTTTAATTATCTATATATTTCCAAACTTTTCTTTCCTTCCAGACTTTGAAATAATTCTTGTTTCTCTATATCTTCTACTCTGTTCCTCACTTCTTTCCAATAACCTTTAACTAACCCCTCTCTCTCCTCCCATAAGTTACCCATTCCTATTTCCTGTAGAATTCTCCTTATTCCTTGAGCCCAGTTCATTACATCATTGAATTTTTCTTGTATTATTAAACATTACTTCAAGATATTATGCTCGTCCAATGATTTCAATCTATGCCAATATTTAAGTATCCTTTTTACTATCATGCCCTTGCTACCTACTCTTCCCAACTCCAACATTGCTGCTCCATTAGGGGATGAAATAGATAAACTTAACATACATTTACAGAACAATCTATGTACTTTATCAATCATCTTCCATCCTTTGTCACTTACCCAAATCTCTGATCCATAGACCATTTTTGCTTCAACTACAGCTTATTAAACCCTTTCCAACCATTTAATTTGCATATCTGGTATTTTCTTTAAGCATATTCTTATAGCAATCATTGCTAATCTTCCCTTAGCTAAGGCACTTATCTTGTGATCATTCCATCTCCCATTACTACTTATTCTCACTCCCAAATAATCAAACTTGTTTACTATTTGCAACTCTTTCCCTTCCACATACCACTTTTCCTCCTCCTACAATTTATAGCTCTTTTGAAATACTATTATCTTTGATTTTTTAAAATTTATTCCATTTCTTACAAAGTGAATATATGATATGCAGCACTTTTGTTAGACCTATTGAAATAGAACCTACCACTAAATCATCTGCAAAAAGTAATCCTGGAATTTCCTATTTCCTACTGTGGGTAAATATAAGTTATCCTTATTCAACTCTTCTAAGATATCGTCAATAAATAAGTTAAACCATATAGGGCTAAGTTTGCAACCTTGTCTTAACACCATATTACTATCAATTTTTCCCACAATTTCATCACCATTCAGCCTAATATAAAACTTATTATTCATACATATATATTCTGTGACATTCTGCTCTTTCTGTATCTTCCACAACTATGAAAATGATGTGTTATATGTCCAACAGATGTCACTCTGTCATACACTGGCTCAACAGATGTCACTGTATATCATACGCTTATGCTGCCAAAGCGCCGCAACTGCAGAAACGACCACAGGGTGTACCCGAGGGATCTTATATAACCTTAGGTTTATGAATTAATGGAAGGTTAGGTTTAGGTTAGGTTTTTTTTTTTACATAAGCTTACATTTCTGAATTTATGGAAGGTTAGGTTTAGGTTTGTTTTTTTATATAAGCTTAGTTTCTGATTTACTTTTATACATATAAAACCTTGTGTTTATTTGTTCCTAAGCTTAGGTTTCTGATTCACAGGAGGTTAGGTTGGGTTTAGTTTTTTTATATATATATAAAACCTTGTTTTAATTAGTTACCAGTGGTTACATCAAAGCACACGAGCTAAGCGAGCGTGTGTTCCTAAGCTTAGGTTTCTGGTTCATGGGAGGTTAGGTTTAGTTTCTTCTTTTTGGGTAAATTGCCTTACTTGCACCAGAATTAGCGACCGAAGTGATCTTAGATGTCAAACATATGTCCCTGGGTGTTCTACAGATGACACTGTATCTCATTCTCTGACTTTAACGCAATGCTGGCAACATATGAATAATGCCACCGAAGCCGGTAAGATACTCAGCCTCAAGGTGTAGTCGAGAGATGAAGGCCCTCAGCCTCAAAGCGTAGCAGAGGGATGTTTTTTTAGAAGGAGAGGATCAGGCGCAACTGCGAACCGACGACAGGGCGTAGCCGAGGGATCTGCGCGTCTAAAACTCGAATGATTCACGTTCGCAGAAACAACAGCACATCACATATTTAGTACATTTCACTTTTTATTTAGGTTGGCAGTACCCACTTTGCATGTTGTTTATCGGAAAAATGGCTATGTTTCTTGTGTTTTTGACGCGATTTGCCTATATAAGTAAACCACCTTAAACGGACGGGCAGGTGGGCACCAGATATAGAAGAGACCACATCATGTTCTAAACTCACTCCTAAGGTAATTTATTCACTTCCTTATACCTTAATATAGGTCGGTGCAAGTATGACAATTTATCCTTTTTTTTTTTTATATAAGTTTACGTTTCTGAATTCACGGAAGGTTAGGTTTAGGTTACTCGCGTGCGTTCCTAAGCTTAGGTTTCTGATTCACGGGAAGTTACGTTAGGTTTAGTATATATAACTGTGTTTTAATTAATTACCAGTGGTTACATTAAAGCACGCGAGCGAAGCTTAGGTTTCTGGTTCACGGGAGGTTAGGTTAGGTTGTTTATAAGCTTACGTTTCTGAATTCACGGAAGGTTAGACTTAGGTTAGTTTTTTATTTATGTAAGCTTTCGTTAACTGTCTACCACTGTTACAGTAAAGGAACTTCTTTATTTAATGGTAATAACATATTAATATAACAAACTTTCACAAAAAGAATACAAAAATTACAATTTTGGTGGATAGTCTTTCTTACAATGAATGCGTTACGTTTTTTTCAGCGGAAACAAACGAAGAAGTAGTAGTAGTAACAACAGCGCATCACAGTTTTAGGGGATTTCACATTTTCATTTAGGTTGGCAGTTCCCAATTTGCATGTGCTTTAGCCCAAACATGGCTACGTTTGTTTTGTTCATAACGCGATTTGCCTATAAAAATAAAACACCTAAAACGGTCGGGCAGGTGGGCACAAGATAATGAAGAGATCACATCCGCTTCTAAACTCACTCCTAAGGTAATTTATTCGCTTTTATAAGCATTTTCAACAGAGACACAAGAAGAGCAGATTCGCCATATTCTGTATTGCTCTAATGAATTTTGAGTTTAGTAAGTACAGTGAACATTGCTGACACTAGAAATGGGGGGTACAAACGACATGTAATTTTACAAGTTTACAACACTCGTCTAGTTGATATGTCCAAAGAATATGTTGTGATGTTGATGTTATGAGAGGAATTTCACTGATTGATTACAACTGATGCATTTACAAGAGTACTTACATAGCTTCAAGGGCACAAGAACGAGTCCAGTTTTATTAGCATTTGAGTAACGCGATCATAAATTTTCAGGGTGATCATGGATTATCCGGACCCGTCTCTTTGCAATTAGTCTTATCTTATTGGGCGCTATCACGGCGCTATTTTCACTTCGCTGCGGACTTATTTTCTGACACTACTGCCAACTCGTGAACAGGTCTGACTACTTGGACTACTGCATCCGAGTATGTTCCATTATACAGTCAATTAAAATCGAGAGGTGGTTAGAAAACATCTGTTGTGATACATTTACATGACTTTCTTTACCCTCTATCATATATTAGTGGGTATACAAACTGTATTTATCTATATCTACTACATTTTAATTCAAATAAACCTTTGCAGAAATAGCTACATTACACACTTCGTTATATGCTCACATGGCGGCGATAGGCGGAATGGTGACGAGAAGAAAGCAGCAAATTTTTGACGAAAAAAGAGGAAAATGCATCGAGGAAAGGACTGGAAATGATAAAAGTCGAAAGATAAACATCAGAGAAGACGGCAGAAATGAAGGTAGCAAAAATGAAGTCATGGAAGGGAAGAAGAAACCACAAAATGATAGAGCACATGGCATGAGGGAAATGGAGACGATAGCGTCGCTACAGAAGATCATCGAACTTCTAAATAAAGATCTGAAAAACGCACAAGAGGAAATTCGAGATCTGAAAACACAAAAAGGAGAATTAGAAGCATATATAGAGAGTAAAATAGATAAAGTATCGTATGCAGCAGTAGCGAGACAACAGCAGGAAACCCTTAAAACCAAAAACATTAACACCGCAAATAGGTTCCAGGTGTTAAATGAAGAAGAGATGCAAGCAGACGCAAATCCAGAGGAAAGAAACAACAAATATAAGTGGACAAATGCAAAAATGAAGGAACCGAAGAAAGAAGAACAAAACAGTGAGGGAAGGAAGGCGAACGAAGAAGAAAAGTGTGTTGTGATATACGGGGATTCCATCTTAAAAAATATAAATCTAAACAGAAAAGACGCAAATGTGAAAGTTTTCAGAGGTGTAAAGGCTGAATATATGCCCAACATTATAAAAAGTGATAGTGATAGTGAAAAGGGTAAAGTTAAAGTGGTGTTATTGCATGTAGGTACGAACGATATAAAAAAAGGAATAAGTCCAAATGAGGTAATGGCCGAAGTGTATAACTCGATTGTTTGTACCAAACGGTGTTATATAGGTGCAAAAGTTGTAGTAAGTAGTATAGTCATAAGAAGAGATTACAGCAAAAACTACATAAAGGCTATAAATACTGAAATCAAATGGGCATGCAAAGCCGCTAAAGCTATTTACATAGAGTCAAATAGCTTTATAGATGAAAGTTGTCTGGGAAGGGATGGGTTGCATTTAAACAGAAAAGGTTCGTATGAGATGAGTAAAATGATAAATAAGGTAGTCAATTTGTGCATGGTGCAGGGAAACTAGATTTAAGTACAGACGGTGACAACAAAATTGATAAATGTAATCAAAAGTCTGATATAGTAAAAAGTAAATTAGGTGTAGGTTGTAAAAGTAAAAATGGCAAAACTATCTATCAATATATGCATGGAGCAAAGCAACTAAAAATAAACTCAGAGGGTGATAAAATGGAGCTACAAATAATAAGAAATAAATCTGAGTCAGCCCACGCAGGTGAAAAATTAGTGGAAAGGGGCAGGGCAGCAAGGGTATTAAGCTTCTTTCATCAAAATGTTCAGTCTATAAGTAATAAAAGGGCACTAATAGAATTAAATATAAAGGAACTAGAACCGAATATAATGATATTTACAGAACATGGTCTAAAAAAGGAAGAAATAGTAGCTAATAATTATCAGGGTTTTACGCTAGGAACACACTACTGCAGGCAGGAACATGCTAGTGGTGGGGTAGCTGTATATATAGAAAATCAACTGAGTTTTAGGGAAATAGATTGTAGTGAATTCACGGTAGAAATGGCATGCGAACTTGCAGCAGCGGAGATCAATTTAAAGACAAAAACTATTATACTTATTGGAGTGTATAGAGCTCCATCTGGAGACTTAAAAATATTTTTTGAAAAGGTAGAAAAGCTGCTGTATTCAGTAGGGGAAAGCAAGATAAAAATTGTAATGGGAGATTTAAATATCAATTTATTAAGGGAAAATACAGCTAAACGCGCGTTAATGGAAATACTAGACAGGCATAACTTAAAAATAGGGGTAGAAGAGCCAACTAGAGTCACAAAGCAATCAAGAACTTGTATAGACAACATTTTTATAAACTTAGAGAAAACCAAATGGAAATCAACTGTGGTAAAAGCAGGAATAGGGGACCACTTTGGACAGGTTATAAACGTAAATATAAGTAAAGTTGTTATTCCAAACATATTTGAATACAAAAGGCAAATAAATTATGAAAATGTAAAAAAACTACAAGGCTTTCTGCAACAACAAAGCTGGAAAGAGGTATATATAGTAGAGACTGTAAACGAAAAGTATAATAGCTTTATCAAAATATTAGAAAAGGGAATGAATAGTTATATACCTGTAAAAAAAATCAAAATAAAAAATAATAAAGGGGACACATCTATGAAGTGGATGACAAAGGGGATAGAGATCTCGTGGAAAAGAGTCAAATTTCTGAACTCAATAAAGCACCCAAATATGAATGACCGATCCGTGGAGTATATAAAAAATTATAACAATATTTTTAAAAACGTAGTAGAAAATGCAAAAATGAAATATAACAGAGAACTCATACAGAAAGCCGACAATAAAACAAAAACAATATGGGGCATCGTAAATAAAATCCAAAAGGAAGGAAAAAATAAAAATGCAGAAAACATAGTGATACTAAGTAATGACAATGACATAAAAGATCCAAGAAAAATCGGGGAAATATTCAATGAGCACTATGTAAATGTAGCCGCACGATTAAATTTAAATAAAAGTGTGACAAATAAAAATAATTATTTATCTAAAAGAGCAGGTCAATTAAACACTATGGTAGTCTCGGAAGTGACAGAAGAAAGCGTACTAAGCGAGATAAAAAAGCTAAAATCTAAGAAATCAAGTGGACTGGATGGAGTCTCAAATGAATTACTAAAACAGATTAAAAACGAAATTGTTGACATTGTAACACACATTACAAATGCATCATTAATGCAAGGAGTCTTTCCTGATACACTAAAACAAGTAGTTGTTAAACCAATACTTAAACCAAAAGGGAATAAGAAAGAGGCAGAAAGCTATAGACCAATCACCTTGTGCTCAGCCTTCTCAAAATTAATGGAAGGATTATATTTAAAACAATTACAAAATTTTGTAAAGAAACTAAAAATTATATCAAAATGGCAATATGGTTTTCAAAAACATAAGTCTACAATAGACGCCATACAAAAGGCAAACAATGTTATAATAAAAGCAATAAATAAACATGAATCTGTGATGGCTATTTTTATAGATTTATCGAAAGCCTTCGATTGTATGAATATAAAAACATTGATATACAAATTAGAAAAATGTGGAATTCGCGGCCTGGCTCTAGATTGGGTACTAACATATTTAGAAAACAGAACACAGTGTGTGGAAATAAGTAATTTAAATGCTAAAGGTGTGAGAGAAAAAATAAAATCAGACTTTAAAAAGGTTCAACAGGGAGTTCCGCAAGGCTCAAAATTAGGACCCTTTTTGTTCTTAATATACATTAATGAAATATATGAATTAATAGAATCTAAGGGAGAAATAGCAATTGGATATGCGGATGACATGACGGTTATAATTAGGGGACAGAAAATACAAGATGTAGAAAATAGGGCAAACTCAATTCTAAGATTCATAAAAGAATATTGTTCTAGTCTAGATATGGTAATAAATGTAAAAAAGACAGCATGCATACATTTCGAATTAACGAATCGAAACCTCAAAAATGTAAATCTAACAATAGATGGTGTAAATATAGATCAAATAAATAGTACAAACTTCCTTGGAATGATAATTGACAAAAATTTAAACTGGAAAGCACATGTAGACCATATTACCAAAAAAATAAATAAAGGTATATATGTAATGAGACAGATTAGTAAGACAATGGATAGCAAAACGATGATACAGGTTTACTATGCATTAATATATTCGCATATTAGTTATGGTATTACACTGTGGGGGAATATTACTTATAGAGAAATGGAAAAAGTGCTAAAATTGCAGAAAAAAGCTATCAGAATAACTGGTAGGATGAAAAATAAAGAAACATGCAGAAGTTTGTTTAAGAGCCTAAAAATATTAACTGCTCCATGCATATATATTTATGAAAGCATAAAAGTTATTGTACATAAAAGACATGACAAAAATTGTAATATACATTCCTATGGATTAAGAAATAATATGGATTATTTTAGAACGACCCTAAGGGGGACCTTGAATAATCGTTCAACAGAAACCATAGGAAGTGAATTGTTCAATAAACTACCAAATTAAATGAAGAATATAAATCAAACAATAAAAAGGGTGAAAGCCATAAAAACATATTTAATTGAAAATGCATTTTACAGTATAGAGGAGTTCAAATATGGAAAAATAATGTAAAACTTTGTATATAATGTAAATAGATTATACTGACGTGTCCTTAAAACATATGTAAAAGGATGAAAATAAATGAATAAATGAATAAATAAATGTGGATAAAAAGGGAGTCGTCCTCCGTGGTGTAGTGGTTACCATGGTTACCTCTAGTTCCCGAGATCGCGGATTCATACCCGGCGGAGGACAATGGGTTTTTCCGGGCGTAAATCCTTAACATGGCTTCCTTCGCAAGGGAAGTAAAGCCAATGGTCCCGTGTTGTAGATTTACGGTACGTAAAAGAACCTCAAGGGGCTTCTGAGCAAAATCACCGTCTTTCACGCCCAATATAGGATGGGACCCTAAGGACCACAGCAGTTAAAGAGCGTCCACAAACAAAACTCAATTTAATTTTAATATATACGAAGGGAACAGCGATAGTCAAATGCTTAACAACTGGACTCTATATGCTGATCTTAAACTTCCATACTGTTTCCATGAAATCGAGAGAAACAACTGAATGTTCCAAGGATTAAAGAATGACCAGTAATGAACAATTCGAACCTTTAATAACAGATATCTCGAAATAGCTTATGCAACATTTTTTTGTGTAGTGCGTTTTCGTCTATCGCTTAACGTTTAGTCGTAGTACAAGATTATATAAAATTTCTTCCAACTGAAGTGGATTTCACAGGCTATTCTCAGAAAATTCAAGATATACATTTTATTTGCCATGTAAATGTCTTTAATACCGCATTTTAATCTAAATTGTTAGAGTACTTTTTAGAAAATAAACAATTTCGAAAAATGTTCCATGTAAAGGGTAGTTTGGGGTAGGGAAATTTCATGAGAACTTTCGTGTCGCATCCTTGGAAGGTACTGAACCTAAATACTAAGTTTGGTGCTTATCCAACTTTTCGTTTTTGCGTTACGCTGTTCACAGACACACACGCGCGCGGACCTTTTTCTAAAAATGCGTTTCCTTTATTCGGGGGCCTCAAAACATGTATTTCCGGTGAAATCTTGGTATCAAGTTTTTGTGGAATACAATACGTCTTCTGCTTACTATACGTAGCAGAGAAAGTAAAAAAGGAAGGATTATAGCTTCATTTTAGTTTTAATGACAAAACGAAATAAAGCTCTACAAAGTGTAACCGAAAAAGGTAACAAGATAGAAGGTAACTGCAACGGTGAAGAAGAGTATAAGGAATAAATCTCCGTGAATAGTGCATCAGCCTCCGTTCGGTTCCGGCAACACTGAAAGAAAACGTGGCTAAGAGACCCAAGCGAGCCACATACACACAGGAAGTTGTCACGCTGGCGAATTATGCATAAATAATCCGGTGTTTGAGAGACGTTAAATAATACCGCTACGAAAATATAGCGAAATTGTTACCTTAGGCAGTCTGGGTTTCTAAGTAAGAAACGGTCGCAAATCACACCACGATTGTTCCTTGGCTACAGTTTGAAGCACGTGGTTATGTATGATAAATGCCAAAATATCACGTGGAGGTACTAGAAATTCAGTAGATATAGTGAGTGCTGTCGTCCCGTGAAGAACAGCCTGGTCAATTGAATCGGTTATTTTCTACAGGTTAAGTTCTGTGATACCAGTTTTGAGATATCTATTTAAAAACTGCCTCCTGTGATTCAAACTCAGAAACACATTACAGTTTTTACATTGGCTTGAATAAGTATTCAATAAGATCATTTGATGAGCATGGAATGAATGTCAGGGTCTTTGTATTTTCTTATAGGGAACTCTTTGACTTCGCCGACTTAAGCCCTTTAGAAAATAAATACGTTGATTACAGTACAAATGTAACAAATTTTATATTAAAAGTATTTTATTAAGCCAAATTAGAACTCTTACATCCATATAAAGAATAAGTTCAAGCTCACTCAATGTCATTCAGTCATTGTTGGTTGTCTCCTAAGTTATAATGGTATCGTAGAAGGGGAGATGGGTGTTTGAAATGCACTGTAACATTTTGCGCACGTCGCTGTTCATCTCTTTATTGATTGGCACTTTATATGGGTAAGCTTTCGCAAAGTCCAGATGTTTTGGTATTGAGACTGCTTTCTGCAGCCGATAGGACCGGAGCAGTAAACCATCAATCCTTCCATAAGCTCGAACAATACCTGGGTTATCTGAATCATAGAATAGTTCTTATTCGACATGACAGAGAAGCTGGCAGAAGGGCTTATCTTCTGTCCCAGCCACTATGGTTTCAAAGATATACACGAGGTTTCTTGTGGTGTCTTGGCTACCGAGAAGGAAAGTCGTTTGAATTGTTTTTTTTATTTATGGACGCTTTTTAACTGCTGTGGTTCTTAGCTTCCCATTCTATATTGGGCGCGAAAGAACGCTAATTTTGCTCAGAGGCCTCTTTATCAGGCTTGATGTTCTTTTACGTGCCATAAATCTACAACACAGGACCACCGGCTTTACTTCCCTTTCGAAGGAAGCCATGCTAAGGATTTTTACGCCCGAAAAAATCCATCGCCCACCGCCGGGTTTGAACCCGCGACCTCAGGAATTAGAGGCTGGCATGGTAACCATTACACCACGGACGACGAGAAGGAATGTCGAACATGTGTTCGGAAGAGAATGCGTTCAGAACGAACACTTGCTTTCTTGCTGACAGAACGAATCGCTGGTATTCCTCGGACATTTACCATGGTCCGCTTTACTAACTTACTCCTTGATCAAGGCGAAAACCCCATCAGAAGGGAGATAATAAAACCCACTCTCTGGATAGTAGTGGTAGAACTTGTGGAAGCGCTTCTGAGATGTTAACGCTAACAGGAGCCGAACAATCTTGTAGTGTTCTGTCCAGTATACGCATCGCTAAACAGGTGTAGCTCCTTCACATTTTCTGGCACGTCGTTGATGTGGGACAGAAGCATTGAACAAACACCTTTTGCCCCGTTGCGAACTACTCCTCCATTGTAAATTCACATCTCTGAGTGATTGGTATTCAGTTCATGGACGCAGAACACACACCTGGCGCAAGCAAAAGTCTTGTACAGTATCTTCACAAGTGGTAGATTTTGCTTTTAATGAAAGCGCAATGACTTTTTGGCAGGGTTTTCCGTGCAGAGATCTTCAATCAATTTGTTTCATCTTCCTGAAGAACTTATTTGCTCGGAATTTTTGAATTAAACGTTTAAGTAAGTAACCGTCTTTGTAACGTCGTTGAGTGATTTGCTATGAAGCTTCACTTCTAGTTCCTCACACGTGATAAAGGTGTTAACTTCAGGACGACCAAAATTACATTCATAGTTTTCTAGGAAATAACGCAGATAGTTTTCACATTTCACTCGGCTTTCGGAAAACTTTATCCTGAACATCTTGTGCATGAGCTTCACATTCAGTCAAGCAGCCAAGTAAGTCTTTTCGCGACAAGTAATGGGATTTGTAAATAGGGATTAATGTGATATGCTCATTCATCCACTTTATTTCATGAGCGGGAATCTCGATGATGGATTTTGAAGCGTGCCCGCGATTTTTTTGAGTCCTTTCCGATTGAAGAAGGTTCCTTAGACGGCGAAGACTTTTTCAGAGAAAGAATCAAGGCTGAGAAAGGCCTTCTGGTAGACAACTTTCCTCTCACTACCGCAGAGGACGAAGTGTGAACTGCAAATTGCACGAAGATCGGCATCCTCTGTACGTGCTCTCCGCTTCGTGAGTTGATGCACTTCAACAGGAGCCTGGAAGTAAATATGCTGTAAGTATTTTCTTTCATGTCCTTCAGTTTACTAAATATACTTGTTGTTGGTTTTCTTTGGTGAGAGGCTCAAAGTACTTCATTTTATCTTTGTAAGGGGAAAGCAAAACAACTTCGAATATCACACAAAACTATAGCAGTACAATGATATAATATGTGTAACAATACAATAAAATAAACAACAACAGAGGCGCACCTGCAATCAAGACCACTTGCTTTGGCGCGAACTAGCTTCCTATCTTGGTTAGTAGAATGTTTTCGTGAAAGCGTTGCCTTTTAATACCAGTTTTCCTGTATAATTCAGGATGTTGAGAACCTTTCTTGCACCTTCGATTCTCCTTTGGACTATCCGACTCTCCACATAGTATCCTAAGGCACAGACATCCTTTATACAGATAGCACACTCTAATCTCTCTCCCTTCAGATGAGGCCTTGATTTGCATGCAACTGGGCGTATATACTGAGCATGTGCAAAACCTGCCAACAAAGCGCATGTGTTTACGATGTGAGCTATAGAGCGCGCTGTGGTACGTAACTGAATTTCTAAAGGGTGCGATTTCTGATCTTACGTCCATTAAAACATCAACAGAAAATTATCAGTCGGAAATGCCACTTTCGCATGTGGCTTTACGTCGCTTAGAATTTAAAAGCATAATGGTGTGTGTAATGTACATGAAACCATGGCTAACTCAATTTCGCCAGTTTTGTGACTTACGCCAGTTATAGAATCAGCTATTGAAGACCTGAGTGCAAGAACCAGACAATGACCACTTTTTGTGAAATTTAGATTTTTGTGCCAAATTGTAACCATGTCTGCCCTCTGTTTGTCTCGATAAGCATTTTAACAAATAACAGTTACTTTCCCCACAATATGGGGTTTAAATTTCGGCTAAAGTCTGCATTGAGTGCAAGAAGTAGATAATACCGGAAGTATCCAGTTCTTGCATTCATTTGTTATCTTGCATTGTCACTGACAGAATGATGGCAGAGAATAGTGAGGCAGTGTTGGTTGATACTAATTCAAATTTTGATTAAGAAGTAAGTTAGTAATAGCATTGTTTTATTACTATTTAAAGATGATTATTTGTTAGAGTAACAGGCTTGTATTCTGAATGTTAATACTATTGTGATATTTTAGGTACCGGTTCCAAGTTCTGTTGAATGTTCTCCGTCAAAGCCCAGGAAAAGGGCAAGGAATGAAGACAATTGAAGTAGGAATGTTAGGAAAAGGAGTAACTTGCATGGAGAAGAGTATGTTTCAGCATCAGGAAAAGTTATTCCTGTAAAGACAGTTGCTAATGATTGTGCATGTAAACGGAAATGCACATTCCAAATTCTTATGAGATTAAGCAGAAAATTTTTAATGGTTTCTATAATCTCAGTGATAAGAGCATTCAGGATGGGGTTAATTACCTGTTATAATGTTCAGGGATTAGTATTTAATGAAGCAAGATTACTTTACATTCAAATATCCATGAAAGAGTACTGGTACTAACCTATAAATAGCGAAATGCGTACGTAAATGCCTGTAATGTTGAACTCTTTTATAGGAGGCATCCTGATCTCAGTTTGAAATTGAGGAAGAATAAGAAATTAGCTACTGGAAGGAATGATACAGAAAGCGAAGACGAGGACATTCAGCTAAATGCAAAATACAGGGCTTCATCATTTAAATACAAGGTAATTCTCATATAGAAATAATGTGTAGGATCTAATGTAGGTATATTATGCCACATACCGTGTTGTGTATTATATTTCTCAAAGCTAGATCTACATTATTATTATTATTATTATTATTATTATTATTATTATTATTATTATTATTTAACCTAGAGTTGATAATCCTATCTAACAAAATTTATTCTTGATTTTCTTTATTAGATATGCATTGCTGGTTCTAAATTCGTCATATGCAAGTCACGATTTTGCAATCTGCATGGATTAAAAAAGAGAAAAGTAATAATTTAATTGAGGTTTATTTATGGATTCTCTTTAACTGCTGTGGTTCTTAGCGTCCAATTCTATATTGGGCGTGAAAGACCGGAAATTTTGCTCAGAGACCTCTTTATCAGGCTTGAGGTTCCTTTACGTGCCGTAAATCTACGACACGGGACTACCGGTTTTACTTCCCTTCCGAAGGAAGCCATGCTAAGGATTTTTACGCCCGAAAAAATCCATCGCTCTCCTCCGGGTTTGAACCCGCGACCTCGGAAACCAGAAGCTAGCATGGTAACCACTACATCACGGAGGACGTCAAGGAAGAGTAGAACGACTAGCTTAACATAAGCGGAGCTCCATTATCCCACCAACAGATGATCGAGGGAAACACATTTCGAGACCAAGCAGAATAGGAGGTAACACCGTACAACAGATCTGTGAACACATAAGGAGTTTTCCTGCACGCTCTACTCATTGCTCTAGAAACTCAAGTAAGAAGAAATATCTCAATGCAGATGAAAATGCATAAGCAATACCTGAAGAAATTTGAACCAAATACATTTCTAGCTATGAGAAGCAAATTTAATCTCAAACCAAAGGTTACTTATGAGTTTTATCTTAGTGTGTTTAATACAAGGTTTAATCTTTCTTTTGGATTTCACGGGTGAGACGCTAAGTTGAATTTAGAAAAGGAAAATGATGGAGATACAGTAAGAGCTTTAGAGGCAGAAAAACACTTGCACCTACTGAAAGCTCAGAAATTCTATGATGTCCTCAAGGAAGTAACGGAGCTCGTTCAGCGTGATACAGACGTCGAAGGTTTGTGCTTCGATTATCAGCAAAACCTTCCATTTCCCATACTAACTACAGGTGAACTGTTCTATAACAGACAACTTCGGGTGTTCAACATAGGTATATTTTTCTGTACTGCTGGAGAGTCGAAAATGTACATGTACGATGAAACTTGCGGAAGAAAGGGATCCAATGAAACTGTTTCCATTTTGAAACATTATATAGAGAACTACGTTGATGAGAAAATTAAAACCCTGCATCTCTTTAGTGACAATTGCGCGGCGCAAAACAAGAATATGTTGATGGTGTAGTATTTAAACACACTTACTGCTTTGTGGAGATTTAATAAAATATATCACCATTTCCCAGAACATGTACATTCATTCATGCCCTGTGATCGAGCATTTGTACAAATTGACAAGATCAAGCGAAAGAAAGAGTATGCCTTTGTGCCCGAATAGAGGTATGATATTGTATCTTCAGCATCAAAGAAATGTACAGTAGTGAAAGTAGATCAGAAAATCATATTGGATCTTAAAGGACACTTTCAGTCATTCAAGAAAATAACAAAGAATAAGAATGAATCATTTACAGTCAGTTTATTTATGAAGGGAACGAAGTGTCCGTTTCTGTTGGTCAAGACACACTGGTTCCCTCTAAATTTTGCATATTTAAGAAAACGCAAATACGTACCTCACATGCCCATAAGCTGTATCACGCTCCATTGCCACTGAAAAGAAATAATTTGTTGCGATGTGATGGACTTGGCTCACAAATATATTCCTCCTGTACACATGAACTGGTACAGACAAGAAGATGGGAATGGAGAATCTGAAGCTGAAAGTGGTGTGCCTTACCACGAGGTATAAACTTCTACTGAAGTAGTATTTGTTGAATTTCTATTAAGGAAGCCTTTATAAATGGATCTTCAAACATTATTGTATGTTGACATTAAAATTGTTGTAGTAAAACTGTTTTTACCTTGCATTATGCTAGTTCATACTTTCCATGAAATATTTGGGTGCAAGAAATAGATAATTTCAGCACATATTTTTCTTGATTTTATACATTTCTCAGTTAATTAGCACCTAGAAAAATGTCAGACTGGTGCACCTTAACTTATACTTTTATATTAAATCCATATAATCTATGAAATGAAAACATAATACAGTGTTAAAAGCTTTTCTCAAAATTATCCTTTTGGTTATTATCTAGTTCTTGCACTCATGTCTTCTATTCAATTATGCCATTACCGCGAATGCTGACATGACTAGGGATACAAACTAAGGCATTATGAACAGATCAAGAAAGAATGCCCAACAAATTCTTAGTCAGGATATTATAAATCATGCAAAAGGTATTATGGCATGCCTTACTGATGGATTGTAAAATACTAAGGTTGTCCATGAATATAGCCACACATAGAATATTCATGACTTTCTCATGTTTAAGGGCGATAGAGGGCGACAAACTCAGCCGTGTAAATATATATTTGAGGATATAAAGTCCAGGTGCATAATTTATGGGTACCGCAAACATATATCACTGCACCAACCCCGTCCATCGTCTTTGAGCTGTCAGTAAACGAAACATAAATGGAGCCGGCCAAAATTGGTCTCGAAGATAACTTGCGTATTCCAATTAGAACTGTTGCCTATCCGAAACGTCCTTACTTAAAACAAAAATATCAATCTCCAAATTAACAGCATGAATCGTAGACGATCCATCCCACAAATAAAGGAGCCAAGCGGTGTGTTATAAATATGAGGAAAATTTAAAATATTTTCCATACATTCTAACAAAGGAATAGGCGGTAGCTTTCCCGATGGTATTCCACTAGGTAAAGTTCAGAGATATCTTAATTCGGCGAAAGTGCATTATGCGTATGTGCAAAAAGCCCCGCTATATAGCGATAAATCAGTCGCACACGTCGGTCCATATGAAAAAATAAAGGGAAAGCCCGTTTAACTCACACAGTGGTGGAAAATCAGTGATGTTAAAAATAATTTTGCGCTTTTTTTGAGACGCGACTGCTATCCATAACAATTAGCTCCTGCGTTCTTCGCAATTTTCATCAGTATTGCCATCAAGTGCTAACCAAATGTTTCCAAATTCTAAATTAAATGTCGCTAAATGAAAATAATTACCACAATTAAAAGTATCCGTGTGATATTAAATAAGTCTTAGAATCACAATTCACTTGGGTAATCAGAAGAAAAGTAGTTCACCCTGGGGCATCTCCTCAGCATGAGTTGAAAGTTTGATGCAGTAATTTGTATCACAAATTACTTAAATGTAAATAATGATTGTAATATGAATATGCATTTTTATGTGACATTGATTTCAGAAGTTTATTGATTATAAATATTGTTGGGAAGTAAGTTTATACTGCCTTACTGAAACTGTCAATAATAGCGCAATAATGCAGCGAGGGGGTGAGCTGTTTATCATTATTGGAAACGAGGAAGTTGCGTAATGTTGGCGCGTTTTTTCCGTTGAGAACCGTCTGGAATGTTTCCCTAGAGCATATGTATTCATAATTTTCATTGGATATTAAAATAGACGCTAATGTTGGCGCGTTTTATTAGCCAATAGTAACTCAGTTATAATCTTTAGGCATATCGAGGAGTGGGTGTATAAAAAGCCAAGTCAGAGGTAGATCGCTCAGTTCATCGAAAATCTCAATACATTACACGTCGCCTTCAGTCGGCCAGTTCATCAAAATTCTTTGTACACTACACGTCGTCTTCAGTTCGTCAGTTTGTCAAAATATTTGTATGAGATACGTCGGCTATAGATTCACAAGTTACGAAAAATCTAAAGTGTTGTAAATTTAATAATACACAAAGTTGAAGTACGCGAATTAAAAGTGATAAGTAAGAAGTTATTATAACAGTTTCAGTTTGGCGAGTGTTAAGATCAATGTATAAATGTGATAGTTAACGTGTTCGGCAATAAATGTGTAAAACAAATTTTCATCAGTGTTATATTTGGATAAAAGATTCCTTTCCGTTTACACAACCCTGATCAAGAAACATGTTCGACCGAGACATAATAGCTAGCCGGAGGACAGTAAACAAAATTTAAATCAAATAACAGTCGCATTCTTTGGAACATTAACACTACTGCAAATTGCTAACACCAGATGGAGCTACAAACCGAACAAATGAATGACGTCACAAGCTGGCTTCAACACACGTGATGTAAAATAACATTATAAAGAATACCGTTACAAATTGGCTACCACAACGTGGGGCTACAATAATGTTACTACAAATTGGCACCCAGAACGTGGGGCAAAGTGACCAGGAAAGGGGCAAAGTAACCAGGAAAGTAGCAGAATTAACCAGGATGTGGAATGAATGGAGCAGTGAATTGATCTATAAGACGCAGATTCCAGAAACAACAAAAGGAACGACAGACTACGCGGATGATTGGACATCGTAATTCCGAGATTACAAGGCAACAGGGGAATTCAACTCCAAAAACATCGAGAAGACGCAGATTCCAGAAACAACTATAGGAACGACAGACTACGCGGATGAGTGGACACAAAAACATCGAGACAACGCAGATTCATCATAATACAACGCAGAAGCGACATACAAACCTAGGAGAGAGGGGCAGAAAGCTGGACATCAAAGCTACATCAGCAGATAGCATCAGAAAGGTTAGAAACGTGTGATTTTTATTCTAAAAAAAAAGGTGTAAAATTTTAAATGTACCTTAGGAGCGGTAGGATAAAGAAAACAATGGCTACTAATAATACAGAAGAAATAATTATGGAGGGAGATAATGTAACAGTTAGCTGTAATTCAATAGAGGATACAGAAAATAGCTTAAACAATGTAGTATTGGAGGGAGGAAATGTTAGTGCAGAAAGTGTGAATAGAACAGCAGGAAATGTTAATCTTGATGCTAATATGATGATGGAAATTATGGAAATGATGAAAAATTTTTATGAAACGTTAAGGGAAGATATGAAAAGAAGGAATAGGGAAATAATGGGAGATATAGAAAATAGAAATAGGAAAATAATAGAAGGATTTGAAAAGAAAGTTATGAAGCTAGATAGTAGTATGCCAAAAATGAGAGATGAAAATCAGGAAGTAATAGCAAGTGAGATAGGAGAAGTTTCAAAGAAAATGCTAGACATGAGCAGGGAAATAGGTAACAAAGAAAATGAGGTTAATACTAAAAGTGAACATGTTGATGTAGAATGTACCGAGTCAGGTAGTAGAATGAGTAACATTTCAAGTGAGATAAGAGAGATAAAAGAGGTTATGAATGTAGATGTGAATCAGGCGAAAGTTAATTTCAGTGGGGAGATATCTGAAATTCAGAAAGAATCAGAAATGCAAAGAAACAAAGTGTACGAAGAAGTTAAAGTTTTGCCTGTAAATAATCAAAAGCAAACTTCTGAAATTAACAAGTACCAAGCTGTTCAGAATGAAAACTCCAGTCCAGTACAGTTTAGTACAGATTTGTCAGAGTACTCTCAGATTAAAGAGATAGTAGAAGAATTGAAAATGACAGTTGTTAAAGGATTTGTTGTTCAAGAAACTTTAGATTGTTTTCAAATGGTATCATGGGATGAAATTTCATATGAATACAAGAGGTTATTCATGAACAAAAATTTGAAGGTTAGGATACGGCTACGAGTAATGTTTAGCCACACACAATTTGATCCAGGAGGGTAAATAGCAATGAGATGTAAAGTAAATGCTGGATAGTTAAAGATGACTTGCAGAGAAATGTATTGGAACGTAAGAGGGTTAATTATTTATATGTTATTTGAAAAGAGAAATAAATTACAAAAAAGAGAAATGTTTAAAAAAATTAAATTTTTAGTAACTGTAACAACATTTGAAAATTAAGAATGCAAAGATTGAAACTTAATATGATATTAAATTAAAAGTACGTAAATACAATTCCAAGAGTATTGTTAAAATAAAGTACAAAATAACAAAAATGGGTAAAAATAATTAAAAACAAATACTTATGTAGCAAACAGAAAATGCGAAACAGTGACTAGATTTAAGAGATGAAAATATATTTGTATAAAGGGTGAATATTTTGGTAAATATGTGTAATAATTACAAAATTCTTAAATGCACAAATTTTTGTTAACAGCTTAAGAAAGTAAGCAATTTTGTAACAGTAATTAAATAATTCAGGGTACAGTATTTACTATATATAAAAAGAAAAAAAATTTATAATGCCAGATAAATGTCAAAACACATTAGACCAGAGCCAGTAAGTAGTGGCGAGATATAAAAAAACAAAAAAAAAAAAAAACATATGTCGTGTGTTAAATGCGTGTGAAGTGTCAAGTGAAAGTGATAGCGTGTGTTCCAAGATTTAGGAGACTAAAAACCCAATTATAAAATTTCCAAACAAGTTGTAAATATTTATACTTATGTTTCTAGTGGGGCATATGATGCAGTAATTTGTATCACAAATTACTTAAATGTAAATAATGATTGTAATATGAATATGCATTTTTATGTGACATTGATTTCAGATGTTTATTGATTATAAATATTGTTGGGAAGTAAGTTTATACTGCCTTACTGAAACTGTCAATAATAGCGCAATAATGCAGCGAGGGGGTGAGCTGTTTATCATTATTGGAAACGAGGAAGTTGCGTAATGTTGGCGCGTTTTTTCCGTTGAGAACCTTCTGGATTGTTTCCCTAGAGCATATGTATTCATAATTTTCATTGGATATTAAAATAGACGCTAATGTTGGCGCGTTTTATTAGCCAATAGTAACTCAGTTATAATCTTTAGGCATATCGAGGAGTGGGTGTATAAAAAGCCAAGTTAGAGGTAGATCGCTCAGTTCATCGAAAATCTCAATACATTACACGTCGCCTTCAGTCGGCCAGTTCATCAAAATTCTTTGTACACTACACGTCGTCTTCAGTTCGTCAGTTTGTCAAAATATTTGTATGAGATACGTCGGCTATAGATTCACAAGTTACGAAAAATCTAAAGTGTTGTAAATTTAATAATACACAAAGTTGAAGTACGCGAATTAAAAGTGATAAGTAAGAAGTTATTATAACAGTTTCAGTTTGGCGAGTGTTAAGATCAATGTATAAATGTGATAGTTAACGTGTTCGGCAATAAATGTGTAAAACAAATTTTCATCAGTGTTATATTTGGATAAAAGATTCCTTTCCGTTTACACAACCCTGATCAAGAAACATGTTCGACCGAGACATAATAGCTAGCCGGAGGACAGTAAACAAAATTTAAATCAAATAACAGTCGCATTCTTTCGAACATTAACACTACTGCAAATTGCTAACACCAGATGGAGCTACAAACCGAACAAATGAATGACGTCACAAGATGGCAACGCGTGAAGTAAACACACATACACAAATAACATTACAAGTATAATATTTCAAGTTACACTAGATCTGCACCGGGCCGTGAGTGCGCTGACATTGGACCAATTTTACGCATAAACACACTTTCCTTATAATCCTAAGAGCAGTTTTGCAATGCGGTATTTCCGCCCAGTTCAGCACTTAAGCCGATTTCTTAGCTTTCTTTTGACAATGTTCAACGGACTAAAATCCGTTCTACCTCAATAATGGAATGTGGAAGGGAGAGAATTGCCATTCCAAAATCCACCAGGTGTTTAAACGGATTTGATCCCATCGCATCTCTGCCTTTGACGCTAAAATTACCATCAAAATGTCCTCCAAACAAAGCACAACTAACGGCACTTACATTCCCCATAATATCAAGCAACTTTTATTCAAGAAATTTCTTTCTACAACGCTTAGTTTTGGAGCTATTGTACAGTCTCAACTTAAATTGTCCATCCTGTATATGCAGTATATATACGTCGTGCTCCGTGGTGTAGTGGTTACCATGCTAGCCTCGTTCAAACTCGGCGGAGGGCGATGTATTTTTTCGGGCGTAAAAATTCATAGCATGAATTCCTTCGGAAGGGAAGTAAAGCCGGTGGTCCCGTGTCGTAAATTTACGGCACGTAAAAGAACCTCAAGCCTGTTAGAGGCCTCTGAGCAAAATTGCCGGTCGTTCACGCCCAATATAGAATCGGACACTAAGGACCACAGCAGTTAAAGAGCGTCCATAAATACAAAAAAAAACAACTAAAAAGGTCAGTACATATGTGTGTGTGTGTGTGTGTGCGCTCGCGCGTGTGTGTGTGTATCCAAAAGCTTTAGTTGAATTCTTAGTTTCTTTGTATGAAAGTTTGTTCTCAAGATACGATTTAAATTATTTTTCGTGTATCATTAGAACTCCTTTTTTAAATCCGTATTTCTTGAATGTTTAATGAACCACGTGCCAACTGAATTTTGATTAGAATGTGATCATTTCCTAATGGATTCGGTCATATGTTGACTATGGTATTGTTAACAATTTAGTTAAGTCAAAAATTAAATCAGGCGCAGAATCAATTTGGTTTAATCTTCCCAAGCTCGTTGGAGTTCCATCATTTAATAGGTATATATTTCATTTGGAAAGCGTTTACCAATGAATTTTGAAGGATTCTTATAAGTTTACCCTCTGTAGAAGTTGTAATATTAAAATATCCATAGATTAATGTGCCTTCATTTGAGTTTAATTTCATTAATTTTTCTAGAAATCTATGGATATAATGAATTTGGAACGCTATAGATTACTATTAATCTTAAGTTCTCAAGTTTCATTGATATTCCTTCAACAAAATTCTTCAAATGGTTTATTTCTTCACGATTGTTTAAGAGCATTCCGTTCCTTATTCGTACTGGCACTCCTCCTGTCCTGGTAGGTCGATCAAACCTTTGAATCATGTGGTTATTTATAAAAATAATTCTGATTTAGTTTAACAAACTTTTAGTGATTAATATCATATCATACTGTTCGATATTTAAAAGCTCACTTATTTCGTCCTTATTTTTTTTATGCTTTTAGAATTCCACGATAGTAGTTTAACTTATATAGATGTACGAGATAAACTTCCCATATTATCTAGTTCTGTACTGATGGACTACTTTTTCACTGACTTTTCTTAAAGTAGAATTCTCTTTTGTGACTAATAAAATATTTTGGGTCCTTTGTACTGAAAATTCCTTTTCCATTTCCTTCGACGAAGAAGGTGTTTCCTTACCTATATTCTCTTCAGGGAAGTCACTTCTAAGATCTACAGTATTTTTGTCACCTAGATTTCTATCCTGTCCAATATCGAAATTTTTACAATACTATTTGATCTTTCATTAGGAGAAATTAATGCCTCTTTCAAAAAATATTTTATTCTTAGATTTAAGATCCCTAGCCTCTAAATCTGTACTTTTCCTGTGTTTTCTGAATATGCTAGTTGATGCGTGAAATATGTTGAATTTTCACCGCTTTGAAACCCTCTTAATTAAACCCTCTTTGAAACTTAATTAACTACCGCATGACATAAGCCCTTGAGTGAGGCTTGGTTATTTTTACTACCATCTTGCTCCTTTCAGCATGTCACCTTTTTCTCTTTATTCAATCTTACAGCTTCCACTCTTAGGCTCCTAACCTTAATAAGTATTTGCTGTTCAGATTTAGACCTGTCACACATTTATGGCTAGCTTTATGTGGCTCATAGTAAAAACATTTTTAAGTTTTCTGATTTACAATTTGAGTAATGGTGATCACCAGCACAATTAATACAATTTGGTTAGTGATTACACTATTTCTCCGCATGACCAAAATACAAACATTTTTTACATTGTATATTCTTCTGTTTTGCAAGACACTCCATATAAGTAAATCCTTTGATCAATTATTTGTGCTCTAAATGTTTGACTCTCTGTCAAAAAAAGAACGCTGACTGAGAACAAATACATAATTCTCTACATTTTTTATTCTTTTATTTTAATCTATGTGCTTTTAAAGTTTCAAAAATCCCGACTAATCTTGTCATTTCTGTTATTCCTTTTTTACTTAGGCCTGGGTCTATCCCTTCTTCAAATCCTTTTGCAGTGTAGTTATAAGTATAGATGAATGACTTCATCTTATTTTTTTGGTCGTAATCTGGATTTAGAAACTCATTTGCTTCCATATATGTGTGAAATTTAATTTGCACTTTGTTTCAACTTCCCATTATGATCTCTTTTATGCTAAAATTCTTGTACAATATTTTACCAAACTTCATAGGTTGGATTTTAGAAACGTTACCATTCAAGCTTATGACATTTACTGTGAATGGACCACTGTCTCTATAGTTATAATCTATTTTAGTATTCTTTTTTATTCCCTTCTGGTTCCATTTCTATATTAGTGTCATATAAAAAGCTTTCTTTAGGTAACCATAGTTTTTAATTACATTATTGTTGGATTTGTTAAGCTTACCCGGGGTTATTTGTCCATTGTTAAACACCAACTCCCGTAAGGGAAGTGATGCCTATTCCTTTATAAATCCTAACTTATACATGTATTATATTTTATACATTCTTTTAGCAGAATACTTTAGGAATTGATTTAGTGAATTATGAAAACTAAGTTAAGAACACTTAGCTGGATGTAAATTTTTTTTGAATTCTCCGCAAAATTGCACCAATCATAGCTTGTTGACGAAACTGGAAGTCGTCAGAAAAGTCCCTATACGTATTAAAATACTCCAGATCTAGCTTAATGTCGCTAGAGTTGGCAACCTGATTTTCAGCCTTCCCTTCGCCACACCAGAACCCCGCTTGCTCTCCGAACCAGCAGTGTTATTGTTATGTAATGCACGCTGGGAAAAGGAGGTATTTGTGGGGGGAAGCCAAGTAAGCAGAGAGGAAATAGTGACATTTAACACGTGTAGAAGCAGAAAATGTTTGAATCATTGCAATTTGCAGTAACGTGTTGAATCTGCAATTGTCCTTGTTTGACAGTTCTCACATTTAGTATTCATGTAATAAATATTCCTCATTTCGCATTTTTCGCTTTTGTTTTCGAATGCATGTGTTCATTCTCTGCTAAGACACGGTATAACATTTTGGAGGCAGTCACCTAAAAGTAAAACTTGTTTCATAATGCAAAAGAAGATAGTTCGAGCCATAATTGGGGCCAGTCCAAGATCATCATACAAACCCCTATTTAAGGAACTATGGATACTTCCCCTCCCTTGTATCTATATATTCCAAATAATAATAATAATAATGTTCGTCCATAAAACCAATATTAATACTACTTCCCCTTTCATAAAAAATGAACAAATACACCAGTATAACGCAAGGCAAATCAGTAATTGACATATCTATCAGCATAATACATCTTGGTGCCAAAAAAGTATATTGCATTCCGGAATAAATATATTCAATAGCCTACCGGAATTTTTGAAAAGAATACAGCAAAAAAGAAATTTGAAATACATTTAAAGGCATATCTAATCAACCACTATTTCTACTCAATTCAAGATTTCCTAACTAATAAAAATAAATAATTCACGTATATATCCAATCTTTGTGTATTACACCTTTAATTTTTATTCTTTGCATTATACATATTTTAGTGATAATTTTGTAAATATTTTGTTAATTTTAGTTTGAACAGTCCAACATTGATTGTACTTTCTGTACCTGACAATTTATTGGATCAACAAATTACTTACTAACTTACTAGATTATACTTTATTCATTTTAAGGATGTGGGGCAAGGAAAGAAGTTTGCACGGGGAAGTAACACATTTATTTGCCACTAGTATGGTATGTGAGTAGGAGCATAATGCAACATAAATACTAGCAAAACAAGATGCCCTGATATCTAGACGTACCAGTAGAGAATGAGAATTTGTTTTATGCAGAAGTTGTTGCCCGCTTTGGCTACGCTTAGGGGCCTCAATGTTGGCAACAGAAGGACAACACAAGAAACGCTACCATAATGTTTCGCCTGGGATATAAGTGATGGGAGTTAAATTAAATTGAGTTTTTATTTATGGACACCCCTTTACTGCTGTGGTCCTTAGTGTGCCATTCTATATTGGGCGTGAGACTGTTAATTTTGCTCAGAGACCTCTTTATCAAGCCTGAGCTTCTTTTACGCGCCGTAAATCTATGACACGGGACCACTGGCTTTACTTCCGTTCCGAAGGAAGCCATGCTAAGGATTTTTACGCCCGAAAAAAAACCCATCGCCCTCCGCCAGGTTTGAATCCACGACCTTGGGAATTAGAGGAGCATTGTAACCACTACACCATGGAGGACGACCATAATGGGAGTTGTACAGCGTGTTAATGTGATGCAAAAGTGACAAAGTATAATCAAATATGCAAACCACAATGTCCTGTAGTGCTCCTTATCTTTAATGATGTTATGAAAGTAATAAAGATAATCCTGTAGATACGTGTGTACCATGCGTATAGTGAATGCGGTTCCTAATCTTTTACCATAGAAAACCAGAATCTATGGTTGTGGTTCTGAACCAGACGCTATTACTAAAGGCAAAAGGCTCTACAATAGGCCCTTTCTTATTTTTAATATTTATAAATGACCTGTCATATTCTCTCACCAAAAGAGTCAATAGCTGTGCTTTTTGCAGACGATACCAGTGCACTTATATCTGAAAAGTCACATAAGTAATTAAGTGATTCTGTCAATGTAATGCTCGAATAATTCAACATTCGGTTTGAAGCTAATAAACTTTCAATAAATAGGATAAAGTCTTATTCCATTTCAAACGAAGCATAAACAAGTGAATGAGTTAACAATCAGGCACAAAAATTACACCACAACTAAAGTATTTGATACAAAATATCTTTGACTTCAAGTAAATGAGAGCTCAGCTTGAGAAAACAGATAAAGATCATGCTACCAAAACTTAGTTCAGTTTGCTTTACCTTAAGAAACTTTATATATATATCATACTTTGTCTGCTTTCCCTCACTGTTGCTATACAGAATAATCTTCTGAGTAATTCAGCGCACAGCAAGCAACTGTTTGTATTAAAAGGAAAAGGCCGTACGCATTATTTGTGGCGTTGGAGCCTGTCGTTTCTGTTGGTCCTTATTTGAACCCCCAAACATCCTTATTCTTATTGGTGAGTACATATCATTTCTTGAGCTAGGTATCTTAAAGACAATTACGATAACTTCAGAATAAAGCTTACTCTGCATGACCACAATACAAGGCATGCAGGAGGTTTGCATAGACCAGCAAATAGCTTAAAACTGTTCCGAAAAGAATGGTACTATTCTGCAATTAAATTCATGTAACTTAAAATAGGTAATACTAATCAACATAAAATGTTCAAGAAAGATTTAAAGTCTTTCTTATCTACTCACTCCCCACATACTATGGAGAAATTTTCAGTACGTCGTGCAAAAGGTGCATGTTGCATGTGATTGCGATTTTCACCTATTTGTTATTGTTGTCCTGCTGTATTGCATGTTGAGAAGTTGACTCTTGAAATAGTGATGGTTTACAAATGATCATCTACTCTTATATAATGAATGATCGAAAAAGAAGGGTATTCATGGTTCTGGCTATGTTATTAGTTATACTGCATATTTCAAATGTTATGACGTGTTCAATGTTCCTAAGATTGATCACAGTGGGGTCAAATGAACAAACACACAAACCGTTACAGGAAACTCAGAAACTCAGTTTAACATGGGAATGATGAACGTACGCGATGCTGTCACCATCTAGCTGTCTGGACCACTTACATCGGTAGATTTAAGTCACTGGAAATGATGCTGTGATACACGCCGTTTTTTCTATTAAACACTGAATAAATACGCCAAGTTATATATTCTTCTTGTAATCTAGGTTACAAACAGAGTTGCAAGCGTTAAGTTTCAAGTGTGTTTGATTTAACCTACACAGTACACGATACAATTGTTTATATTACGCTTCATTTAGGCCCACATTATTGGGAAGAGTATCAACTCCAATAATTACAAGATATACTCTGAAGCTCAATGTATGATCATTCATATGTTTTGCGGTGCTGCTGATAAAATATAACTTTAACACAATTCTTTTGTGCTGAAAATACCAAAACCAAGAGCTGCGAAGCGCATTTCGAAGAGGAGCCAATTTTGACGCAGGGAATCTATCAAAACTTAGAGAAAAGCTGAAATCGAATGTGTGTACCGTTCAAACTATGCTTAAAAGACGAGACCTCGCGCTATTACTTTACTCTGCTCCTCAGTAGTCTACAAACCCTTATGAATGAAATGGTGTTCAGTCCATATTCATTTTGGAATGTAACATAATGCACAGACAAAAAATCATTTGTAGGTAACTTGCATTTTGAAATTAATTCAAAGCTGAGACAAACATTAAGCCAATACACCATTCGACATAATTATCAGAGCTAGGACAAATGTCCTTTGGTTTACAATTTGTACACTCTGCGAGTTTGTGTTGACAGTACGGCGAGAGGAAGAGGTGCCACAGGTAACCTGGAACTGTAAACAGGAGCGCCAGGAGTAGAACAGAAAATAAACACAGAGACCAACTCTCCCATACCAGTAATGCAAGCTATCTATCGACTATCGACGGTGCAGCCCTGGGTCCGTGTATTCAGCGCGACGTCATGTGTGCTGGGTAGGATGTTGATTCCTAGGTTGGAAATTTGTCTTAGGTCTAATAATCATATATAAATAGTTACAATTTTCCATATTGAACTTCATTGAGTTTGATTGGTAAGAAAATTGCAAATTACCTTAAAAGATGTAAATAAATTTGTGGTGCTCTACCCGTTTCTTTTATTTATGACTGTTGGCTACTACTTCTGATAGTGATCACTTACTTTAATTGTTCAAAAGCTGTTTGGAGATATGCATAACTTTTGTTCCAGCAATAACTGAAATAAGTTTGAGTACACAAAATAAAATATGTTGATGTTCAAATGTCTATGGCACCCCATAAGATAGAATAAAGAACACCTCTCTCTCTCAGGAAAGAAAAACATCAGTTGTTTGAATACACAGAAGTAGATTAGATTAGAATGCGTACTGTAGGTTCTTTGATGGCCAAATGTCTTGAACATGAACATGTCAAAAGCGTTAATATTTCTATTGTATTGAACTTAATAAAACTTGGCTTTTGCAGCCTGTGTCACTGTACAGGGTATTATATCCTTACTTGCATGCAAGGAGTGTCAGGATTTTACAAAATTGCCAGTTATGTACAAGAAGCTAATGCTTTTTGCACGCATAAAGTGTAGAATATTTTAAGTTATGACGCTAAAATGTAAGCAGCAGGCATGAAATTTCTATTGCATTAAAAATTATCACGTCTACTAAATACAACATTTCTTCCCTTCAATGTTTAAACCTTTGCTTATATGCAAAGAGGTCAGAATTTTAAGATATACGTTTACAAAATATTAAATATGTACAATAAAACAATTTTGTATGTATATATACACCAGGTGAGTCAGCTGCCCCTATTTATCCGTATCTATGCAACCCACAGTTTATAGTCTAATATGAAAACACTGACCGTTTTAGCAAACAAACTGTTATTGTAGCTCTGCCCCTCTATTCGGTACTATACGCAACAAGCATTAATGATTAAAGGCTGGTTCACAGCCAACGAGAACGGTAACCAGAACGAGAACGAAAAAGTTGAAATACATGTATTCAAATGGGAATGCTCATAACCGACGGGAAGCCTTCCCGGGCTCCGGGAACGGGAAAGAATGGTTGCCCAACTTTTAACTTTCTCGTTCTCGTTCCTGGAATCCCCAGATATTAGATCCCTATTGTGCATATTAGACTCTACACTCTAGAGGTTGTTTTAGGCGGCTGTAACATGAAACAGCCACTAGTGCTCTCTATAGTCGCAAGCTGAAAACATGAAAGTGGAAGGAATTGGTAGTAAATGTACTTCCTAACCTAATTCGGTGTTCTGTGCCTCATCCAGACACCCGCAAATCTAATCAGCGTTGCTTCCTCTGGTGAAGGGCTCATTTCTAGTTTATTTATATGCAACTAACAACTTGCTATTAACTAAAAACAATGGTAAAAGCTACAAAGAACAGCTAAAACCAGTGGAAATGAAAAAAGAACAATACAAATTTTAATGTATGCCATTAAATAAAGGAATGAAAGCTTGGTATAACTAGAGGGATCGGAAATGTAATGGATATACACTTAGATAATGTTTACTCTATCGAATTTTGACTTGGCTAAATTGGAAGTAAGTGAAAAAATGTCATTGGTCAGTTAAAAAGAAATGAAAACCCAATGCGCAAAATCGACTTTCACTTTGTGATTGATATGCATTCCCATTCTCGTTACCGGGCTGTTTTGAACCAATATCTTGCATGGTGCATTGCTTCTTGTTCTCGTTTCAGTTCTGGTTACCGTTCTCGGGCGGTTGTGAACCAGCCTTAAAGGCTTGAATGAGAACCAAGGAGCTGCGAAAGCCTTCAAAAAGACGCGTTGCATGGATATAATGCTTGCAAGAAGGTAGCGGAATGTTCTCCCGAAGAGCGGGAAGGACTGCGTGGGTGAAGCAAAGGTTAGCTTTGGAGGTTCGAATCTGATACAAGCATGAAATTGTTCTGGTTTTTTTCTGCTTGTTTGTTTTCTGTATTTTAGTATACTTATTTATTTATTTTTGTTACTGGCTCTCCTGTAAGCCAAAGACACAAAAATTACAGATAGTTGTGTATCATGTTTACCCTAATAATCTGTACCGTATCTGGTGTTGTAAACCGTGTTATGTAATCAGCTTTCATTCTTTTGGGCGCATATCGACGATATTAAATATAACAGTTTTTGTTTCATGTTTAAACCTTATGCTTCACTTCTTCTATTGACAAAGGAGTTGTAAATGCGCTAATTTCACGGGTAAACAAAATAATAAATTGTTAAAGAGCGTGGATTTCATAAAGGAAGTAAATGTTCAAAATGACGACACCAATCATCAATGCACATTTGTATACTTTGCCGGCGAGACCTTCTTGCACGCTGTAACATGCGCGGCGTAATCTGCCTGCATTCTTCACGTATGAGTGTGTCCATATATGATTTGGGCTTTGCGTTCTTCTTTGCGGTGGAAGACATGACGATTATTCTGTTTATGTCATAAAAATGTTATTTATATCATAATATCAAATTGTAGACCTAAAGAGATAACACAAAAGGTTATAAAAAGTTTTAAATTCACCCGAAGAATTTTAACTCGAATTAAAGTGGCACAGTGTTAAAGCAACCATGACATTATCATTCGGCCAATGCTACCTTGCGAGCTCAGCTTCCTATACGAATCGCAGACCTAGACCTCACCTCGAATATTTACACGCTTTTTGCAGCATCATACGATGTTTTGAGCTCGGTTTGGTGGTATTAATTGAAACAAATAAACTGCATCAGTCATTACAATTACTGTATGATCTGAAATATCCTTTAGTTTGTGAAATAAGAGAAATTATCTACTTAATACTTAACCTTTTTTGACAAGGCTGTACATTGACTAACGACTTAAATCCAATTGGTCGCACTGCGTAGATGTGCCATTTTGTTTTCAAATGTTTTTGTCAATCAATGCATGTGATAGGTAGTTCCTTCAGGGTCATGGATGTATGCTAAAGAACAAAAGTTTGTAAAACTGGCTAAAATTGCTAATGCAGCTCTGTGTCAGGATGGGATGTTTTTTGTATCGACATACATAGCCATTGCATTCTGTCCCGTAAAACACCTACGCACTGAGTTATGTATCTCTCCTCTATAAAGTTTTAGGCAAATCAGCCATTAGAAGGCATTCAAGAAAGGCGTAAGTCAATATGTTACTTAGCACGTTGCATAAATTAAAAAATACATAGGCGCAGCTGACTCACCTGGTATATATAAGGTGTACAATGTTTCAGATTATGGTGCTAAAAATATACAATAAATATAAAATTTCTACTACTTTAAAAGTTAGCATAGTTAGGTACGGAGTATAAAATGCACTTCGCTTAGCCTTTACAGCCATTGTCGCTGCTCAAAAATTAGAGTTTTACTTATATGAAGATATGGTCAAAATTCAGTATTAAGATAATACCAAATACATATATATTAAATATATTAAAGGTATTTCTTATTTGACTTAATAAAGTAGCTTAACATTACCGGAATATGTAGTATACTAGAATTTAATTGTCAACAGGCTAAATTGTGGTTTAAATATTCTTCTAGAGAGTAAAAAGATTTATGGCAGAGGTACTCTTTCAGGGAGGCTTTAACAACTTTGAAATTGTTAATTTTTTCTTCAGATTACTGGGGAGAGCATTATATATTTTGGTTTTCATAGTAAACACCCTTTGGAAGCAAGGTAGTTTTACATTTGACGATGGATATTTCCCTTTTGCCCAGTGTTAAATTTATGTACTTCCATGTTTGTAATAAAGTAATGTCGATTGTTTACATAAAATTTTAAGATGGAGAATATATAAACACAAGGTAAGGTTAGTATACCTAGCTTCTGAAATAGTTCCTTGCATCACTGCCTGTTATAAGTGTTGCAAATTATTCGTATAACCTTCCTTTGTATTAGAAATATGCATTTATTATCCACTGAGGTAAATTATTCCGTATTCCATGATGGAATTAATATAAGCAAAGTAAACTAACTTAAGCATATCAATTGAATGAAAGTTTACCAGAGTTCGAATGACATAACATGCTGCATTAAGTTTAGGTGTGATGTGGTTAATATGTGACTTCCAATCCAAATACCTGTCTACTAAAAGACCTAGAAATTTGACTTTATTAGTTTGTTCCAATAATTAATTATTAATTCCTATTTCTGCTTGGATTTATGGTGAGCGATTAGTTATGAATTTTACTGCTTTTAGTTTTTTAAGGTTTACTGAAAGTTTGTTTGCTTTGAACAGTCTGATATGCAATTTGGGATATACATTTAATGTTATAACACACTCATTTGAATGTTTACTTGTTACTAGAACACTGGTGTCATCTGGAAACAGATATATGGTAGCAATGTGTTTAATATGTAACGGGAGGTCATTTATAACAAATAAAAATAACAGAGATCTCAATATCGACCCTTGGGGAACTCCATGTTTTATTAATTTCCATTCTGACGGTTGTTATGGTACTGCTTGATGTTAATTTCTATCCTTAGTTTTCTATCTTTTAGATAGGAGATAAAGTAATTTAAATTTGCATTTTTTATTCCATAGTAGTGCAGTTTCGCTATCAAAATTCGTGATTTACACAGTCAAATGTCTTTGATAGGTCACAAAACATGCCTGCCACATGTAAATTTTTGTTTAGTGCAGCTAACACTTCATGCGTAAGTTTGTAAGTTGCATTGTTTGTGATATTCCTTTTCTAAAACCGAACTATTCTCTGACAAGTGGATTGTTATTTTCCATGTAATTATACAATCTGTTAAACATTACTTTCTTGAATACTTTTGAGAATACTGACAAGAGGTCTGTAATTTGAAGTATTGTCCTGTTTGCCTTTTTGAAGAGGGGCTTGACAGTTGAGTATTTCATTCTATCATGAAATATTTCAGCCTTTAATGGTTCGTTGCATAAATAGCTAAGAGGGGTGCTTATTTGGCTTGAACACGCCTTTAGGACTTTGTTATTTCATTGTAACCAGAAGAATTTTTTGTCTTAAGGGAATTTATTATACTATTAATTTAAAATGGTGTCATATTTATTTTGAATTCAGGGATTTTATCCATTAAGGAATTTTGTTAAGATTATTTGTTTCTGTATTTTATGTTTAAATTTTCTGTTATGTCCAGAAAGAAATTGTTAAAAATCTCCGCAACCTTCCCAGGTTCACTAGTTACTTGAGTGCCAGTATTTATTATTATTGGGGCTCTCTGGAGGGCATCTACCTGTTTTTTCTTTATTATGTTCCAAGTGGTTTTTATTTTATTATCTGGGTTACATGTGTTTATTATCATGCAATGCTTTAGCTGCTTTTATTGTTTTTGCGAGGAGTTTGCAATATTTCTTATAGTAACATTTTAAATTTGGGTTGGTATTATATATTTTATTTCCTGATATAATTCTCTTTTGCGTTTAGAGGAAGTTTTAATACGTAATGTAATCCAGGAATTGTTCCTATTGTTGTTATGCACTTTGGTATACTTAACATGAAAGTATACTTCAAATTAGTTTTGAAATGTTGTAAAAACTATTAATCTTGTCATTTACTCCCTTAATTTAAAACATTTCATTCCAAGATTCTTGTTGGATTGATTGCTTAAAACTTTTTAGATTACTTTCGTCTATTGCTCTAGATTTCCGATAGTTGTGCTTTGGTTTTAGCTTTGAATTTGTGTATTTAGTAGGCAGTACTTGTGTCTCATGATCTGATAGGCCATAATCTATCTATGCTTATAAATACCTATCTATTGTATTAGATTAGGGTTTGATTTCTTGTAGGGGAAGTTTATTGTGTGGGACATGTTGTACGTTCCAGCAATACGGCGGAGAAAACAGTGGAAGTGCTTTTACCAATACTCCTGAGTAAAACACTGCAAGTGCTTCCAACAATACTAGGGAGTAAAACAGTTTAAGTGCTTCCACCAGTACTCCGGTGTCGAATAATTAAGGTATTTCCAACGGAAGCAGTTCCAACAAAGGTCGAAACTGCTTCCTCGGATTGGAACGGTACTACTTCCTTGAAACGTCTCTGATTGCGGAGTGAAAGTAGTTGTAAAGGAACGCACTCGACCATCACTAGTAGGAATGCATTGGATTGTCGAAGACATTCAATGGTACTAATCACGAGGCGCGGCTCGTCAATATGTGCTACATCACAATGGTTATTTTGCTGGAAATAGTGCTCTATCACGTGTTAAGCATATCTTTAATTATCATTGCATATTTTTCTTTCACTTTCATAATTTAACCTATAATTAGCATTGGTTTCTCATCATGCGCAAAGGTGATTCAGGTCTCACATACACGTGATCGGTGCTACACAGATCTTCAGTTCATTGGCGGGAATGCAGTCAACTCTACGCACATGGCACATCGATGTGGTACTTGAAATCTCTTCTCCTATTGGCTCCTTTTATCTAGAATTGTGTTAACATCGATTGGAGCACATAGGAGTTCCTGATGCTTTGCTTAGTATAATCACATAATGTTGTGTTTATACAATTACCTTTGCTGCAATGCATTATACCAGCGGCAATAGATCTTATGTTGCAGCAAGGTAGCTCAGAGAGAATAAAGATCTCCGGAGATGCACATGTGAGCTGATATTTTAGCTGTTGGTACCATTTGTTTTCGATAACCAAAAAATATTTGATTCAGCTAAAAACTCAGGTTATGTCCGACAATAATAGTTCTCTTGTGTGCACTAACATGAACTATGTGAGTAACTTGATGAATTATCCTTTCTTTAGGAGGACCCTAGAGGAAAAGAGTCTAAGTGAAGCAGCCAGGGAGGCAAACTCTAAACATTACACAATCCGCAAAAGGAGGGAGAAATAATCCCTACATTAGGCGGTTTAATCTCAAAATCTACGAACATGCATGGATATGTGGATGCCAAGAAATAAAATCCCTTTGCTGTTTTCCACGCTTGCTCTTTGTAAACAGTGATTCTTGGAGTACGACTGAGTGACAGATACAGGGTATATTAATGTTCTTATCAACAAACACAAACCAAATGTAAAGCATTTGAACAATGTCCTAGATTTAAGTGTTTTAGGCAATATAAATATTGCAACTCAGTAAACCGCGCTTATCAAAAGCGAAGCTGAAACATAACCAGCAAGTTGGAAAAAGCAGGTATGTTTTGTCGCGTATAAATGACTGTATAAAGTTTCATGGTGCGTTTGAGCTGGCTTTAAGAGTACACGATGAGCCTGAATCTGCTGAAACTCCTGGTGTGTTCTTAGGATTGATTTAGTAAGTAATATTGACAGTGCTGTGAAGGAATACATGAACTCAAACCATATTTTCAAAGGGACTTCCAAAACCGTCCAGAACGAACTCCTGGATTGTAGGTTAGACGTTTGTCGTAAGGTGATTACGGAGGAAATGGAAGAAGCTGACTTTGTGGCAGTTGTTTCACATTAGTCACAGCTTGTATTAGTATTTAGGTATGAGAAAAATGGTTGTCTGTATGAACGACTTTGGGTTTTTTTAATCCAGAGGGGCAAAATGAAGAGGCAGCTTCTGAAACCATATTAAAAGTGCTTAATGAGTTATCAGAGACAGATCTGATAAAGCATTTCCCAAACTTACGATGGAGCTTCGGTAATGAGTGGTGCAATTGGAGGAGTACATGCCAAAGTCAAATCTCAATTTCCAAATGCGCAGTATATTCACTGCTACGTACATCAATTGAATTTGGTGATGAAACATGCACCTTCAGGGAATAAGTCTGCCAGAATATTTTTTCTTGATCTGTCAGCTTTTCCTGCCTGTTTCTCAAGATCCCCACAGCGTTTACCCGACCTAAAATCTGAGGTGGCCAGAAGAGTTACTGGTGACTCTATAACTAGGTGGAATTTTAGATTCAGAACGTTAATGTAATATATGAAAATCAGGAAGAATTACTACGGGGCTTCTTTTGGAGTTGGAAAATTCCGCCCATGATAAGACTTGCGTGGAAGCAAATGGACTTCGGCATTATTTAGAAGAGAGAAAATTCCTTTCTTGGTTGTAATTCCTTCATAGAGTAATGCCAAATGTTGATATCCTTTATAGTCAGCTGCAGTCGAGATCAAGTGAGGCAATTAAAGTAGAAAACGTGTCTTCATTAATTCAGCGTGTCTGTGTAAGATATTCGAGAAGCAGCCGAGTATATTGATGTTTCCTTCTGAACTAATAAGCAATCGTCAGAAGGTGGAGTCTCTGAATATAGAAGCCAAATAAGTGTGTGATCGCATTATTAAGTAAGCTAAACGTCGTTTTCAGTCCTAAAGTCATCTCGATGCAGCAAAGCTGTTAAACTGTAAATTCTTTGGCAGCTTTTAAAATCAGTTTCCTGAGAGCGAACTTTAGACTGCTGTGACACATATATAATACTGAACAAGAAAATGCTAAAGACACAGGTCAATGTTCTGCATGCAAGATCTGACTTCAGAAATATTGATGAGGCTGTGCAATTATTGCATAATCTCTAACAGCTTTCAAGATTCATTTTCTGAACTGACAACTTTGCTAAAACTTTTGATCACAACGTCAATGACCACTGCTGAGTCAGAAAGATGTTTTTCGTGCTTAAAACGCGTAAAAACGTTCGTGAGAAACACCATGTCGCAATATCGTCTTACTGCTCTAGCAATGTTGTCCATGGAGAAGAGCATCGTTTCTAAGATGGAGGGCTTCAATACCAGAGTGATTAATCAGTTCTTCAGAAGAAAGAAGCGCCCTATGGACCTCATATTTTAAGAGTATTTGGAACAATGTGTACACATTTTATAGCACTGTAGCACACACATTCTGTTCACCAGCCGTCATTGCTATGCACTCTCCTTTTTAGGCAACCTTTATTACATAGCAGAAATTGGCAACATTTCGAGATGAAATGTCATTAACCAAAAGAGACAAATATTGGCTAAATAAATACCGCCAACTTATGAAAATATAGTAAACAAAGAATATACGCAAACTGGATCCTTCGGTTTTAGCCTCACAGATCCTACGGAAATGTTCTGTCGTCGTTCCTCCTCGGCAGCAACTACGTCACCCCTCTACTTATTAGGGGGCGTTTTGAAGGTTTGCTGTCAGCTCTCATGCAAAGCAATAAATAAAACCAAGCAAAATAGAAGCATCGGCATATGCTGCTGTTTTCTTTGTGTTAATATATTTCTATATATAAGTATGGTTTTATACAAACCTAATACCAGCTATCCAATACTTAATTTCATTTTGTATATGTTTCACTATAGCGCTCGCGAAAGACCGCTCTTGGCCCTGCGTAAACTATTCTAAATCATTGGCTCTTCCCAAAGTTATTGAAACTAATTTATCCCGGCATAATTATACTAAAATATTAGAGACCTCCAATATTTTGCTTCAGCAACCAGTGTTGTTTAGAAAGCAAGCCGGCTATTTCCATGGTAACGGCTAGCTCTGGTGTCAGACTTACTAAATCAGCAAGAAAAACTGTCAGCCCAGCAGACGCACGAAAATAAGCCGGTGATAGAGGCCATAGTGAAAGAGCATCTTTATCAGCAAGAAAAAAGACTAACTAAGGAAAACAAAATGGACATCGCAGTGGGGGAGCTGCGTCGCGAACTAAAAGCCAAGATCCGTGACGAAGTTATAGAGGGTCCCAGGATTAGCAGACTGGTTAATGCAAAAACAGTGAAGCGTCCAAAATTCGGCAGTACTTCGTCCCGGGCGGTGTTTAAACGCCAGTTTGAGGTCATTGCTACCCACACAGCTTTCGGCCGCCCTGCAGGGCGAAGCAGCGAAAAATCTTCGCACCTTCCCCACAAGAGGTTTAACTGACGATTTGATTAAGCTCTTGGAGGCGCTATGGAGAACTGCCTGGCCGCGCTTACCGGGCTCAGCTGAAGGTAGAGGGTGCAAAAACCGGGCGAGACCTTACAATAATTTGTCATGAAGGTAGAGCGGTTAGCACATCGGGCTCCAAGGGACTTACCACCAAAAACTGCATTTCTGGAACGACAGCTTACGCATTTATTTGTGAGCTAAGAGTCCGGGAAGTAAAATAAGTTTCACCTGGCGGAATATCCCAACGCCAAAGACGCCCTCCGCAATGAAAATGACGGTCGGAGGAACCACCGCAGTGCCGGTTAGAGCTGTAACAACCGAGAATGACGATTGCAGGCGCCAATCACTCAGCCTAACCGTCGCAGTACTGGGGGCGGAATACCTATGTGCTGAAGTTGCGGAGAGCCGGGACACCTAAGGACGGACTGCGGGAGCACCGCGCCACAGGAAAACTACTAAGCGATGGAGTGAAGAGGGGCATGTCTGCACCGTCATCGCTTTCCCTCTCGCTTTGCGTTGGACGCCGGCTGGGAACGTTGGGGATCGTCTGGTAACGCATAAATGGATTAGGGCTATCCCTTTAGGGTACTGTTGGAGACTGGGGTCTAATGTCAGGGCCAAAATTGTGCGGAGACTACTAAAAAGAACGCCGATCAGGTGCTACGAGGCACGAACCACCTCGGGTGAAACCCTGTCCGTAACGAGAAAGGTTATCTGCAGTTGATCCTTAGTAAGAGCAGGTTAGAACTGTCTTTTTTGTTGCCGCCATCACTGAGAAAATTTCCCTGCGCCCGGAGGCTCTTCGATGCCAAGCCAGATCCCTGGCGCCACATGTTACACCTGGGTCGCGACGAGATCTTTCTTAACCGTCCGGAGGAGAGACTGCAGTCAATGCGGCTCTTACTTAGAGTCAAGAGGTGGAGCGAAAGAGTGCTGACCACGCGGGCAGGGAAACCCCTGACGAGGAACATGATCCTGGACGGATACCATCCCAGTGGAATTTGCGTCGCGAGGGCGCACCTTTCTTCAAGAGAGATCATCCTGGTGATGATCCTTAATGCCACCAACTAGGAGCAGGAGCTAAGAGGCACCGAGGGACGACTGAACACCAAGAAATTGGGTAGTCATTTGGATAATCCTATCCAGGAGGCGGCCGAGAACCTCCGGCGAAGCGAGAAAAAGCAGATTCTTGACCTGCTCGTGGAATTGCAGGACAATTTCCGCCTATCAGAAGATTTTAGGTTTTTTTCATCAAAACATGATTATGTACACACCGATAATTATGCTTGATATCGACGAAGGCTATGCTCTACGGATTAGATAGCTACATTGTCGTATTCCGCTAAGCATAAGTAAAGACAACCGGAAAGTACACATGAATACCAGAGCATAAAAGGGAATTAGGATATCCCAGGGTCCTCATCGGTATTGCTAGTAAAACAGATGAAGATCTGCGCTTCTGCGTTGACTATGGAAGCTACATGACACACTGAAAATATTGCTTTCAGCAACCACAAATTGACGATACTTTGGACACCTTAGAGCAGAGGTGGCGAAAACGTGACTCGCAGGCGCTGTTCGCTCTCCGCATACGTTCGTTTGTTTTTCACATGCTGCTGAGTGATGCAGTGTGTGTTGCATATTTGGTGACTCGCGGAAGGAAGTCGTTTTCGCCATCCTTGCCTTAGAGGATGCGTAGTGGTCTTCCGACCTGGACATGAAATGTCGGGAACCGGCAAGTGACACCTTACCCCCGACAAGGACAACGTTGTCTACTGGACATGGAGTGGTAGTTAACGGTAATAGCTTTTGGACACACCCACAATATCAGACTCATGGGTCTCTAATGAGGGGCCTCACCTACAACAGTTCCTTCTTTACCTCGACTTGTCATTGCTATAGGCAAGACCTTAGGGGATCAATTGACCAACCTGACGAATTCGTTCGGCTTCGACAGGCTAAACCCATGGCAGTGTCAATTATTTAGAAAGTGCACTACCTGGAACACATTGTAACCCCTAATAGAGCAGCTGTGGTCCCCCAGAAATTGCATGTCGTTAAGAGTAGCCCAGGCTCAAGGACTGAAACGGTTTCTGGGCCTCTGCATGTGCTATCGGAAATTCTTGGCGGGGTATGAACAAATACATAAAACGCCGACAAAACTGGCAGTCGAATGACAAGCCTTCCAGTGGTCCGACCAAGTTGAGGCTGATTTCCGGACCTTGAAGACCGCCATGTGCACGTACCCAGTATTAAAATACCCAATTCCCGGTAGGAAGTTAATCGTGGACATTGATGTCAGTAAGGTCGGAATTGGGGGGTAACCTATCTCAAGAGCAGAATGGAGAACAGTGTTGACCTCTTTCATTAGAACCCTATCCGAGGTTGTCCCTGCGCATCAAAAGGAGAAATGAGCCAAACATCTATGAACAGTATAGGGAAGGCAGCTTCATGTCGGTGTAGGAGAGTATAGACATAAAGCAATAGTTGAGAAAGATATTTGATAATGTTCAACAGAGAAGTGGAAATGGTTACAAAGGATAAGCAAGCGAAGCACAATTGAGAGAAACATTGCAAAGGTTAAAAAAAGGAAAATGCGAAAAGATAGGAAGATTTGGTTGAAGAGATAAATGGAAATATGGAGACATGCAAATAATTTATAGCATTAAAGAAATTGATTGCCAAACTTGGTAAGCCTGATGAGTACATAGACTTTGATAACTGTTCAGTCACTTATGACAATGTGCCAAATGAAGAGTAAAAAATGGAGAACTGGAAGTGAACATGCAGGAGGAGGAATTTGAATATGCCATAGAATAAGGAATGGTATGTACCAAAAGAAACAAACATACTGATATAATATAAAGCTTCTTTTTCAGTGAAAAATTATCTAAAATGAACCAATTGAAAAAAATATATGTATACAAAAACTACAGCTAAACATCTGATTACTAAAAATAAAACAAGGAAAGCTAAAAACCACAACATATTATATTTCATAATTTTCCAAAAAGATAGGAATTCAGATAAAGAAACAAAAGTTGACTCCCTTCTTTTAAAAGGTCAATGTTCATCCCATACTTCTTTAAACTCTAACAAAATCTGTGGTCAAATGGCATAATGTTTACTATGGCCAACTCAGTGGATATTAATGACCCAGGTACCACCTGAAAATGCATACTGGGTGACACCAAAGCTTCACTAATGGCCAGCTAAGGTGAAGCTCCCACTTCTGTTTGGCCTAAACCTACATCTCATTTTAAGTTTGAGGCTGTAAAATGAATGTCCAGCAGAAAAACCAACACTGTCAACATAAGACACATGAATTTAAGTAATTCAATTCACTAATGACCTAGCTGTTGAAGACTCTTAAACAGAAAAAGAATTCATTTAGTTTGTAACAAGCAACAAATTACATGGTTTACATAACACTAAACGTGAGCTAGGCAAGACACTTTCCAGCCCCAATGCTCATAATCTGAGTTAAATATCTTTTATACTCTGCTGCTCTGAGCATGATGTAGACCATAACCTGTTGAACATTCACAGAAATCATATCTTACAGTTGAACACCCAAGGTTTGAAGGCAAAAAGGCATTAAGTATATCACAAATACATAAAAATGCGAGAACTATTCTCTGGATGGAAAATTATGGATTATAATTCTCAAAAGACCATTTTGCTACCTTAATTGTATAATTGCTTACTCTACCAAGTTATACCATCTTTAAAATGTGACAAATCACTTAACTTCCTCAAAAATGTCCTTCCCTAATGATTAATTTTATAACTATACAAGGGTAAATCTTTGTTCACGAAAGTCACACTTGTATGTCTATATAATCCTTATGAATCAATATATGACTTTACAAAAGTGACAAATAATGAAAGCTTTTATTATATATTTCACATGTGTGGTGTTTTACGCTTATGAATCAAATTATACCTTTTCAAATGTGACATATGAGCAAGGCTGTTCACATATTTTACACCTGTGTGGCACTTTACCCTTATGAATTACATTATGACTTTTCAAATCTGACAACTGACTAAATCTCTTACCACCTGTGTGCCTTTTTACCTTCATGATACAAATTATGATTCTCCAAATATGACAACAGAATAAAGCTCTTATTACATCTTTAACATGTAGGTGCTTTATACTCCTATGAAAAAATTTATGGCTTGTCAAATTTGAGAAATGAGTAAAATTCTAATCACATACTTCACACTTGTGTGGTTGTTGACCCTCATGTTTCAAATTATGTTTTTTTAGATATGAGAAATTAGTATAACTCTTATCACACACTTCACTTATGCGTTTTTTTACCCTCATGAGTCAACCTATGGCTCTTCAAATGTGACAACTGAGCAAATCTCTTGTCACATACTTCACACTTGTGTGCTTTTATACCATAATGAATCAAAGTATGTCTTTTCAAATCTGATGGTTTGGTAAAGCTCTTATCACATATTCCACATTTGTGTGGTCTTTTATCCTTATGAATCACATTATGGCATATCAGATTTGACAAATGAGTAAATCTTTCATTGCATATTTTACATTTGTGTTGTTTTATACCCTCATGAATTAAATTATGATGTTTCAAACTTGACAACCGAATAAAGCTTTTATCACAAGTTTCACACTGGTGTGGCTTTTTATCCTCATGAATGAAATTATGACACTTCAACTGTGACAACCGAGCAAAGCTCTTTCCACATGTTTGACATTTGTGAGGTTTCTTACCCTCATGAATTAGATTATGACTTTTCAAATTTGACAAATAATTGAACCTGTGATCACAAATTTTACACTTATAAGGTTTCTTACCCTCATGCATAAAATTATGGCTTTTCAAATTTGACAACCGAGTAAAGCTCTTTTCACATATTTCACACTTGTGTGGTTTCTTACCCTCATGAATCATAATATGACTTTTCAAATTTGACAAATGATTAAACCTGTGATCACAAATTTTACATTTATGTGATTTTTTATCCTCATGTCTCAAATTATGGCTTTTCAATTGTGACGAAAGAGTAAAGCTCTTATCACATATTTCACATTTATGTGGCTTTTTACCCTGATGAATCAAATTGTGCACTATTAAACTTGACAAATGAGTAAAGCTCTTACCACAAATTTGACACATGTGTAGCTTTTTACCTTCATGAATGAAATTATGACACGTCAACTGTGACAACCGAGTAAAGCTCTTTCCACATGTTTGACATTTATGAGGTTTCTTGCCCTCATGAATCATATTATGACCTTTCAAATTTGACAAATGATTAAACCTCTGATCACAAATTTTACATTTGTGTGCTTTCTTACCCTCATGCGTCAAATTATGACTTTTCAATTGTGTCAACCGAGTAAAGCTCTTATCACAAGTTTGACACTTGTGTGGCTTTTTACCCTCATGAATAAAATTATGATGTTTCAAACTTGACAACTGCATAAAGCTCTTATCACAAGTTTGACACTGGTGTGGCTTTTTCCCCTCATGAATGAAATTATGATACTTCAAATCTGACAACCGAGTATAGCTCTTTTCACACATTTCACACTGGTATGGTTTCTTACCCTCATGAATCATATTATGACTTTTCAAATTTGACAAATAATTAAACCTTCGATTACAAATTTTACACTCATGTGGCTGTTTACCCTCATGCATCAAATTATGATTTTTCAAATTTGACAACCTAGTAAAGGTCTTTTCACATATTTCACACTTGTGTGGTTTCTTACCCTCATGAATCATAATATGCCTTTTCAAAGTTGACAAATGATTAAACGTGTGATTACAAATTTTACACTCTTGTGGCTTTTTACCCTCATGCATTAAATTATGATTTTTCAAATTTGACAGTCTAGTAAAGCTCTTTTCACATATTGCACACTTGTGTGGTTTCTTACCCTCATGAATCATAATATGCCTTTTCAAACTTGACACATGATTGAACATCTGATCACAAATTTTACACTTATGTGGTTTCTTAGCCTCATGAACCAAATTATGGCTTTTCAAAGTTGACAAATGTGTAAACCTCTTATCACAAGTTTTACACTTGTGTGACTTTTTATCCTTGTGAATCAAGCTATGACCTTTCAAATCTGACAAGGCAGTATATCTCTTCTCACAAATGTTACAGCTGTGTGGCCTTTTACCCTCATGAATGAAATTTTCTTCTTTCAGGTATAATCCTCTGCTGTAAATTTCTCCATCATTACATTTATTAGATTGTTTTGAGTGAACTTGTTCTATAGTTGGTATTTCTGTGAAATTTTCTTGAGTTTCACATTCAGGAGCATCCTTTGCATTATAGAAGCTGGTAACTTTCTCTGTGTCTTCAGCAGAGAGTAATGGTGACTTATCACTATTGCCAGAAACTGCCTCTAAGGACAATCTGAAATGATGAACAATGTACTACCATTAAGTCCAAAATCAGAAAATGAGAAGGAATTAAATGTTAAAAGAGAATGTTTGATAACAATAGGTATATGCTAAGAAATGTGACATTTTGTCAAATGCAGTTACAGCAAAGCAACTGTGCTGTTCATTACAACTGAGTTGAGTTTCTTAATCCACAATACTATTGGATAATTAATAAAATCTGTGAAATGAAAAGCATGTTAATAGTTAGAGTAGTCTAATGTCCTTTGGTAATCTAAGGAATGTATGTTATACACTGAAAACTACATCAACATTGTGGTTTGCTGTAACAGCCATTATTCAAAGTAGTTTTACCAAAAATTTCTGTGCTGATTATATTCAGTAAGAAAATATATCCATAATAATGTGGTTATTAACAAGCCTGTATACATTCAACACCCAGTACAATGGATAGAATACTCATATGAGAAAATTCTATAGTATTTTTATGGCATTATTAGAAACAAATGGATGAAAATGTAACACTTTTAAAAATTATGAAATTTTTTAAATTTCAAAACAATAGCCAAAAATGTCTCAGAAATAGTTACTGGTCCAAAAGAATGTATTTAACAACTGCTGTACTTTATCAAGATCTACGTCTTACATTTAGTAACTCTTTGTCTATCTCATTGCTTACCAATAACATATAATCAAATTCATTCAGAATGAAGAGGACCTCACACTACTCCATATTCACAGAAACTGCAAGATATAAATGTTATTAGTGCTGAATAAATGTTAAAATTTAAATTTTATGGTTTTTATGGATTTAATATTTAAATTTTAAATCTCAAGGGTAAGGTGAGAATTTTCTTGAAAATTTTTGTCACCCATCTTTGATGCTCAACTTAAATACTACCTATGGAGTTTGCCAATCTTTTCATTTTTCAAGCTGTATAACTTTGGTTAACATCTTGATTCTTTTCAAGCGATCTCAAGACATGTAGTTCCAGTGAAATGGTGCTTTCTACTTTATGGGTGGAATAAAATACTTCCTCTACTTGCAAAAGATATGTGTAGAGGAGGTACAAATTTGCACAAACTTTGTGTTTTAATGAACCATACATTTTTGCTACTGTCAATTTTTATTAGTAATTTTGAGAAGAGGAAGAAGAAAAAATGCACATGTAAAGAGTTAGTTATAGCTGGGGGGGGGGATTTTGTGAAAATGTTTGTGCTGCATCCTTAAAAGAGATTATAATATGAAGACCACATTCATTGGGCTCTTCACTTTCGTGTTAATAATTCCTCATACATTACAGATGTTTTTCCAAAATTTCTCTTTTTGAGTTCAGGAGGTCTCAAAATGGTTATTTCTGGTGAAACACAATGCATTTTTGAGTATAATACGAGGGCTGTCCCAGAAGTACCCGACTTAAGAAAGAAAACACAACAATTTTGGGAAAAAAATCTTTATTTCTCTACATAGTCTCCTTTCACCTCGATACGCCTTTCCCGGCAATATTCATTAGCTTCCATACCCTGTTTATAGAGAGAACCATCAAGTTCTGCAAAATAGCCATCAACTGCAAATTCCACCTCTTCATTGTTGGCAAATCTTTTACCACCAAGCCATTTCTTCAACTTTGGAAACAGAAAATAATCAGAGGGGGCTACGTCTGGCGAATAGGGTGCATGAGGAGGCAACTGTAACTCATTGATTTTGGCCATGGCGATAATGGATGTGTGAACTAGTGCATTGTTTTGATGAAACAGAAGTTTCTTTTTTGCTAAATGTGGCCATTTTTGCTTGATTTCATCATTCAAACACTGCAATAAGTTTGCATAATACTTGCGATTTATTGCATTTCCTTTTTTAAGATAATCAATGAAAATTATCCCACACAAATCCCAAAAAACTGACGCCATGACCTTGCCAGCAGATGAAACTGTCTTTACCTTCTTTGGAGCCAATTCTCTCCTTTCAATCCTCTGCTTTGACTGTGCCTTCGTCTTAGGTGTGAAGTGATGGACCTATGTTTCATCCATGGTTATGAATCAATGCAAAACCTCGGTTTTATTGCAGCGAAACATCGCCAAACACTCAACTGAAACATCCTCACAATGATGCTTTTATTGTGTTGTGAGTAAACGTGGCACTCATCTTGTGCACAGCTTTCTCAGGTCTAAATTTTCAGTTAGTATGCGATGTACAGCACTTTTTGAAATGCCTACAATGTCTGCTAGCTCAATCACTTTCAGTTAACAGTGATCCAATGTCATTTTGTGGATTTTCTTCACAATTTCTGGCATGGCACTGCATTTGTTTGACCACTGCAATGTTCATCTTGGCAGCTCGTACAGCCTCGCTTAAAGTCTGCCACCCAATATTTTACTGTTGCAATTGAAGGACCAGACTCCCCCAGAGTAGAATCTAGCTCAGCTTTAATATTAGTTGGACTAAGACCTTTCAAATGAAAGTATTGTATCACATAACGATGGCCAGTTTTATCCATGTTTACAAATTTGCTGAAAGAGTTCACTATTGATGGTTGCCAAACAATTACTACAAAACGTAGCATCGTCAAACTTCAAGCTTAAGCTTTATAATGACGCAGTAATTTGTATCACAAATTATGTAAATATCAAGAGTGATTATAGTGTTAATATGCATTATTGTGTGACATTGATTTGAGATGTTTGATGATTGTAAGCATTGTCAAGAAGTGGGTTTATACGGCCTTACTGAAACTGACAATAATAGCGTGCAATAATGTAGCGAGGGGGTGAGCTGTTTATCATTATTAGAGACCAGCAAATGACGTAATATTGGCGCGTTTTTTCTTAGAATTTGCTGGAACATATTTCCCTAGAGCATATGTTTTCGTAATTTTCATTGGATATAAAAATAGACGCTAATGTTGGCGCGTTTTATTAACCAATAGCAGCTCGGTTATAATCTTTAGGCATATCGGGGTGTGGGAGTATAAAAAGGGCTAGGTCAGAGTCAAATTCGTTCAGTCCATCGGAAACATTTGTACATTACACGTCGTCTTCAGTCCATTGGAAACATTTGTACATTACACGTCGTCTTCTGTCCATCGGAAACATTTGTGCATTACACGTCGCTGAATTCAACAGAAAAAGTCATGGTGAATACATAGCATAGTTTATCAATTTGCAGTGTACGCGTATCAAAGTTATGAAAAATCTCAAGTGTCGTAAAGTTAATTATACAAAAAGTTGAAGTACCCGAATTAATAATGTTCAGTAAAGAAGTTATTATATCAGTTTCAGTTTGGCGAGTGTCAAGATTAATATGTGAAAGTGCATAATGCGTTACGACAATAAAAGTGTAAAACAAATTCTTCATCAGTGTTATCTTTGGATAAAAGACTCCTTTCCGTTTACACACCTGTATAAGATAAGTGATCGACCAAAAAGATCATAGCTAGCCAGAGGACAGTGAACACAAAATTAAATAAAATAACAGGCGCTCAGTAAAAGCTAACACGAAGTGACCGCGACAAATTGTCTTTTATACGTGCGGCAAATAAACAGTAGCATTCTTTCAAACAAACACTATTACCATAGCAAATTGGCTACCACAACGTGGAGCTAACAAACTTAACAAATAATACTGTCACAAATTGGCACCCAGAACGTGGGGCAGAATAACCAGGAAGGAGCGAATGGAGCAGTGAACTCAACTACAAGATGCAGATTCCAGAAACAACTACAGGAACGACAGACGACGCGGATGAGTGGAAACAAAAACATCGAGATGACGCAGATTCATCATAATACGATGCAGAAGCGACATATAATCTAGGAGAGAGGGGCAGGAAGCTGGACATCAAAGCAACAGCAACAGACAGCATCACAAAGGTCAGAGTATAGTAATTTTTTTTTAAGAAAACAAAATTGTAACAATTAAATGTACTTGAGGAGTGGTAGGATTAAGAAAACAATGTCTACTAATAATACTGAAGAAACAATGATGGAAGGGGATAACGTAACAGTTAGCTGTAATTCAATACAGGTTACAGAAAATAGCTCAAACAATGTAGGATTTGAGGGAGGAAATGTTAGTGCAGAAAGTGAGAATAGAACAGCAGAAAATGTTAATCTTGATGCTAGTATGATGATGGAAATGTTGAGAAATTTTGGTGAATAATTAGAACAAAAATTAACTCAGAATATGGAAAAGAATAATGAGAAATTACAAACAAAAACTAACTCAGAGTAGTGAGAAATTAGAAAAGAAAATAGATCAAAACAGGGAAGATATGCAAAAGAATCATATGGAATTGAGAGAAGCTATAAAAAAAGATCATAGGGAATTGAGGGAGGATACTGGTAGGAGGAATGAGATATTAGAGCAAAAAGTAGATCAAAGCAGGAAAGAAATTGAAAAGAAAGTTATGAAGCTAGATAGTAGTATGCCAAAAATGAGAGATGAAAATCAGGAAGTAATAGCAAGTGAGATGGGTGAAGTTTCAAAGAAAATGTTAGACATGAGCAGGGAAATATCTAACCAAAAAAATGAGGTTAATACTAAGTTTGAACACGTTGATGTAAGATGTACAGAGTTAAGTAGCAGAATGAGTAGCATTTCAAGTGAGTTAAGAGAGATGATGGAGGTTACAAATGCAGATTTAATTCAGGTACAAGTTAATTTCAGAGGGGAGATATCTGAAATTCAGGAGTCAGTAACACAAAGAAATAAATTGTCTGAAGAAGTTAAAGTTGTGTCTATAAATAATCAAAAACTAACTTCTGAAATTAACAAGTACCAAGCTGTTCAGAATGAAAACTCCAATCCAGTACAGTTTATTACAGACTTGTCAAGAGTACTCTCAGATTAAAAAGATACCAGAAGAATTGAAAATGACAATTGTTAAAAGACGTGTGGTTCAGAAAACTATAGATTGTTTTCAAATTATATCTTGGGGTGAAATATCATATGAATCCTTTAAGAGGTAATCCATGAACAAACTTTGGAAGGTTAGGATACGGCTACGAGTAATGTTTAGCCACAGACAATTTGATCCAGGAGGGGAAATATCAATGAGATAAAAGGTAAATGCTGGATAGTTAAAGCTGAACTGCAGAGCAATGTATTGGAATGTAAGAGGGTTAACTATATTTATATATGTCATGAGAAAGGAGAAATAAAATTCTGGACATAACTAAATGTTTAAAGGGAAAAATAACATTTTCTTAGTAACTGTAACAGCATTTGAAATGAAGCATGTAATAATTAAAACTTAATGTTATATTAAAGTAAAAGTACGTAGGTATAATTCAAATAGTATTTTGAATATAAAGTACAAAACAATAAAAAAAGGGTAAAAATAATTAAAACAAATACTTATGTAGCAAACAGATAATGTGAAACAGTGTCTAGATTTAAGAGATGTAAATATATTTGTGTAGAGGGTGAATATTTTTGGTAAATATGTTTAATAATTACAAAAATTCTTGAATCCATAAATTTTTGTCAACAATATAAGAAAGTAAACCATTTTTGGAAACAGTAACTAAATAATTCAGGGTACAGTATTTGCTATAAAAAAAATTTCTTTGTAATGTCAGATTAATGTCTAAACACATTATACCAGAGCCAGTAAATAGTGGCGAGATAAAGGCAAAACATATGTCGTGTGTTAAATATGTGTGCAGTGTTAAGTGAAAGTGATAAATAGCGTGTGTTCCAAGATTCAGGAGACTAAAAACCCAATTATAAAATTTCCAAACAAGTTGTAAATATTTATAATTATGTTTCTAGTGGGGCATATGACGCAGTAATTTGTATCACAAATTATGTAAATGTCAAGAGTGATTATAGTGTTAATATGCATTATTGTGTGACATTGATTTGAGATGTTTGATGATTGTAAGCATTGTCGAGAAATGGGTTTATACGGCCTTACTAAAACTGACAATAATAGCGTGCAATAATGTAGCGAGGGGGTGAGCTGTTTATCATTATTAGAGACCAGCAAATGACGCAATATTGGCGCGTTTTTTCTTAGAATTTGCTGGAACATTTTTCCCTAGAGCATATGTTTTCGTAATTTTCATTGGATATAAAAATAGACGCTAATGTTGGCGCGTTTTATTAACCAATAGCAGCTCGGTTATAATCTTTAGGCATATCGGGGTGTGGGAGTATAAAAAGGGCTAGGTCAGAGTCAAATTCGTTCAGTCCATCGGAAACATTTGTACATTACACGTCATCTTCAGTCCATCGGAAACATTTGTACATTACACATCGTCTTCAGTCCATCGGAAACATTTGTACATTACACGTCGTCTTCAGTCCATCGGAAACATTTATGCATTACACGTCGCTGAATTCAACAGAAAAAGTCATGGTGAATAAATAGCATAGTTTATCGATTTGCAGTTTACGCGTATCAAAGTTATGAAAAATCTCAAGTGTCGTAAAGTTAATTATACAAAAAGTTGAAGTACGCGAATTAATAATGTTCAGTAAAGAAGTTATTATAACAGTTTCAGTTTGGCGAGTGTCAAGATTAATATGTGAAAGTGCATAATGTGTTACGACAATAAAAGTGTAAAACAAATTCTTCATCAGTGTTATCTTTGGATAAAAGACTCCTTTCCATTTACACACCTGTATAAGATAAGTGCTCGACCAAAAAGATCATAGCTAGCCGGAGGACAGTGAACACAAAATTAAATAAAATAACAGGCGCTCAGTAAAAGCTAACACGAAGTGACCGCGACAAATTGTCTTTCATACGTGCGGCAAATAAACAGTAGCATTCTTTCAAACTTAACAAAGAATATTGTCGCAAATTTGGCTCCCAAATGTGGGGCTCAATAAATAAATAAACAGAATACCGTCACAATAAGGGTGGTACTTTCTACCATAGTCATTTGTTTGAAACAGCAATCAATTATATATGTCAGGTCGGGTACTTCTGGGACTGCCCTCGTACAGTACTACTTGTAACTAAAATGTGTAAAGGATTCTGAAGTTACAGTGCCACCATAGCATTTATAAAGGCACATGAAGCAACATTTCTATATGTAGATAACGTTTCAAAAGTTGTGACATCTTAAGCGAATTATTGATACATTTCAATAATAACAAAGTACAGATGCAAGATGAAAAGGGCAAGAAATAAGTCAAACTGGGAAGCAAGTGCCCAGTCCAGCATTGCATCCCGAGATTTGCTCCAGCTAGTGGCGAAAAGTAACTAAATTCCTTATCGTATGAGTTAATGCCCACAAAGCACATTAAGATAGCTGACTGTGTACATTTAATGATTTGGTTATTGGAGGGCTGCAAAACTGCCATGCCATGCAATGCCCAGAGCCTTGCAACCGCCACTCATGGTTAGAGGCATGATAGTTACGATGAGACTACTTGTTTACCTGTACATACTGGTCAGTCACGTACCTTCTCAAAATGAGTTCACGTGTTGCACCAGTTTTAACTTAGGATGGAAATGCACATTGTCTAGAGCATGAAGTAATAATTAGATGCACATCATATAATACAAAACATTTTACCACAATGCACAGTAAAGAATAGAGGGAGGAAAACCATCGGCTGTAGCTAGTGAGAAAGTTTTGCTATATCTCAAAAGTAAAGTAATGAAAAATGTTGAATGTGCCACCACTGAAGTTCACCAACCATCCACTGCTCATGCTAGTTACAGAATTTCTCATTGCATTGCTTAGTTATCTCAACATACTTCAGCCAGTGAATTTGTAAAAGGCTATTTAGTAATGGCTGCTAAAGATCTTGTCACAAATTAATAAATTCCTTGGTTTTGTAGTTGCATTAAAGATAAATATTTAATTTCAATATTACATTTACCTGGTCCTAAGATTGAGCGTGATCTGGATAAAATGTAAACAACTAGAGATGTCGGGTTTCAGGAGCAACCTTTCCCACAAAGTTACATTTCTTATTTAAGTTATTGTTCTGAGTATGTGTCTACCAGCATTGCAAACACAGTAAAAAAACAAAAACAAAATTGTGTTTTACATTAAAATCTTATAAATAAAAGCATTGGATATATGCTAATTCTGTATACTCAACATTTACGTGTAATAGAAATCCATTAATTTGTCTTCACATTCTTTACACTTACTGTTAACTACTTGAGTATGAAACTAGATCTGTGCATCCGTCTCCAATTGTTTACACAATGCAAGGCAGGCAGTACATAATAGAGCATATGGCCAGAACAGCTGTGCTGTTGAACTTAGCTAAGTTTTGTGGCCCTGGGTCATTGTATCACAGCCATGACACTTAAGATGTCATGTACTGCAAACAAAAGACTAAAGATAAAAGAATTTTTATAGTTAAAAACAATAAGGAGACTCATATCAGCAGATATAAAGTTCCTAAATGCTTACCTTTAAGAGAAAGTTATATCCAAAATTTGTCTATAAGGTAGTTAAACATAACCACAACAGTAAAGCGCAAACAGCCGCCAATAAGAAAGTAATTGAAATAGAAAAGAGGAAACAGTATAAAAACCTATGTGATTTAAATATAAAAACGTATGGATTACACCTAAAGTTAATACAGTGCATAGGTTACACAGGATGGATAAATCTGGAGCAAGAACTAACTGCATCTGCGTAAAACAAAAAATGGAAAAACTAAATAAAAAGTTAACAAATCTTAAAAATACAAAGAAGAAGATATTGGAATTATTGAGATTAAAAACCCATCAGAAATTCAGGAAGATGAGTCACCTTATCCCAGATTTTGCTCAACCAAAGGAAAATGCATGTGTTAAATCAGGGACTTAAAACCTGTATTCACTATACACACAATACAGATGAATACGTAGCAGATATCGAAATCGCTATTTTTGACAAATCGGAAGATGAAAAATGTGTCATAAGAGCAAAATGTGAGGATATTTTGAATGAATTAGTAGTGAAGGAACAAAACCCAAAAAGTAACCCATATCAATCCACATTAAAACGTTGAAAGAGAAAGATCTTATTTATACTAAAGCTGACAAAGGCAATAAAGTAGTAATTTTGGATAAATCTGAATATGAAACCATATGACAACACTTCTTCATGGCAATGATTACAAAAAACTTACAAAAGACCCCACTAAAAAGAGTCAGAATACTACAATAAAGGTGCTAAAGAACATGAAACATATTTTGAATGAAAAAGACGAAAAGTTCCTCATACCGAGCAACCCTATCACACCCAGGATATATGGATTACCAAAAATACATAAACCAGGTCAAAAAATGAGATTAATAATAAAGACTGTAAACTCATCCACATGCAATATATCAACATGGTTAGTTAAAGAATTTCAGAAACTTCCACAGTTCCACAGCCTAAATATTAAGAATACATTTGATCTGATAGAAAATATCCAAAACCTAGAACTCACAGACAATGTCCTTCTGGTGTCGTTTGATGTCATTTCTTTGTTCCCTAGCATACCAAGAGAAAAACTCCTTACATATACCAGGCAGTGGTTAAAGTCAATAGATATGGGTAATGAGAAAATAGAGGAACATCTTGCTCTGATAAAGTTATGTATCAATGAGAACTATTTTACATTTACAAATGAATACTACTGCCAAATAAATGGATTAGCGATGGGAAATCCATTGTCCCCATTTCTAGCCAATTCGTACATGAGCTTTCTGGAGACCCACACAGCAAATGCATTCCCATTTTTATTTAAACGATGGTTCAGGTATGTTGACGACATCTTTGCAGTAGTTAACAGGAAACTTGCTGAAGATACCTTGAAGTTACTTAATTTGATAAACAGCTCGGTAAAATTCACAATGGAAATAGAATCAGACGACAAACTCCCTTTCTTGGATATAATAGTCATCAGAATTAACAATAAATTAGAATTCGGAATGTTTAGAAAACTTACACACAGATAATTACATAAAGAACAAAGGATATAACCCAAGACCACATAAACATGCAATTTTTAACAGTTTGGTCTTCAGATTGGTAAACATACCCTTGAAAGATGAGGAATATAAGAAAGAGCTCCACAACATCATAGAAGTAGCCTACAAAAACGGCTTTGAAAAAGAATTAGTATACAAGAAAATCCAAAAATTTAAAAAAGATAAAGAAAGAAAGAAAATTACCACACTACAAAAAATAATGGAAGACAATAGTTTTAAAAAGTTCACATTTCAACTTTGGGCACATAAAAAATTCCAAAAGATATTCAAGCAGTGGAACATCAAACTAGCACCCATCAATAAACATAGTTTAAATAACATATTAAGAACAAACACAAAAGATAAAGTTCCTAAAACTAAAATGCCAGGCATTTACCAGATAAATTGTAGTGATTGCAAACTTAAATATATAGGCAAAACAAAAAGGAACATAGGAGTGAGACTGAAAGAACATTTTATAAAAATATAAGACACAAAGAAACTGAAAAATCTGCCATCGCATATCATTTCTGGAATTCAAACCACAACATCCATAATGAAATAAATCTAATCAAGTCGATCCAAAATCCAATAGAACTAACAATATGAGAAAAACTCCTCATACAAAAAACAAAAAAAAAACAAAAAAAAAAAACAAAAGCCATCTAATGAATTTCAATTTCCCTCTGGAAAAGGATCTCATCTTTAAATACATCAAGCCAAAAATGACGTTAACGTCAGGAAGCCCAATGGTGACCTCTACACTGGAACCGACAGATTCGTTAGTGGCTCTTAGTTGATGCTGAAGACAAGGTATCTTCGAAACACGTTCAAAGTAATTATCTTGAAAGGGTGAAGTTACAGTATGTTGCCACTAGAATTTTACTTAAATAATATTTTAACTACTTCACTGTGTTTCCCATTAATTGTTATGTTAAAAGACTATTTCCTTGTACTTCCCTAATACTTACTGCCAGTGAGTATACATTAAGTTTGTATTCAGCATTCCACAGTGACTGAGTTTTGAACTTCTATGAATACAGAAAATTCATTTCTTTTTTGTATGTGTGAGGACCATAACTGAAAACTGAGATAAACACCAAACTTATATGCAAGTTGCACTTTGAGTAAAGGCAGGTTTCACCCACAGCGATAATTTCTTTGTGTTATTGTAGTTTATATAATCACATTTATAGATGTCTATCGCAGGAACGTATGAAACACATTTCACCATGAGATTGTAAACCCAAGTAATATAATCACAGATTCGTGTATGCTATACCAACCTGTATATTATATAACATATGAAAATCGCAGTCCACCATTTCCAGCTTGTCCTTGTCCTGTCTTGTTTCAAAATATGAAACAGCAGTCATTGTGGAAAGCAAAGTAAGCATGCATTTATAGTTGTTTAGTTTTGAGTAAAGTGAAAAGAATGTCTACAGGGGAGGAAAGGAGCAAAAGTTCAAACATGACGGACTACCGAAAAGACTACTTTAGCAGAATTACTCAAAGAGCATTACCACATAGTGGGAAATAAGAAAACCGACAGTATCATCGTGCAAAAGTAAAACACAGAATGGAGCAAACTAGCCACTGAGTTCCCTGGGTCTGGGGGTTGCTAGTGATGCAAACAATTTATGTGGCACGTGAGAAAATTTAAAAAAGGCGGCAAGGAAGGCAGCTTCAGAGGAATGACTGAAAGATTAACAACAGATAAGAGAATGTTCTATTGTTTACTTTACCTAAACTTGAAATATGCAGCTCATTTTGTTACACAAGTACACCAGGCATAAAAAGAAATGCTTAAAGCCTACTAAATAGTTGGTACATTGTGATATTTCATTAATTCAAGGTGTACATGTTATGATACCAAACCTTTGCAACTTGAAATATTTGCTAACCGACATGCCAGAGCAGAAGATTAAACCAATCTAACACACAGGAGAGTATTCTATTTAAAATACTTCTGTAGTTTTCAATATAACTTGTAAGTTTGCGGAATTATGTTTTATTAGAACAAGGTTATAATTAACCTCACATGCTATTAATTTATTCAATGCACTCACTACCTTTGAAATTATGCTTGCAAATATATAACAGGTTTTAAAAGAGAACTTGTAGATAACACAAGCAATGTTTAAATAGCTGACAAATTGTCATTGCGGCCAGATCATTTTGTCATTCCTAAATGTGCTTATTCTACTATATTATTAAATTCCTATTGTAAATTTGTACACGATGCTATTATATAAGCATTTGTTGCTGATCTCATCTCCCTTTTTTTACATATTCACATGACCTTTATTATCCATTCTTATTATGATACTGTGTGTTAAATTAGATATCACTTGTATTGTCCCCAGCTCATTTATGAGCTTTCTGGGAACCTTGTGAAATAATAATCATTAAACAGTGTCGACAAGAGAAAGCAAATTTAGATGTGAAATTGTGAACAAAGATGGAAAGAGAAAGATCAAAGGTGCTTGCTTTGGTAGAATAGCAAATTATTCTATGAAATATTAGAAATGAGGGCATAATATGAATTAAAACAACTTTTAACTAAAATGCACACACATCACTTTTCATAATGTCATGTGGTTACAAATAATGTAATTCATAACATATAAGAGAAGAAATAGGTTGTAAACTTCCACTGTTTGCAGGGTGTAAACATGTTTTATGTAATGTGAAGTTGAAGTATCCATTCCTTCTGTAGGAAGTATGAGTGTATAACTATCTTTTCTTTTTTTTTAGCACTTTTCTCATGTGTGTGAGACAGAGAGAGAGAGAGAGAGAGAGAGAGAGAGAGAGAGAGAGAGAGAGAGAGAGAGAGAGTGAGAGTGAGAACCAAAACTAAAAACTGAGATAAACACCAAAATGTGTATGCAAGCTCCATTTATCTCATGTGTGAGAATTTCCTTTTTTTTAATTTATGGACACTCTTTAACTACTATGGTTCTTAGTGTCCCATTCTATATGGGGCGTGAAAGACCAGAGATTTTGCTCAGAGGCTTCTTTATCAGTTAAGGATCTTTTATGTGCTGTAAATCTATGACACAGGACGAATGGCTTTACTTCCCTTCTGAAGGAAGCCATGCTAAGGATTTTTTACGCCCAAAAAAAATCTATCGTCCTCCACCAGATTTGAACCTGTGACCTCGGGAACTAGAGGCTAGCTTGGTACCCCTAGGCATGTGTGTGGGAGAGAACCATAACTGAAAACTGTGACAGTCACAAAACTGTATATGCAAGCTCCAATTTTCTCCCAATGCAATGTGAAGATTCTCTCATGCTAGAAACAAACCTTTACATGGAAGAGCTTTTACTTTTTTTTTCTGCTTTTTTCAAAAACATTGTTCTACTGTTTTGAATAAAATGCTGTATGTTTGATGATATGTATGATGGATAAATGAATTTCCTTTCTATAGGCTGTATAATCCTCTCCATTCTCACCAAATTTTAGATAACTCATGAATCATAAGAGATAACCAAAGATTTACTGCAGAAACAAGTAGAAGACTTTAAAATACACTTTGGTGTTTAACTTTTTTTGTTTCTTTCTTCAAAGCATTTGCCTTTGTACATATTTGGGCCAGCCAAAATGTGAAATTATTTTCCTTTTCAACACTCTTTACTGTACACCTCAACGTGTGATGTTAATAACTAGTGCTGTTTCCACATGCAATAAAGTCCACATTTGAAACCATTTCTATGTAAATAATAAAAATATGGATAGAAGAATCTGTTATTACATAAACAGTAAATGAAATAAGTGAATTGTAAAATTGTGTGACTGTTACACATCAATATTTATCCTATATCAGTCTGATGAACATGACAGACAATTCTCTCAAACATAGAATATGTAGCGTTACAGTATGTATAAAGAGTAGGGTTAGTTTTGATCAAGGAATCACAATTTGCACTCTTAATACCCGACTCTGCTCAAATTATCATAAGTACTCTACTGGGAACAGATTGCTATTGCCTATGCTAGGCTTATATTAAGGCATGAACCAACACAAACTGCAATTTTCCACTAGTGGTTCAGACAGTGAGTGAACTGGGCAGTGGTGGGGATTTCTGGAGGCATTCCTCAGTTTGTAACTTACAGCAAGTCACTTCTCTTGTCAGTAGCGCAGTGAGTGAACAGAAGGTACACAAGGCCACTGAGCAACACATTAACAGAAAGTTTCTCCCCATGGAAGATGTAAGTCATCCAAAATTTTGAGAAAATTCCAGGCACAGTTCAAAACAAAGACACAAGTTTATAAGTGTGTTTTTGATGAGAGTTACATTTTTGGTGTGGGAAGTTTCTTTCCACCTCTTGTGATTTACAAGTAACAAGAAATTATGCAATATTAATTCAGCATGGAAACAATTTCACAAGTTATTCACAGAAAATTCAAAACATACATTTTTTTAAATCAGAATCATTGGAACTAATGTTGAGAAAATAAAAAATCTTGAATATAAAGGGCAGTTTGGGGTGGGAGCATTTTCTTGGAAACCTACAAGTTGTGTATTTGGATATTCCCAAGATATTTCATTTTTAGTTTTATGCTCTCTCTCAGACACACACATCCCTTTTTGCAAAACTGCATATTTTGCTTTCAGAGGACTTTAAACATATATTTTAATTTGAAGTCTTTATATTAAATTTTTGAGCAGAAATTAATGCTTTCTCTGTTGTAAGTATGTAGTAGACAGTTTGTATTTCACCCAGCCTTGTACAGGGTAAGGCAGAAAAAATAAACAGGTTTTAAAGTGAAAAGTGTTATAAATACTAATAATTATTAATCTTCCTATTACATTACTTTAAAGTAGAGCGCTTAAGAGATTGGAGAACACATTTAATTTTTTGCAGATTTACGTCACACTTCAATTTGATATGCATAAAGCAATGACATGCTGACTGGTGTGCACTTCGCTGCACACATGCCTGTACTCAAGCAATGTTTTTTCTGTACGTATAGAGAAAAATAAGTCAGGCAGTAATTTCTTTGTCACACTATCTTCTTGATTCCATTGTTGCTTATGATGAATAGCATCCTTAGATGCTGCATTGATTCAGTTCCCATTGAAATGGTCTTTGCATTTCTGTGATGGAACTGGTTCTATGTACAGCACAAACATTCTCCCTCATTATCCAATGCTCCAATACTAATACATCAGAAAAAGAATACAAGCTGGCGAACAATTTCCAAGATGAACTCTACAACCCTGCCACACATCCAAAACAAAAAACCTGCCAGTTTAAAAATAGGTATAAATTGTAACCTGTTTATTTTTAAAGCCACACCTTGTATGAAGCTATAAAACCATCCACCTTTTATATAAGCACTCTATCACACCAAATTTCAATATGTAATTTGATTGTTATATTCCCATTTGTATCACTTCAAGAGCACAAGACATCTGGTACAACATAAATGTGACAGTTATGTAAGGCTTAAAAGAAAATGTAACACAAGAAACAAAAGGCTTCTTAATTGGAACATTAGCCAAGCATGAAGTCTTACCTTGGAGATTTTACTGAAGGAAGGTCCCCAACCTGTAACAAAATAATTCAAACATACATTTTCAACAATCATCTATACAGTGCTAGTTAAATATCCTGTATAATACATTAACTTTTATGATAGCATATCTGACTTATTTATAAACTGGAATATTATATTAGGAGAAATGCAGAAACAAATGTTTGACGTTTCATCACGTAATGGGATGTAAGAAAACCAAGCTATATAGAAAATATTTGTAGAAGGATCTGATTCAATCACTGACCTTTATAGACCACTAATCCAGTCAAATACTTCCCCAAATATTAAATTACACCATTGTTCTTAATCTGCTAAACAGAAGAGGGAAAAAATATAGGATATATTTAGAACTGAACAAACTGGTTGGTTTAGAGAACACATAACTGGCAAAAGGAACATTCAGCAAATCAGAATACATTATAGAATTAGTTCAAGCATTTAGCAAAATTAAGACAGAAATGTTTGATAAGCATGGGGAGACAGGAGCAGGGAATTGGGGAGGACTAAACTGGAGCCTTCCACCCCAATAACCTGGCTGCTAGGGTGTATAAGATACTAAGCTTGTAACCAAGAACCTTAGAATTTTAAATTTACATAAATAATTAAAGAGTTAATGGATTCCACCCTAAAAATTGTAAGTAGATTGATAACAAAAACAAATTCAAATGGATATTCAGAAACACAGTGTTTGTCTACTATCCAGTAGAATCTGAATATATTACTTTATAGAACATTATATTACATTTTAAATAAAAGGAATTGGAAGAATGCAAATTGGAAAAGCGATAATGGCCATTCCTTTCTTAAATATTAAGAGAGAGAGATGCGCACACACACGTATATACTAAATATTACAAAAAGAGAAACTGAGTAAGTGTGCATTTAATTAATCTTGGAAAACACTCAACTGATTTTGATAATTCCTTCATCATTGAATCATGTTTTTCCTGTGAGGCACACACTACAAGACATCCACACGGGTATTTATATACTCAAATCATCCAATTTCATACTAGTTTTCTTAAATATTAATATCAGAGGAGTTTTTTAACGTTTAGTGTAAATATGTTTCATTCTTTCTCTTTCTTTTTTTTAGGCTTTACATTCCTAGGGGGCAAAAGGAGACACATTACACTTTATAACTGGGTTGTCTGTTATTTGAATTACTGAATTTCCATTTGACAGCATTTATTTCAAGTTTAGCTGTTCATCAGATCCTACAATATCAGAGAATATTTGGGTATGATTTCAACAAAACTTCCCTGAAGTATCTTATAATTTTCAAGAACTAAAACCAGCATTACTTTAAACCCTTAAAATATAGCATCTGTACACATTTACAGACTATCTCTTACTTAGGGTCACACTGAAAGTTTTGAGAGTGGGCAACAATGATTGTGATAAGCCAAAGTAGGTCTTTCTAGCTTTAGATTGAAGTTCAGGTAGTAACATGTGCTTGCAGGTGTTGTTATGCCATATGCTAGGATAGACCCAGAGCGACAGCATTTCCATGCTATAATTTTCTATGACTTTAAAGCCAGTTTAAGAGAGAGAGAATGCCTTGAAGGGCTGCATCATGTATTTAGGGATCTTTGCCCTTTGCAATGGATGATTTATTGATGGTTTGCAGAGTTTAAAAGAGTAAGGGATTCCCTCGAAGATGAAGACTGTGCAGGAGGACCTGGCTACAACAAACGAGGAGTGAAAATCTGATGAAAGCAGAGCGCATGTTGCAAGAATATAATTGCTGCATATATTATCAGATTCTTTACAGAAATACTTAATGCTGGGAAGCTCTGAAGTTGTTGGTTCCCCAACACCCTCGTAAATGAGCAGAAACAGGCATGTGTGCAATGCTGCCAGGAAATTATAACACTTTATGGGGGAAGATCAAAAAACACACTTAACATGTTAACAGTGATGAAAGTTGGATATACCAGTATGATCCAGAAGTAAGTAACAGTCTGGTCTGGTTCTTCCAAGGAGAGCATCCCCCAACAAAAGTGAGGTGACCAAGAAGTGTTGGCCAGAAGATGATTTGTTCCTTCTTCTCAGATAATGGTCATATTGTGACAATTCTGCTTGATGGATAAAAGACTGTTACTGGCAAATGGTATACCATAAAATGTCTGCCACAAGTCTTCAATGAATTGAGAACAAAGTGCCATAGGACAGATCTTCATGGAATTTTGTTGCACCACAACAATGCTTCTGCCCACACTGCACTAGAAAGAACCCAGTTTCTGCAGGAGTCAAATATTTGTCCCATCCTCCATACAGTCCAGATTTGTCAACATGTGACTTTATTCTATTCCGCAAAATGAAAGAAAAGATCTGAGAGCAACAGTCTGAATTGCCTCAAGCTGCAGAGCCACTTACAAAGAATGTATTCGCACTCTCGAAAGATAACTAGCATTTGGCATTTGAAAGAATGAGACGTTGCATCGAATGCACTGGGGAATGCTTAGAAAAGATGCAATAATTACATCTAAATTTTTAAAACTGTAGTGAAATCATTCTCAAAACCTTATAATGACCCTCATATCCTTATTAATTTTGTATTACATAATTCAAATATTTTATCAAGTGTACAATATACAAAAATTCAAACTGCAGTAGATTACTGCAAAACTTACCTTAATGTCCTCACAAACAGATGAAGTTCCTGTTTCCAGCCACCAAGGTTCTTCTTTAATTTCTATTTTGTTTTTCATTTCATGATTGCTGTGGTATTGTTTAACCTTCCTTACAGGATCCTCTGGAAGAAATTCTCTTTTGTTATGTGAACCCAAGTCTGAAACCAGAGTCTGTTCCTCAATTTCTGTTTTGATATTTATCCCACAGTTGTTGCTGTATGTAAAAGTTTCTGACTTAATCTGCTTTACGAGATGTTTGGTAAAACATCTTTCATTCTGTGAACAAAAGTCTGGAAAAGGAGTCTTTGATTCAATTTCTGTTTTGATAACCACATCACAATCATCGTCCAGAAGCACAGTATCACTGTTGCTCTTCATTGTAACATCCTGGGCAAGGAACACTGTCTCATTCTGTGAGGCTACATTGTCTGAGAGAGGATCCTCTTCCTTGATTTCTATTTTGATATCCATTTAAAAACTGTCGCTGTTCTTAGTTTCATCAACAAATCTGTGGAGAAAGAAACATATTATGTACACCACAAAATATCTATAATTTTAACCACCAGCTTCTTTGAATCCATAAGCCGTTGTTCAAACTATGCCACACACCTCCACTGTTCTTTCACAAATAAATCTATTTTTCGGAAAAGAGAATCAGACTTCAAAAATTTGATGCCACGTCACTGACTTGAACCATGAATCTTCATGCTAATGTTATTACCACTCCAGCCACCATGTTGAGATATGAGCATTAAACATTCTCATTTCATTATCTATCTCATTGCTGCTCTCATGAATGGAATATTTTAACGTCTGCATCTGTTGTTGAGTCATGAGCAATGGAAGCTTGGTATCATGTGATGGGGGAATTACCAGTAAAATGGCTTCCTCAAGCAGAGTGGGACATGCTTAGGGAGATGAAACATTATTACCATGGGATTTTTGGATTTGAGCGACAGTGGAAATTACAAGGATTATGCTAAAGCAGTCTATGAAAGTGCAGCTGTTGATTGTAGTGGCAGTGAAAGTGATCTCATTGAGTAAGATGCACCACAAACAAAGAGATGATGCACTGAACTTCAGTGGGGGACTTCAGCTCTCAAGCAAACCTACTTCTTGGAAAGATGAATGCGACTTGAAAAATTCAATGTCATGTCAGAGACTCAAACCATGGTCTTCACCTCTTCATGCCAATGCTAGTACCACTCCAGTTGCCATGTTAAGATACCTGTACAAGCATTAACACCAGAATGGCCAAGGCGATCATAACTTCAAAGCATTATTATTGTGACAGTTTTCATTGCTTTTCTTAAGTATCTCCTAGATCACATAGACACCAATATTTATTTTTTTCAAATTTAGTTTCATGCTTATCAGCATTTATCATTAGAAATGTGACTGCTATCATGTTACTTTTAGTGAAACTACACCATCATGACCTGTATACTGGCCATTCAAATTCAAACTCAACTGAATACTCAACAATGTGTAGGATGGTTTAAAATTGTTATAACTTGTTTCAACAGTAGTGTTGGCAATACATTTGAGCAGTAAACATGTCAAAGAGAACACAGTGGTATAGGCAATGGCCTTTCACAGATGAAGAAATGCTGGCTTATTTCAATGAAATTTCTGAGGATCAGTCAGACTTGGAGGAACTAATGGAAAGTGATAGTGTTGCATCAGAAGATAATCAATCAATCAATCAATCAATCAATCAATCAATCAATCAATCAATCAATGTTCCCAAAAATAACAGTTCAAAAAATGAGGATGACATACAGATAGTTTCACATGGAAATGAAGAGACTGTAAGTAATTGGATTTTTATACCACCACCACCGCCACCGCCGCCGCCGCCACCGCCACCGCCACCGCCACCGCCACCGCCACCACCACCACCACCACCATTATTGTAGTAACTACTGTTACCAATGCTGTTACATTGGTGTGATCATTACAATTACTATTATTGCTATCTTTATGAATATCACCATCATTAGAAGGCACAGGGCTTCAATCAAGGCAATAGAATTTTATAAGCTAAAAGATTCTGATGGACATATCTGTCTCGCAGATGTTGAACCTCAGTAAGTAACAATATTAACTTCCGAAAGGGTCAATCATGTGCAGGAGAGGGATTTGCCACAATGCAGAAAGGAAAACCGAACAGGAACTCACTTCCAGTAAAGGGATCAAAACTTCTAGGCAAGGATGGTATCACAGAATGGACTGTATTGGACTTTGGTTGTATTCCTCCTGGCAAGTTCACCCAGCAGAATGTCTTGAAAGAGAAGGAAGTGCCTGCAGCATATTCTAAGGACCTGTAAGTAATGATAGCGTTGCAAGTGTGTGACACCTGTTGATTGTAGAATCAATGTTGAAACACGTAAAAAAAATGCACAGAAACAGAGACCCAAAGGGTACTCACCAACAATCATGGAGTGTAAAATTAGAGGAATTAGACATGTTCATTGCTTTGCTATATGTAAGAGGTCCTCAGGTGCTCTAGGAGCCAGAAATATAGAGGTAGATGAACTGTGGTATTCAAACTGGGGTGAGACAATGAGTAGGAATAGGTTCTAAGAAATTTTGAAGTATATATGTTTTAATATAAAAAGCACAAGGTCAGACCATTTCAAAACAGATACATTTGCTCTAGTTTAAATTACCTGAATAAATTTATTGGAAACTGTTTTAGCCCAGCTAAATGTCACTAGATAAATAATTTTTTCCAAGCAGAATACATGCCAAACAAATCTGATAAATTTGGCATTAAATTCTGGCTACTAGCAGACGTGAACATTAAATACCTTTGTAACAGGCTCTCTTACCTTGGCAAAGATGAACGGGGAGCACCAAATGAAAATTTTCTTGAGAGTATGGTTATGAGATTAGTAGCACCATACCACAATAAGGGTCGGAATGTGACTACTGGTAACTTCATCACTACAGTAAAATATGGAAAAAGATGAAGGCACTAATCTTGTTGATACTGTGAACCTTGCAAGGAGGGAAATCCCCAACATTGTAAAAAGCATGCAAACTACATTGTACACATCTTTTCTCCTGAAGAATGAAGATACCACATTGACTGTGTACCAAGGTAAACAAAACAAGACTGTTTTTCTGTACACTCTGTGCATTCAGAAGTTGAAATGCAGAATAAATCTAAAAGAGTTCCTGAAACAATTAGCTTCTACAATGAAACAAAATTTGCAGTTGACATCTTAGATCAGATGTCAAGATAATATTCAGTTCATTCTGGTCCACATCATTGGCCAGTTCACGTTTCTCGTAATCTCTCTTATCCAGCTGCCATCAACTCATGGATTATATTCAATGCTGTGACTGGACAGCAGACAGATATTCTGAAACTTGCAAAAGAACTACGCACAGAATATATGCAATTTAGAAATCAAACAAGAAGAGCTGCAAGAAGATGAGGTGCCAAGAAAGAAACCAAGACAGCAGTGCCAAATGAAGTCTAGAGATAAGACCACTGTAACTTGTATCAGATGCAAAAAACATACCTGTGGATTGTGCACAAAAAAAGCCATAAAGAAACTGATTTGTACAGTTTGTAATTGGATCTTTTACAGTTAAAATAATTACAGCTTCAGATAGTATACAATATCCAGAAAGAGACAGAAGCAAAAGCCCTATATTTTCGTATGTATGCCAGAGTATATATATATAACTTGTTAATGATGCCGCCAATTGCCCTCACGCCGCAGTACACAACTCCTGACCTCTTTCTACTCCACAGCTGCCCTCCAAGTTCCTGTGCTACTATAGCCAAGACGACTCCAGAGGATGAGGGCCCCCCCATGAGTGGCACGGGTCCGTACCTGCACCTTAGCAGGCAGCCAGCCGTGTGTGCACTCCTTGATGACCAGACATGTCACAGGCTCTGAAACCAAGTATTCAACACAAAAGGTGTGAACACCAAATGGTATCATACAGCAACATACCCACCCTCACCATGGTATTTCGAAACTGCTCCAGCATGAACTGTAATGCTGTCCGTCTGTCTGTCCCAGGACCCTTGTTGCATTCTGCATCCAAATTGTATGGCACTCCTAAACTAAGTACCCTTAACCCTACAGAACTCTCAAGTCAGTCAGTCAGTCCATCCACTTGTGCACTAACACCACCCATAACCACCTCTATTAAGTCAACTAACCGCACTCCCTGGGTCCTGTTCAGACTTTGGTATGTTCAGTACCCAGACATCTTTGCAGAATGTGCATCCGTTACTAACCGGGCTGCTCAGCAGAACCCGAATACTAATGCATGCACTTCACTAACAAACACCCCATGCCCTTGCAAGCCTAACAGCATGTGCAAGGGAAGACGGTGTAGCCTCTGAGGATGATCGTCACCGGGGGTGGCGGGTGTGGGGCTGCCCCCAAAGAAAAAAGCCAATTGCCAGGATCATACCAGCACTGCCGATGCGTCAGAATTTTGTCCCACAGAGTTCTTTTACATGCTAGTAAATCTAATGACATGGAGCTGTCACTTTTAAGCACATTTAAAAACCATCGGTCTGTGCCAGGTTTGAACCTGTGACCTTAGGATTAGAAGGCCAGTGCCTAACCAAATGAGTCACCCAGACCAACAATGAATGCCAGTGTGATTATATATTAATATTTCTAGTACAGTCAACTGAAAAATTCAATGCCACAGTCAGGATTTGAACACAATTCCCCCACTCTCTGTGCAGTTGCTTTAACCATTGAGCTACTATGACAACATGCTGGTGGGGCATTGAATTTCCCAAATGACTCAACTTGAGTCAGCTACAGCTGCCCAATAAACTTGCCCTGAATTGCGGTGAGAAGATAGGTAGGTAGAACAGGAGGAAGAATTAGAAAAGCAGTGTAAAGCCAGCTGCAACCAAGATATTAGGATACCTCACTTTGCATCCCTTCATGTAAACGTTCAAATCTCACCTAGTGTAATGGGTCTTATTATGTTAGAACCCAATACAACTATTATGCAAAAGAAAATCCTTGACATTGCACCAGTGTTTTGCGAGGACCAGAATAAGTCTGTAGTTCCAAAATGTAATAATATGGCTGAACCTGTAACAATTTTTGCAGACACAACTCTTGCAAATGCAAACAAAACCACTTAGATACAATCAGCAAACTGGTCTACTGCAGATTCAGACAGAGTTGACATTGATGCAAAATTTTATCTGAATTCCCACCTTCATGAATATGTCTGCAATTATACACTCTACTCAGGAAGTTTAGGAATATCTTTGCTACAAAATTGAAAGATTTAGGGAAAACTATTATTGCAGAGTTTAAAATCCAAGTAACTGATACAAAACCCATAAAACAAAGAGCCTATAGGGTATTCCAGGCCCAAAGGGAAATATGTTCTCAAATGAAGGAGATGAAGGATGCCAGGATTATAAGAAAATCACATAGTCCTTGGACTTCCTTGGTTGTACTTGTTAGGGGGGGGGGGGAGGTGAAATGAGGTTTCGTGCCGATTACCAGAAACTAAATGCAATTTACAGTGACTTCCTCTTATCCGTTGCCACTAATAGATGATCTGTTGAGTTAATTGGGCAAATCACAATGGTACTGTATCCTAAGACTTGTTGAGTGACTATTTTCAAGTCCCCATAGCTGAAGGCAGTAAAGAAATACTTCCTTTTTACACCGGAAGTGCAATTCGAACTTGACCGCCTAAGTTTTGACCTGTGAACTCTCTGAGATGTTTCATGGCCATAGACAATAAGTGTTAGGTGAGCTTAAATATAAGAAAGCCCAAGTTTACCTGGATGACATAATAGTATTCGCATCAACATTCCTGGAGTTGTTGAAGAAGTGTTTTGTAAACTGAAGGAACACAATTTCAAATTAAAACCAGAAAAGTTTTCTTTAGAATGAACATGATAATAAGCTCCTCACTGACATATTGTGACAATATTTAGTTTTAAAAATTTGTCACTCTGTAAAAGAAGATTTAAAAATTAAAAAATATGAACAATCATATCATTAAATATTCAGACTTATACTGTTAGTTAGAAGGAATGAAGATAATAGTAACCTAAATAAAGAATATTATACACATAATACAAGAGGTGTAAATAACTACCATAGGGTATGTACAAAAGAGATACATGAAATAAAGATCCATACATCAAAGGATTTAAAAAACTCCCAGAATATGTAAAAGCTGCACAAGGTAATTCCCTTAAAATGTTGTTAAAAAGTTATTCACTAAATAAAAGCTTACATACAACTAATGAATTGTAGTTAATGAATTTGTGTAAATCCATGTTGTTAATTGAATTTTATTTATGGACACTATTTAACTATATGGTCCTTAGCATCCTATTCTATATTGAGTATGAAAGACTGATAATTTTGCTTAGGGGCCTCTTTATCAGGCTTGAGGTTCTTTTACATGCCGTAAATCTGTGACACGGGACCACCGGCTTTACTTCCCTTCTGAAGGAAACCGTGCTAAATCCATGTTGTGATTGTATAAGTGATATGTTAGTAAATAGTACATTTGCAATTTTGTATATTCTATTGAAAAGAAATGTGACAAAGCCTGAAACATGTATATTTACATCTATAGGTGAATATTGTTAAATAAACAAACTAAATAAAATAAATTATGGCGTCAGCATTTTCACTTTCGATATTCTCAAAGCAGTGAAAAAATAATTGTAAAAAAAAATTAATTTGTAATATAAACACATCTATGATAATAAATACTCATCTATTTGATTAACAATAATTCTTGTCACTTTATTACTAAATATACTTTATGCATAATTGCATTGAGTGAACTACTTTATTGAAAACCTATGTGTTAAAAGCAGTAATTTGACCACATTGCAATTTTAGACATATAACTAGCTCCAGGGGTTCTAGTGTTAAATTTTGTCATGTAACTGAAGTATCACTGTTAACTTTAAAGGTAATCTCAAATATTATATATACCTCAATGGCAACTTACTATGTTGCAGATGCTTTATAGTTAATGACTGTTAGGTTAATTTGTGTTTTGATAATTGTTCTTTCACACTAGTCGTGTGCAGAAAATAAGTTGAAAAATCTGATGTGTTCCATTCCATGACTTTGTCTACCCTCTATCATTTATTACTGGGTGAACAAACTATTCTTACAACAGTTTAGTTTTCCTACTACTCATTTACTTTGAGATAAACTTTTGCAGAAATAGCTACATTACAAATTGTTATACATACAAAGAGAATAGCAACAGTCAAATGTTTAAGAATCAGACACAATATACTGGCCTTAAAATTTCATACTGTTTCCATGACATCACAAGAAACAATTGAATATCAAACAGACTTTAAAAGAATGACAAAGTACTGGAAAATTCAAACCATTAATAACAGAAACCTTAGAAATGGCTTATGGCACAAAAAGTGTTATTTGGAATAAATTGTGTTTTTAAGAGATCTTCATTTTTTGTGCAGTACATTTTCATTTATCACTTAACATTTACCAGTTATACAAGATTACACAAAATTCCTTCCAAATGAAGAGGACTTCATAGGCTGTTCCCAGAAAATTCAAGATATACATTTTACTTTTTAGGTAAATATTTTTAATATGTGATATTTTAATCCAAATCAGTAAAGCTATTTTAAAGAAAATAAAAAGTTCCCAAAAAATCTTCCATGTATGGGGTAGTTTGGGGTCGGGGGGTTTGTTGAAAATCTTTGTGTCAATTCTTTGGAGGACATTGAGCTATACCAAATATGACGTTCATTGAATATTTCGTTTTTGAGCTTGCTATTCACAGGCACACACACGCACACACCTTCTTTTAAAAGTTATCACCTTGGATTTAGGGAGTCTCAAAACATATACTTCTGATGAAATCTCAGAAAGTAAAAATTAGCCCTTATAGAGGTTGTCCATACAGCACGTGCAACATTGCAAATCACCTTAGTGGTATGATACCTCTGCATTTGAGATCATCTTTAAAGTTTACTGGGATACTTAAATCAAATAGAAGGATTAATGCTTATATGGGCATCTTCAAGCAACGATATTGGCTGAGAGTGCCGAAGCTCCATGGTTTGAGTATCAGCTGTGAAATTGAATTTGTCAAGTCTGATTCAAGTATCCAACTTAGTCCCTACACACGGCTAGTCATAAAGAACAATTATCAAAAGCACAGAAACCTACTTAAGAATCAACAGTGAAAGATGCACAACACAAACATCCATTTTCCTTTTTTAAAGTTAATTGATACAGAGCGTCAAAGCGCTTATTTTCAGATGGATTCAACAACTGCCATTACAGCGGATGAAACACTGAAGTAGGAAATATTTGAGGACAGGTTTATTAGTAGGAAATTGTGGTCCTCTAGGTCTCCCAATTTGTAGGACTGCAACTTATACAAAGACAACCCGTGAGTTAACAGTATTATATGAGATACTGGGAGAATTACAGTAGACAAACTTCAACATGTAAATGCCAGAAATGTGTTGCAGCAGAGGGACATTATTTTCAAAATCTTCCATAGTCAAATGTTAGTACACAATATGAAAAATCTAATTTTACGAGGGTGGTTTGATAAGTTCTCGGAACAAAATAGAAAAAAAGTACTTACATCACTGAAACTTTTTTTTATTTTTCAATGTAGTCTCCTTGTAGATTAATGCACTTGGTCCAACAATGTTCCAGTGCTTGATCCCATCTCGAAAATGCGATTCCTCCAGGCCTGCAAAATAATTGTCAACTCCGGGTATCAATTCATTTGGAGTGAATCTTAGTCCACCAAGAAAGATTTTCAGTTGTGGGAAGAGATGGAAGTCTGACGGAGCCATATCAGGCGAATAAGGCAGATGTGGCAACAATTCATACCTTAGTTCGTGTAATTTTGCCATGGTAACGGCACATGAGTGCGAGCGCGCATTGTCTTGATGGAAGATGACCTTTTTCCTTGCTATACTTGGCCTTTTTTCCCATATCTTTTGTTGCAATTTGTCCAGGAGGTTACCATAGTATTCTCCAGTAATTGTTTGCCCAGTGCGGAGATAATCTACAAACAGAATCCCCTTCACATCCCAGAATACTGATGCCATTACCTTTCCAGCCGAATGAATTGTCTTTGCTTTCTTTGTGGCAGAGAATCAGCATGTTTCCACTGCTTTGACTGTTGTTTTGTCTCTGGAGTATAGTAGTGCATCCAAGTTTCATCTGTGGTCACAAACCGGCACAAAAAAATCTTGTTCGTTTCTCCTAAAATGGGCCAAACATTGTTCCAATATTTCCATTCTCATGCATTTTTGATCCAGCATCAAGGGTCGCGGCACCCATCTTGCAGATAATTTTTTCATCTTTAATTCTTCAGTTAAAATGTGATATACCCTTTCAGATGACATCTGGCAAGCATGAGCAATTTCACGCACTTTCAATTGGCAATCCTCCATGACCATTTTGTGCACTTTCGCAATGATTTCTGGACTAATGACACATATTGGCCGACCACTGCGCGGATCATCATCTAAGCTCTCCCGACTAAATTTAAATTCATTTGTCCACTTGGCAACAGTTGAATATGAAGGAGCAGAGTCCCCCAGTGTATTCTGGAAGTTGGCATGAATGTCCTTTGCTTTCATACCCTTCTTTACGAAGTACTTAATCACTGCTTGAGTCTTAATTTTTTTCCATCTTCGCAAACCACTATGGGGGAAGAACAACAGAGCCAGAGCACTGACGTGGCACGTGTTTACAGCCAACAGTCCAATGAATATCATGTGAACAACTCATTATGCTAGTGCTGACCCGTCATGGTGATTCTGAGAACTTATCAAACCACCCTCGTAATAACCAACTATAGTGAATGTAGCAGGAAATACAATGGGAATAGAAAGTGCTAACACTGCACACACTTGTTGTGGGCCACTCTGCATATTTATTTGCATTAATGGGGTAATGGTAATTTGCACTTTTATCAATGTAATGCTGCTTAGGGACACAATTTTAGTGCAAATGCGTATTTACTCTCCGAGGCCAGATGTTATGCTCATTTGGTGTGCGAGTTATTTACTAAGCTTCCTGCAATTTAAACAATGTTTTATGTTACATATAATGCATTTTGTAGGTATTTAGTCAGTAAGCATATTTCAGTAATATGACAATTATGCCGCACATCTACTTGTTTTACATGCATATTTTATAGACCTATTCTTATTTTATCTTCACACTTGATTTACAAATACGATATTTCCGAATAATACATACCATTGATTCAGCCTTGAAACTTAGTCACACTGAAGATAGCTGACATATAATGCAATAAATATAAAAAAATTAGTTTAAATTTTACTGTTTGGTACCTCTTGACATTTATAAAAACTTTACCTACTAATTTACACATAGGAAAGCATTTTAAAATATTTAGCTGTTAATAGTTTTAAAAATTAAATTCTGAAAATATTCCTACGGGTTCGCATTCACTCTCCAGTTGAAATTTCAGGCAATTCAATTGTTCCATGCTTGTTTATGGTGAAGGCCTTGTTTTTGTGTAATCATGTCAAAAGTAAAACCAAGTAACAAAGTTAGGTTACAGGGGTATCAACATCATTAATAACTTCAAAACCAGTATCTCCAAATTAAATTTGTTATATACCTGGAGAAACTGGCAAATGTAGTGAAGGAAAAAGTACATATTACTCTTTCAAAAAACCTTGGATATTATCAAATGTGTGATATTGAAGAAAGTTTCTGGAATCACTAGTGAAATACAACTAAAAGCAGATCAAATTGCAGCTTTTGTATACCCACCCCTAAGTATGTGTGGAAAGAAGTTTTTCCTGTTATAAGGACACCTTAAGAGGCAATAGGAGGCGGTTGTAGAAAACTTAAAACATTTGTTGATCATAAACTGTAACAGAAAAGAAGTTGAGAGTAAGAAGAATAACAAATGCGAGTACCATTATTTATTGTTGTTTTTTAAATATTTATTGAAAGGAATATTTATTGTAACTTTTCAATGTTAAAATAAAGTTTGACAAGATAAATAATTTATATACTCTCTACAATAGTTTATTCATGGAGAGATTACATAAAATTGCCTTTTATTTTTATTTTATATAAATATGATGTCAATGCTTTTTATACGGGCATATTTATATGGATATTATGGATGGTTTCAATGAATACATACAAGGGTGGTCTGAAAAGTTTCTGACCTAATGAAGATACAAGACATTTTTTAAGAATTTTTTTTTTATTTTTCAACATAGTCTCCTTGTAACTCTACACACTTCTCCCAGCGATGCTCCATCTCTGTAACCCATCCAAATAGTACTCAGCATTTTTCTCTGCAAAATAATTGTTCACGAAGGTGATTGCCTCTTCATTTGATGAAAATCTCTGTCCTCCGAGCGCAATTTTAAGATGAGGGAACAAAAAGAAGTCGCTTAGGGCTAGATTTGTGAGTAAGGAGGATGGTCAAGCAGTTCAAACCATAATTTGTGGATTTTCGCCATTGCAACCGCTGAGGTGTGAGACAGTGTGTTGTCTTGTTGAAACAGGATTTTCTTTTTCTGCAAATGTGGCCGTTTTTCCGCAAGTTTTGACTTCAGCTTGTCAATTAATGATGCTTAGTATGCTCCTGTAATGGTTTTTCCTTTTTGAAGATAATCGATTAAAATAACTCCACAACTATCCCAAAAAACAGTCGCCATCACTTTCCCAGCCGAAAAAACAGTTTTTGCTTTTTTTGGAGCCAGTTTCCCTTGCAGTCCACTGTTTGAACTGTATTTTTGTTTCGGGCGTATAATGGTGTATCCAAGTTTCATCTACAGTAATTCATCCGCGACAAAACTCGGATTTATTGTGCCAACAGAGCATTGGAAATGTTCATTCGAACACGTTTTTGGTCAAACATGAGCAAACACGGCACCCAACGCACAGGGACAGCTTTCTCATGTCTAAATGTTGATTTAATATGTGACAAACACGTTCTTTTGTCATGTTCATAGCCTCTACTATTCTCTCACTTTAATTCGGCGGTCGTCTAGCACCATTTGGTAAACTTTGGCGATGTTTTCGTCGGTAGTTGCAATTTTTGGATGTCCCGAACATTTATCGTCTCCCAAGCTCTTACGGCCACGTTTAAATTCAGATGCCCAAAATTTCACTGTGGTAAATGATGGTGCAGAGTCCCCATACACAGAATCCAACTCATCTTTGATTTGCGTAGGCGTATTGCCTTTCAAAAACAAATATTTAATGACAGCTCAATACTAGATTTTGTCCATTTTCATAAAAAACACTCACATCACCTCACTCAAACGACTGTTACATAACAACTGAGCGTCCGAAATGGCTGCAAATTTGGTGAATAACTGTCAACAGATGAACAAGGAAATTCACTAGCTTTTATTCACGAGTGTTGCCATCTTCATGTTGAGGTCGGAAGCTTTTCAGACCACCCTCATATTAAAGCGATTATTAGAGCATAAAATTTCTGTCCCTAGTATGAGGCAGTATTTTATATCCTAACATGCTGTGAATGCCAGAGAGATTGTAGTGTAGATTAATATAATTGTATGTACAGGATTTTAGATGTTTGTTAGCCATAAGTATTGTTAGGAAATAAGTTTACACGGCCTAACTGAAACTGACAATAGAAGTGGCTAACAATAAACTGAGGGGGTGAGTTGTTTTATCACTAAAAAGAGACAAACAAATGACGTCAGGGTAGCGTGCCTTTTTTAGAAATGGAGGGAATATGTTAGTAGTAGTGATTGGCTGACAAAACAGACACTAATGTTGGCGCGATTTAGTAACCAATAGCAGCTCTATTATAATACTTAGGCATTTCGAGGTGAAGGAGTATATATTCTTGAGCCATAAGCAAGTTTCGCGCAGTTCTAAGGAATCTCTTGTGAGGTGCATGTCATGCAGTTTGGAAGAATCTTTCGCGAGGTACACGTCGTAAATTTAGTTACAAAATGTGAAGTATGCGGCAACTAATACGACAGTAATTACAGTCGGAAATACCACAGTTTCACTCAGGCGTGTATAAAGATTAAATATGTGAATTATTAATTAAGTGTGACGGCAATAAAAGTGTAGAAACAAATTATTTTATCAGTGTTATCTTTTAGCAACAACTCCTTTCCGTTTACACGCCTTGCTCAGATACACTTGCTCTACTGAGTAATAATAGCTAGCCGGAGAACAAAGAACCCAAAATTTAAAATAATAAAACAATAACAGGCGCTCAGCAAATAAGATAACAGGAGCCAGATTACCAAGACAAATGGCGCCCAATGTGGGGCAAATGGAGCGGTGCAATTAACTACAAGACTTTAGGATGACGCAGATCCCAGAAACAACCACCAGAACAGCCGACGACACGGATGAGAGGACATCAGCGACTACGAGAACAGAAGACTACAAGGGAATTCGACACAAAGACAAGACGACGTAGATCCATCGTAGTACAATGCAGAGGTGACATATACATCTAGGAGAGAGGGGCAGGAAGCTGGACATCAAAACAAGGTCATCAGATAGCATCATAAAAGGTTACAAAACTGTAAATTTTATGCGTATTCTAAAACAAAACAAAAAAAAATTATGAGAAATTAAATGTTGTTGAGGAGTGGAAGGATTAAGAAAACAATGTCTACTAATCATACTGAAGAAATAATTATGGAAGGCGATAACGTAACAGTTGGCCGTAATTTAATGCAGGTCACGGAAAATAGCTCAAACAATGCAGGATTTGAGGGAGGAAATATTAGTGAAGAAAGTCAGAATAGAATGGCAGGTCTGTCAACTCAAACATCTGGGATTATTGTAAACATTTCAGGGCAGGTAGGCAACGACAGAGATAGATATATTAGGCCTGTGGGTCAGAGTATTGTACCAAACAGGGGTGAAGTAACTGTAACGGGTGGTGGAAATGAAGGTTTACAAAGGGATGTAAATGCAGCAGGAAATGTTAATTTTGATGATGGTATGATGATGGAAATGCTGAGAAATTTTGGTGAAACATTAATTAAGAGTAATGAGAAATTAGACCAAAAATTAAATCAAAACATGGAAGATATTGGTTAGAGTAATGAGAAATTACAGCAAAAATTAAATTAAAACATGGAAGATATTGGTAAGAGTAATAGGGAATTAAGGGAAGAAATTGAAAAGAAATTTATGGAGCTAGATAGTAGTATGACAAGAATGAGAAATGAAAATCAGGAAATAATAGCAAGTGAGATAGGAAAATTTTCAAAGAAAATGTCAGATATGCACAGGGAAATATCTAATCAAAGAAGTGAAGTTAATACTAAATTTGAACATTTGAAGTAAGATGTACAGAGCTAGGAAGCCAAATGAATAACATTTCAAGTGAGCTAAGAGAGATGAAGGAGGCTACAAATGCAGATTTAATTCAGGTGCAAATTAATTTCAGAGGGGAGATATCTGAAATTCAGAAGGAGTCGAAAACACAAAGGAATAAGTTGTCCGAAGAAGTCAAAATTTCGTCTACAAATTTGAATCAAAAACTAACTTCTGAAATTAACAAGCACCAAGCTGTTCAAAATGAAAACAACAGAAAATTGGAACAGACAATAGAAAATCTGCAAGGTACTGTAAATAGGTTAAAATTGAGTTCAAGGGTCAATATATCTGATGCACAGAATAATGATAGAGGTATTTCCTCAGGTATGAATAATAATGTGACGCGGAGGGTTCATCCATAGCCCACGTTGAAACTCAGAGTGCACAAGTAATGGTAGATAATTTAAATATGGGAGTAAGGGACATACAAAACTATAATTATATCTTAAGTGATTTGCCACTTCCAAAATTTAATGAAAACTCCAATCCAGTACAGTTTATTGCAGACTTGTCAGAGTACTTTCAAATTAAAAGGATACCGGAAGCATTGAAAATGATAGTTGTTAAAGGATGTTTGGACCAGAAGACTTTAGATTGGCTACAAATGGTATCAGGGGGCGAAATTTCATATGAATCCTTTAAGAGGCTATTCATGAACAGATTTTGGAATGTTATGATACAGCATAGAATACGAGCAATGCTTAGCCATGGACAATTTGATCCACGAGAGGAAATAGCAATGACCGCAAAAAAAAGAAAAAAAAGGGGGGGGGATAAATTAATGTCAAGTAAAGGTATGTAGATATATTCAAAGGGTATTGTGAATTTAAATTACAAAACAATAAAAAAGGGGTAAGGATAATTAAAGCTAAACATTTATGTAGCACACAGATAATGTGAAATTATGTCTTAGAATTAAGAGATGTAAATATGATTGTGTAGAAGATGAATATTTTGGTAAACATGTTCAATAATTACAAAATGAACCAGGGTACAAATCTAGAGTGTATAAATTTTTATGTCAATAACCTAAGAAAGTATAACCATTTTGTAATAATGACATAAATAGTTCAGGGTACAGTATTTGCTGTATGAAAGAAAACTTGTAAGGTCAGATGTATGTATATAAACACATTAGACCCAAGTCAGTGAATAGTGGCGAGAAAAAGGCAAGAAGTATAACGTGTATTAAATGTGTGTGCAGTGTTTCGTGCAAGTGATAGATACCGTGTGTTACAATATTCAGGAGACTAAAAACCCAATTATAAAATTTCCAAAAAAGCTTGTAAATATTTATAATTATGTTTCTAGTGGGGCATATGAGGCAGTATATTATATCATAACATGCTGTGAATGCCAGAGTGATTGTAGTGTAAATTAATATTATTGTATGTACAGGATTTTAGATGTTTGTTAGCCATATGTATTGCTAGGAAATAAGTTTACACGGCCTCACTTAAACTGACAATAGAAGTGGGTAACAATAAACCAAGGGAGTAAGTTGTTTATCACTAAGAAGAGACAAACAAATGACGTCAGGGTAGTGTGCCTTTTTTAGAAATGGAGGAAATATCTTCCCTAGAGCATATATGTTATTAGTAGTGATTGACTGACAAAGCAGACGCTAATGTTGGCGCGATTTGGTAACCAATAGCAGCTCTATTATAATGTTTAGGCTTTTCGAGGTGGAGTATATATTCTCGAGCCATAAGCAAGTTTCGTGCAGTTCTAAGGAATTTCGCATGAGGTACACATCATACAGTTTGGAAGAATCTCTCGTGAGGTACACGTCGTAAAGTTAGTTATAAAATGTGAAGTACGCTGCAACTAATACGACAGTAATTACATTCGGAAATACCATAACATCAGTCAGGCGTGTATAAAGATTAAATATGTGAATAATTAATTAAGTGTGACGGCAATAAAAGTGTAGAAACAAATTATTTTATCAGTGTTATCTTTTAGCAACAACTCCTTTCCGTTTACACGCCTTGCTCAGAGATACTTGCTCGACTGAGTAATAATAGTTAGCCGGAGAACAAAGAACCCAAAATTTAAAATAATAAAACAATAACAGGCGCTCAGCAAATAAGATAACACGAGCCAGATTACCACGACAAGTAATGAGTTAATGTAAATCTCCAATATCCTAAAACATCTGAATTGTTTCCCCTGCTGCATAAACGGTTTTCACAACATGCCCAGTTTTGAGGATTGTCTGTGTGTATTTATGTATTACTAAGGTAAGCATAGGACATTAAAACCATAGCAAGTCATAGCAAACAACCAAGAAGTGATTTAGGTTAGTGAGTGTATGAACTCGTTACGGTGTAGCCAGAGATGTTGATACTAATGTAAACAGTTACCTAAAATCTGAATTCACATAGTTATAATACTTTATAACCTAAAAGGCAGTGTGAATTAATTTTTATAGATGTAGTCGCCCCTTATTTTCAATTATAAACTTAAAAGGAGAGGCATTATAGTGTACATGGTATGGGGATGGACCCCCCAGCAATGTATAATATGCTGAACCACAACATTGTGGGTAATAACAGGATCTTTCAAAACCCACAATTATGGGTTTGGTTACTAGTGGTTTCACTCTAGATCACTATGTCCTCACAAACCCACAATTCTGGGTTCAGTCCCTAGTGGTTTCACTCTAGGTCACTATGTCCTCACAAACCCACAATCCTGGGTTCAGTCCCTAGTGGTTTCACTCTAGGTCACTATGTTCTCACAAACCCACAATCCTGGGTTCAGTCCCTAGTGGTTTTACTCTAGGTCACTATGTCCTCACAAACCCACAATTCTGGATTCAGTCCCTAGTGGTTTCACTCTAGGTCATTATGGCCCAAAAGTTTCTTACTCATTTTGAGGTTAAAGCAATGCATCTGTGAAAAAAAAAAAAAAAAAAAATCTGGTTCCTTTTTAGGATTTGTGTGACTAAACCCGAATGATTCAGGATAGCATATATTAACTTCTGCAACAATCCATTAGCCACATTTTGTTTCTTACATTGGTAACAACTCCAAACAAAATGTCACCTAGAGTTATAGTCGGCGCCAATCAAAAAAGGGATTGACAGTTACTAACCACGTAGTGGAAAGCTTTAAATGAATGGGAGGGGATGAATACGCCATTGTCATAGCAATGATTAGAAGGACTAATTACAACTAAGACATTTCATAGCAACGATAGACAAAAAACCTTGTTGCCCATATTGTGACATGCGATTAGCATGACATGCCTGGCGAGAGACCATTGCAGTTGTAGTAACATGAACTGCACGTCTTATCTTCTACTGTCGCTGTAGTTATAAATAATGCCTCCCTTTAGCCCCAGCTTGCAATGTGTTTCCATCAGTTTAGAGATTTAACAACATCCAAAAAATAGTAACAAAGGCGTACTTGGTAACTGAATAAAACTATATTTGGTAAAGGTATCCCAATTAAAGGACAAGCATGGGAAATAATATACTCTGTGAGAGAATCAGCGGCATTTTCCCATTAGAATAAGTATCAATATTTCACATGTATGTCTCTTTTGTTAATGCAGATCTTTATACTGATATATTCTTGCATATTCTATCCTTTACATGTAGATTCATTATTTTATAATTGTCTTCATATACGAATATAAACAACCCCTACCCTATAATGCGGCGCAACTCAATTGCCCTCATACACAATTCTAACGCGCTCTCCACATGGTTGCGATAAGCGGCAATGTCACCTCTCTGCGAAATGTCAATCCCCTTCTTCTTTGGCAGCGAGTATAATTTTGTACTGAGAACTACAGGATGTTCACTCCCATAATGCCTCGGATGGGATGTATGTTATGGGAGTTGTGTAACTGATCAATATGAAACAAAAGCGGCAATGTTATCCACAAATGTCATGAAATATGTTAACTATAACTGTAGTGTTCATATGTAATAATGTTATAAAAGTAATGAAGATTATCTTGTAGATGCATATGTGCCATGTGAATAATGAATGCGACCCCTACCCATATACGGAATATTAACGCTCACACCTCTTATGAACGTTGTGCTCACTAATTTATATTTAAAAGGTTTAATTCCACAACCTACGACAAATAGTAGGCTGCCAAATCATTCTTAAAACTTCCCTTATCATGGAACCTATTAAAAAAATGAAAGTATAGATTAATTGCCATATTTATAACCCATGTTTTATGATGGCTTTATGATTCTGCAAGGATTGAAAAATAGTAATCTAATTTTCAAAACTAAGTACTGATTATAGCATACCTATAAAAGCGCAAGAGTTCTATCTCCGTTATTTCTTGCGCTACTCTTTTTTTGTAGCTTTGTTTACTTTTTGATCGATATTTTTTTTTAATGCAAGCTATCATAATAACCATGCACTCAGCATCAAATGTTTACTTTCATGAAAAGCAATATGGCGACTAAGTATTGCCAAGTCTACCCCGTGAAATTATGGCATCGTGTCAGCTAAAATTGTGATGTTTATACAGTGGTGTAGCAGACTTTTTGCCCCCCCCCCTGCAGAATCAGTAGAGACCCAAAAAGTCTATGAATAATATTATTATTATTATTATTTGATGGTATGCTATTTCCACTTGAATGCTTATCATACTTTAACCAGGTGAAATCTAAGAAAACCCAGTTTCACCATGCGCTTATAACCCCGTTAACTATTTTCTAGGCCTGTTACATCGGATAAAGCGTTATTGACCACTTTTCACCGTTTATGGGTTGAAAATGACGTTAAAAGCAGTAAAGAGTAATTTACTTGGTGTTTGAGAATGCACATGAAAGTAGTGATGAAGAATGGCTGCAGAACAAGAGAATACGGCGACCAAGATGGATTAAACATCGTTTCAATTATTTCTACGAGTATGTCGAAATAGATATTGTGGCTCGGTTTCGTCTCAGCAAACAATCGGTTCTCTCTATTTTAGAACAAACGGAGCAAGAACTGAAATTTCCATCCTATAGGTAAGCTGTTAATTCGTAAGGAATAGGGATATTACCAATAAATTACGGTTCTTGGCACCTGTGCATCATTTGTTGTGACGCCGGCACACCTAACCTCTATTTTACAGAAGATACCAGTGTACGTATATATGAAAAGTTACATCAGCAATTAAGAAATTCTGTCAATAAAGTGTTCGAACAGCTCAAATTTTGGTTTGAAGCTAAGAAGTTTTCATTAAACTATGATAAATCCAACTTTATTCAATTTCAAACGAAGCATAAGTGAATGAATTAACAATCAGGTACAACAATTAGCAATATGTTGGCAGTATTGTGTTAGTCAAGCTTGTGACATAGAGTGACATCTGCTGAGCTAGTGTTTTGTATAGAGTGACATCTGTTGGAAATATACGACATCGTCGTCATCGCTGTGCGGGAGTGGGATCGCTGTGCGGGCCACAACTAGAGCAAAATGTCGAACAATTACACCATAAATAAAGTATCTGATACAAAATTTATTGTACTTCAAATAGATGGAGAGCTCAGCTGGAAAAAACAAAAATGATGGACAAAATTGCCTTACTTGCACCAACCTATTTTAGTTATAAGGAAGTGAATAAATTACCTTAGCAGTGAGTTTATACTTTGATGTTCTGTGTTTAGAACATGTGCGTGCGTCATGATGGCAGGTTGAGGGCAACCCGATGGTGTGTTAGGCGTGTACCTGCCCTAATTAGGGCTTAACCATGTAGTGACGGGATATGGGGGTTATAGGATGGCGGTTGTTCTTTAGGTAGGGGAGAGAAAGGAGCTAACAAAGTTTGTTCCTCAATGGTAGTCGGTCATGGTGCAACGGCCCTTGTACATCGCTGATGATATTAATTTAGTAATGTATACATGTAGGGGTAATAGTGATAAAGTCGGGACCGTGCGCTTACCCGTCATTCTCCTCGCACGAATGGGAAGAGTGCCCCCACTACTCTTAACCACGTGATAGCCCCCACCATAATGGGCGTCAGCACTGGCGATCACGTGATTACCTTTTCCCCTAATTTAGTTCGCCACCTCTGCGTTTGAAAACTTTAGCGCGAATGCCTCATTCTGCTAGCACATTTAGTCCTTTCTTTTGCGTGCAAACTATTCCTTCTTTGCCCCAATTCTTTGAAATAAAATAAATTGCATGTCATTCACGTGGATATGGCAGGCAAGCACAGGGTCCCGACAATTTCACGTATCAGTGCGTGGTGAAATTGCCGCCGCCGTGGGCTTACAGCCATTAGCCTAATTCTTTAAAATAAAATAAATTATATTCTTTTTGCGTGCAAACTATTCCTTATTCTCTAACCTAGCCTCTATTTATACTCCTACACACCGATATGCCTAAAGATTATAACTGAACTGCAATTGGCTAATAAAACGCGCCAACATTAGCGTCTATTTTAATATCCAATGAAAATTATGAATACGTATGCTCTAGGGAAATATTCCAGAAGAATCTTAATGAAAAACGCGCATATTCATATTACAATCATTATTTACATTTAAGTAATTTGTGTTATAACTAAATGATACATAAATAAACTGACCATGTGGACAACCCCTCCCACTTCCATCTGAGCCATAACATCAGTGGTGGGGGAACCATGTTGCGTGGAGGGGAAGGTGGAAGTTGGTGGATATGGAAGGTAAGCGCAGGGACCCGACTTTATCACGTATGCCCATGTAGGGATTGTAATTTTGAAGTCCAAGCTACTCTTGAAGGGATTGTATTGGAGTTTTAGCTGCTGTTGGAGTTACTCCGTTGTTACCGGATATGCCCGCATGCCATGCGGGGAAGCCGGTGATGCCTCAAGCTGCGTGTTCTAGGGTTATAATCCCCAAGAGACCGAACGAGGGCGCTCTGATGGTGTGGCAACTGGTCGTAAAATTTTGCGGCCCGGCGCCTAATTTCATCCTCCACGTAAGGAAGAGATGAGGCTTCGTGAAGCAGTCTCACAGGAAAGGAGCGGTTTATAGAATAGATAGCCTGAAGGCCTCTATTCTGCACCCGTTGCAGGAGCAGCAGACTGGAATCTGCGGCCATGCCCCAGATCTCGCAGGCGTAAAGCAGGAAGGGGACTATGATCACTCGAAAAAGGTGTAACTTAAGAGGGACAGGCATCTCAGACCTCAGCATCGGGTACAATGAAGCCGCAGCCCCATGCCCCCGACGCGCGACGTCCCTGACGTGTCCCCTGAAAGTTAGGCCCTTATCTAACTTAACTCCCAGGTAGGTGATGGCATTTGTCCATTCTATCCTTCCGAGGTAGCTGAATGTGGGGAGGATTGCGGGAAAGCGGCGCTTGGTGAAGAGAATGGCGTGGGTTTTTGCCGGGCTAATGGATAATCGCCAACGCCTGCACCACTCTTGGAGGAGGCGGAGGTGTCTCTGAATGGGGTAGAAGGCTCTGCATGGATTTTTACTTGTACAATACAGGAGCACGTCATCAGCGTACTGTGCCATATTGACGTGCTGCTCTGTGGGTAGGTCGGCCACATAGACACTAAAGAGTGTGGGGGATAACACAGAACCTTCGGGGACTCCGCCTCGTATTGGCCGTAGTGTAGATTTGTGTCCCGCAACCGAAACTATGAAAGTGCGGTGTTTTAGATATGTATGTAACAGATGTATTATGTGTGTAGGGAGCTACAGTTGGATGAATTTTTTGAGGAGACCCGCATGCCAGGCCTTCTCGATATCCAGTGAAACCGCGGCGGTGTAAGCCCTGTCCTGGAAGCCCAGGGCAGCTGCCTCCACCACGCGCAGCAATTGCTGGGAGGTCGAGTGCCCAGGACGGAAGCCGAACTGTGCGTGCGTCAGATGGCAGGTTGAGGGCAACCCGATGGTGTGTTTAGGCGTGTACCTTCCCTAATTAGGGCTTTACCACGTAGTGACGGGATATGGGGGTTACAGGATGGCGGTTGTTCTTTAGGTAGGGGAGGGAAAGGAGGTAACAAAGCTTGTTCCTCAACGGTAGCCGGTCATGGTGCAACTGCCCTTGTGCACCGCTGATGATATGAATTTTGTAATTTTAAACATGTTGGGATTTTAATTTTGAAGTCCAAGCTACTCTTGAAGGGATTGTATAGGAGTTCAGCTTTAGCTGCTGTTGGAATTACTCCGCTGTTACCGGATATGCCCGCAAGCCATGCGGGGAAGCCGGTGATGCCTCAAGCGGCATGTTCTGGGGTTATAATCCCCAAGAGACCTAACTAGGGCGCTCTGATGGTATGGCAACTGGTCGTAAAATTTTGCGGCCCGGCGCCTAATTTCATCCTCCACGTTGTATCATGTCTTGCAGCTGCCTCAAATGTGTGATTATATTGGTTTTTCATATATGAATAGACTACTTGCATGTACTTACCTCTGATGATACATTATGAATGTACTCATATAATTAATAAACACTATCAGATCAGAGATCTACATTTTTTGTGTAGTGTTCTCACCTTGCTGAAGTATAGGACAATACAAGATTGTGCAAAATTCCTTCAGAATGAAGAGGGCTTCCTAGGCTATTCCCATAAAATTCAAGATATACATTTTATTTGTCAAATAAATATCTTTTGTGTGTGCGTGCGTGCGCATGTGTGTGTGTTATTTTAATCAAAACCGTTAAGAGCCATTTTTGGAACGTCTTTCACGTAAAGCATAGTTTTTGGGGAGGGGATTTTTTTTTCTTTTTCTTTTTTTTTTTACAAATCTTCATGCCACATCCTTGGAAGGTCCTAAGCTTAAACACCAAGTTTGGTATTTAGCCAACTTTAGGTTTTTGAGCTACCTATGCTGTTCATAGACACACAACATTTTGTTTTTATTCAGGGGCCTCAAAACTTATTTTGGTGAAATTTCAATATTGAGTTTTTGGATGGGATGCAATGCCTTCTCTACCTACTATGTATGTGGTAGAGAAAGTAATAAATTTGAAAGGTAGGTGCGTGTGTGCAAGATGAGAGCATTTTATGATTCTTTAGATTGTGGGTGGTTATTTGAAAAATAATCTAATTCTAGTGAGAGAAGTGCCAATTAAAACGCTATATACCTAATTAGCCAGATATTATTTATCTGTATTGAAATAACTATAGATTATCTTGTAAGTGCTAAGTACAATTATTTTGTGTGTAACAGCTTCCTCTTACATTTTCGAATGCGTCTTATTTGTGAATTATAATGGGGTGACCAATGAGAATATTAGCCAATATGATAGATCTGGTAGTCTGTTATACAAATACTATTGACTAAATAAATTATTTTGTAGTATGTTCATTGATTTTATACTCCAGTAATCCACAGAAATCATACTGCCGAGTGCCGTGTCTTATGCTAAACATCTGCAAATGCACCTGATGACCTGAGCAGCTGTTCATTCTTCAAAAGACACTAGAAAATAAGCAAGCAATAGTTTGCTTACTATAATCCCAAAGGTAGTGCATATTGGCGGTGTGCCTTGACCATGCAGCGGAAATTCCAAATACCGAGTCTCCGAAAACTCCCAAGTTTGACTGAGAATGAAAATGCATGTCAGAGTCTGGACGTTTGTGAATCATTCGAGTTTAAGACGCGCAGATCCCTCGGCTACGCCCTGTTGTCGCTTCGCGCAACTTGCTACACTCCTCTCCTAAAAAACATCCCTCGGCTACGCTTTGAGGCTGAGTGCCATCAATCTCTTGGCTATGCCTTGAGGCTGAGTATCTTACCGGCTTCAGTGGCATTATTCATATGTTGCGAGCATTGCGTTAAAGTCATCGAATGAGATACAGTGCCATCTGTAGGACACCCAGGGACATATGTTGGACATCTAAGACCACTTCAGTCGCTAATTCCGGTGCAAGTAAGGCAATTTGGCAATTTACCCATATTAGTTCAGCTTGCCCGAAGAAACTTAAAACATTTGCTCCACCAAAATGCCTTGAGAACAGCATATTTCACCTACTTTCACTCCCTGTTGCGATATGGAATAATGTTCTGGAGTAATTCGGCACATAGCAAGCAAGTATTGATATTACAAAAAAGGCCATGTGTATTATTTCTGGTGTTGGGTCCCATCATTCCTGTAGACCCTTGTTCAAAACCAAGAAACTTTTATTGATGACTACATATATTCTCTCTCGAGCTACTTTACAGATAATTATAACTAAACAACAAACCTTGCTGTGCATGACCACAATACAAGACATACAGGCTAATTGCATAGACCAGCAAATAGCTTAAAACTGTTCCAAAAAGGATGTTACTATTCTGCAATAACAATTTATAATAACATTCCATGCTACTTAAAGCTATTAGGCAAGCCTAATCAACATAACATCTTTAAGAAGGAGTTAAAGTCTTTCTTATATACTCACTCTCCACATACTATGAAGAAATTTTTTAATATGTTGGCAGATTGCATATGATGGTGGCTTACACTTATTTGTAATTATCCTACTGTAATGCATATTGAGATGTTTACTCTTGGAATGATGATGGTTTACAAATTTTCATTTCTTAATAATGCATGGTGTGGAGAGAGAGGGAGATATGTTGTTGGTGTTGGGTATGTTATTAGTTTTAAAAAAAGTTCTTGGTGCTAAGTATGTTTATTAGATATGCTGCATACTTCGTAATTGTATGACGTGTTGAATATCCCTGAGCGTTACTCACAGTGGGGGCAAATGAACAAACAAACAGTTTCTGTATTGCATTGTAAAGACACCCTTGGTAGGTGTTTCATTGCTCATTATGTTCCAGATTGTTTGTATATTGTCATTTTCAGTTTTAATTCCTGACAATATTTTGTAATACAGTAAAATGTGACCAAACTCTGGTTTCCACCTGCTGTCTTTGTACATTGCCTTTTTATAATATGGTTATAAAATAACCTATGTGAAAAAGTTGTAATTTCATGTCATAATTTGTATTATTTGTAATTGTATTACATTTTCCATAAAGGTTTTATTCATTAGTTTATTCGCCAAAGTGATAGGCCTGGTTTCGAAAACAGATCCGACAATACTGTAACACCAAAATGACAAGATTCCTCCAAAATGAGGATTTCATAAAAACAACCCATTACAGTTTGCCCAGGCAGCATACACTTAGTACATTTTTCTCTCCCTTCCCCAATTGCCACATGAAGGTGTCGGCGAGAAAGTGACTGCAGCATTCAAATAATTTTTTGTATTGATATACTCAGAAATAAAGGCGGTGGTGCAGATATTCTAATGCCCTTGCAATCGTTTAAACAATGAATATTAAAAACAACACCTGATGTACATAAGGATAAGAAAATAAGAGCAGAGTTTGTTCTTTCTGGCAGAAATGCAGCTGTTTCCAGTCAACCAGTTGCTAAAGAACTGAGATATTACATCAATGGTAGTGGGCAACTAACCATTGCAGATTATGGTGCTGTAAGCAAGTCCACAGCTCATAGAATTGTGCACAGAGTCAGCAGTGCCTTAGCTAGACTTTGTGCACAGTATATAAAAATGCTCACCAATGCACAAAGTATGCAAAAATGCAAATTAAATTTTATGAAATTGTCAGATTTCCAAAGGCAATAGGTCATTCCATGCCCGTACCCAGATAAAAATTTCGGGGAGGGTTTTTCACAAATAGATCTAAATTTAACAGTACCCCATACAGTTACTATGTACCTACTCCGTAGTATATAGACGTTACATGGATAAGAAGATTGCTTGGAGACATTATATAGACAAGAAAAACTCACCAGAATGAGGATATTCCACCTTACAGCACAAAACATGAAGACTGCTTCGAAAACCGGAATGTATGATCACCTTACCTATGTAAGGCGATGCTATTAAGTTTCCCTTTTTCTTGTAAATGTGCTACTAGCAATAGACCTACTGTTATCTAACGACATTTTCCCATATTGGTTTGCTATGAATTTAAATAAATAAAACTGTCAGAAGTTTTGGGGGGGTTTGAACTCCAGAAACCCCCCCTTTAAATACGGCCCTGGGTCATTGGACTGCACACATATAAAAATGAAAACTACTGTATGTTTCAGAATTCTGTATGAATTTTATATTATAGTTTTCGTAGGGGTTATGAATATTCCAGATGAGAATTTCTGGTTTTAAAGCAATTTGTTTTACTGAAAACAAAGAAAAAAGAGCATAACTTAGCAGAAAGCATTTTCATAGAACACTCTGTGTATATATCTTCATTAGTTGGTCTACAAAAGACATATACATGCATCTGCAAAGATGTTAATGGGCTAGGCTTAGCTCTGACCAGAAAGAACAAACCCTGAAATGAGGACAGCATTTTGTTGTACTTATCTGAAACATACCATTATATTTTAAAATAAAGAGAGTTGAAGGTTGTTACACTACATCACTAAAATTATTCATTTTAGCGATGTAGTGTAGCAACCTTCAGATCTCTTTATTTTAAATTATGACACATCACTGTTACTAGCCTCTAAATCTTCAAAATTAAATACCATTATATGATATCATTAAATTTGTTATAAACCTAAAGCATGCTATCCCTGTTTAACAGTGCTGATACTTTCTTTAACTATAAAATATGTTGCTATTTTTTATACTGACTTAAAAGACTGTGTACAGATTTGTTATGGATAGTTTTGAATAAAAGCAATTTGTCACGTAGATATACTACTAATGCATTAAAAACAATATGTGTGACCAGCAAAAGGGTGTTCTCCCTGTTCACATAAAACACATTATCAACATTCTGTGTCGTCCTCCGTGGACTAGTGGTACCGTGCTAGCGTCTAATTCCCAAGGTCGCGGGTTCAAACCCAGTGGAGGGCGATGGATATTTTGGGTGTAAAAATTCTTAGCATGGCTTCCTTCGGAAGGTAAGTAAAGGCGGTGGTCCCATGTCGTAGATTTACGGCATGTAAAAGAACATCAAGCCTGATAGAGGCCGGTCTTTCACACCCAATATAGAATGGGATGCTAAGGACCACAGTAGTTAAAGAGCATTCATAAATAAAAAAAACAAAGCACAATTCAACATTCTGTAAGACATGTGTTGAGAGAGTTCTGGATTATTATTTTGTCTGACTAATATATGTATATGGTATAAATGTAAGAAAGTGCACCAAAATTGCAAAAAAAAAAAAAAAAATTATCAAGCTAATGCACACACCGCTGGCTCACAAGGAAACAGATCTAAGAGGAGCATCCAGCTCTATTTATTTTTATTAGGATGATAAGAACAAAAGCCTTGATGTTGCATTACTTTTCAAAGATAGTATTTAATTTGGTTGAGGTATCCTCAAGTTATGTATTTCTTTTGGACTAAAAAAATCCCCTTGGCTGCATTTTAATTTTGTATTTTTTTCCCTCTCTCTCTCTCTCTCCCCCCCCCCCCCCTCTCTCTAAAGGAGTTGATGAGCTGAATGGTAATGGAACAGAAAGTACTTTTCAGCCAGCGTGGAAGTTCCAGATATTGTGGCATGGTGGTCTTGCAGCACACATGACAGTGCCATTTTTAACAACTGTACACAGAGCTCGTTTTGAGCAGGGTACATACAGGGATTCTGTGCTGTTGGTAGTTGCAAGATATCCCTGCAGGTCATACCTCATGACTCCCTAAATGTGACGCAGTCTCCCCAGGAAAACCTATACAGTGAAGTGCAAATCCACTCCAGAAATGTCATGGAGAACTCTTTGATTGCTGGAAAAGGAGATTCCCAGTGTTTGCAAAATGCTTACAGTGGTTGTGGTGCTGGAACGTATGTTTCCAGTCATCACAGAGCAACTGTGCTTTACAATATTTAGAGGCACATTGGGGAACAAATCCCCGAAACGATCCACAGCTACAACTGCCAGTACCCTGGGAAGCATTACTGGCTTAGGGAGAGATGGGGAACATCCAGTTCAACTAGCCAAAGGACATGATGATGCTGTTTGCCTCATGATTATAGAGAACTACTTTAAAAGGTGACGTAGAATTTATGTCAGCAATCTTTGAAATTTCATAATCCTTTGTTACAGAGTAATTATCTTGAATCTAACGAAGAAAATGTTTTAGCTGACTAAATTGAAGGCTTACAGAGCAATAGTCCACAAAATAGGAAATCTTATTTTGCAATATCCTGCAGTTGTGCACAAATGCAACAGTATATTGCAATACAAATGTGGTAAGCACATCATTGAAAATGAAGAGTTTGAAAATACGAGATGAAGTCAAGTACTTTTACTTTCAAGATCCTTCAGTGCACTTATCAGATGTGTATTGCATACAATTTTTTCAGTTAAGTGAATAATAGAATTAGTTATTATCCAAAAATAAAATGAATTACTCAGCTTTTAACATGGGGTTCCAATAGCGAGGTTACCAACATTAAATTTGATGGTGAACTGGCAATTGATTATACATGCCTGGTTCATGCACATACATGCAGTACAATAGGCAAAGTAACCAGCACTGAATGCAAGAAATTCAACTTCTCATCATGATAGCATAAATTGGAAGTGAATCAAAAGCACTATTGTTAAAAATGATGTAGTTCCTAAGACAGATGACTGGGTCAGCTCCAGGTCATATGAACTCTTTAAAAAAAGGTCTGATGAATACAACTGTCTGAGGGCTAAGTAGGAATTTTAATAATAATGAGGTTCTAGCAGTTTTATGGCATACTAGCTGCGTTACGCAACAATATATGGGTACATTTTTAATGCAACAATAATCATGAAATGTTGGGCCCCACAACTAACATTAAGGCTTATGTTTCATTACATTCTGCATATATTGTCCGTATGTTATGAGTTTATACTACATAAAATGGGGCAGGTGATGTGGTATTACATGTTTATTTCTATTTTGCAGTGTAATTTGACAATGAATTTAAAGAAACATTTTCTGTTCTTGGAGACTGATGCGTTTATTGAAAATACAGGAGTAATGTGCATTATTTGTAAAGCTTATTTGCATATCACTGGCAGCATTATAATTACTTAGTTTAACTTGAGTCTTACAATTCTTTCACATAACAGAACTGCTCATGTTTCAATAGAATGCAAAATTGCTTAACATTTTGTGGATAATATTTATAATATGTAAAGCTCCCATTTCCTTTTCATTATCTTCCTATAAAATGAAGCAAATTTGGGTCAGTGGTGCAGTATTTTACAGCACATCATCTTTCCCAGCACTAATGCCACTTAGATGTTGACAATTTCACTTTCTTGACTTTCACGTTCAGAGAATCCTTTCCATAACTGAAGCTTGTGTTTTTCCTTAAGGCTTCAGCTGAGGACAATGATGAATCACCAGAAACTGCTATCACCAGAAACTGCTTCTCAGCATAATCTGAAAAAAGATAATCTGTACTTGCTAACAATTGTGAACTTTAGTTGCAAATTCATGTAGAACAACCTTATCTTTCATTAGTCAAAATAGATTTCTTGGTCTGCAATATAATTAATAAAATCTTTCAAATGAAAAACATGTTGATGGTAAACCCAGTCTTAAGTTTCTGGCAATACAAGCAATGTGTGTTACATGCAGTGAGAATTACATCCATCTTCAGGTTTAGTGTAGCAACTATACAAAGTAATTCTTGTGTTGTTTAAACTTGGTAAGTAAACACATTCTTAACATAGTGGTTATCAACAAGCAGTACACAGTCAGCAGCCAGTACAATGCATGGAATGTTTCTCACGGATTCTGAAGTATTACTGGAAGATAAACACCATTACATTTTAAAAATAATTAATGCTTTTTAAAAAAAGCTCTGATGTGTCACACGAGTTTCTCTTCCTGTTCTTGCAGATGGTCGGTTTTCTATCCACTTCATGTTAAGCAAGATAAACATCTGCAGAAACAGTTTCATTACACATTTTGTTTAGGTATAAGAGGGATAGAGGAGTTGAAGTGATTGCAAAATCTTTAAATGTGGATTGCTACATGTTAACCAACCTTTTGGGAAAAGACTCAGAGTCTGCAACCACCGAGGAAAATAATCTTATTAGTTGTTAATTATAAAATATCAGTTGAACGATTTCAAATGTTAGTGCACACAGTTTCCTCTCTTATAAGGTGCTTTATATCCTAAGTCCGTAAAAAAGAATTGGGCTTTTCTGAAAGAACAATCAAAATCTGTTAACAAAACTGAGCTTTATTTATGGACGCTGTTTAACTACTATGGTTCTTAGCGTCCCATTCTAATGGGTCATCAAGAACTTCCTCCCCACCTTGCTGCTGGCCACCGCTCGATAAAAGGTTGGCATCCCTAGGTTTATCGCATTCGATTCCGATGGGATGTTATGATTATCGGCGTTATCAGCGGCTGCGAGCACATGAGTTGTTTATTGTAGTGCTTAGTATGGTCTAATATGCTGTGAGTTCTGACATGTGCCTGAAGCGAAATCAATGTATTCTACAGAGGAATGTGTGTTTCTAGTGGAAAACGTTTTTAATGAACGTGGAAATTATACTGAGAAAGTGAAACAAAATTTCGTTGTCAGGTTCCCTAACTCAAAACTACCGCACTGAAATACTGTGTGTGATTTAATTAATAAATTTCGGGAGTCAGGTTCCGTGCATGATGCTGTCAGAAGTGGAAGACCAGTGTGCTAACAGAAGAAAAACTATCGGATATATCGGATACAATGCTTAAAAGTCCACTGAAATCAATAAACAAATTGGCCCAACAATGTGACATTTCTTATGGTTCCGCATACAAAGCAGTCAAAAAAGAACTAGGTTTGTATCCATATAAGGTATCAGTCGTCCACGAATTAGAACCCACAGATCACGGGAAAGGAGTTGAGTATTGTGAATGGTTTCAGAGGTTTATTTTGCACCATGGAATTGACGTGTTAGATAGCACATTTTTTATTGATGAAGCTTGGTTCCACTTATAAGGATGCGTAAACTCACTAAATACGCGAGTATGGTCTACTGAAAATCCTAATGCAATTCAGGAAACGCCTTTACATTCAGAGAAAATTGGTGTATGGTGTGCGATCTCTTGCTCTCGAATTATTGGGCCAATTTTTTTCCATAACTCAATTCAGATGTTTATTGCTTGGATTTTCTTTTTCCATTTATTTCACAGTTAAATGAAGATGAAGTGAACGGTGCATTTTTTCAACAACATAATGCCACTGCTCATACATCATATAAATCCATGGGACTGTTAGTGGAATTTTTTGGGGAAAGACTAATTTCTAAAGGTCTGTGGCCTCCGCGGTCTCCTGATCTTATCCCTCCGGATTATTTTCTTTGGGGAGTCACTAAAGCTTTGGTCTATAAGGACAATCCAAAAACAATCGATGAGCTGAAAACGGCAATAGAAGATTACATAATATCTGTAACAAAGGAGACATTAATTACAGTGTTCGAAAATAAATTAAAATGAGTGAATTTGTGTCTTCAATAAAATGGTAAATATTTTCAACATCTTCTTTAAACAGGTTAGTTGCATATTATTTTTCTACATTACCTTTCATGCATGAATATAGTGAACCTAGCAGTTTTCTTAACCAGCAAAACGTTTTCACCATACGCTCGCGCCAGCCAGTGCTGCCCGACTCTAGGGAAATCTTTGTTACACGGGAGGTGCGGAGCGACTTCTCAATGACCTGTTATATTGGGTATGAATGACCAGAAATTTTGCTCGGAGGCCTCTTTATCAGGATTGAGGTTCTTTTACATGCCGCAAATCTACGACATGGGACCAACAGTCTTACTTCCCTTCTGAAGGAAGCCATGTTAAGGATTTTTATGTTTGAAAAAATCCTTTGTGTTCTGCTGGGTTTGAACGTGTAATCTCAAGAACCAGAGTATCCCTAGACCACAGACGATGACAGCAAAATCAGTTGAGTGGTTCTCGAGATTACCATGCATACAAACGTTCTCTCTTTATAATATTATTAATAATGATTAAATAAAAAATAAACAATAAATTCAAATAGATTTTCAGAAGATTAGTTTTGCCCACAGTCCAGTCATATCTGAATGTATTCTATAGAGCATTTCTATTCCATTTATACCAAAGAGAGCTGGGATAACTTGACTGTAAAAGTAGCAATGTTCATTCTTTTCATAAATATTTAGAAAAAGGAAATTGAGTTTTATTTATGGACGCTCTTTAACTGCTATGGTTCATTGCATTCATTCTACATTGGGTGTAAAAAACTGGAAATTTTTCTCAAAGGTCTCTCTATCAGGATTGAGGTTTCTTTACGTGTTGTAAATTTACAACACAGGACCACCATCATTACTTTTGTTCTTGCAGGAAGCCATGCTAAGGATTTTACATCCCCCACCAGGTTTTCACATAATAATAATAATAATAATAATAATAATAATAATAATAATAATAATAATAATAATAATAATAATAATAACCGAGCGTTATAAAGAGAGAAAGTGGGTGTACATTACAATTGATTTTGATAATTCTTTCCGTATTAAATCATGTTTCTTCTGCTGGACACACACTTTAAGACATTTCAAATGAGTAATTAAGGTTATTTGAATACTCATATCCAGTTTCAGCCTAGTTTTCTCCAATATTCCAATATAATTACTCATTTGAAATGTCTTAAAGTGTGTGTCCAGCAGAAGAAACATGATTTAATACGGAAAGAATTATCAAAATCAATTGTAATGTACACCCACTTTCTCTCTTTATAACGCTCGGTTATTATTATTATTATTATTATTATTATTATTATTATTATTATTATTATTATTATTATTATTATGTGAAAACCTGGTGGGGGATGTAAAATCCTTAGCATGGCTTCCTGCAAGAACAAAAGTAATGATGGTGGTCCTGTGTTGTAAATTTACAACACGTAAAGAAACCTCAATCCTGATAGAGAGACCTTTGAGAAAAATTTCCAGTTTTTTACACCCAATGTAGAATGAATGCAATGAACCATAGCAGTTAAAGAGCGTCCATAAATAAAACTCAATTTCCTTTTTCTAAATATTTATGAAAAGAATGAACATTGCTACTTTTACAGTCAAGTTATCCCAGCTCTCTTTGGTATAAATGGAATAGAAATGCTCTATAGAATACATTCAGATATGACTGGACTGTGGGCAAAACTAATCTTCTGAAAATCTATTTGAATTTATTGTTTATTTTTTATTTAATCATTATTAATAATATTATAAAGAGAGAACGTTTGTATGCATGGTAATCTCGAGAACCACTCAACTGATTTTGCTGTCATCGTCTGTGGTCTAGGGATACTCTGGTTCTTGAGATTACACGTTCAAACCCAGCAGAACACAAAGGATTTTTTCAAACATAAAAATCCTTAACATGGCTTCCTTCAGAAGGGAAGTAAGACTGTTGGTCCCATGTCGTAGATTTGCGGCATGTAAAAGAACCTCAATCCTGATAAAGAGGCCTCCGAGCAAAATTTCTGGTCATTCATACCCAATATAACAGGTCATTGAGAAGTCGCTCCGCACCTCCCGTGTAACAAAGATTTCCCTAGAGTCGGGCAGCACTGGCTGGCGCGAGCGTATGGTGAAAACGTTTTGCTGGTTAAGAAAACTGCTAGGTTCACTATATTCATGCATGAAAGGTAATGTAGAAAAATAATATGCAACTAACCTGTTTAAAGAAGATGTTGAAAATATTTACCATTTTATTGAAGACACAAATTCACTCATTTTAATTTATTTTCGAACACTGTAATTAATGTCTCCTTTGTTACAGATATTATGTAATCTTCTATTGCCGTTTTCAGCTCATCGATTGTTTTTGGATTGTCCTTATAGACCAAAGCTTTAGTGACTCCCCAAAGAAAATAATCCGGAGGGATAAGATCAGGAGACCGCGGAGGCCACAGACCTTTAGAAATTAGTCTTTCCCCAAAAAATTCCACTAACAGTCCCATGGATTTATATGATGTATGAGCAGTGGCATTATGTTGTTGAAAAAATGCACCGTTCACTTCATCTTCATTTAACTGTGAAATAAATGGAAAAAGAAAATCCAAGCAATAAACATCTGAATTGAGTTATGGAAAAAAATTGGCCCAATAATTCGAGAGCAAGAGATCGCACACCATACACCAATTTTCTCTGAATGTAAAGGCGTTTCCTGAATTGCATTAGGATTTTCAGTAGACCATACTCGCGTATTTAGTGAGTTTACGCATCCTTATAAGTGGAACCAAGCTTCATCAATAAAAAATGTGCTATCTAACACGTCAATTCCATGGTGCAAAATAAACCTCTGAAACCATTCACAATACTCAACTCCTTTCCCGTGATCTGTGGGTTCTAATTCGTGGACGACTGATACCTTATATGGATACAAACCTAGTTCTTTTTTGACTGCTTTGTATGCGGAACCATAAGAAATGTCACATTGTTGGGCCAATTTGTTTATTGATTTCAGTGGACTTTTAAGCATTGTATCCGATATATCCGATAGTTTTTCTTCTGTTAGCACACTGGTCTTCCACTTCTGACAGCATCATGCACGGAACCTGACTCCCGAAATTTATTAATTAAATCACACACAGTATTTCAGTGCGGTAGTTTTGAGTTAGGGAACCTGACAACGAAATTTTGTTTCACTTTCTCAGTATAATTTCCACGTTCATTAAAAACGTTTTCCACTAGAAACACACATTCCTCTGTAGAATACATTGATTTCGCTTCAGGCACATGTCAGAACTCACAGCATATTAGACCATACTAAGCACTACAATAAACAACTCATGTGCTCGCAGCCGCTGATAACGCCGATAATCATAACATCCCATCGGAATCGAATGCGATAAACCTAGGGATGCCAACCTTTTATCGAGCGGTGGCCAGCAGCAAGGTGGGGAGGAAGTTCTTGATGACCCATTAGAATGGGACGCTAAGAACCATAGTAGTTAAACAGCGTCCATAAATAAAGCTCAGTTTTGTTAACAGATTTTGATTGTTCTTTCAGAAAAGCCCAATTCTTTTTTACGGACTTAGGATATAAAGCACCTTATAAGAGAGGAAACTGTGTGCACTAACATTTGAAATCGTTCAACTGATATTTTATAATTAACAACTAATAAGATTATTTTCCTCGGTGGTTGCAGACTCTGAGTCTTTTCCCAAAAGGTTGGTTAACATGTAGCAATCCACATTTAAAGATTTTGCAATCACTTCAACTCCTCTATCCCTCTTATACCTAAACAAAATGTGTAATGAAACTGTTTCTGCAGATGTTTATCTTGCTTAACATGAAGTGGATAGAAAACCGACCATCTGCAAGAACAGGAAGAGAAACTCGTGTGACACATCAGAGCTTTTTTTAAAAAGCATTAATTATTTTTAAAATGTAATGGTGTTTATCTTCCAGTAATACTTCAGAATCCGTGAGAAACATTCCATGCATTGTACTGGCTGCTGACTGTGTACTGCTTGTTGATAACCACTATGTTAAGAATGTGTTTACTTACCAAGTTTAAACAACACAAGAATTACTTTGTATAGTTGCTACACTAAACCTGAAGATGGATGTAATTCTCACTGCATGTAACACACATTGCTTGTATTGCCAGAAACTTAAGACTGGGTTTACCATCAACATGTTTTTCATTTGAAAGATTTTATTAATTATATTGCAGACCAAGAAATCTATTTTGACTAATGAAAGATAAGGTTGTTCTACATGAATTTGCAACTAAAGTTCACAATTGTTAGCAAGTACAGATTATCTTTTTTCAGATTATGCTGAGAAGCAGTTTCTGGTGATAGCAGTGGTGATTCATCATTGTCCTCAGCTGAAGCCTTAAGGAAAAACACAAGCTTCAGTTATGGAAAGGATTCTCTGAACGTGAAAGTCAAGAAAGTGAAATTGTCAACATCTAAGTGGCATTAGTGCTGGGAAAGATGATGTGCTGTAAAATACTGCACCACTGACCCAAATTTGCTTCATTTTATAGGAAGATAATGAAAAGGAAATGGGAGCTTTACATATTATAAATATTATCCACAAAATGTTAAGCAATTTTGCATTCTATTGAAACATGAGCAGTTCTGTTATGTGAAAGAATTGTAAGACTCAAGTTAAACTAAGTAATTATAATGCTGCCAGTGATATGCAAATAAGCTTTACAAATAATGCACATTACTCCTGTATTTTCAATAAACGCATCAGTCTCCAAGAACAGAAAATGTTTCTTTAAATTCATTGTCAAATTACACTGCAAAATAGAAATAAACATGTAATACCACATCACCTGCCCCATTTTATGTAGTATAAACTCATAACATACGGACAATATATGCAGAATGTAATGAAACATAAGCCTTAATGTTAGTTGTGGGGCCCAACATTTCATGATTATTGTTGCATTAAAAATGTACCCATATATTGTTGCGTAACGCAGCTAGTATGCCATAAAACTGCTAGAACCTCATTATTATTAAAATTCCTACTTAGCCCTCAGACAGTTGTATTCATCAGACCTTTTTTTAAAGAGTTCATATGACCTGGAGCTGACCCAGTCATCTGTCTTAGGAACTACATCATTTTTAACAATAGTGCTTTTGATTCACTTCCAATTTATGCTATCATGATGAGAAGTTGAATTTCTTGCATTCAGTGCTGGTTACTTTGCCTATTGTACTGCATGTATGTGCATGAACCAGGCATGTATAATCAATTGCCAGTTCACCATCAAATTTAATGTTGGTAACCTCGCTATTGGAACCCCATGTTAAAAGCTGAGTAATTCATTTTATTTTTGGATAATAACTAATTCTATTATTCACTTAACTGAAAAAATTGTATGCAATACACATCTGTTAAGTGCACTGAAGGATCTTGAAAGTAAAAGTACTTGACTTCATCTCGTATTTTCAAACTCTTCATTTTCAATGATGTGCTTACCACATTTGTATTGCAATATACTGTTGCATTTGTGCACAACTGCAGGATATTGCAAAATAAGATTTCCTATTTTGTGGACTATTGCTCTGTAAGCCTTCAATTTAGTCGGCTAAAACATTTTCTTCGTTAGATTCAAGATAATTACTCTGTAACAAAGGATTATGAAATTTCAAAGATTGCTGACATAAATTCTACGTCACCTTTTAAAGTAGTTCTCTATAATCATGAGACAAACAGCATCATCATGTCCTTTGGCTAGTTGAACTGGATGTTCCCCATCTCTCCCTAAGCCAGTAATGCTTCCCAGGGTACTGGCAGTTGTAGCTGTGGATCGTTTCGGGGATTTGTTCCCCAATGTGCCTCTAAATATTGTAAAGCACAGTTGCTCTGTGATGACTGGAAACATATGTTCCAGCACCACAACCACTGTAAGCATTTTGCAAACACTGGGAATCTCCTTTTCCAGCAATCAAAGAGTTCTCCATGACATTTCTGGAGTGGATTTGCACTTCACTGTATAGGTTTTCCTGGGGAGACTGCGTCACATTTAGGGAGTCATGAGGTATGACCTGCAGGCAATGGCCCAGGACACATACAAGTCAAAGAACCGAGAGAATAGCTGAGTCGGCAGTTTGGAGAAAGGAGCAGAAAACAGCTGATCAAATCACAAACTCAACAGGCGCGAGGAACAGGCATGAAAGGAGAACAGAAGAAAATAGGGAGGAAGAACCAGCGGCCATGGAGAGGGAGGAGAAGCTAACATTGGTAGCAATGGCGGGGCAGGAAGAGATGCAAAGGAGGAGAAGTGGGGAGAAGCCGAGAGAACAGATGACTGCATTAAGAAATGCATACGCGGAGGGGGAAACAGCCATGAAAGGAGTACAGAATAAAACAAGGAGGCAGCAGCTAGGGAGGAGGGGAGGAGGAGGAGCTAACATTGGTTGCAGAGGCAGGGCGAGAAGATATGCAAAGAAGGAGAAGTAGGGAGAAGCCGAGGGAACAGATGATTAACAGTGCAGCAAGAAATGCGTATGCGTAGGTTGGAGTGATATGAGTGAGAAGTGGGAAAGTAATTAGAGTGAGAACGGTTAGTGAAGCGGAAGAAATTGCAAGAAAAGGAATGGGAGGGTATAAAATAATAAATTTTTGAGGGAAGGGAGGGTAATGCTACAATGGGAGGAAAGTGTCGATCCGGTATCCAGACGTACTAGACTTAGAAAAGCAATGGATAAATTTACGTATGAGGATAAAACAAAGAACAAATAGGGAAAGTGAGTTAATTGACACGCAATAAAAAATAGGATTAAGACAGGGATGTAAACTGAGTTAAATATTGTAACCTATTCATAGATGATATATTAGAAGGAGTAAAAATAAGAAATTAACATTGGCCAGTAATAAGAGATAAGGAGATTCCAGGTTCAGGTTCATTATACGCAGACAATTTTATGGTAGACACCATATCGATAATAGGGTTACAAAAGTAATACATGAAATTCAAGAAGGTGTGAAAAATGGGAGAATTAAGTAAATATAAATAAGTACTAAGTGATAAATGGAGGAAAGAATAAAAATGGTACCTAGGTGGTCAGGAACTGGAGGTAGTCAAAGAATATGACTATTTAGAAGTAAGTTTGAGTAATAGCGGGGAAATTAGAGATGAAATAGGAAAATTGACAAAAGTATAGATTGGTTTATAAAGAATTAATTGGACTGCTAAGAGCAGCACCAGGAGAGGTTGCATTAGTAGAACTAGGAAGAACGAAGAGAAAAAGGCAATAGTAGAAGGAAGTTTAAAGCTATGACTGACTCAATAAAAGGCTCTAAGAAGCAAAATCAAGGACATGGGAGAATATTAAGGAAGGTAAAGGGAAAAAAATGGTATAGAAAAGTAAGAGAAGCAAGGGCCGTTTATTGAGCAAAAAGGTCAGGGAGCCAAGCAATTTGAGTGGCTCAATAAGAAAACAAGCACCAGACAAATTGTACAATAGATGTAGGGGTATAATGATATACGAATATACATTGTAAACCAAACTGTACAATAAATTCATTCATTCATGTGTGTTGGTATATACGTTCAGCATCTTCCAAGGATTCTATACAAAGATATTCAACGTAATCCCCACCACTTGACATGAGCACTTCTGTTTCTCTACTACATATTTACAGGAAGTAGAGTAAATATTGCATTCCATCAAAACTTTTGATACTGAGATTTCACTGGAAGCACACCCCTTGAGACTCCCTGAATCTAAAAGCAATACCTTTAGAAAATGGCTTATGTGCCTGTGAACAGCGTTATTCAAAAACTCCAAGTCAGTTTAACACCAAACTTGGTATAGAAGTTCAGGATCTTCCAAGAATGAGAGAAAATTATCAAGAAAACCCACTCATTACATGCAGCATTTTATTTCCTCAAAAATGACTCAAGAGTTTTTATTAAAATACCACATGTTTATGGTATTTGCATGAAAAATTAAATGTTTATCTTGAGTAGCCTCTGAAGTCCTCTTCATCCTGAATTACTTTGCATAACTGATAAACCATAAGAGATAGACAAAATCTTACTACACAAAAATGTAGATCTTGTTAAAGCACACCATTTACATCAAATACATTTTTTTTTGTGGAGTTGATCATTTCTGAGAATACTCCTTGTCATTGGTTTGAATTTTCAAATGCTTAATCTTTTCTTAAATAGTTAGTCATTATTCGTTTTCTTGTCCTGGTCGTGCGAAAAGAATTTCAAAGTCATCATATAGCAACCCACTTTTAAATATTTGACTCAGGCCAAATGGATTCCCCTATTCCCATTGCATCTGCTAGGAAATACATAATAAAACAATTTCTACAACTCTTTAAATCTTGATTAAGTTGAATTAGACAGAAGAATAAGCTTCTGTAAGAATAGTTTGTTGAAGAATGGCTGATTCATATAAATGTACTACATACGGTTTTATGAAAATGTCCTTCTGTATGCGTAAACGCAAAAAGTCAGTTAAACACCAAACTTGAATATTTAAGTTCAGCATCTTCCAAGTTTGTGACACAATTTTCAAGAAAATTCCTGCACTCCAAACTATCCTTTACATGGAAAATTTTGACTTTTTCAAAAATGGCTGTAATAATTTTGATTAAAATACCATAACTTTAAGAAACTGAATGGAGTTTTATTTAGGGTTACTCTTTAACTGCTGTGGTCCTTAGCGTCCACTTCTATATTGGGTGTGAAAGACCGGAAATTTTGTTCAGAGGCATCTATCAGGCTTGAGGTTCTTTTATGTGTCATAAATCCACAACATGGGACCATCAGCTTTACTTCCCTTCCGAAGGAAGGCATGCTAAGGATTTTTACGCCCGAAAAAATCAATCGCCACCGGGTTTGAACCTCCAATCTCGGCAACTAGAGGCTAGCATAGTAACCACTACACGATGGAGAATGGCCCATAAATTTAAGATATTTTCATTACAAATGAAATGTATATATGAAGTCTTCTGGGAATAGCATCTGAAGTCCTCTTCATTCTGAATTATCTTTGCGTGACTGCTAAACCATATGATATAGACAAAATCTTACTACACAAAAAATGTAGATCTTGTTAAAGCACACAATTTGTCAAATATTTTTTTTTGTGTGCAGTTAACCATTTCCGAGATACTCCTTTTTATTGGTTGGGATTTTCACATAGTTCATACGTTTTTTTCTCTCTACTATGTGTTTATGTAAGTAGAGGAAGTATTGCAATCCAAAAAAAAATTTGACACAGATTTCACTCAAAATACTCATGTTGGGACCCCTTGAATTAAAGAAAAAGCATTTGTGTTTGAATAGCGTAACTCAAAAGGTCTATTAAATGCTAATAAACTTGGTATCTTGGTTCACCATTTCCCAATAATAAGGCATGAAGATGATCAAGAAAAATCTCCATCATTAAGTACTCTTTATATGGAAAAACATTCATTATTTTTTATTTATTCAAAAATGACTTAACGATTTTTGTTAAGTACCATATTATATTTGAGATATCCGATTGACAAATAAAATGTAAATTTTGAATTTTCTGCAAATAGCTTGCGAAGACCTATTCATTCTGAATGACTATAGCATAACTGATAAATGTAGGAGATACACAAAAACCTTTCTTTACTAAAAATGTAGATCTTGCTAAAGGACATAAGTTATTTCAATTTTTTGTGACATTAAACATTTCCAAAATATCATTTGTTATTGTTTTGGATATCAAAATACTTATATATTTTTCTAAGCAATAAGCTGCTATTTATTTTTTTCTTGTAGTCATGCAAAGACCATGGAGTTTCAAAGCCTCACATAGCAACTTGCTTTTTAAAAATCTTACTATCACTTTGGCACACTGTATGCTTACAAATGTCTGAATATGTAATGAAACGTATTCTGATTACTAAGTAGCAGACAGAAGGACAAGCATTTCTAACAATGGTATGTAGAAGAGTGGGTAGAGAAAGTCATGGGAATGCAACATATGATTTTATTTCTTCTATGTACTTCATGTTAATGAAGATAAACTTTTACAGATTTGGTTGCAGTTACAAGAGAGGGTAAAGGAAAAAATACTTACAGGTTTGAAAGCATGCTAGTGTATGCCGACCTTGAAATTCCACTCTCTTTCCACTATGTCGCAAAATATAATTGAATTGAAACAGCGGTTTAAAAAATAGCAAAGTATTGAACAACTCAAAACAGTAATAATAACGTTAACTTGGAAATGCCTTATGCCACAAGAAAATGTATTTAAAATAAACTATGTGTTTATTTATCTCTTTTAGAGATATACACTTCTTGTGTAGTAAGTTTTTGTCTATCTCTTAAGGTTTACCAGTTATACAAAATTGTACATACTTCCTTCCGAATGAAGAGGACTTCACAGACTGTTCCAGAAAATTGAAGATATTAGTTTTGTCATGTGGATACCTTAGCTATATGCTAATTTAATCAAAATCATTAGAGGCATTTCAATACATTTTCCGTGTGAAGGGTAGTTTGGGGTAGGAGGGATTTTTTTTAAAATCTTTGTGTTGACTTCCTTTGTATGACTTTTAAAATGACATCTCATCACTGAATTGTAGTTAAAAGTTAAAATTGTCAAGTCAACAGCAGGTCGTGTATGAGGGTAAACAGCTATCCTGTACCACCTCCTCTTTAAGACAAGAATCAGGCTATGGCAAGTTTTATGATCTAAGTAAAGCTTTTGATTGCTTTATGTCATTTATTAACTAAATTAAATTATTATGGCAGAGGAGGTACAGCCCTGAAACTGCTTAAATCATACCTTGAGAAGCGAATGCAGATTGTTTATGTTGGAAGCGAAAGATCCGAAAAAATGGAATTTAAATGTGCAGTTCCACAGAGCTCTATTCTTGGTCCCCTGTTATTTTCGTTAATGATTAACAATCTACCATCATTTATTATCACTCATAACATCTTATATGCTCAGTGCACTGCATTTTCTAATATCAGTTCAGATTATTATAACAGAAAACACCTTAGATTAAGCAAAGATGTGGTTCAGCGCCAATAGCTTCTTGCTTAATGATACTAAAACTCAGCAACTTATAAGCCTAAGGGATGTTCCATTTGACACCTGTGCAGTAAATGTAAATTTTTGGGGTTTGGTAGTAGGCAAAAAATTATCTTGGGCACTTTACATCAGCTGTATCAAGCAAAATTGTCCAGTCATTTATTTAATAAAGAATCTAAAAATTCATGTACCTGGCACTTATGTAAGGTTTGCATATTTTGCTTTCTTTCATAGCATAATATCTTATGGCATTTTATTATGGGGAAGCAGCAGCCATGTGACTGATATGCTTACTGTGCAGAAAAAGATTACATAATTTAAAACATAATCATAACACAAGAAATGATAACCAAATTAACATACCATACCACACTCACTAAAACAGTAAGCAACTTTGAAGTATTAGGTCCTAAATTGTGTTACAGTTCACCGCAAGAATCAGTACAATTATCTGTGTCAAGATTCGAACTAAAGATACATAACTAGTTAATTGATACACTATATTCCTCAATATAGAAATTTTTTGATGTGAATAAGAAGTAATTTCTAACTTTATAAAGGCTTGTGTACTGTCTGTAGTGGTGCAAAATATATAATGTATTATTTATTGATTCTTAATGTATTTCATATTGGCATGTTTGTATGATATATATATATATATATATATATATATATATATACTAATATCTGTATTATAATCTTCTCATTGTACATAGTTATCATTGTTGTAAAGTTTAACAGTAAACTTTATTACGGTTATTATTATTATTATTATTATTATTATTATTATTATTATTATTATTATTATTATTATTATTATTAAGCCACAATCTTTGGGAGTTACCAAAGTTAATTGCCAACTTTGGTATTTATTCAAACATTTTGATTTTGAGTTATGCAGCTCAAAGATACATATAGACATAAACAAACCTTTGTCTAAAAATGCTTTTCTTTTTTATTGAAGGGGCCTCAAAACATGTATTTGTAGTAAAATCTCAGCATACAATTTTAGGGTGGAATGCAATTCTCCCTCTAACCATTAGTTACACTGTAGAGAAAGTAAAAGATGAGTTACTGTAGCTGGCTTCTGAAATTCCGTACTCTTTGTGTTGCATCACAAGAAACAAAACAGTGATCACCTAGTAAGTACTTAAAATAAGTAGGAATATTGTAAAACTCAAACTAATATAAATATTCTGGAAATCTTTAATACCACAAAAAATTTGCAATGTGTGTTAACATCATCTACGTTTCTGTATCATAAGATTTTGTCTGTCTTACAGTTGATCAATTATAGAGAACTTATCAAAATTCATTCAGCACAAAGAGGACTTCACAGTTACTCCCAGAAAATTCATGATATCTATTTCATTAGGAGTCAAAATATCTTAAGCATACAGAGACTTTATTCAAAACCATTACAACCATTCTTGAGTAAATACAAAATAAGAGACATTTTCTGATTAAAGGGTAGTTAGAGGTGAAAATTTTCTTGAAAACCTTCATGTCACATTCTTGAGTCAATCAATTGTCTGCTACCTTGAGAGTTTAAAATTCCAGTATAAGTTTTGACAAAATTCCAATAATACATAGTCATATTACAATAAAGATGCAGCAGTATTCGAATGCCTGTTATGGCTAGTTTCGCTGGTTTTATTCGTTTTCACAGCCATAATATGAGGCTGTGTTTATTAATAGCTGCCATACCTGATTTTGAACGTGTGACTTTTTAAGTCCCAAATGATGATTCAATTGAATTTACTCCCTGCACTCTTTTTACGAAAATAACGTATAACAATCCAGAAGATTTTCTATACTGAATTCTTCCCTTTACCCCTTAGAACTGTAATTTCATAAAACTCCCATGCTATTCATAATAATGGACCCAAAATTCACTGATATTTACAGAACTGTAAATGACATATCAGCAGATTTTGTGTTTCTAACCTTAGCATCTACCCACCCCCTCCCTTGCAACAATCTTCAAAATCTTGGAAATGTTGTATAGTCTGTAAAAAATGTTTGGGGTGCAACATTATCCACATCTTTGAGCCATTATTACATAAGATAAAAATTACACAAAAACGATATCATGCTAAACTGTAACATTCAAAAAATACTTATTTAACATGGTCTTCCAGGAACCAATCACATGAAAATTCAACCTGAAATAAAGCGATGCTATATGAATATTTCATCCAATATTTTCAGTATCAGTAGACACCCTAAAAATGCTGAACCTAAATATCATCCAATATTTTGTTTTTGATACATTCTGTTTGCTCTCTCACAGGGTCGCACACATCCTTTTTTAATGTGTTTTTATCAGGGGACCTCAAAAGGTATATTTCTGGTGAAATTTCAACCTCATATGTTTCAGTGGAAGAAATACCTCCTCTACTTACTACAGTTAAGTGCAAGAGAAATAAAAATGTATAAAATATATAAAATATAAACTAGTGGACCTCAACAAAAAAAAGAGGAGGAAGGGGAAGAGTAAATTCAAGAAACAAAAAGGTTAAATGTAGTTGCTACACTCCAAAGTAAAAAGAAAATAGCCAGCTATAGAAACTCACACATTGTCCATGCAGAAATTCCAGGAAATATTCAAAAGACTGCAATTAAAATAACCCAAAAATAATTTAAATATTTGATGAAAGCATACCACAAAGACAGAGAAAACTCCCAACAAGAAGTCAAGCTTCTACAAAATTCGCTACATGGATTGTGAAAAATTCTGCACTGGACAGACCAATGTCAGATTAAAGGAATGTTTCAGGAATATAGAATTCAAAAGGATAGACATTGAGTGATCCTAATAAAAATGAGCCATGACAAAACCAACAACTTTAGTGCCGTGGCTTGCTTTAGTATTAACAGAACTTTCTGTCGTTTAGTTTTGCTCAACCTTTGCCTTACAGCAACTCTACCCCTCATACCAGCGAGCTCAGACTCCATTAGTAGTATTAATAAAAGTGGTTTTCAAGTTTTGCTCAACCTTTCTTCTTTCAGCAAATCTATTAGCAAGACCTGGCTTCATTAGTGCTATTAATAGAACCCACTGACTCAAGTTTTGTTTGTCCTTTCTCCTTTCAGCAACTCAACCATTCCTACTAGCGAGCTCGACTCCATTAGTTGTATTAATAAAACCCTCATCTCAAGTTTTGTTTCACATTTCTTCTTTCAGCAACTCGACCATTCCTACTAGCGAGCTCGACTCCATTAGTTGTATTAATAAAACCCTCATCTCAAGTTTTGTTTCACATTTCTCCTTTCAGCAACTCAACCATTCCTACTAGCGAGCTCGACTCCATTAGTGGTATTAATAAAACCCTCTATCTCAAGTTTTGTTTCACATTTCTTCTTTCAGCAACTCGACCATTCCTACTAGCGAGCTCGACTCCATTAGTGGTATTAATAAAACCCCCATCTCAAGTTTTGTTTCACATTTCTTCTTTCAGCAACTCAACCATTCCTACTAGCGAGCCCTGGTTCCATTAATGATATTAATAAAACCCTCTGACTCAAGTTTTGTTTCACATTTCTTCTTTCAGCAACTCAGCCATTCCTACTAGCGAGCTCGACTCCATTAGTGGTATTAATAAAACCCTCTGACTCAAGTTTTGTTTCACATTTCTTCTTTCAGCAACTCAGCCATTCCTACTAGCGAGCTCGACTCCATTAGTGGTATTAATAAAACCCCCATCTCAAGCTTTGTTTCACATTTCTTCTTTCAGCAACTCAATCATTCCTACTAGCGAGCTCTGGTTCCATTAATGATATTAATAAAATCCTCTGACTCAAGTTTAGTTTGACTTTTCCCCTTTCTGCAACTCAACATTTGCTACTGGCAAGCCCTGACTCCATTAATGGTGTTAATAAAACCCCCATCTCAAATTTGGTTTAATCTTTCTCCTTTCAGCAATTCAACTCTTGCCATAGCGAGCCCTGATTCCATTAGGGCATCATCTGAAGTTTTGCTTGACTTTTCTCCTTTAAGCAATTCAACCACTCCTACTAGCGAGCCTGGCTCCATTAGGGTATTAATAAAACCCGCCATCCCAAGTTTTGCTTGATCCTTCTCCTTTCTGCAATCAACCCTTGCCTAGTGAGCATTGCCTACATTAGTGATATTACTAAAACGGACTTCCAGCTTCATTTTAACAACTACAGTTTGCAATTTCTTAAGTCATGTCAGTAGGTTTCTCAAACTACAAGACGAAGATTCAGTTACACATGAATATTAACCAACAATTGAATTATATTGTAGTTCTGCTGAAATAAATTATGCTCATTCTTACTTTCTCTACCACGTACCTAGCAGTTAGAGAAAGAATTACATTCCATCCAAAAATTTGAAACGAAGATTTTGCCAGAGATACATGTTTTAAGGCCCTTTGAATAAAAAGAAAAGTTCCGTGTACGTGTTTGTTCGTGAACAGCATAATTCAAAAAACAAAAACTCAGATAAATACCAAACATGGCGACATTCCGGTATGTCTTTTAATTCCCCAACCAACTCGTACTTTTCCCAGTAAACTACAAGGTGATCTCAAAGTAGGTTTGAGATAACATATCCAATGATGACTTACAATGTGGTAGGTATGAGGTTGAATCAACTATATACCAGAATTTTAAATTAGTGGCTGAAGTAATCAACAGAAATGGATGAGTCTTTTAGAGGATGGTAGTGGCGATGTGTAGAGTGGGGTTTTTGACACATCACACACCACAGAGCCGCCATTCGCTTCCGTACACTATGAGAAGCATCAGGTACATACGTCCTTGGTGCAATGTATCTTCATCAAAGTTTCTGAAAAAAGAAGGCACCAAAGGATCAGAAATTTTTAGAAGACTCCATGCACAGTTTTGGGACACAATTCCTTCAAAGATCCAGGTGTATAAATGGCACAATACATTTTTGGTAGGACGGGAAGCAGTGAAAAATGAGCCACAACAATGATGACCATGGACAAACATCACTGCAGATAACATTCGTGCTGTATATGACCTTATTAAAGAGGTTCGGCACACAAGAATTTCTGAAATTGCTTCACTTGTAGGAATAAGCTTTGGAAGTGTTCAAGCCATTATCAATGAAGAACTCAACTTCCGGAAACTGTCTGCCAATGTAAGACCACACACTGCTGTCTTAACATGGGAAAAACTGGACGAAATGCATTGGACACCCCTGGAACATCCTTCTTACAGTCCATATTTATCACCCTGTAGCTACCATTTGTTTGGGCTACTGAAAGAAGAACAAGGAGGAAAACGATGACGATGCAGCAGTAGAGAAGTACACGCGCAACTAGCTACATACACATTCCTCTTCTTTCTTCGAGGATGGCATCAAAATGTTGCCAATTATATGGCAAGAATGTGTGTCCAATTCAGGAGATTATGTAGGAAAATGAGGTGGTTATTCTGTTTTTGTTGGTGGATGCAATAAAATTGTAAAAAAGAGATCAGTTTATATTTGATTCACCCTCAAACTTTGAGTCCCAGGTTTCATAGTTTAACCAACTATTAGGTCAATCACTGGTAATTTGCTACCATGGCAATGTGCCAGTAAGACATTAAATTTCCCAAATGACTCGCATTTTTTGCGGTAAACCACAAGATATCTGAAATTCTAATAATGATATACCCCAATGGTAACTTACAAAGTTGTAAGTACTTTAAGTCCAGGGCTTTATAGTTTAACCAACTATTAGGTCAAGAAAGCAATATTCTTGAAGTTATGTCAAACTCTGTCCCAATTAAATAAAAAATGTTGCTTGTAAAGGACAAAAACCTTGAGTAATACTTTCATACTTACCTTCTGGTTAATTTCATAAAAAACAGTAACTTTTGGAAGCTTAACGTATGTACTACGCTCCATTCAGCCCAAGAAAGGGTCTCTATGTGAACAAATGTATGTTCCAGTCACAGCACACCTTTCAAACCAATGAAAATGGTTTGTTACTTCACTACATGTAAAGAAGCGTATTTTCTCGAACTTCTAGCCAAGTAAATAGTTGGTTTGAAACTGATGTTTTGAAGGTGTTTGTCTTCAGGATAAAAAGATATGTAGTGGGAGCCGGTAGGGATGCAAATGGAAGCAGAGATCTTCATATTTATAGTGCTGAATTGAAGCTGAAATCTCATTGGTTCACATAATTTTTCTGACCACGAAATAACTTTGATGTAATATGACTGAGGTATGAGAATGGAGCTAGTAGAAAACTACTTTAGTAACCTGATATTTTTAATTTCAGCAAAAAACTAACTACCTAGTAGAAACCGAATGAAACTTTTCTAAAACCTTATAAGACGGAAGGTTGGCAACTAGGTGATTAGGCCTTTTATCATCGCTGCCCATGCCAAACTTACTTGTAGGCCTGCATAATGGTTCAGATTATTTATTTCAGATGAGATGGATAAGGCTTCTTTTACACTTCTTTCCCAGTAGCTCAAACCTTTTGCCGTTATCTTAGTCTTGCTGAAACTAGTTCTGTGGCCTTAGCAGTATAATGTTCAGCCAGTCTATATTATTCGGGTCGGATGAGTCTGATGTTCTTTGGTGTTCAGTAATGCCTACGGCAATAGCGCATCCTGTTTGGCCGATGCACGTTGCGCAGCATTCAGAAGGAATGTGGTAGATGCCAGATATCCCTAGAGATAAGTAGTCCTTTATTTGCCTGAACAAGTTTCTGATTTTAGGCTGTGGTTTGCGGATAGTTTTGCTACTATATTTGTGAAGCAGTCTATTTATCTTTCCTGAAACGTTTTTCGTGAACGGGTTGCATATTATTTCAGCTAGCTTATCTTTCTCCTGAGTGTCTGTGTTGGGCTTCCTTTCTTGTCTGGTTCTTCTCAAAGCAGCTGCACTACTTTTGACTGAATATCCATTATGTTGTAGTGAGAACTTTATGTGTTGACTTTCAGTTTGTAAGTTACCTGGATCTAATACAGAGACTGCTGTGTGCCAATGTAATCAGGATGTCCATTCGTTGAGCTTTAGGGCGCAAACTGTTTGCACTGAGGTACAAATTGATAAGCGTAAGTTTGTTGTAGACAGAATGTCCCACCTTTTAGAAACCACGGCGTCCAGGAAAGAGAAGCAGCCATCTTTCTCAACTTCCATGTTGATAATTTATGCACTGCATGTATCCTATTTGTAGTTCAAATAATTAAAAATGGTGAGTAATTAGGGTATTTTAAAAATCCCTTCATTTAAACATAACTTTCTATATATTATCATGACCATGAAGTCATCAAGTACTCCTGCATTGTTTATTGGAGGGAAGCAATGGTCGTGCCGATCAGTACTGTAGTCATTGCTGAATGCTTAGCAGATCAGAGTAGTGTAATTAAACGTAAAATGGCAAAGAGTATAGTTTTGAATGTGTGATACCCTTGCTGTTACACTAGAAAACCAGGGGCCAAATGGTTCCTTTATGAAATTTTCACTTGTATTCTGACTAAACCATAAGCTGGATTAGTTTTATATTTGCTGACCTTTCATTAGTCATATGGAATATTAACAAGATTTTCTTTGAATGTCATATTTTTTATTAGGTTATGAAATATGAAGGCGACCTAGGAGGACTGCAGGGCCAATTTGTCCCCTCTCACATTCTCTCTATTTTCAGGCTATTGCCTTGGAAAACTGTTAATGAAATCAAATTATTGTTGTCTCTTTGGAGTTCAAATACTTGACAACAATGGCAATTAGAGCAGCAGGTTGGTTGAAACAAGGATTTCAATTATGGTGTTTTATGTCGGTAATTGAAAGTTGTCCTCGCAAACATGAGTTAAATACAAGAAGTGCTTAACACATGCAGATATACTAGGAGAACTTAGAAAAATACAAGATAAATTCTCAGGTGAGGAATTTGAGCTTTCTGATAGCGAATGGGACAACGAGGAAAGCGTAATAGTGCCAGGGTCTGCAGACGAAGAAAGTGATTCATGAAGTAAAAGTAATATTGCAAATCCGGTCCAGTATTTTGTACAACTTAGGAGGAAATGAACCTTCTATATCCAGTGTTCCTTCCTATGTCCTGAATTCTAAATGTGGGAGACCAAGAGGCTGAGAAAGAGCTGCCACTCCTGGAAGTCAATAAAAATTGGTACAGGGCAACAAAATTCCGTTGAGCAAGAAGAAACAGCAAAATATGGGACTGTATGGAAAATTGTAACAAAGAATTCTAATGCAAGTCAGTAATATTTGTGTAGAGGTTAGTTATAGTTTGTAAAATTATAATGCAGACTAATTTAATATCATACTTTTAAAATATTACTGCTGCTACTAATTATGGTAATGATGATAGCGGTATAGCATGGCATTAAATAACATAAAATACAACATAAGAGCAAATATATAATATAATACCGGTACATGTAACACTTTTAATAAAATATAATGATTCTTTCATAGTACCTTAGGTCATCTGCAAAGTAGAATGCTTTGCGCCAGAATCCAGGACCAAATCTTATGCCAAAAGGAAAATTCAAGACAGGAAACTTCTTAATCTTTGGCAGCTAATTTTCAGTGCTTCCATGATGCACTTCATCAAGCACTTCACTGAAACTGAGGCACGTTGCCAAATGCAACAACATTGCTGAACAGTAGACATACAAGAAGTGAATGCTTTTATCGCCATAATGTATACAAGGGGAGTATATGGGGTAAAAGAATTTTCCTCTCGAAAGTCTGTGGTCAACAGAATGGGATCCTATGTTTTTCAGACAAGCTACTGGATGAAAATGAGTTATGGAAATAATAAAGTATATTAGGTTTTACTTAACATCAAACCCATTAGACTTGAATGGCTCAATACTGGCAAATTTGCTCTTGTCTCAGATATATGCAATACTTTCATAGGAAACAGTGCTGCTTACTATAAAGCAGAACCTTATCTTCCTATTGAAGTACAACTTCTGCCATCTAAAACAAGATGTCCATTCTTACAATATGTTGCGAGCTAGACAAGTTTGGTATAAATTTTTGGTTACTTGTATGTGTTTCTAGCAAATATGTATTGCATTAATTCCCATACACTGGTGCTGAGGTCCTACGACCAGCTGACCAAGACGTGGGTGAAAATGTTATTAGGCTTATGGAACATACCTTGGTAAAGGTGTAAATGTCACTACTGGTAACTACTTTATTTCACTAAGTTTGCAAACCGTCTGAGAACAGCATCCACAACTTTAATGGGTACTCTGAAACATAATCTAAGGGAGATGGCTCCTGCAAAAGAGACTGGAAAAATACCACTCCACTCTACTAATGTGTATAAAAAGGATGATGGTACAATCGTAGCATTTATCAGGAGAAAAGAAATAAGAATGTTTTGTTATTGAGTTCACTTCATTCTTCGTGTCTGTATCCTCCCTGGAAGGTATTACCACAGTAGGCTATACCCAGTCCCCATCAAATCTCCGATCATCTGGGTTATTGGGCATTCTGTAATCCAGAAAAGATCAGTGAGTTCCCTTTGTGGGGTAGCTTGAAACACAGTCCAGAGGCAGTGCGCACTTATCCTAGCTATCTCCTCCGCAAACAAGCGCAGAGGAGGAAGATATAACAAAATCTGTAAGGCAGACTGAGGAGATGTGCGCATTATCATCATACATTCCAATCTTTGCAACGAATCTAGCCCATCCAGAACATTAAACCAGCACCGCATAAGTTATTGATGATCTTATAACCGAGGGGTATAGACATTTGACCACCTTGAGTCTTCATTACAATCCTATACAGCTTCAATAGGCCCACAAAGCATCATAATTTTGCAATTCACATGCTTTTCCAGGTCAGCCTAGCATCTAGAATACTTCACAGCTCGAGAAAGCTTAAACTTCTTCCCAAACAGGTGGGGCTCTACGAAATCTGGTAGTCCCCTCTCCTTGTGAAGGTCATTGTTTTAGTCCTAACCGTGTTAACGGGCAAGTCCGTTCCTCTACACTATTTCTCTAGTGTCTGTAGGGAGCTCTGTATGAGTTCCGAAACAGTACTCAGGAATTTTCCACTTGCCACAAAGCGTATTCATCAGCATAGCCTTGAGCATGTATTCCTACCATGTTAAGTCTGTCCAGCAACACATCTAACACCAGACACCACAGGGTAGGTGACAAACCTTCCACTTGTGGGCAGCTTTGGGGCACTGTTGCCCCATGGACACACTCTCCAGGGTTACCGCAGCCTGCTGGCCTTCCAAGGAGGTCGTAATCTACTGTGCTACAACCGTATACTGACTCCCCTGCTCTTCAGACATTTCTGAATTTGCCTAAAGTCATATTATTAAAGGCACCTTCAATGTCCAGTAACACTGCCATGGCACGTTCTTCACAGTCCTGCGCCTCTTCAGCCTCACCACAAGCTGATGCAGCGTCTTATCTGTGGATTTACCCAGCCAATAGACATACTGATGTGGGTGTATGGTTTGTCCACCAGTACCCCATCCCTCAAAAATCTAACTACCAGTTTCTCCAGAGCCTTTAATAGAAAGGATGTTAGATTGATAGGGCGAAAATCCTTAGGCCTGTGGTAGGATTGTCTACCCGGCTTAGGTATATACACCGCTTTCACTCGCCTGCAGAGGCGAAAACATCCGTCATAGCCAGACAGGCCCTGAGTATTCTCATTAAATGGGATGAAACGATCTCCCAGTCTTTCTGCTAGAGATTCGGGAAGACCTCACCCACACCTGCACTTTTATAGGGCTGAAACGTGTAAATGACCCATATAAGGTTTTTAAAAGTAGCAGTCTCGGTGGCCACGGCCTAGTCTTCCCATGAAGACCGGCGTGCTCTACCCGAGTTTAATTCTGATTTGCAATGCAAGCCTCAGGAAAGTCGATCTCAAGCAATAGTCTCACAGTCTCCCCTCCGACTGTGTCACAGCATCGAAGGGATCCTTGTTTAAGAACAGCCTGGCTCTAGCTCCGGAAACCAGTTTCTGTATGGGAGAGACCTCGACTACTTCCGTACATTATCACAGAACGGCACCTAAGATTCCTCTAAGGTCTTCCTGATTTCTTTTTTACTTTCTCTACTACGTATAGTAAGTAGGGGAAGTATTGCATTCCACCCAAAAATTCGATACCGAGATTTCACCGGAAATACATGTTTTGAGACCTCCTGAATCCAAAAAAAGCATTTTTGGAAACATGTCCGTGTGTGTGTCTGTATGTGTGTGTGTGTCTGTATGTGTGTGTGTGTGTCTGTGAACAGCATAACTCAAAAACGAACCGTTGGATAAACATCAAACTTGGTATTTAGGTTTAGTATCTTCCAGAGATGCGACACGAAGGTTTTCAAGAAAATCCCCCCACCCCAGACTACCCTTTACATGGAACATTTTTCGAAAATTTTAATTTTCTCAAAAATGGCTCTAACGATTTTGATGAAAATATCATATGTTTAAGATAATGTCATGAGAAATGAAATGTATATCTCGAATTTTCTGGGAATGTCTCCAAAAGTATTCTTCATTGTGAACGACTTTTGCATAACTGGTAAACCATAAGAGACAGACAAAATTTTACTACACAAAAAATGTAGATCGCGTTAAAATACACAATTTATATCATATACATTACTTTTGTTGAGTGAACCGTTTTCGAGATATTGCTTGTTATTTCCTTAAATTTTCCAATACTTATACTTTTTCTCAAATTCGTTATTCATTTTTACTTTCTCTACTACGTATAGTAAGTAGGGGAAGTATTGTATTCCACCCAAAAATTCGATACAGAGATTTCACAGGAAATACACGTTTTGAGACTCCTTGAATCCAAAAAAAGCATTTTGGAAACATGTCCGTGTGTGTCTGTGTGTGTGTGTGTGTGTGTGTGTGTGTGTGTGTGTGTGTGTCTGTGTGTCTGTGAACAGCATAACTCAGAAACGAACAGTCGAATAAACACCAAACTTGGTATTTAGGTTCAGTATCTTCCAGAGATGCGACACGAAGGTTTTCAAGAAAATCCCCCCACCCCAGAGTACCCTTTACATGGAACATTTTTCGAAATGTTTAATTTTCTCAAAAACGGCTCTAACGATTTTGATTAAAATATCATATGTTTAAGGTATTTTCATGACAAATGAAATGTATATCTCGAATTTTCTGGGAATGTCTCCAAAAGTGTTCTTCATTCTGAACGACTTTTGCATAACTGGTAAAGCATAAGAGATATACAAAATGTTACTACACAAAAAATGTAGATCGCGTTAAAATACACAATTTATTTAATATACATTTTTTTTGTTGAGTGAACCGTGTTCGAGATATTGCTTGTTATTCCTTTAAATTTTCCAGTACTTATACTTTTTCTCAAATTCGTTATTCATTTTTTTGTCCTAGACATGCAAAGAGAATGGAATGCGCCACATAGCAACCAGCGCTTAAAATGTTTGACTATCGCTTAAAAGCTACCATATTCCCTTGCATATACAAGCAAATTAGTAATAAAATTGACATCTCGATATCTCGATTAACATGAAGCATATGGAGAATAAGCGTTTGTAAAAATAGTTTGTACAAGAGTAGAGAAAGTCATGTGAGTGTAACACATCAGATTTTTTTTATGTCCTGGACATGCAAAGAGAATGGAATGCGCCACATAGCAACCAGCGTTAAAATATTTGACTATCGCTTTAAACCTAGCATATTCCCCTTGCATATACAAGCAAATTAGTAATAAAATTGACATCTCGATATCTCGATTAACATGAAGCATATGGAGAATAGGCGTTTGTAAAAATAGATTGTACAAGAGTAGAGAAAGTCATGTGAGTGTAACACATCAGATTTTTTATAAATTTTTTGGGACTCCTTGAAGGGGTTCCAAGTTGCCTGACACTTGTTGGGTCTATACGCATTGTGTAGCCTTCGTGTCTTTTTCCTGGTAAATCTTCAAAAAGAATTCCATCTAAGCTTATGTTTAGCCCGAACCTCATTTATAAGGCGCCAGTTTCTCTCATTGGAGGACATTAGAGTGTTCGTGAAGAACCCCACGTACCCCTCCAGACCCACCGCATTTCTTAGCTTGATCTGGTATCCATTGCTCTGACCGTCTTTCAGGTCACTTCTAAAGAAGTCCCAACTGGTCCTCCTGGGGTTCCTGTGCAGGCGGTGTCGTCCTCCGTGGACTAGTGGTACCGTGCTAGCCTCTAGTTCCCGAGCTCGCGGGTTCAAACCCGGCGGAGGGCGGTGGATTTTTTTCGGGCGTAGAAAGCCTTAGCATGGCTTCCTTCGGAAGGGAAGTAAAGCCGGTGGTCCCGGTCGTAGATTTACGGCACGTAAAATAACTCAAGTCTGATAAGAGGCCTCTGAGCAAAATTTCAGGTATTTCACGCCCTATATAGAATGGGATGCTAAGGACCACAGCTGTTAAAGGGCGTCCATAAATAAAACTCAATTTAGTTTTGTGGCGGCGGTTCTTTCCTTTTCCCTCCACTCGAAGCGTATATATCTATGGTCGGATATGGAAGTTCTAAGCATATCCTCTAGTCCTTAATCTCCTCTAGTATCGCAAAGGACATTAGTGACAAGCTTAGGACATCCTCCCTTTGATAATTAACAAAGATCAGAATGTACCCGTGGTTTGCATTCTCGATATCTATAGAAATTGAGATACTGAAGCAAGTTCTCTTCTCTTCCATTGATGTCCCTGCTACCCCAGACGCTATGGTGGTCGTTGGAGTCGCACTAATCAAGAGTTTTGAGGTTTCTATCGTTGCAATATACCACGAAGTGTTTGTGCTCCTGAGGAAGTGGTGATTCCTCGGAGTTTTATGTTTTCGTTGGTAATTGCAACAAAACTCAGTATGATGGCGTTGTTGACATTGCTGTTTTCGCCCCTACATGAATCTCGACTGGTGATTATTTGGGAGACTATAGCTGAAAAATGCTTAACTTTATGTACAAACATGAAACAATTGGTGCTGAAGCTGTAGCACACACTGCATCTTGCCACATGCATATTTCAGTACCACCAATTACTGCGCAGTTTCGGGTTGTAAGTTGCTAGAAGTCTCTTGTAGTAGGCAACATCTGCTGATAAATTTAAGACCTGCTGTAGATCAACAACTAAAACTGCTTCTCAGTACTATTTGGAATGCTTTCTTCTCTTCTTTATATAATCATTTATTTGTGTTCTTGATAACCTTTCTTAAGGCTGGGACGTTGTATTTCATCTCTGGATTGCTTTATAATCTGAAATGAATTGCAAGCTTTGAATGGGTTCATTTTTACTTTCTCTACTACGTATAGTAAGTAGGGAAAGTATTTTATTCCACCCAAAAATTCGATGCCGAGATTTCACCGAAAATACATGTTTTGATACCCCCTGAATCCAAAAAAACATTTTTGGAAACATGCCTGTGTGTGTCTGTGAACAGCATAACTCAAAAACGAACAGTCGGATAAACACCAAACTTGATATTTGGGTTTAATATCTTCCAGAGATGCGACACGAAGGTTTTCAAGAAAATACTCCCCATCTCAGACTACCCTCTACATGGAACATTTTTCGAAAATTTTAATTTTCTCAAAAATCGCTTTTGATTAAAATATCACATGTTTAAGATATTTTCATGACAAATCAAATATATATCTCGAATTTTCTGGGAATGTCTCCAAAAGTATTCTTCATTGTGAACGACTTTTGCATAACTGGTAAACCATAAGAGATAGACAAAATATTACTACACAGAAATGTAGATCGCGTTAAAATACACAGTTTATGTCATATACATTTTTGTTGTTGAGTGAACCATTTTCGAGGTATTGATTGTTGTTCCCTTAAATTTTCCAATACTTATACTTTTTCTCGAATTCGTTATTCAGTTTTTTATGTCCTGGACATGTAAAGAGAATGGAATGCGCACATAGCAACCAACGCTTAAAAGATTTGACTGTCGCTTAAAACCTACCATATTCCCCTTGCATCTACAAGAAAATTAGCAATAAGATTAACATCTCGATTAACATGAAGCATATGGAGAGTAATCGTTTGTAAAAATAGTTTGTACAAGAGCAGAAAAAGTCATGTGAGTGTAACACATCAGAATTTTTATTTTTAAATTATTTGTGATTTCCTTGCAAACTTTCTTGAATAGCTCACAAGAACCGCATATTCCATAATTTTCATTGTTATACTCTTCAAGGATTCTCGTCATGCTTAGAGGACTGGCAGATACATTCCATTAGAATGACGACAGGAGCGGTGACTGGTATTTGGGTTATTTTTAATGTGATTTTTCATTATGTTCCTTTCTGCTGTTATTTTATTCGTTTCGTGGCAGCCTTGATATTCAGCAACAGGAAATGCAGTATCAAATACTTTTAGTTTCTGTAGAGGATATCCACTTTGCCTCTGGAAATACCACATACTGGTTAATGCACTTCTTTTGCAACACTTGCCGTGCTAATGTTTATCCTAACTTCGTAAGTGGCAGTGATAACACGTGGGGTTCTCCAATACCCTTTGCTGTGTTTCCTTCTCTCGTCCTTTCTTTTTCTTTAATATTTATTTGTTTATTTATTTATTTAGTTCATCTTGATATTCATCGTGATTTAGTTTTGTGAAGACGTTGTTCACACCCTTTCTAGATACAACATCAAAATTGCAGTTCGTATTTTCTGCAGAAAGGCCGGTTTAATTTTACTTTTAGGTTAGTATTTTCCAAACACCGACTTAGGAACTAGCGATCGTTTCTGAAGTTTCTCCAGACAAAGATTTAAATCCAGCATTATAACTTGAATTCTCCGATTAGGATTAAAGCACCTAACCAGCAATGGAAGTGTATTTACGCCTTTTTGGTTCGATGCATGCGTCATTAATGAAATAATAGCTTTCTGTAAATCAAATTCTAGTTCAGATATAGCAAATGAGGTTAAAACATGTGGTACATTTTCCTCGGCTGTACTTCGGCCACATTTAAATTTTGATTCTAAAGTACACTAGATAAGTTTATGAGTACAGTCCACGAATCTAAAGATTGGTTGTACTGGACTGTACGATAAGCGAACGCTGCTTCAACAGCTGCTAATTTCATATCTTTCGTGAAAGACTTCACTTTTAAAAAGAAATTATTAATGCGGTGCAAGAAGATGCGCTTGCGCCCACCATTCGTAGTTTTTTTCACTGTTTGTAGGTTGTGATATATCCGATAATCGCCATGGCATATATTGAATGTAGATGCACACTTATTGCATCGAACTGTGAGTAAAATATTTCTTATTGTATGAATATTTCTTCTGTTAATCATTATTAAAACATACTTCCTTTTTGGTGATAATATAGTATTTTCAAGCGTTTAATCACTCGCAGTTTACAAAAGTACGCACACTGTAGAGATAGAGGTGATGCTTTCTGTATAGATCTGTTGCGGCTACCAGCCCCCAGGAGGAAGGGATGAGGTGAGGTATTTGTATATTCCACAATTACATCAGGAACACTCATGCTTATTGTTGTTAAATGCAGAATGAACTGTCTTGTCTGACAATAGAAAACCACAAGAAACTGAAGAAGGCGACTGTAAATTTCAAATTTGCAGCGTTATTATTATTATTATTATTATTATTATTATTATTATTATTATTATTATTATTATTATGACGTATGGATCCGTGCCACTTCTGTCTTGGCATGAGTTCATAGCAGTCTGGGCTTTCAGTCTACATTAGCAGTACTTGGAGAGGCAAAAGGATAGCCCATATTCGTGCCTGTTAGTATCTGTCACGGCTTATCTTGGCATCACGTGCGAATCATAAGCACCAACTTTATCGTACACATACGACAAAGTGTGCTATACTGAGAAGTGAGAAATAAGGTACCTATCACTTGCAGTGTAAAAGACACCATAAGATTCTACTTTGTTATATCTTAATCGTCATTAATTTTGCATTGTTTATGCTTAAAATTAAAGTAATCGATCTTCTAATGCTGCAAAAATGAAATTGAGTTTTATTTATGGACGCTCTTTAACTGCTGTGGTTCTTAGCGTCCCCTTCTATATTGGGCGTGGAGTCGTAAGCCAGCAGCGAGAGGGGAAGGTTGTGTAGCGGAGTAAGTACGAAAGAATACAGTGAAATGGGAGTGGACGTTTAAACGTACCGATGTAGAATCGGAAGTTTCGGCAGCAAAAATAAGAAAAGACGGAAAAGTAAAAATGGAAACTCAGATGTGGAGAGTCAACATAATGGTAATCGCGATATTGCTTATAGTAGGAGTAGAACAGAACCCAGGACCAGCGGAAACGAACAAGTTAATGGAAGAAATAAGGGAGATGGGATTGCAACTAAGAAAAAGGATGGATAATAATACAAAAGAGTTGAAAGATGCAATGAAAATACAGAGAAAAGAAATGGAGAAACAGATTTCAGAATGTACAGAAAGAGTAGATGGGGAAAAAAGATACGAAATGGGTAAGAGAAGGAAAAAACTAATATTAGGGATGAGAGAGGACAGAAGAAATCTGGAAGACACGGTATATGAAATCATATAGGATATACTAGGAATACGGATGTACGGCTGGGAAATTGAAAATATATCTAGGACAGGCAAAAAAGAAAGAAGGCCAAGACCTATTATTTTGAAATTGACAATAATGAGGAAAATGGAAGATTATAAGACAAAAAAGAAGACTAAGGGGGACAAAAATATTTATAGAACAGGACTATACGAAAGAGAAATAAGACCTAAGGAAGGAATCAATTCAAAGAATAAAGGAAGCAAGGGCGGAGGGATAAAAGCATTCTTAAGATGTCTACAGTTAATTGTGGAAGGTGAAAAATGGAGTATGAATATTAAGAGAAACGAAGCCAGAGGAACGTACGCATCGCAGCAAAATATAGAACGGCCGAAAAACACAGGACAAAGACCTGAACAGAGAATGGGATCGTTAGCAGGATTTCAGCAAAGTCAAACATGGGCAAGAAGAGGTCATCAACACGAGCGAACCATGAGACATACGACAACTGATCAGGAGGGCAGGGGAAGTGGGAGACAAGAGAGATACATCAACAAGAGACAACAAGGGGAAGAAGAGCAACATTGGTGAGCGAGATGACCGAGAGGGAGGGTCCAGGAGAAATAAGAGGGGAGGTGGCAGGAATTGTGAGGAGTGATGGAAGGGAGACAGTGAGAAATGAAAATGTGGGAAGGGGCAAAGCGCAGAGTGGGGAAGTGATATGGGTATGATCCGTGGGCGAGGCAGAAGAAATATTAAAAGAAAGGATTTAGAAATTATATCCAAGGAGGATTATATTCAACTTAGGAGTGAAAGAAAAGAAAGGGAAATGGAGCCTAGAACTAAAAGATACAGGAAAATGATTGAGAGTTTTAAGTTTCAAGAACAACCAAAGAACAAATAGGGAAAGGGGTTGAAATTAATGTTTTGGAATGTGGAAGGGCTAAGAAATAAGATAGGCAGCGTTGAGATTAAAACCACTATGTGCTCTATGGATTTTGTAGGAATAGCAGAGACATTGTTGGGAAAGGAGGAGGTAGCAGAGATAGCAGGTTTTAAGTTTCTAGAGAAAAACGCAAGGAAAGGATGAGATAGGGGAAGAGCATCAGGAGGAGTAACTCTGCTTGTAAAGAACGATGTGGAAACAATTATTGATATAGAAAATAAGGGAGAATAGGTTCCAATGTGCTATGGTTAATAGTTAAACAGATTAACGGAGTAAGGTTAGGAATAAGGGTGGCATATAGCTCCCCAGAAGCATAATACTTTTACGACAGTAATTTTTGTACTAAGCTAGAAGATATGGAGGAAATACGGGAAAAGATGCTAGAGACAGAGAATTTATTGTGATGGGAGATTTGAATGTGAGAATACGGGAGGAGAATGGAAGGTTATTACGCAAAAGCAGGTAGAAGAGGAAAAGGCCAAGGAAAAGCAGGGACGGATTGAGTAGTAGGGAGAAAAGAATTACTAGAATTTTGTGAGGTAAACACCATGTTAATATGTAATGGAACAATGAGAGGAGATGAAGAAAGGGAGTTTACATTTGTAAACGCAAATGGCCAAATGTAATAGACTACGTATATGTAATGTAGCGAGGACCTGGAGGAGAGAATCACTACATTTAAAATAAGAAATGAAGTACCCATTTTCCATTAATTATGGAAATAAATGTTTTGGAGAAAAAGGTAAAGAACGAGGAAATAGCTCAAATAAACACAATAAAAGTGTATAAATGGAGGGAGGAAGGAACCAACAGAGGATTTTTCAAAAGAATTAAATTCAAGGGTAAGTTAGATTGGGGAGTGTAGAATAAAAATGGCTATGAATGAAGAAAAACCAAAAAAATTATTAGAGCTACTGAAATTATTACTAACAAGAGCAGGAGCAGGGATGGAAAGAAACCAGAGAAAAAGCCAGGAAATTAAAGGGTGGTTTGATTAGTGCAGAGCAAGAAAAAGGGAGGTATTTAAAGACCTTATTAGGTGGAGGAGATCAGAGAAGGAAAGGGATAGACAAAACATGATGAAACTTAGGGGTGAATATAAAGGTTTGCATGAGGCTATGAGGAAAGAATGGCAGGGAAAAAAGGAAACTATAAAGGCAGCAATAGATGGAAAGCATTGTAAAACATGTGGGAAATAGTGAGGATGACGAACAGGAATAGAGGGGAGAAAAATCAAATTACACCGAGTGAATGCATAGGATGTTTTAGAAGGCTACTTGGAGAAGGGAAGAGAGTAAAGTTAGATCCAAAAGAGGTAGGACAAGGAGGAATATTCAATGAAAAATTAAATGATAAAATAATGGAGCTGAAAGTTTACCAGCAAATAGGGAATATAAAAAAATCCAAGGCAGTAGGAATAGATGGAATACGAGGGGAATTTTGGAAAGTATATGGGGAAATGCAAAATGGTTTAAAAGTGATGACAAAATTATTAAATAAAATTAAAGAAATGAATGGTATGCCAGAATGTTGGAAAATAAGTATGGTGGTACCAATCTACAAAGGGAAGCGAGGAGTAAATAGATCAGATAACTATAGGGTAATAAGTTTATTATCATACACAGGTATATTGGTCGACAGATTAAGAAAATACGTGGAAGAGGAAGGAAAACTGTCAGAATAACAAGCAAGATTTAGGAAAGGCAAACAAACAATAGATAATGTACTTATAATAAAGATTATAATAGATAAGTATCTGAGCAGGAAAAGAGGGAGGAAATACATTTTTTGCTGCCGATTTTGAAAAAGCATTTAATACACTAAATAGAGAAGCATTAACTTATAAATTAAGAAAGAGAGGAGTAAGAGAAAATTTTATAAAATAAATTAGAAAGATTTATAAAGATATACAATTTTCTATAAGATGTGAAAATAATGGAATTTCAGAAATGACTGAGCAAAAAATAGGATTAAGACAAGGGTGCAAATTGAGTCCTATATTATTTAATATGTTCATAGATGACATTAGAAAGAGCGAAAGAAAACATCTGCACTATCCCATAATAGCAAATAGAGAGATACCAGGTTTACTATAGGCGGACGATCTTATGGTTATGGCTATAACGGTAATTGGGCTACAGAAAGCAATCAACGGAATACATGAATTCTGTGAAGAATGGGGAATTAAAGCAAATATAATTAAATCAAAAGTTATGGTATTTAAAAGAGGAAATACATTTAAAAACGAAGAGAAAAGGCAGATAGGGGTTTAAAGTTAGAAGTTGTCAAGGAGTTTGATTATTTGGGGGTGAGGATGCAGCAGTAGTGAATGGGCGGTGCCTAACAGGAAGGTTATGTCTAAAGGAAAGGCGGCAATGACAGAAGTAAGAATGTGCAAATACAAATTAGAAATGCCAACTAAATGGATAGAAAGAACGTATGAGGCATTGGTAGAAGCAAAATTGCAGTTGAAATTTAGGGGGATCTGAATTAAGCTGAAAAATAGACCAGAGCTATAGAAACTTCCGTAAAGAGCTATTGGGGTTACCAAGATCAGCACCAGGGGAAGTAGCGTTAGTGGAATTAGGAAGAACAAGAAGAAATGGAGTGATAGGGAAAGGATATTGAAATTTCGGTTTAGATGCCTGAAAAATGATGAAGGGGAAATTTTAAGGATATGTATGGAGCAACAAAAGAGTACAAAAATAGAAATACCTGGTGGACAGGGGTACAAAACATTATGGAGAAGAATAGGAATTGGAGATATTTAGAGAACAGGGGAAAGAAATAGCAACGGATTCTGGATAACAGTAAGAAACACAGCCGAGGACATAGAAAGACAAGAGATTTGGGGAAGCTTAGGGAATAAAAAAATCACTAAAGTTTTTTGGGTTAGTAAAAAGGAAATGAGGAACAGAAGGGCATGTGGATTATTATACTAGAGCTGAAAAAGAAGCGTTAGCATGGATGAGCACAGGATCAATGTAACTGAGAGGGCTAAGAGGCAGAAAAAGCGAACTATGCGGAAGCAGTGAAAGCACAAAGCATTATATGACAGAATGCAAACAATTGGCAGAACGGAGACAAAAAGTATGGGAGGAAGAATGGAAAAAAATCTGATGTTTTACACTGACATGACTTTCTCTACTCTTGTAAACCTATTTTACAAACTCTTATTCTCCATCTATTTCATATTAATTGAGATAAACATTTGCAGAAACGATCTTTTGACATGCAAAGAGAATTATATTTTACACATAGCGACCAGTTATAAAAATATTTGACTATCGCTTAAGGCCTACTATGTTCCCCTTGTTTCGTAATTGCAAGGGCAATATAGAAATACAGTAGCCATTAAGCATCCACATATATATTAATAGCTGGTTGCTAGGCGCAGCACCATTCTCTTTGCCGCAGATTAATACTCTTTGCATATCCAAGACAAAAAAATAAATAACGAATTCCCATTTGAGAAAATAAGTATTGAAAAACTTAACGGAATAACAAGCAATATCTCGAAAATGCTTCACTCAACAACAAAAATGTATATGACATAAATTGTGTATTTTAACGCGATCTACAGTTTTTGTGCAGTAAAATTTTCTCTATCTCTTATGGTTTACCAGTTATGCAAAAATTGTTCACAATGAAGAATACTTTTGGAGACATTCCCAGAAAATTCAAGATATACATTTTATTTGTCATGAAAATATCTTATACATATGATATTTTAATCAAAATCGTTAGAGCCATTTTTGGGGAAATTAAAATTTTCGAAAAATGTTCCATGTAAAGGGTACTCTGGGGTGGGGGATTTTCTTGAAAACCTTCGTGTCGCATCTCTGGAAGATACTGAACCTAAATACCAAGTTTGGTGTTTATCCGACTGTTCGTTTCTGAATTATGCTGTTCACAGACACACACACACGGACATGTTTCCAAAAATGCTTTTTTGGATTCAGGGGGTCTCAGAACATGTATTTCCGGTGAAATCTCGGTATCGAATTTTTGGGTGGAATACAATACCTCCCCTACTTACTATACGTAGTAGAGAAAGTAAAAAATCTGATGTGTTACACTTACATGACTTTTTCTACTCTTGTACAAACTATTTTTACAAACGCTTATTCCCCATATGCTTCATGTTAATCGAGATATCGAGATGTTAACCTTATTGCTAATTTTCCTGCAGATGCAAGGGGAATTGGTAGGCTTTAAGCTATAGTCAAATATTTTAAGAGCTGGTTGCTATGTGGAGTATTCCATTCTCTTTGCATTACCAGGACAAAAAAATCTGATGTGTTACACTCACATGACTTTCTCTACTCTTGGACAAACTATTTTTACAAACGCTTATACTCCATATGCTTCATGTTAATCGAGACATCGAGATGTCAATCTTATTGCTAATTTTCTTGTAGATGCAAGGGGAATGTGGTAGGTTTTAAGCGATAGTCAAATCTTTTAAGCGCTGGTTGCTATATGGAGCATTCCATTCTCTTTGCATGTCCACGACATAAAAAAAATGAATAAGGAGTTTGAGAAATAGTATAAGTTTGGAAAATTTAAGAGAATAACAAGCAATAACTCGAAAACGGTTCATTCAACAAACAAAATTCTGATGTGTTACACTCACATGACTTTCTCTACTCTTGTACAAACTATTTTTACAAACGCTTATTCTCCATCTACTTCATACTAATCGAGATAAACATTTTCAGACTCTATCTTATTACTAATTTTCTTGTAGACGTAAGGGGAATATATATTTACAAGGGCAATATAGAAATACAGTAGCCTTTAAGCACATGCATATCTCTTAATAGCTGGTTGCTAGGTGCAGCATCATTCCCTTTGCCACAGATTAATACTCTTTGCATATACAAGACAAAAAAATGAATAACGAATTCCCATTTGAGAAAATATTGAAAAATTTAAGTGAATAACAAGCAATATCTCGAAAATGGTTCACTCAACAACAAAAATGTATATGACATAAATTGTGTATTTTAACGCGATCTACATCTTTTGTGTAGTAAAATTTTGTCTATCTCTTATGCTTTACCAGTTATGCAAAAGTCGTTCACAATGAAGAATACTTTTGGAGACATTACCAGAAAATTCAAGATATACATTATATTTGTCATGAAAATATGTTTTTTAATCAAAATCGTTAGAGCCATTTTTGAGAAAAGTAAAATTTTCGAAAAATGTTCCATGTAAAAGGTAATCTGGGGTGGGGGATTTTCTTGAAAACCTTCGTGTCGCATCTCTGGAAAGATACTGAACCTAAATACCAAGTTTGGTGTTTATCCGACTGTTCGTTTCTGAGTTACGCTGTTCACAGACACACACACACACACGGACATGTTTCTAAAATTGCTTTTTTTGGATTCAGGGGTCTCAAAACATGTACTTCCGGTGAAATCTCGGTATCGAATTTTTGGGTGGAATACAATACTTCCCCTACTTACTATACGTAGTAGAGAAAGTAAAAAGTAAAGGAGAAATGGATTAGAAAGCAAGAGAGATAAGAAAGGTAGAAGAGCAAACGAAGGAGGGAGAGGATGGATCGTAGGTGATTAAGGGTAGCAAATGCTGCTTAGCTGAGATAAAGCCAGGTGCCAGGCAAAATGAGCAGTATAGGTAGCACATAGCTGGTAAGTAAGTTTTACATGATTTAAGTTATTTAGAACTAGAATATTGTAAAACATCTGATGTTACACTCACATGACTTTCTCTACTCTTGTACAAACTATTTTTACAAACGCTTATTCTCCATCTACTTCATGTTGTCGCGGCAATCTGTCGTGTTATCTTATTTGCTGAGCGCCTGTTATTGTTTTACTATTTTGAATTTTGGGTTCTTTGTCCTCCGACTAGCTATTATTACTCAGTTGAGCAAATATCTCTTGAACAGGGCATGTAAACGGAAAGGAGTTGGTGCTAAAAGATAACACTGATAAAAGAATTTGTTTTTACACTTTTATTGCCGTCACACTTAATTAATTTCACATATTTAATCTTGATACAGCCTGGCTGAAAGTGTTATATTTTCGAATGTAACTACAATCACTTATTTGCCGCACACTATTAATTTGCGTATTTCACATTTTGTAACTAACTTTACGACGCGAGAGATTCTGTAGAAATGCGTAATGTGTACTTCGTTAATGCTTCCTTAGAATTGCCTGACGTGTAACTCGCGAGAGAGATTTCTTAGAACTGCGCGACGTTTACCTTGTGAATGATTCTGTAGAACTGCGCGATACTTGCCGTTGGCTCAAGATTTATGCTCCCTCACCCCGATATGCCTAAACATTATAATAGAGCTGCTATTGGTTAATAAAGCGCGCCAACATTAGCGTCTGTTTTATAAGCCAATCAAAATTACAAACACATATGCTCTAGGGAAGATATTCCCTCCATTTCTAAAGAAAGGCACGCTACTCTGACGTCATTTGTTTTTCTCTTCTAATTGATAAATAACTCACCCCCTCGCTTCATTGTCAGTTTCAGTGAGGCCGTGTAAACTTATTTCCTAACAATGCTTATAGCTAACAAACATACAAAATCATTGTCATACAATAATGTTAATTTACACTACAGTCACTCTGGCATTCAGAGTGTTGTGATATAAAATACAGCCTCAATGTTAATCGAGATAAACATATGCAGACTCTTATCTTATTGCTAAGTTTCTTGTAGATGTAAGGGGAATATATAAGACTTACTGCTGCTAGCATCGCTGGAGCGCACAATAATCAATTCGGGGACAGGGCTGCTACTCCGTAACTCTCATTCGTGCCGTAGCCTGTTTATCTCGTTTTGCCATCTGACGCACTCTCCGTCTAAATTTATGGATTTTCAAGTTGTATGACGGGCAAATAAAGTATGTGACGGATGACAAATTTGTAATAATAATAATAATAATAATAATAATAATAATAATAATAATAATAATAATAATAATAATAATAATAATAATAATAATAATAATAATAATAAAAAATCATTATGAATAAATTTGAATAAATTCCAATAAATTTGAATAAATAAGAAATGAATAATTCGGCCTTTTGAGTGATATAGCTGGTTTGTTTTTATTTAAAAAAAAAAGTGTTATATTTTATTTTGAACAATTCTTAAGCATGCAAGTCCATTTATATGTCACTACATTGGCCATGACATGTTTACGCTATTGAATCACAAGTCATGCAATGTTAGTCATCATGCTTCCTAAAGTATAGATTAGGTATTGGCGTTTCCGATAATTACTCCTCAATACTTAATGGTATTTAATCAATAGCGTTTGTGACTTCTTATATTACTTCAATTTATGTGTACACGATCTCCGATTCATAACCAGAATTAAGCCAGTGTGTTAATATGGTGTGAAGAGGATATGAGCGAGTTCAGTGCTTCGGTTTTACTTTTTATTGAAAATACAGAGTAGGTTTTCGTTTTCTTTTTGTTTATCTGGCGTGTAAACAAAGAATGGCATAGTTTAAAATACGTTTTAATTTTACTTCTGTTTTATATGAAAATACGGAGTATATCTTATTTTGGCGGTTTTGGGAATATTTTGGGGTGTTCATACAATGCCAGGAGGCATTGATTGGTATGACAGAGAAACGAATAATTTTTTGGCTACACTGGTCTGGGAAGCTGTGTGATTAGCTGTTTGTTATTGCTGAATATTATGGAATTGCGTGAGTGGTTAATTAGAAACTGTAGCTAGATTGTAAAACTAAAAAAGAAATATAGAGTATATTTATATTTGTCTAGGATTACTAATCGTGTTAAGATGTATAATGGACACGACATTGACATATTTGGAGGTTAAAGTAGTTTGTAAACACTGCTAATGAATGCAGAGCATGACAATTTTGAAAAAAAATCAGGTTATATCGGGGTTAATTTAAATTATTAACGTGTTCGAAAATTTTGCTTCTTGTTTGTTTATTTGGTCCCGCTGTGAGCAACTCTTAGGGACATTGAACACGTCGGAAATTATTCCGTATGTGTAGGAGGTTTGACACTTAAACAAACTTACCGAATCGGGCTTTTTTAATACGCATTCTGCTGCCAAAATTGTAACATCAAGTGCCCTAAGCCGCAAGGCGTAGCCGAGGGACAGAGGACCTTCAACCTCAAAGCGTAGCCAAAGGATGTTTTTTAGAAGGAGAGGAGGGACGACAGTGCGTAGCCGTAGGATCTGTGCATCTAAACTCAAATGAGAACCTAGGATAGTACACAATCAACTCTGCATATTAAAAAAACCCTGATTCCATAAGTATCTTAAAGTTTCATACCTCCTACCTGCATACGGAATAATGTCCAACACGGAATACTACTATGAAATATGCAGCATAACTAACAAACATACCCAGCACCAAGAACTTGTTAAACTAACATACCGAACACCAAGAACATTTCTCCCTCTCTCTCTCCCCACACCATTATCTAAGAAATGAACATTTACAAACCATCACCATTCCAAGAGTAGACATCTCAATATGCATTACAGTAGGACAATAACAAATAAGTGTAAGTCACCTTCATATGCCATCTGCCCTATGTATTGAATATTCGGCTTTTAGGTGGTCTTCGTTGAAAACACTGAAAAAAGCAAGAAGGAATGAAGTAAATTGCCTTAAGAGTGAATTTATAAGTAGATGTTATCTTGTCAATACCTAGTGCCCACCTGCTCGCCCTTTTTAGGTGTTTTACTTTTATAGGAAAATTGTGATATGAACACAACAAAGGTAGCCATCTTCCCGCTAATACACACACTGCCAACCTAAATAAGAAGTGAAATCCACAAAATAAGCGATGTTGTTACTACTTCTTCATTTTGTATTGACTTTTGGAAGGAATTTCTGCCAACGTGAATCATTCGAGTTTTAGATGGGCAGATCCCTCGGCTATGCCCTGTCGTCGCTTCGCAGTTGTGGCCTAACTGCTACACTCCTCTCTTCTAAAAAAACATCCCTTGGCTACGCTTTGAGGCTGACGGCCCTGAATCCCACGGCTACACCTTGACGCTGAGTATTTTACTGGCTTTGGTGGCATTAGTTATTCATATGTTGCCAGCATTGCATTAGACCTAGAGAATGACATAGAGTGACATCTGTAGGACATATAAGACATCACTTCCATTATGTTGAGGACCACCTAAAAGGAACTTATCCGAATATTTATATGTTGCATGACATATTAAAAAATTCCTCCATAGTATATAGGGAGTGAGTATATAAGAAAGACTTTAGCTGTTTCTTAAAGATATTATGTTGATTAGGCTTGCCTAATAGTTTTAAGTAGTATGGAAGGTTATTATAAATTGTTATTGCAGAATAGTAACATCCTTTTTTGAACAGTTTTAAGCTATTTGCTGGTCTATGCAAATCGCCTGCATGCCTTGTATTGTGGTCATGCACAGCAAGGTATATTGTAAAGTTATCATAATTATCTGTAAGGTAGCTCAAGAGAAAATATGCGTATCCACCAGTGAGAGTAAGAATTTTGGGGGTTTTGAACAAATGTCTACAGAAATGACAGGACCCAACACCACAGATAATGTGCATGGCCTTTTTGTGTAATATAAATACTTGCTTGCTATGTGCCAAATTATCCCAGAACATTATTCCATATCGCAACAGGAAGTGAAACTGAGCAAAATATGCTGTTCTTAAGGCATTTTGATGGAGCAAATTTTTTAAGTTTATTAAGGCAAAGCAAGCCGAGTTGAGTTTGGCAGCATGATTTTTATTTGTTTTCTCCAGTTGAGCTCTCCATCTATTTGAAGTCCAAGAAATTTTGTATCAGATACCTTATTTATGGTGTAATTGTTGTACCTGATTGTTAATTCACTCAGTTGTTTATGCTTTGTTTGAAATTGAACAAAATTGGTTTTATCATAGTGTAATGAAAGCTTATTAGCTTCATACCGAAAGTTGAGCTGTTTGAACACTTTATTGATAGAATTTCTTAATTGCTGATGTGACCTTTCAGATATAAGTACACTGATGTCATCTGCAAAAAGCACAGCTATTGAATATTTGCTAAGATAATATGGCAGATCGTTTATAAATATTAAAAATAACAAAGGACCAAGTATAGAACCTTGTGGGACACCTGTAGTAATAATACCTGGTTCTGAATCACAACCATTGATTCTGGTTTTCTGGTTCCTATTTGTTAAGTAAGATCTGAACCATTTTATAGTGATATCCTATATAGTGATAGGTTGTGATCTATGCTGTCAAATGCCTCAGCTAAGTCACAAAATATTCCTAATTGTAGCTCCTTTTTATCCAAGGCTGTTAATATTTCAGAAGTGAGCATGTATGTTGCATTTTCTGTTGACAGTTTTTTCCTAAATCTGAACTGGGATACTGAGAGAATGTTGTTGAACTCCAAGTATTTTATCACCCGATTATATGCAACTTTTTCCATTACTTTAGAAAAGGCTGTCAAAAGAGAGATGTGCCTATAATTGGAAGCCAGGCTTTTGTCTCCTTTCTTGTATAGAGGCTTAACAATTGTGTGTTTCATTTTCTCCAGAAATATCCCTGACATAAGGGAATGATTGCATATATGACTAAGTGGCTTGCTTAACTCTTCTATGCAATATTTTAACACTTTGGTACTTATTTCATCCCATCCATGAGAGGTTTTGCTTTTCAGTGAGCTAATAATATTTTCTATTTCTCTTGACGACGTTGTGGAATCCATCTTAAGTTCACAATTAATTTTGAGATGTGTCTGTTTTAGCATTTTAAGTGCAGCTGGGTTTGGGTCAGAACTTTTTATTTTGCTGTTTGCTACATTAAGGAAATATGCGTTAAAGGCATTAGCAATGGCGGAGCAATTACTGACTTCTTTAGTTTCAGTAGTTATGTGAGTAATATTACTATCTGAATTAATTCTCCCTGTTTCAGTTTTTATTATATTCCACATTGTTTTAATTTTATTATTGGAAATATCAATCGCCAGTGAGTAATACAGGGAGAGCCAAAAGACTACGAATTGGTTTTTCCTATTCATGCCCTCGGCACTCATTGCCCTCTGCCGCTATCATAGAAAAGCGCGGATGAAACCATACAACATTTTTAAAACTAATTTTTATGGCTTTACTTAACAACTTTATGAAAGTGTGTTTGAGGACAGAATTATTAGTAGAGATTTGTGGCCTCCTTGGTCCGCTGACCTAACCCCCTGCGATTTCTATCTCTGGGTTAACTTTAAAGTGTACAAGACAAACCCATACACCCTGGAAGAATTAAAACAAAACATCTAATAGGAAATTGCTAGCATTTCTCAATGTGAACTACAGTGAGTGATGGATAGTTTCCTAAAGAGAAGCCAAAAACTTATGGACAATGGCGGTGGTCAGTTTCAACTTCTCCTTTCAGAAAGTTGGTAAGTAAAGCCTTTAAAAGTATTGTTATAAAGGTTGTATGGTTTCATCCATGCCTTTGTATTCTCTCTGTACTTTCTTTTAGCTTCATTAATTGCTTCTTTAAGTATTTTACAATATGTTTTGTAGTGTGCTTTAATGTTTGTATCATTACTTGTGCGATATAGTAAGAACAAATTTCTTTTATTTGCACACGACTTCCTTATACCTGAAGTAATCCATAGTTTGACCTTTGTTACCTGTGATGAGGTTATTGTTTTCTTAGGAAAAATAGCTTCAAATGCTAATAGCACTGTTTTAATGAATTCATCAAATTTGTCATTTGCATGAATGCTGGAATAGACAGAAGTCCATTTTTCGTTTTTTAACACTGGTTTAACATTATTGATATGTTCATCACTAATTATTCTTGTTGTAATTTTACTTGTTGTATTAAAAATCTGTTTGCTGGCTATGACAGGCACCAACAATACCTGAGCATCATGATCTGACATGCCATATACAATAGGAATTAAATATAATTTGGAATTTTTCTAAGTCTAGAAATATGTTGTCTATAGCTGTTGCAGTGTTCATTTAAGTTCTGGTAGGAAAGTTAACCATATATTCCAAGTTAAATGTATGTAATAGGAAAGTGAGATGAGTTTTCATTTCATTTGTCATTAAGCATGTTAACATTAAAATATCCACAAACTATTATTTTAGCATTTTCAGTGTAAATGTATGAGATAGTTCTTTCTAATATATTTATAAATCTTTGAAAGTTCCCTGTGGGAGCTCTATGTACTGCTAGAATGATGTATGTCTCCCTACCAAATCCTATTTTTACTGAACATCATTCAAATTCTGTTTCCTCACAAAAAGATGCAACATTTATGCTGGTAAACTTCATCGTGCTTTTAGCAAATATACTCACTCCTCCACAATTTAATACACTTCTGCAAAAATGGAACATAATGCATGCTTACTGAAGCTCATACCTTTAAGCTCTGCTTCTGTCATGTGGTGCTGTTGTGCAGATTACTGTGATATCATAATTTATATCTTGAATATGTAAGCTTAGCTCCTCTACTTTATCCTTCAACCCTCATATGTTGTGATGATATAAACCAAATGAATTTTTTGATATTGAAGGGGAGGCATCATTATTTACATATGCAACGGATTTTATCTGTGTGGGCCTCCTTTTTACCCTCTCCCTAAAAAACGAGATCTGGCATCCACAATAACTGGAACATGCCTCTCACGATTATTATACACTTTAACTCCTCTGTCAAGAGACACGCAAGTGCCCTCTTGCTTAAGAAGTTGAGATGGAATCCGTGTCGTGTGAAATGCTCTCAATGGAGGCTGAATGTTGGCAGTACATCAACATGCTGAAAGGCAGTATTTCTCTTCCACAGGTCCTCCTTCACTTGGGCTATCACATGACAAAGTGCTGGCATATCATGTCTCTGAAATAGCTCAACAAATGTAACATTAGTGTGTATGCTTACCTTGGCAATGTGGTTCAGATCTCCCTTGATAGGTTACCCATAATCAGCATCAATGCTGTTGCCACAACCCCCAATGATCACAATGTGATCATCCCTATTGAGACTGACAAACAAACTTTTAAGATCTGAGGTCACATTCTCAAGATTGGCACTTGGTTTACATATGCATTTCTCTTGGAAGCTGCTGCCTAGTTCCTCCTGCAGCAAGGGTCCCATCCTTCTAGCATGGCTCCCTCTTCTTGTTGGTCTTCTTGCTGGCCACTGCAACATCAGCTCTGCTACTTTTTCCATCCCTGAAACGTAATCTTCCAAAACAGAAAATCTATTAGTACTCCATATACCACCTGTGCTGACTTCTGGTGACTTCCAGCTCCTGTTCCCTCGTCACTTGACTTCTACAAATGAATCATCTGGGTGCTTTCCATTTGCATCTTGTAGCTTAGCTTTCAGAGTCTGGATATCATCCTGTAACATACAAATTAAGTCTTTAAGTTGCTTAATTTCTTTCTCTTTGTTACATAATTTGGAAAACCAGTTATCCTTTCGAATCGTCCTCTTGTTAACTCCTACACAGCTGCAGTGGTACCATGAGTCACATTCTATCCCCTCCAGTACTTGTTTATGGCAATTACCACACAGTTCTTCCATTCTGTAAGAACAAAATCACAACACACAGTTTTAAAACAACAGCAAATTACTATATATCTAGTACTCATATAGGAAAACCCAAAACAAACTAGAGTTAAAACAAAAACAAACTGTGACGGTTAATTCAATATGACCGCCTTTGTGGCGATTACTTATTAACTCAGAATAACTATTGTATTTTTAAGTAATTGTGGTCACTAATAATAAATGACGTATAACACACTTAATACTAGCTAATAAGAATATAATACAGCTAAGTAATTAAAAATATACCTGTATATGATAAAAAGTTACAGCTCGTTCACTGATGTAATATCCAGCAGGGCTGTCAATTGGAGTTAGTGATGTATAATGGTTCCATATAAATGCCATTTAGATATTAAAGGTTATAAACTTTGCTTACAATTTCTAATTTTAACAAGGTTCAATACTTGGCTAGTCCAGCCTTGAGGGCCCAAGGTTGCAAAGCATAGTTGAGGGATGTTTTTTAGATGAGAGGAGTGGAGCAGTTAGGGAGCCTAAACTGCAAAGCAATGACAAAGCGTGGCAATAGGATCTGCATTGTCTAAAACTTGAATGATTTGCCAATTATACACTTTTCAATGTGGATGCAAGTAATGTACTTAAGCCATTGCAAGAAAAATTTAATTGCTGCTGTTAATTCAAAATATTAACTCAAACTACAGAGTATAATAGTTAATATAAGTATTTTAAAATAAAGAGAGTTGAAGGTTGTTACACTACATCACTAAAATCTTCTTTCTTGAACGTGTTTTGGGAGACAGTTTGCTCCCATCGTCAGCATGTTGAGGACAACAACATGCTGACGTTGGGAGCAAACTGTCTCCCGAAACACGTTCAAGTAAGAACATTTTAGTGATGTAGTGTAACAACCTTCAACTCTCTTTATTTTAAATTATGCCACATCACTGTTACTAGCTTTTAAATCTTCAAAATTGGTCAATAATTTAAGTATATTTAACTTTTCACTGCTTACTTTAGTCTAATTTAACTTCAGCACTTTGCTGTTTAGTGGCATTTGGTTAGGTTTTTCACTGTGTCGCTTTGTGTGACTTATCTTTTGCAATGTTAACAAGCAGAGGTTTTAAAAGCTTTTCTAGAAGAATATTGTCCATTTTCTGATCACTGGAAATACCACGCTTTTGTTCTTCAAGGAATCTTCCTTTTGCAACTCTTGTTAAACTTTTTAAAAAGTGTTTCCTTGCGAGGTGCTTTACAGCCTCAACAGTAAATTTGTATATTATTTGCACCAAGTTGTGGCAAGCTCCATTTGGATATTACAGTGCTACTTTGTCTTGGGTACAAATTAAGCTCATCCCAGGGCTCTGACATGCTGGAGAGGAGGCAGATGTAAAATACCAAAGTTCTTTAATAATTCTGTACCCAGTAGAGGATCTGTAGGATAATAATATGCAAATTTTTAATGTGTTTTCATGAAATTTGCATTTTTGTTTACCAAAAGCTTCTATCTGTTCAATCATGAATGCTGCTTTTAAACTACCCTCTTCAGCTGATTTTGTTTGTTTTGCTAAACTAGTTGCTTTTTCTCTTTTGCTTTTCTGCATTGTAGAGCTTCTGCTTTAAATCCTCTATTGTGCTTTTAAGTGATGAGATGACCTTTTGTTTTCTAAATTTTCGGATGTATTACGGTGTCGGATTATGGCAAAATTACTATACGTTTGTAACACATGCATACAATGTACTAATTTTATTTCTTTAATACCACCATTATATGTAATAAACAACAATAAACCTGGTGCTTTAGGTATTTTCATGATTTTATGGCATATTTTGTCACTTTTATTCCATATTTCCCACTATCAGAAGTCACATCGCATGCATCTCACCTGTGGCATTATGGGTATGTTGGTTGCGTTGTCTTTCTGCTGCCAACATTTGAAATCCCAACATATCAGAAAGAAATGATTGAGGGCCCTAAGTCACAAAGCATAGCTCTGGGATGTTTTTTAGAAGTACAGTAGTGAAGTAATTGTGGCCAAAGTTGGGATGACGACAGGGCCTAGCCATAGGATTTGCATGTATAAAACTCAAAATGATTAACGTTGGCAGCACTTCCTTCAAAAGGTCATTAGAAATTGCCAGAAAACACTATATAAGAATGGTTGCATAAAAGGTAGAGCAGGTGGGTCCAAGAATTCTGCCATAGCAACATCTAACGCACTAAAACATTCCTCATAAAACGATTACTCAATATAAAAAAAACCCATTTTCTTAAGTAAAACACGTCTATTTAGCCCATAATCCAACACTGCATTAGAACCTTTACGAGCTTTCTGTGCACTATTTTAAAGGATTAGGGAATTATATTTTGTTTTTGAGTAGAGCATTATATACCTGTAATTTTCTGTTGGTTCTTATTTGAAGCATCATTGAATGTTACATTATATGTACTCAGTACAGAATATTTTGCATTCTTTATGGGTTATTTTTCATTTCTCTTTTCAGTGTTTTGTTTCTGCATCTTAAAGATTGAACACTTTCTTTTATGTGATGGGAAACCTTCAAATATTAATGGCACAACTTTAGGAAGTAGGCATTTTGTAGTTGTGCTGATGCTGTAATCATTTGTTTGAAATGCCTACTACAGCCACCAACTTTGGCCTTGGTGTCCAAAGAGAGCCTAGTTTATGTCTTTGGCGAGAAATTAATACGCACCATTTCGTTTTTAGTTCATTGTCTTTTGTGAATACATGGAATGACAAGTCACATCCTTTTTCCTGCTTTCAGTTACAGTAAGGTACACAGCAATAAACCATTTTTATTCAGTTATTGACCAAATGCAAATATTACACATACTTAACTGAAAGGTGTTGAATGTAATGAAATGTATGCTCATTGGAAAGCTCAAAACAATGCAGATATTTCTTGCCAGTTTGGTGATTTGCAATATGCTTGGATTGGTATAGCAGGAGAAACGAAAATTTACTTAGGGGTGGATCTCCATATGTATATTTATATCACATTTTTTAACTATGGAAGTGTCAACCATTTATCATTGTATAATTCGAATCTACAACCAATAAAGGTCTGCCTAAGTGCTGTACAACATCATGAACATCAAATATATAAACATTATTTGAAATGGGTCACCAAGACTTCATTGCCATTATAACTGTCTGCTAGATGTTTATGGAGTAGTTAAGCACCTCTGTCAGCTAAAATTGGCATTGTGTAGGAACCTGTTTTATTGTTGATTCTTACACTGATGTGCCAGCTTATAATATCTAATAAGCAATGATGTGTAGCATTAACTGTTTTGCACGGGTATAAACAAACACTATTACCAGGATTGCAAGTATTTGGGGAAAAGTAGTTGGGGAAAAGTAGTTGAATTACCTATTGTTTTAGTCAGTTTTACTTGAAATGTTTGCTTTTTATAGAATAAGACTTTTAACTCATAATTTACTGCTTGAAATAAAATTGGCTTCCACTCCTGTATAGAGGAACAATTGTACCCCTGTATGGAAGTTTATCGGCCATAAGGTTTAATTGTTTTTCCCAATTTAAAATGTTGAATTGCTTCAAATCTTATCTTTTGTCATACTTGAGGCAGTATTTTATATCATAATATGCTATGAATGTCAGAGTGATTGTAGTGTAGATTAATATTATTGTATGACAATGATTTTAGATGTTTGTTAGCCATAAGTATTGTTAGGAAATAAGTTTACACAGCCTGACTGAAACTGACAGTAGAAGTGAGTAACAATAAACTGAGGGGGTGAGTTGTTTATCACTAAGAAGAGACAAACAAATGATGTCAGGGTAGTGTGCCTTTTTTTTAGAAATGGAGGGAATATCTTCTCTAGAGTATATATGTTAGTAGTAGTGATTGGCTGACTAAAACAGACGCTAAAGTGGACGCGATTTGGTAACCAATAGCAGCTCTATTATAATGTTTAGGCAATTCGAGGTGAAGGAGTATAATTTCTCGAGCCAGCAGCAAGTTTCACGCAGTTCGGAAGAGTCTCTCACAAGGTACATGTCGCACAGTTCTGAAGAATCTCTCGCGAGGTACACGTCACAGTGTTAGTTACAAAAAATGTGAAGCATGCGAAGTAATTGACGTGTGACAACTAAAACGACTGTAGTTACATTCAGAATTATCACAGTTTCAGTCTGGCGTGTATAAAGATTAAATATGTGAATTATTAATTAAGTGTGATGGCAATAAAAGTGTAGAATGAAATTATTTTATCAGTGTTATCTTTTAGCAACAACTCCTTTCCGTTTACACGCCCTGCTTAGAGACTTGCTTGACTGAGTTGTAATAGTTAGCCGGAGGACAAAGAACCCAAATTTAAAATAATAAAACAAGAGGCACCCAGTAAATAAGATAACACGAGCCGGAGAACTGCGACAAATGGGTCCCAGAACGTGGGACGAGATAACTTGGAAGGGGTGAGACAACCAGAACATGGGGTGAGACAACTATGAATGGAGCGGTGCAATTAACTACAAGACTTTAGGATGCGTAGATCCCAAAAACAACTACCAGGACGACCAACAACGCGGATGAGATGACATCAGCAACTACAAGAACAGAAGACAACAGTAGAATTCGACACAAAGACAGCGAGACGACGTAGATCCATGGTACAACAATGCAGAGGTGACATATACATCTAGGAGAGCGGGGCAGGAAGCTGGACATCAAAATAAGGTCATCAGATAGCATCATAAAAGGTTAGAAAACTGTAAATTTTATGTGTATCCTAAAACAAAACAAAAAAAATGTGAGAAATTAAATGTTGTTGAGAAGTGGAAGGATTAAGAAAACAATGTCCACTAATAATATTGAAGAAATAATTATGGAAGGAGATAATGTAACAGTTGGACATGATTCAATGCAGATCACGGAAAATAGCTTAAACAATGCAGGTTTTGAGGGAGGAAATATCAGTGAAGAAAGCCAGAATAGAATAGCAGGTCAGTCAACTCAAGCATCTGGGATTGTTGTAAACAATTCAGGGCAGGTAGCCAACGACAGAGATATATTAGACCTGTGGGTCAGAGTATTGTACCAAACAGGGGTGAAGTAACTGTAACAGGTGATGGAAATGAAGGTTCACAAAGGGATGTAAATGCAGCAGGAAATGTTAATTTTAATGCTGGTATGATGATGGAAATGCTGAGAAATTTTGGTGAAGCATTAAAAAAGAGTAATAGGGAATTAAGGGAAGATATTGGTAAGAGCAATGAGAAATTAAAGCAAAAATTAATTAAAAACATGGAAGATATTGGTAAGAGTAATAAGAAATTACAGCAAAAATTAAATCAAAACATGGAAGATATTGGTAAGAGTAATAGGGAATTAAGGGAAGAAATTGAAAAGAAATTTATGGAGCTAGATAGTAGTATGACAAGAATGAGAAATGAAAATCAGGAAATAATAGCAAGTGAGATAGGAAAATTTTCAAAGAAAATGTCAGATATGAACAGGGAAATATCTAACCAAAGAAGTGAGGTTAATACTAAATTTGAACATGTTGATGTAAGATGTACTGAGTTAGGAAGCCGACTGAATAGCATTTCAAGTGAGCTAAGAGAGATGAAGGAGGCAGATTTAATTCAGGTACAAGTTAGTTTCAGAGGCGAGATATCTGAAATACAGAAGGAGTCAGAAACACAAAGAAATAAGTTGTCCGAAGAAGTCAAATTTTTGTCTATAAATTTGAATGAAAAACTAACTTCTGAAATTAACAAGCACCAAGCTGTTCAAAATGAAAACAGTAGAAAATTGGAACACACAATAGAAAATCTGCAAGGTACTGTAAATAGATTAGAATTGAGTTCAAGGGTCAATATATGTGATGTCAATGTATCTGATGCACAGAATAATGATAGAGGTATTTCCTCAGGTATGACTAATAATGTGAGTGATGCGGCGGGTTCATCCATAGCCCACGTCGAAACTCACAGTGCGCAAGTAACGGTAGATAATTTAAATACATAATTTAAATAAGGGACATACAAAACTATAATTATTTCTGAAGTGATTTGCCACTTCCAAAATTTAATGAAAACTCCAATCCAGTACAGTTTATTACAGACTTGTCAGAGTACTTTCAAATGAAAAAGATACTGGAAGCATTGAAAATAATAGTTGTTAAAAAAATAGTAATAAAAAAAAATCCAGGATAAGTAGAGCTAAACTGCAGAACAAAGTATTGGAATGTAAGAGGGTTAACTATGTATATATGTCATAAGGAAGGATAAATAAATGCAGGACAGAAATAAATGTTTAAAGGGGAAAAAGAACATTTTCTCAGTAACCTGTAGCCACATTTGAAATGAAGTATGTAAGAAGGATAAATTAATGTCACATGAAAGTAAAGGTGTGTAGATATAATTCAAATGGTATTGTGAATATAAAGTACAAAATAATAAAAAAAATTCTGATTTGTTACACTCATATGACTTTCTCTACTCTTGTACAAACTATTTTTGCAAACGCTTATTCTTCATATGCTTCATGTTAATTGAGATGTTAATCTTTGCTAATTTTCTTGTAGATGCAAGGGGAATTGCTAGGCTTTAAGCGATAGTCAAATATTTTAAGAGCTGGTTGCTATGTGGAGTATTCCATTCTCTTTGCATTACCAGGACAAAAAAAAATGAATTAACGAATTTGAAAAAAAGTATAAGTATTGGAAAATTTAAGGGAATAATAAGCAATATCTCGAAAATGGTTCACCCAACAATAAAAATGTATATGACATAAATTGTGTATTTTAATGCGATCTACATTTTTTGTGTAGAAAATTTTGTCTATCTCTTATAGTTTACCAGTTATGCAAAAGTCGTTCACAATGAAGAATACTTTTGGAGACATTCCCAGAAAATTCGAGATATACATTTCATTTGTCATGAAAATATCTTAAACAAATGTTATTTTAACCAAAATCGTTAGAGCCATTTTTGAGAAAATTAAAATTTTCGAAAAATGTTACATGTAAAGGGTTATCTGGGGTGGGGGGATTTTCTTGAAAACCTTCGTGTCGCATCTCTGGAAGATACTGAACCTAAATACCAAGTTTGGTGTTTATCCGACTTCGTTTCCGAGTTATGCTGTTCACAGACACACACACGGACATGTTTCCAAAACTGTTTTTTTTGGATTCAGGGGGTCTCAAAACATGTATTTCCGGTGAAATCTTGATATCGAATTTTTGGGTGGAATACAATACTTCCCCTACTTACTATATGTAGTAGAGAAAGTAAAAAGGGTAAGGATAATTAAAGCCAAACATTTATGTAGCACACAGATAATGTGAAATTATGTCTTAGAATTAAGAGATGTAAATATGATTGTATAGTGGATGAATATTTTGGTAAATATGTTCAATAATTACAAAATGAATCAGGGTGAAAAGCTTTGAGTGTATATATTTTTATGTCAATAACCTAAGAAAGTATAACCATTTTGTAACAGTGACCTAAATAGTTCAGGGTACAGTATTTGCTATATGAAAGAAAACTTGTAAGGTCAGATGATGCAGCTATATGAACACATTAGACCCGAGCCAGTGAATAGTGGCCAGAAAAAGGCAAGAAGTATAACGTGTGTTAAATGCGTGTGCAGTGTTATGTGCGAGTGATGGATACCGTGTGTTACAATATTCAGGAGACTAAAAACCCAATTATAAAATTTCCATAAAAGGTTGTAAATATTTATAATTATGTTTCTAGTGGGGCATATGAGGCAGTATTTTATATCATAATATGCTGTGAATGTCATAGTGATTGTAGCGTAAATTAATATTATTGTATGACAATGATTTTAGATGTTTGTTAGCCATAAGTATTGTTAGGAAATAGATTTACACCGCCTGACTGAAACTAACAATAGAAGTGGGTAACAATAAACCGAGGGGGTGAGTTGTTTATCACTAAGAAGAGACAAACAAATGATGTTAGGGTAGCGTGCCTTTTTTTAGAAATGGAGGGAATATCTTCCCTAGAGTTTATATGTTAGTAGTAGTGATTGGCTGACAAAACAGACGCTAAAGTGGGCGCAATTTGGTAACCAATAGCAGCTCTATTATAATGTTTAGGAATCCAAGGTGAAGGAGTATGTATTCTCGAGCCATAAGGAAGTTTCACGCAGTTTGGAAGAGTCTCTCACAAGGTACACGTCACACAGTTCTGAAGAATCTCTCGCGAGGTGCACGTCGCAGTGTTAGTTACAAAAAATGTGAAGTACGCGAAGTAATTGCCTTGTGGCAACTAAAACGACTATAGTTACATTTGGAATTATAACAGTTTCAGTCTGGCGTGTATAAAGATTAAATATGTGAATTATTAATTAAGTATGATGGCAATAAAAGTGTAGAAAGAAATTATTTTATCAGTGTTATCTTTTAGCAACAACTCCTTTCCGTTTACATGCCCTGCTTAGAGGCACTTGCTCGACTGAGTTTTAATAGCTAGCCGGAGGACAAAGAACCCAAATTTAAAATAATAAAACAAGAGGCACCCAGTAAATAAGATAACACGAGCCAGAGAACTGCGACATATTATATAACCATTGACCAAGATTGTTATTGTGATTGGAACTGCAGTTGTTGAAAATTTAGTTTTAAACAAATGCAGAACTTAACTGCAGCATATTTATTGTTTTATTTAACCCATCGAGTTGGTAGTGACTTGCAGCTTCGCTACCATAGTCATTGCACAAAATTAAGGGCTTTAATAGGCTTTTTTTTTTTTGTTTTCTGTTTAGATACTTGTGTAAATGTTGGTGAATCGGCCTTCAAGAGCTGCATGGTGGTTTCTGAAGCTTCCTATTGTTGTAAGGATTACAGAGCAGCAGAAGTGAAGGATATTTTTATTCTCTGGCATCAGAAGGACTTGCAAATTCTGTGAGGTAAGTTGTTTCTGTACAACATGTATCACAGCATGTCTTGAGGTAAATGGAATTTAACCTGCAGCAATATTTCAGGATTTCAACTTCCATACTTACCTTCAGTGATCAGTTTACTGTTTGGCCAGTAGTGGCTATTATAATTCATGGAGTTCATCTTGGAGGGCCACTAATGTTTAAACAAGCAATATTGCAAGATAAAAGTGGCACAGAATGAGTGTGATGTGAGAGTTAGCTATAGTTAGCCGCAGTGAATCCTTAGGGTCCTGTGGCTTCGAGATTTACCCAAGTTTAGGCTAAGATTACTGTGTGTATATGAACTGGATTCAAATAGCAGGAATCATATCAATACCAGAGCATTTGCCACATTGCTAAATTCTGGTGTATTATAATTACTAATATGGTTAGGTTAGGAGTCTCCTCTGCTCATGCATAATATTAACAAAATGAAGTAATTTGTTGGCAGGTTGCAATGTTTTTTACTATTTAAGAAAATGTCTTAAAATTGGTAGGTGCTTGTGTTAGATCATTCTTAAATATTCGCATTCAATAATGTACGGCATATGAGTAGGAGATGCATTCACAATACATGGCACATACACATCTACAGAATTATCATCAATGCCTTCTTAACATTTTTAAACAATGGAAGATCACTGGACGTTGTGGTTAGCGTTGTGGTGTCACTTTTATTCCATATTAACACGTTACACAACTCCCAACACATGCATCCAATCCGAGGCATTATGGAGGCATTGTGTTTTTCTTCTGCTGCCATCATTGAGGACCCTAAGCCACAAAGCATAGCCGAGGGATGTTGTTTAGAAGTAGAGGAGTGGAAGAGCAACAACAGGATATAGCCGTAGGATCTGTGAGGTTAAACTCAAATCATCCATGATAGCATAAATTCATACCTTTTTAGAGCAACAATCCTTTGGCAACATTTTTCTTCATTGGTTGGGAATTCCTCATCACAAAATGTTCCAGTAGTCATAGAAAAATGACTGCTAAAAAGGGAGGATGCAACTTCATTCCAGCAACAACTCCTGTGTGAAACAAACCCCCATTCTCTGCAGATACCTCTGGATATCAGAACATCTTTTTTCATAAGTTTTTATGCTGCATTATCCTCTTAGTGGCATTCACATCTCTTTAAACCACTATAATCTATCCAGCTTGAGAATGGGTTCAAACAAACAGTATTACTCTGCATTTGATGTTTCTTCCACTTCAACAGCTGCTCAGCTATTTCCTTTTGGGATTTCAAGAAACTGCCATTGTTATCTCCCAATGCTAGCTTTCACTGCACCAGCACTGAATATTAAAGAAATACCTATGTACTTATTCAGGAATGGCTGAAAAAATGTTATGAAATGCCTTTTAATAGTTACAATTTATATGCTAATCACAGCAACAAATTATATGTTAATTTAATAGCAGAAAATCTAGCTTGGAATCAGAAGTGCTGATATTGCTTGAATCGTATTCCAGGTTGGGGTTACAGGGGATAGAGAAGTGCGTTCCATAACCTCTCCTATCCAAATCTCAACCTCAACTTGCTCATAGCAGATGAGACTCTGGCGATCGAGTATAGGCAGTAGAACCAGAATATCGCTTGCCGAGGAAATGCTGCATGGATGGAAACCCCATCATTTTACCCCTTCAGGCTAGCAATCTGTTTTAGATTTGCTTCCATTTCTCATAACAAGCTCCAGATTGGCCAGATGGATAACTGTGAGACAGAGTTCCCAAAGCCATGATTCGTTATCACTCAACAGGGAAGAGATCTCTTGGTTGTCTAAGGAAGTGGTGGTTACAAAGTTTCTCTGTAACCATAACAGGCCATTGGGTGTAAAACTTCGGAAGAAGAAGATAATCAACCTGTATACAACTTGGTCGCAAAGCTGTCACAGACACATTAGTTGTATCCAATGTTCATTTAATAACATGTTTAACAGTAAGGATATCGTAACTCTTAAACAAAAACTTGAACACATTCAAAACTATACTTTTTGCACCACTTTTAAGTGCTTCGCCACTTTTATGTTTAGTTGCACTGCTTTGACCTGCTATGCACTCAGCAATGATGCAGTTCTGATTAACATGACCTTCACCTTCCTCCAGTAAATAATGTGGGAATACAATTAAATTAAATTGAGTTTTATTTATGAACAGCTTTAACTGCTGTGCTCCTTAGCGTCTAATTCTATATTGGGTGTGAAGGACTGGAAATTTTGCTGATAGGCCTCTTTGTCAGACTTGAGGTTCTTTTACTTGCTGTAAATCTACCACTGACCTTACTTCCCTTTCAAAGGAAGCCATGCTAAGGATTTTTACACCCAAAAAAAAAATCCATCATCCTCAGCTGGGTTTGAATCAGCATGGCCATCATAATATACAGAAGTTAATTATTTGAGTTATATTTAAATGAAGCAGTTCTTAAGATACTATCATTACTCACCATTATTATTTGAAATATAAATAGGTGATAAATTAATAAATAAATAAATAAATAATTTATCATAACACATTTACAAAGTGATTAAAGGCTCTGTAAACAGGTGACACGTCAGAGAGAATACAAACAAAAATTATTTTACACAGTAGTCATGCATGTGTTTAACAAAAGCATTCTATTTATCTAGTACAATAATTTAGGGCAAAAGCCCTTTCATCAATGAAACCTACGATATCTTACAAGTTATAATTTATTTACATATTTAAAAACTATCCTCTGTATATTCCTTTACAGAATAGTATGATTTGTTTATAAGCATGTTTTTGATGGTTTTGCTGAAAAATTTAATATCTTTAATTTCTCTTATTTTGATGAGTAATTTATTGTACATTTTAATTCCAGTGTAGAGAGGACTTTTTTCGAATAGGGTTAGTCTATGTTCTAGTGGTTTTAAGTTACCTTTGGTTCTGGTTTTATGGTTGTGTTGTTTTTAAGTACTAAATATACTGTCAAAATTTACATGTGTATATTTACAAAGTTCCAGTATGTATTGTGAAGGGAAAGTTAATACTTTAAGGTTTTTAAATAGTGCTCTACATGATTCTTTTGGCACCGTATGTGATATTATATGTATTATTTTCTTTTGTGTTTTGAATATTGATTCCCAACCTGTTGCATGGCCCCAGAGAATTGTAGCATATGTCATGATTGAATGAAAGTAGTTGAAATACAATATTTTCCTTGTCTCTAAATTTGTAATTTGTGATATGCAGTGCATATTAAAGCAGGCACTGTTTAATCTTTTAGTGTACTGTATGTGTTCCTGCCACTTTAAATGATTATTAACATAGATTCCTAATAGTGTAGCAATGGTAACAGAGTTTATACTGGAAGCGGGTGTCATATTGTTTATTATTGACTGCATGACCGAAGTCATAGATGTGTTCAGTTTTAGGCCATTGTTATTAAACATTTTTTTAATGCTGTCATTGTTTCTGCCGTTTTGTTTATTACTTCTAAGTTACCTAGTGCTTTAATTGTAATTGTGTCATCCGCACACATTGTTATTTTCCTGCTGATATTATTAGGGAGATCGTCAGTGTATAATATGTAGAGTAATGGCCCTAGAACACTTCCCTGTGATACTCCATTTCTTATTGTGCTCCAGTTTGAGTGTGCCTCACCGTTTCTACTCTTTAAAATTACTTTTTGTTTACGGTTTTTAAGATAAGATGGGAACCATTTTAATGTTATTTGATTTATACCACACAATTCTAGCTTTTTCAGCAGTATTTCATGATTTACACAGTCGAAAGCCTATGAATTGTCACATACGATCACTGCAGTAGATTGCTTTTCATCCAATCTTTGAGATATATCATTTATGAGATTAACTAATGCGGTAATGTAGAGTGACTTTTTCTAAAACCATGTTGTGAGTCACTTAGTTTGCTGTAATAGTTTAAGTATTTAATTAATTGTGAGTGTAATTTTTTCAAAAATTATTACGAAAGTGGGGATTATAGAGATAGGTCCTAAAAGTTTTAAATTCATCACTTCCAGCTTTGTGAATGGGCCTCACAAGTGCATATTTTATCCTTTCCGGAAATATGCCTGTCACCATTGCCTGATTAAGTATTTGACTGAGTGGCTCACTAATTTCTTGCTTTATTTCCTTTATTAAAAAAGAAGAAAACTCGTCCCAGCCCTTGGCTTTTTTTTGGTTTTAAATTTGTTATTGTTTTGTTTACCTTATCTGGAGTGACCATTTTAAAGTTAAAAGCAGATGCATGAGGCAATTATTTTTAACAGGCCTGCTATTGCTCCCTCTACTGATGGTGGAACCTCATGGGTTTCAGTACCAATATTTACAAAATAGCTTTTTAGTGTATTAGCCTTTTCATTAGATCTGTGTAATTTAAGTTGTGTGAAAATGGTCCAATGTTGCTGTTTTGGTTCAAACCTATTTCCCCTTTTATTATTGACCATGTGGCTCTACTTTTGTTATCTGCATTTTTTATGTAACTCTCAATTGCCATTTGTTTAGCTTTTTTAATTACTGATTTGTAGATTTTGTTATAAACTTTGTTATATTGTTTTGTATTTGGATTTGTGGATGTTATGTAATCTCTGTGTAGCAATCTTTTGTGCGAGCTGGAAATCTTTATCCCCTTTGTACACCAGTCCAGCGAATATTTTTTAATAATTTGGTTGCATGTGATTCTTGGAAAGCAAGCATTATAACACTTTATAACCTTCCTAAGGAAATTATTGTAATTTGTATCTGTATGAAGGGTTGGATCAAGATACCACGTTAGATTACTTAGTTTTGCCTTAAAATTACCTATGGTTTCAGAGTTATAGACATGTTTAGTAATTACTTGTTTACATTTTACTTTTGATTTATAATTTTTTGGAATTCTTATTAAAACAGCTTTATGGTCAGAAAGACCCGTTTTTAGGGAGAAGCATTCTTCTTTTCCATACACTTTGTTTGTAAGATCTATAAAGTTGCAGAGGAACTAGTGTTCCGCGTAGAGAAGTTATTTTCTAATTTCAAAGCCTTGGCTATGAACTATGTCAAGATAAGATTTTGACATCCCATCATATCTTCTATCCAGTGAATTTGCCTTTGAATTTAGACGGAAGTCAGCATGTGTACTTAGTAGGTTGATATTACTATCCAATGCAATTATAATTTTTTTAGTTTATCCATTAATTTCTCTAACTTATTCAAAAAAGGTTTTAGTGTGGAATGATATGGTACCCTATAGACAGAGATCACAATGGTATTTTTGCTACTGATTTCAATTGCCGATATTTAAAAAATGCTGCATTTGTCCAAGATTTTTAGATCATCTCTGGCCTTTACTGGCTCTGATAACTCTTCCGAAACTAGTATACATGAACCTCCGTGGGGTGATTTATCCCTGAGATAACTATCTGCTAGTGTGAAACCTTTCAATTTATTTAGAAGATCGATCCCATTTGGTCCCAGCCAGTGCTCATTTAGGCAGATTACACCTAATTTTATATCTTTGATTTCATCTATGAATAAATTAAAATCGTCTATTTTAGACTGCATACCTTGAGTATTAAGATGCATAAACTAACTAGCCTAGTTACATTGTGATCTCCTATGGTTTACAACTATTTTATTTGTGGGGAGTATTACGTTATTTACTACACCAACTGGTACTGGCGCTGGTTTCCCTGGCTTTTTAAGATTATGTTTACCACATTATATAGGACCTGTTTCATCCTCCACGATCCCCTATGGTTTAGATGAAGGCCATCCTTTCCCAGCATGATACATATGAAGTACAAAGGGTCTTACAAGCCCACCTTATATTTTCATTCACTGACCTTAGGAAGTTTGGGTGAATATCACGTCTTTTCACTACTCTGTTTACTGCTATGTAAGCTGTGGGAAATACTTTTTTTATTATTTTTATAAGTTCGTACACATCACCAAGGACTTCTTCTGCATTATTTGCTTGTCTTAAGTTATTGGTACCCGGGTGTAGTATGACTACTTCGGGATTTTTAGGATAGTCCTCACAGACACACTGATTTTCAATTTTTGTTGATAACTGATCACCTTTATACCTCTGTACACTTTGGTATCGGCACATTTCACTTTCACATGAGCAATCATAGAGTCACCGATCACTAACACCTTTTCTTCGTCATGGCTTGAAGCAGTTTCACTTTGTTGGTTATGTTGTTCCTGTGTAGAGTCTGTTCGATTCTCCGCTTCTGAAGATAGCGCTGAGAGTAAGTCATACTTATTTTTGATCTGGAATGGCGATGGTTTTGTTATTTCTTCTTTGTTTGAGTAGCCCTTCCTTTTTTCCCCACGGTTGTCCATTTCATATTATTTTTACTGTGGTAACACGCCGACGATGGTTGAGGATTTGTCTTATGTGCGTGTTTCAACAAGTTGGTCGTCTCTTCTTTTAGCTTGTTTATTTCCCTTTGCTTTTCTTTGAACTTCGTTTCTATATCACATTTCTCTGTTTGAAGGGCCTTGAGTTTTCCCTTTAGATCTTGCTTTTCCAAATATAAGGTCTTGATTGTTTGGCGCAAATGTTGCAAATCTTTGTTCAAGATATCAATGACCATGTGGAGAGATTAGATCATTTCCGCATTGCTATGTGTTGCGTTGCAGTTTGCTCTGGGTTAAGAATAATGTTGAATTTTCTCCTTTTCTCGGTCAAATATCACTTTGCCTTCATTTTCACTATTTATCATTACCTCAACAATGCTGCACTCACTTTTGTTAGCGATAGATTTAGCGTCATTCACTTTTTCTTTACAAATTTTCTGCAATTGACTTTGCATTTGCATACACCATGGCACCATCTTGTAAAATCCAGAGCATGTATCTGCATTTATTATAAGCATGGAAGTTGAGAAGGGCAGTTTGCTCCCTTTCCTGGTCATCCTTGTTTCGAAAAAGGGGGATGGAACCCTTAGTCATGTGGTATAGTGCAAACCTGCACATATCAATTGACACCTCAGTGCAAACAGTTTCCATCCTAAAACTCAACAAATGGGCATCCTTAACACATTGGCACACACAGTAATTTCAATGTCGGATCCAGATAACCTACAAACTGAAATTCAACAACTGAAAATCACGTTCCAACGGAATGGATATTGTTACATGTTGCGGTGAGTGATTAATTTAGGTCACCCCAATACGCACATGGGGAGGGGGCACAACTCGCTGGCAGCAAAAAGCCCAGGACCTTGGTGTGTAATTAAGGGGAAGGCGTGGGTTTATATTACACTAAAAAATTATATAACGCACATTACCTTTATATACCTGAGATTTATTCACAAAAAATTTTACGACTCTAAGTAATGAACAAAGGAAACAGGATGGAGGGAGATGCCACAAAACTGTACACCAGCCAACACATGTCTGGCTCCTAGGACTGCTTCCACTGGAATGATGCTTCTTTTATCCCCCACCACCGTGTCTAACCAAAACCAGACAGGGATGAGTCGCACCAGACAGTTTTAAACAAATCTTTCCCTTTGGCATGGTCTTCATCGAAAGGAAAGACTATTAAGCCAAAATATTACTAAAGAGACACAATAATGCTACATCTGGTAGCAACAATACAACACAGCAGTGCGTCTGGTAATGACAATAAAATTAATAATACGCCACATCTCCTCCCACTTACAAGAATGAGGCGTCCCTGCTGAAAAATAAAGAAAAGAGAGAAAAAAATACAGAAATACAAATTGAATAGTGCAAATGAATTGAATTGACAGTAAGCCTGTGATCACTTCCCACATAAAAATTAGAATTCACAATTTATAAATGGATAATGTCCCACAGGAACCCCCCCCCCCCATCCAGCTTGCAAATCCTCTTCTGTACATAAACAGTTTGTGGTGCAAAATGTTTGAGGCCAGCTATAGATACAAGCTTGAGAATGGTGCAGTAGCAATGCATTGTTCATTGAATTTAACCAAAACTGAGCCACACCCGCCGATGAAATGACAGAAGCTACAGCACAAATGATAACTGTTTGGTGACATACCAGATGCTATAGAGCACAACACGCAGCCTGTGACGGTCACAACAGCAAAGCACAGCAAGCTTGCTGTACAGTTCAAAAGCTGTTCTATGGCTGACGGACCCTGTCGGCACAGACGAGGACAAGAAAGTGTTTTGTCATGTAATGCTGTGGTTGAGTAACAGTCCAATTGTTGATGTGCTGCTAGGTGACTTTTGCGGGTGAAGCCAGATGAAAAACCATCATTCTCTGGATGAGCTGAAGGTGTCCTCTTCTGTGAAGGGGAGCATTACCTGGAGCTACTGCCTGACTGAAACAATATTCAGGGAACCAGGTAAATAGAGGAGACACAAAATACAAATGTTACAAAAAGGCAGGGGACACACAAAGCTAATAAAACTTAAACCTAGAGCAAGGTCTTGCAAAAAAAAAAATAGCGCTCTATTATTTTATTTAATTAGCAAATACTGATCAGTATATATAAAAACTAGAGCTAACCAAACCAAAATTAAATGACAAGAATTTTGAATATTTTTACATTACACAATGATATTAAGCCTCTTGATACTTTACAATGGAAGCTGTATACAATAATTGTATTATCCTGTAACAATCAACACAAATAAGGATCAAAACACATTTATAAATTTGTACCAAAAAATGGTCACCCTTAAAAATTTGTTAAGTCAATCTACCAACAAACTCCAACATAGCTACAGAAATACACACTAATTACAAAACCTAGTATAGGTAGGGGGACCATCACCAAACAACTATACTAAGAACCTGCTCCCAAACAAAAGCTCTATGCATAGTTAGCAAGTGACTAGCTCGAACTCTTTTTATATCCCCCCTTGTTTTTTGTTCTCATGGTAGGAATGTAGACCAAACCCCAGTGAAAAGGATTCTGAAAAATATATTCATAGAAACACACCAAAAAGAAAAAAAGACGAAAACAGTTGGAACTGGCCAAAAGAGAGAAGTAATCATTATAACACATTACAAATTGAAGGATCTTCAAATTTTGAGACATGTACTCACCTAAACAAAAATTGTAGAGGGTGGACATATATACTGCTGCTGGACAGAAGGATGACACTTCGACCATTTCCATCATTCCGGAAGCTTGCTGTGAACAGAGGGTACAGCACATTCAGCATGGTGGACACAAATCGCGTCATCACTGTAACCAAGCTCATATATTCTGTAAACATCAATCCTACATCACTGTGGACATACAGCAAATACAAGCGAGTAAATTATCTTACTAAATACATATCAGCAAATTAGCAAGTGAACAACAAAAACATATCTGTCTTTCATCCCACAACATTAAAATACCCTCTCAAAGCTGAAAAGATCATAGTAACGGAAGATGTGGGAAACATGTACTGGCTGGGTTTTTGTCCTAGAAGCGTTAGGGCATGGTATGCGATGGATTGAATAGATGACAGGTGTGATTTGCTTAACAATTTCAAAGGCACCAAGGTATCGAAGTTTTGCAGCTAATCAGTGTCATTATTAGGAGGAGCTGAAAGAGCAGGCAAAGGTGAATGACCTGAAAGAAAAGGATTAGTAGTCCCATCTGGTAAAGATAAAGGCGGAGGAGCTGGAACATGAACGGAAGACTGCAACTGTGCAGCGGCCAAGTGCTCTCTTTGGGTCATATAAAATTGAGCTTTGTCCACCTGCTTAAGAGCCTGTAAAAGATCATCAGCAGTAACAGGGTTCATTGTAAGTATAATATTTACATACTCCAGTTTCAGACCTTTTAATGAATTTCTTATTTGCTCAGTTTGAGACATACATGGATTAACCTGATCACATAATGAGAGAACATCATAGACATAGTGCAAAACAGGTTCAGAATCCAACTGAATCCTTTGTTGGAGTTTGATTTCTAATAATTCATCTTGGTGCGCAACCTGAAAAGCTGTAATAAAAGAAGTTTTTGAAAGAGACCAATCATGAGAGGGATGCTTGTGACAAAATGTCTGAAACCATTGTATATGGCAGTATCTTTAAGATAGCAAGGTAAATACTTCACTTTTTGCAAATCTGACCTGTTGTTAGCAAAGGCTACCACTTTCAAAAGTATTCAGAAAATCAAAAGGATTATCTACTGCAGCATCAAAGAAAGGAGGTTCAACAGAAGGTCGTGTAGGGGATGATTGTACAGTGGACAAGGTATTCTGGACAACTGCCTGTACAAGTGTAATTAAATCATTGTTGGTGGCCACCAAGGTCGATGACCCATCACTAGTGGAGGTTGAAGGATAAGGCTCGTCCAAGGCATGTCTGAAGATTGTCTTGTACCTCTCTTTGGTATAATGAATCTATATAGCACAGTATTAACATAGAAATGCAGGCAAAAAAAAATTAATTAGACACAGGTATTGCACTTAAACAATAGCTGTAATGAAACGGATTATTAGACATATGCATGCGTATCAATGCTGTAAGAGAAGCATAGTTCATAAGAAAACAACACAGTTCATAAATAAATTTCTGTAGACAATGCCAGAAATTAGCAATAAGTCAAATATATGTCAATAGTACGCACAGTAATAATGAATCGCTCAGTATGAAGCAGTATAGGCCAGTAATATTCACATGCACATATATGAAGTTACAAATAATTATAGTATATCACATTTGTATAAAATCAAAATAGTTATACTGTGAAGTTAGAAGTAAATAAACTTAATGAGACTGAATATGGCCAAAGTGAACACAATTTCAGTAGTACAATTGTACATAAAGTAACAATGTGTACTAAAATTAGTAATTTGATGCTGAAAAATTAGTGCAAATAGTCAAATGAACCAAATCAAGGTAGTAAGATAAATGAAAAAAAAATCCTAGTATTCAGCATAAACTAGCAATAACTTTGCTAAAATCTTATATAAATAATGCTGACAGTATTTGAAATAATAACTACTGGATGTAAAGAAAAAATTCACTCATTGGCACTGGTCAGAAGTTTTAGGTTATACAACATATCTGTAATGCAATACAGTGACAAATTTGTCATAAGAAAGCAAGATTCATAACCCTTAATAATTTCATGAGTACAAATTATTAACAGAGGCACATGATATAGTAGAAATGTGGCATAATACACATAATAATGTCAATATTATGAGGCAAGGGACAAACTTGAAAGATTATTGTAGTTGTATCAGGCATACAGAATCTAGAAATAACTGAGACACTGCTCACATACATAATATACTCATCATATTAAATGTTGCTGACTCACTGTAATGATAGCTTTAAGCTGTACTACTAAATGGCATGATTAAAAAAGCTAAAAATAAAGCAGGCAAAACTGAAAGGAAACTATGGTTGTTAGAAAAACAAATAGCACCACATAATGAAACTCACACCAGGCTGCGAGCATTGTCCTCAGACCTATATAAGAAAATTAAATGTATCTTTTGCAAAAATACTTAGCAAAAGCCACATATCTTACATATAAATTAAAACACAGGAAAGAAAAAGAAACAAATACAGCAAATAAAGTGACAGAAGGAAATGGAAAAAGAAAAGAAGAAAAGACAGTGGGAGGGGAATGGGAAATAATAGAGCAGAGAGAAGGAGAAAGGAATGATGCAGAAATACCAAAGGTTTATGTGGCCATCACACCAGAGTTACAAAACACACTACAAATTGAAAACGATTGGAAAGCGAAAAGAGGTATGTAACAAAAAAAAATTTTTTTTGCTGCACCAAAGAGAAACCAACCTCTGGAAAGACATTTTAAAATTTCAAATGTAACGCTTTTGTTACGAGGTCAAAATATGCTGCTTAAGCATGTTATGCAATCCTGCAAATTTTCGGTCACATTACTGCAATCTTAAATAAAAACTCACAGCAACGCCCACACTCGCTTACATTCCACAAAACTTATGTTGATTTACAGAACTTCATAAACATGCCATGTAGTCACAATCACAAAATATCACAATACTTACATATTTAGAGCACTTGCACACCAAAAAAAAAAAAAAACATACGGGGACCTCCAACAAAAATGTTACAAGCCCGGCGCCTTATGCCAAAAATGTTACATGTTGGGGCAAAGGCCAAAAAGATTACCAGAAAATGATTAATTTAGGTCACCCCAACATGCAAATGGGGGCCACCCAAGTCACTGGCAGCAGAAAGTACGGGACCTTGGTGTATAATTAAGGGGAAGGCCTGGGTGTATATTACACTGAAAAATTACATAACACACATTACCTTTACATACCTGGAATTTATTCACAAAATGTTTGGTGACTCTGCATAATGAACAAAGGAAACAGGATGGGGGGAGATGCCACAAAACCGTAGACTGGTCACACGCGCGTCTGGCTCCAATGACCACTTCCACTGGAGTGACGTTTCTTTTCCCCCACCAACCATGTCCAGTCAAAATCAGACAGGGTTGACTTCACACCAACAGTTTCAAACAGATCTTTCCCATTGGCATGCTCCTCACTGGAAGGAAAGACCGTTAAGTTGAAATATTACTAAAGAGAGACAATAATGCTACATCTGGTAGCAACAATACAACATACCAGTGCATCTGGTAATGACAATAAGATTAATAATACACCATAATATTCAGTCAAGGGTATTGCAACTGTTTTGAGAAGAATCAGATAAAAATAGAAGCTCAACACAGCCACTTGGAAGAAAGATGAGCCAGTCCCAATAGCCTGCATGTCATTCAACAGGAATTAGCCAGAAAAGATAAGTAGACTGCTTCACAAATATGGCATCAAAACCATCTATGAGCTGCACCCTTAAATCAGAAACTTGGTCAGGCCAATAGGACTGCTTAGCTTTAAGGGTACCTGGTGTCTTACCACATTTCTTGTGAATGCTGTGCAATGTGCCTCAGTTAAACAGGACGCACTATTGTCATGTGCATTAATGAATACCAAAGAACATTAGGCTCATGCAACCCAAAAAATCTGGACTGGTTGAACATTGTATTGGTAAAGGCCACATCCAGTTTCAGTAAGACTAAGATAGTGGTGAAGTGTTTGACTACTGGAAAAGAAGGGTAAAAGAAGCCTTAGCCATCTCATCTGAAATAAATCATCTTGACTGTGATTCAGTCTGCAAGTAAGTTGAGCATGGGCACCAGTGATAAAAAGCCTTAACACCTAGCTGTCCACCTTTCTTCTTAAAGATTCTAGAACATTTCACAGGGTTTCTACCATATCCATGCTTGAATTAAAAAATCATAATGTGTGCTATAAATGTTCTCTACTAGGTAGTTATTTGCTCAAATTCAAAATATCAGGTTACTAAAAATAGTTTCCTACCAGGTCCGTGCCCATATGCCAGTCACATTAAATCCATGTTGCTTTATGGCCAAGAAAATCATGTGAACTAGATTTCAGCTTTAATTTGGCACAATAAATGTGGAGATCCAGATTTCCATTTCCATCAGTTTATCCTGAAGACGAAGATGATGAACATCTTCGAAATTTCAGTTTCAAACCATCTATTTACCCTGAGAAAATATAGTTATATGCAGAGCACTAACAAAATATTTTCATTGGCTTGAAAGGTGTGCTGTGATGGTGGAACATGCATTTGTGTACACCAAGACCTTTTCTTGTGCTGGATGGGATGTACTAGACACATTATCCTTCCCTAAGTTACTATATTTTACCAAATTAACCAGAAGGTGTATATACCAGCAAAACTTTTGTATTTAATTGGGACAAATTTTAAGAAAACTTTAAGGATATTGCTTTCTTTACATCATGCAAGCTTTTTTTTTGAAGTTGGACAGGCATGCCTGAGTGCTGATGGAACCTGCCAAAGTTATCCAGCAATTGCAATGTAGGGAACATAGTTATCTGGCCATTTGCTACTAACCTTTGCTCTAACACCCCAGAAAATTGGAAAGGTAAAATCAGACTGAAAAGTTCAATACCATAGCTGGGTTTTAAAGATAAAGGTTCACGCCTATGCTTGTGAACATCATAACTCAAAAACAAAATGTCAGATTAATACCGAAGTTGGCAGTTAAATTCAGTGACTCTCTAAGATGGTGGCTTTATATTGAAGAGGAGCTGGTACAGGATGAACTGTTTACTCTTATCTCCTCTTTCAGCAAGAATTGCTCATGAAGTGCCTGTTGTTAACTTAACAATTTTAACTTTAAGTACAATTCAGTGATGACAAGAAGTTTTACGAGAAAGTACATATCAAGGATGACATATAAAGAAAGTCAAAAACAAAGATTTTCAAGAAAATCCCACCCACACCAAGCTACCTTTCACATGGAAAATGTTTTGAAGTGGCTCTAATGATTTTGATTAAAATACCCTATATCTAAGGTATTCACATGACAAATAAAACGAATATCTTGAGTTTTCTGGAATATTCTGTGAAGTCCTCATCATTCAGAAGGAAATACATATAATTTTGTATAAGGGGTAAATCTTAAGAGTTACACAAAAACTTACTACACAAACTTGTAGATCTCTTTTAAACACAGTTTATTTCAAATAAGTTTTCTTATAGCATAAGATAATTGTGAAATAACCATTATTATTGGTTTGAATTCTTCAATGCCTTGTCATTTTTACTTTCACTATTACAGGTAGTAAGTAGGGGAAATATTGTATTCCATACAAAAATTCAATGTCGAGATTTCACTGGAAGTATATATGAGGGTTGGGGCAAAAGTCATGGCAACTGTTATTTTACTTGTATATATGTGAACGGATCACAAACATATATGTGTCATGTGAAAGTTCTGTAGGCATAGTGTGTATGCAGAACAACAGATGGCTCTGTGATAGCTGGTAGTAGAACAGTGAGGCCTGTGAAATCAATCAGTTGGTGAGTGTTGTGCGAGATGGAAGTAACCTGTGTTGAGCAGCGTGCTTACATCAAAATAGCCATTCTCCGAGGGAGAAATGCGATGGAATGTCACAGTGAATTAGTGAAAGCCCTTGGGAATAATGCCCTACCATACTGTACAGTAGCACGGTGGATAGGAAAGTTTCAGCAAGGACGTGTGTCAACCAGTGATGAGCAACGTCCGGGACGATCTGTCAGTTTGCGGACCAACGTGGCACGTGCCGTCATCGAGCAGCTCCTGGATGAAGACAGACGATGGACGCTACTGGAGTTAGAGATGGCAAGTGGCATCGAGAAACGCACCGTCCACAGGATATTGCGTAATGAGTGCAACTACGCAAAATCGCATTGCGGTGGGTACTGCATGCACTGACAGAAGTTCAAAGGTGGGTGCGCTTTGGAATATGCTCTGACCACCTTGCACGCTAGCAACAGGTCAGCGATCAATCTTGTCACGAATAATCATCATCAATGAATTTTGGGCCAGGGCATATGAACCAGAACTGAAACGTTAGTCCGCGGAGTGGCAACATGCTGGATCACCAAGGAGGCAGAATTTGCATCAGAATCCTTCCCCAGTCAAATTGATGGTTATTGTCGCGTATGACGACAGCGGTGTCATTGTTTGCCACTTTGTTCCACATGGCAGAACAGTGACCGCACAGTACTCAGGGACTTCCTGGTGCGACAGATCCAACGTGGCGTTTGGGAGAAACGTCCAGATCTTGTGGACAGTGCAATAATCCTGCATGACAATGCAAATCCACTTAAAACAGAGCGTGTAGGGCAGCTACTGCGACGTTGGGGATAGGAAGAATTGGAGCACCCACTGTACTCTCCTGACATTTTGCCCTGTGACTTTGATCTCATTCAAAAGATTAAGCAACCACTATGTGGTAGGCGGTTTGCAACACGAGAGGACATTGCTAATGCTGTGCGCTAACAGGTGACCCGATTCACACATGGTGCAGCAAATGCTGAGGCAGATGGTATTCAGCGCCTCCCACATCATTGGCAGTGTGTGGTGACAATAGCAGGGGACTACTTTGAGGGTCTTTAGGCCCAGGTTTGTTGTGTCAACTGTATGTGTACTGTGTTGTCATTCTTTTGCACCGTGAAGGCCATATTGCCCTGTTACTGCCGTAATAAATTAGTGTGTTACGATATTTCAGTGCTATTTGTTGTCCACACATGTAGCTAACACCTCATCCTTTTGTCTGTATATGTCACATTTTCCAACCGGGCTGGTATCTTCAAGAAAATAAATAGTTGCCATGACTTTTGCCCCAACCCTCGTATTTTGAGGCCCACTGACCCAAAAAAATCATTTTTAGAAACAGGTCCATGGTATCTGTGTGTGTGTGTGTGTTGTGAAAGGCAGAACTCAGAAACGAATAGCCAAACTTAAATACCAAACTTGGTGTTTAAATTTAATATCTTCCAAAAATGCGATGTGAAGATTTTCAATAAAATCCCCTCACACCAAATTACCCTTTACATGAAACTTTTTTTTAAATTTTTATTTTCTAAAAAATGGCTCTACCAATTTTGATTAAAAGACCATATGTTAAAAATATTTACATAAATAAAATGTATATCTTGAGTTTTCTGGGAATAACCTGTGAAATCCTCTTCGTTTGGAAGAAATTTTGTATAACTGGTAAACGTTAAACAGTAGATGAAAATATACTACATAAAACATGTAGATCTCTTTAAAAAACACAATTGATTTCAAATAATTCTTTTTGTGGCATAATCCATTTCTGAGATATCTGTTATTAACCCAATCGCGTCATATTTCAATGCCTATTCAACTAACCAAAAAATCATTTAAATCCACCAGCAGCATGGGTAGTGTAACAGCTAATGCTTAAAAATCATTTGAAATCAACCAGTAGGTATTTTTTGCTGAATGTTTGTGTGCACAATAAACTCACCAGTACTGTTGTTGTGTGTGATAGACCTCAAAACAGTCCTTTAAATTAAAGAGCAACATCATACTTTTCACATTTCAGGTGTCAAGGCATCAGTTTTTTGCTCCAGTATAATTGAATATGCGATTTTGGGACATCAAAATAACAAAAACAATATAGGCCCTATTTTCATCTGCCATAGTATTGGACCATTTCTCATTGACAACATTTTTCTGTCGGGATTGTTCAACTGCTTTGTTACATGGGCATTAGTTTCATCACACATTTTGTCAAACAAAGGTTCCATGTATACCCAAAAAATTGAAAGTGCAGATGACATCTATAACGCATGCTTGTTCAGTAAGTCCTTACAAACACCACTATTTGCAGTAAAAGAGTAGAGAATGGGACTATTGTCAAAGGGCCTGGCACGTCACCATTGGTTACATAATTATTTTCCTTGCTGCTTTCTGCACTAGATTCATTATTACTTTCACTAGAAATTTCTGCAATCTTTGTTCCATATACAGAAAAATCACCACTTCCACTATCACACTCTAATACACTTCTTATCAGTTTTATCAAACCCTTCTCGCTATCTGCATGAATTGTTTTCATAATCATGATGGCTACTAACACCAATACAGGAAGAATTTAATTATTTTTCCTTGGTTGAAACACAGTTGTTGAGGTCATACGTGAATACTTCATTCCCAATGTATGCAAATGAAATCTGTGAGAAGAAGACTAAACTACATGCAGTTATATAGAGCAATGCAGCATGGCAAGCTGAGCTTCTCATATGGTTCATATGCCAAAAAAGTGCATGTGAGCCCTGGTCGTCAAATGATGTGAATGTGTTACTGCTTTGTCTTTCTTTTGAAGTCCTGTCAATATTCAACTATTTCTCACGATCGCATGGAAAGAGTATGAAGTTTTAAGACTAGCATATAGCATCCACTTCTAAAACATTTGACTGTCACTATTCCATTTGTATTTATAGCAAAATGTGTAATGTAGCTATTTCTGCAAGGATTTATCTCCATTAAAATGAAGTAGATAGACAAATAAGCTTTAGTAAGAATAATTTATATACCAACTAATAAACAAGAGAGGGTAGAGAAAGTAATGTGAAAATTTAACAGATCAAAAAGCTATTGCTATTAATTATATTTTGCAACATAGTGGAAAGAGTATGGAATTATGCAGGCAACATATAGTAGCATGCTTTCAAACCTGTGATTATTGACTTGGTTTACTTTATCCCCCTTGTATGTACAACAAAATCTGTAATGAAACTATTTCTGCAAAGTTTATCTTGATTGACCTGAAGCAGTTAAAGAACAAAATCTGATGTGTTATATTCTTATGACTTTCTCTACCCACTCTTCTACAAACTATTGTTAAATGCTTATTCTACTTATACTACTTGTTAATTGGAATACATTTTCATTATACTTAATATATGATGGAAGTGAATTAAATAATACTATACCATTGAAGTAAGCCCCGTTTTGGAATACTTGTAGGTTATTGCTTGGCCTGTGTAAGTCCTGCCCATTTCTGGTTTGTTTGCTGTGTATGTCTGAATTTTTTAGGAACACTTCTGGGTGGTCAACCACGGTTAAAAGTACAGCTAAAATATACTCACAGTCTAATGGTAGAATTCCAAATATTTTGAATAGTGGTTTACAATGAGTTGATTTCTTTACACCTGCCATTGTTCTTATTACCTTTTTTTTGCAAAAGAATTTTTTTTTTTTGCATCTACTGAATTTCCCCAAAATGTTATTCCAAAAGTCATAATTGAATAAAAATACGCATAATATACTGTTTTAGGATGCTTTTATTTGTAAAATGAATTAACTATCTAATTTAAAAACATGCAGAGCTTAGTTTTGGTAGGATGTAGTCGATATGGTCTTTCTAATTCATATTATGATCTAAAATAAGACCAAGAAATTTTATGCTACAAGTTTCAGTCATTTCATTGCCTTCATGTTCAATCGTATGACTGCAATACTTTTATTTTTTGTGCGAAAATTTATATACTTAGTTTATTCAAAGTTTATATGAATTTTATTACTATCAAACCAATTATTTAGCACACTGAAAATACCGTTGGATAACTCTGAGATGCGACTGATGTTGTGTTCTTTAATTATAATACTTGTATCATCTGCAAAGAGAACTGGGTGAGCATGTTCATTTATTACTCTGGGGAGGTCGTTGACATATATTAGAAACAATAATGGACCCAAAATCGAACCTTGTGGAACACCATGCTTTATTTCTGACCATTTGGAATTATCTGCAGTATTTACCTTTTGATGTCTGTTTGATAGGTAAGATGCAATCCATTGATATGTTTCATTCTTAATGCCATAATATGATAATTTTGATAAGAGTATATTATGATTTACACATTCAATTGCTTTTGATAGGTCACAGAATATTCCTAGTGTATTACATTTATTATCAAGTGATTTCAAAATTTCATTGACATCATTGGTTAACATGTTTTTCCTAAATCCAAACTGCTCCTTTGCTAAAATATTATTTTTAATTAGGTGGTGACATATTCGTTTTAAGATAAGTTTTTCAAATACTTTGGAGAAAGCAGTTAGTAATGATACTGGTCTATAGTTGGACAGTTGTGACTTTTGCCCTTTCTTGTATAGTGGTTTAACTATAGAATATTTTAGCCCGTCAGGAAAAATTCCTGTTACAAAGGAGATGTTACATATATGACTTACAGGTTTGCTAATTTTATCGGCGCATAGTTTTAATATCTTAGTAGTTATTGTGTCATAACCCGATGAATTCTTGCTTTTGAGGGATTTTATCGTTTTATTTACTTCTATCGTGCTCGTGAGTACTATTTCTGTACAAATAGGCTGTGCTAAGCTTGTTTTTTTCAAATATGAAATAGGATCCTGCACTTGTTGTTTGGATTGTAACAGTAAATTTTCTGCTAACTGAATATAATACTCATTAAATAATGTTCCTATTTCTTGTGGTTCTTTTGTGGTAATATGATTTACTGTAATTTCTTTTATTTCATTTTTTGTGTGACATTTACCAGTCTCTTTTTTTTATAATTTTCCATATTGTATTAGGCTTGTTATTTGAGGACTATATCTGCTTTTCATAGCAGAGTTTTGTAGTTACATTTATAACCTTTTTTAAAATTTTACAATATTTTTTTATAGTGTTGTCTATGTTTCTCACAGTTGCTTTCTCTAGTAGCCATGTAAAGTTCTCTTTTGTGTTTGCAGGATATCTTAATACCCTGTGTTAACCAGCCATTTCTAGGTGTGTTAATAATTTTCTTTACACGAGATGGAAAACTTGAGTTATGAATGCTTATGAAAGTATTTAGAAAAGGAGTTAAACTTGTCATTCATATTTTCTTTTTGTATATTTCTTCCCAGGTTTGTTCTGAAAGCTGGTAATTAAAGAGTTTTATGTTCTCACTGTTAATGACTCGGTAGTTGGATACATAATTCGTTATTTTGGAATGCGGAATGTTATAATTGATTTTAAGCAACTGTCCATCATGGTCTGAAAGTCCATTAGTTAAGGGTTAGATTTCATGGTACTCATTTTTAGACATATCTATGAAAATATTATCAATAGCTGTTTTGGAATTTTTTTGAATTCTAGTTGGAAAGTTGACTGTGCATAAGGTTGTATGTTCTTAATAATGAACAAATTTTTTCCTTTTGGTTGCTGTCTTTAATGGAGTCTATATTTTTAAGTCACCACAAAGTATAAATTCAATTTTAAACTTGAATAGATACTTTAGAGCAGCATCCAGATTGTATAGGAAGTTTACAAAATTGGCAGCTGGGGCTCTGTATACTGTTAATATAATTAGTTCATTGTCTGACATTTTTATATGAACCGTGCAACCGTGTTCTATACAGTATTTATCCAGATCAATATTGTCAAACTGTATGTATTTCTTAACCAAGATACTCACACCTCCTTTAGAGAGTTTTTTCTACAGTAATATGCTGCTCTGTTGTAGCCTTCCATTGAGATATGTAATATTTCCTGTTTGTCCATGTGATGTTGCGTTATGCATAAGATATCTGGGTTTTTACTTTCATTTTTGAAACTAATTAATAACTCAGAGATTTTATTTCTTAAACTTTGAATATTTTGATGAAATACTGTTAATGAGTAATGTGTTTTTGTTGATTATGTGCAATATTTGTCTAATTTCTCTGTTTCAATTACTTGTAATGTCCTTCCATATCTCTTATTCAGCCTAATAAAGGGGAGACTCTACTGTTAACAATTGCAGGAATATTACTGGTATTACCCATGGATGTACATGAAATGCTCTCAGCAATGAGGTGCGTCAGCATATCGTTGCATGAGCGCATAAATGCAATCTATGTGTAGTATAACCATTCCTCTCAATGGATGATACATCTATAATTCTAATGTGGCCTGTTCCCTCTCTATCAAGACACTGATCAAGTCTTCGATTAACCACCCTCACCTTCTTGTTAATCCAAGGCTTGTCATGCCTCCAGAAGAGATTCACAAAGCTCACATTTGTGTGGCTACTGGCATCAGCAATGTGTTTATATCCATCTCAATTGAATAATTAAGATTCCTATCCAAACTATTTCCAGGTCCCCACTATTACCACATGATTTTCGTTATTGAGATCCTTTGACATGTCTACAAGATTCCCCACCACATGGCTAAGACCAGCATTGAGATTGAAAACACTGCTAACAGTATATTTCTCACCCAATTTCGCCTGAAGTCTTTCTCTGATGCCCCTAGCATGACTGCTTCCTAAAACTAAAACCCTACCTTTGGCATCAGAGGACCCCTTTCCTGGCTTGGGTTTGAGAACAGACCTCGTCCCCGGAAGTGACGTGGCAGGCACTTCCTCCGGCAAAGCCTGGGAAAACCCCATTTCTGCCACCGCCAAAGCCGAAAATCTGTTTTTCAACTCCAACTCGGGAACTTTGTCACGAGGACATACATAGATTTCTCTACTTACTATCAGTTATTTTTATTTAGCTTTTACAAATCATTGTTACAAAAGCTTATTTTTCTATCTATTCACGTTAATCCAGAAAAACCTTAGCAGAAGTGGATTCATTATACATTTTATTTTGTTACAAGGAGATAGAGCAAACTAATCGACAGAAGTTTTAAATCTGGTTCGCTCATCTGATAGCTTAGAAATTCCTTACTGTTTCCATGATATTTGAAAAACAGCGGAAAAGCCACAGCACTTTAAAACTGATAAAACTATTGAAAATTCAAATCAATAACAAGGAGTTATTTTGGAAATGGCTCATGCCACAAAAGTTTATTTGGAATAAATTGTTTGTTTTAAAGAGATCTACATCTTTTGTGCACTACCTTTTTGTCTCTCTCTTCAACAATTATACAAAATTCATTCCAAATGAAAAGAGTTTCATATTCTATTCCCAGAAGATTCAAGATGTACATTTTGCTTGTGGAAATATCCTAAACATATGGTATTTTTTAATGAAGATCATTAGAGCCATTTTCAGGAAAACCGAAAAGTTGAAAATCCTTCATGTAAAGGCTATATTGTGATGATGAGGATTTTCTTGAAAATCTTTGTGTTACATCCTTGGAGGATGCTAACTTAAATAACAAGTTTGTTTAAAGATTAAAAGCAGAAGCACTATTAACAGTGAAGTATTTTTGATGATAGCTTGAGTCACACTTTTTACACTCGCCTTCACTAATTAAAAGTTATATAAAACAGAATCGTTTTCGAAGGCATTCGTCCTCGTCGTCAGCAACTGGGTGATCGAAAATTATTCTGTTTTATATAACTTTTAATTAGTGAAGGTGAGTGTAAAAAAGTGTGACCCAAGCTACCATCAACAAGTTTGGTATTTCACTGAATTTTCAATTTTGGATTATGGTGTTTACCGACATACACAAGGACCTTTTTCTATAAATCATGTGTGTTACATTCGCAAGACTTTGTCTATACATTCCTCAACAAACTATTCTTACAAAAGTTTTCTTCTGTCTACTTCATCTTAATCCAAATAAACTTTTATAGAAATGCTTTTATTTACATATTTTACTAGTAGGTACAATGGGAATAGGGAAATCCAGTAGGCTTAAGTGATAGTCAAATAATTAAGAGTTGGTCACTATGTGAGGGTTTTGAATTCTGCTTTCTTCACATTACTAGAAGAAGAAAAAGAATAATGACTCATCATTTGAGAAAAGAATAAGTATTTGAAAATTCAAAATAATAACAAGAAATATTCTGGGAAATGGTTAATTCCATAAAAGAAATATATTTGACATAAATTGTGTGCTTTAACACAATGTATATTCTTTGTATAGTAAGATTTTGTCTGTCTCTTATGGCCACCATTTATGCAAAAGTGATTCAGAATGAAGAGGACTTCAGAGACATGCACTAATAGAAAAGTAGGATCTAGCTGGCAAAAGAATAGCCTATGTAACTGCACTTAAAAACTACAGGGAAGAAAGTCACTGTATCGTCTATCAAGATGAGACATATATTCACGGTTTCAAGGGGAGTGCCTAATTTCACATCAGGCATTAGAAACAGATTTGTGCCTAATGCCTTGCTTATGTTTAAGTCCTAGCAAAACACTGGGTACTATCATAATGAATAGTGAAAATTATATACAGTGGCTAAGACAAAGTTTATTCCCAAATTTAGAGTCAAGTACAGTCTTGTTATACATAATGCACCCTATCACAACATGCAGACAGACAAGATTCAGCATCAAATGTAAATAAAGAGATAATGAATAATTGGTTTCATGCAAAAAAAACATTGTATTCAATGAATTTATGCATAAACTCCAATTCTAGGACATCATTAAACTAATCAGCCTAGGCACACAATATATATCATAGATAAGTACTTGCAGCTAATGGACAGTGTGTATTGAGACCTCCTCTTTATCATGCCAATCTTAATCCCATTGAAGTTATTTGCACTGATATCAAGCAGTGGGTGGGTGCCATTAATGTCAACTTAAAATTTGTAGATGTTTAACATCTTTGTGAACGAAGGTTTGCAGAAGTTGGGAAGGATAAATTGAACAATGTTTACAACCATGTAGATAAATAAGAAAACAATTGGGAACAAGAAATATAATTGAAGTTAGAATAGAGAATACTGTAATCATAGATACTGATAGCAGCGAAAGCAACAATGGGAATGAAGGCAGTTAGAGTAGTGTGGATTGTCAGGCATAGACCTCTAGAAGACTGCTGTGATAAGTAACTGATAAGTTTACCATCATAATCATAAAACATGGTGCATGTCTTCACCTGTACACTGGCTCAACTTTCCACACTTTGCTGTTGAAAATTCCAGAGCCCAAATTGTTTGGAAACACCTCCATTATCATTGTGTGCCCTTGATAATGTTACATTCAATGTAGGTAGAATATTCTTAAACAGCAAAGAATGAAATGATGCGCTGTACTCGACTTTGCTTTATTCCATAATGCGTTAATCTAGCTTATCTTTGTATCCCACTTTCTTTTTTGCTTTCTTTTTTGATTATGTCATTAGATGTCCCTACATTTTTTCTTTTATTTTTTACTCTATACACTACTGTTTCTGAGCACCCGTAGCCTTAGCTGTTTCTTTTACTGCCTTATTAACACTCATTTTACTTTAATAATCTTAACACTAATCATAACAATAAACTAGTCATTATTATTTACGTTTCTTCTTGGTTTACCAACATTTCCTTTTTTACTAGCTTCTCTATCCATAAATAAATATTTACATAAAATCTTAATTACATAACCTACATAACACTTCATAGTGTTCCACACACTATAAACAAACATCTTCCTTACAACTGGTGTTAAATTTGACTGCCTTTTGCCTTGCCCTGGTGCCTTTTAGCTTAGTAGTTGGATGACACTTGTTAGTCATACGCAATGAATGCAAGAAGTTACAGGATTCTGGCTTCTTTTAAAAACTGTCTTCAATGCTCCTTAACATTTTCTCTTGCTTGATCCCTGCTTGTAAACCCATAACAGAGAAATTTCTTGCTAGCTGACTTTTCCACTGCTCAGATATGGAATTTTCCAAAAATATTTATTTTAAAAAAATTATAAAGCTCATCTTATTAAAGACAGAGAATTCCAACTATACAGGTATCAGCATTCTAGTTCACTCTAGCTAAGAAAAACATTATGTTGCATTATACTCCTTAGTTTACTAGTTACTATGTGATAAGCATAGAGACAGCAAATATAGACATTTACTGAAAAATGCATTTTCTTTATAAATTTGGAGTCACAGAAGTTGATAAAAGCTGTAAAATAAGATGTAATTTGATATAGAAAAATATTCTGCATAGAGTAATGTATTTAAAGCTGAAAGTTATAACAATTGAATGTTTAAAGCATGTTATTATCAACTTGGCGGCAGCGCAAGAGTAGAAAAGGACAAAGTTAATGGCAACACGTTTACATAGGACAGACAGAGACATTCCATTTATGTTCATACCGTCTCATGACCATACAGTTATTTTGTACTTTGCTTGCATTGTTTTGCTATTCATGATTGTTTGTTTTTCTACAGACTTAGCATCATCAGATTCAGTAATAGTTGTGAAATGGATGGCAAAATAGAATTCAAAGAAGAGGATCCTCTCTCAGATGACCCAGCCTCACAGAATAAGACAGAGTTCTTTACCAAGAATGTTACAGTGAAGACCAACAGTGATGCTGTGCGTTTGGATGATGAGAGTGATGTGGCAATTAAAACAGAATTTAAATCAGAGATTCATTTTCCAGACTTTTGTTCACAGAAGGAGAGAGAATGTTTTACCACACATCTCATTAAGCAGATTAAGCCTGTAACTGTTACATGCAGCAACAATTGCGAGATAGATACAAAAATAAAGTATGTTTCACAGAAAGCGAGAGAATTCCTTCCAGAGGTTCCTGTAATGGAGATTAAGAAATACAACAATGATGATGAAATGGATAGCAAGATAGAAATTAAAGAAGAACCTTGGTGGCTGGAAAGAGAAACTGTTTGTGATGACATTAGGGTAAGTTTCGTAGAAATCTATAGCGGTAGAATTTTTATTATTATTATTATTATTATTATTATTATTATTACTACTACTACTACTACTACTACTACTACTACTACTACTACTACTACTACTACTACTACTACTAGTATTACTACTCACTACTGCTACTACTTGTTTTGATGCTATTTGAATTATGTAATGCAAAATTAAAGAGCCTAAGAGATGGTTTGTAACTACTTACAGTATTTGTGTTATGGTGTATTTAAAGGGTTGAAAATTATGATGGTGCTAGTACTTGAAAATTATAATATACTTGAGAGATGTTTTATTGCAATTATACCAAAAATACTCGATGATGTAGCATCTCATGTTCAACTAAACTTTCCTCTAACTAGAAAGAAATCTGATGTGTTACATTCACGTGACTTTCTCTACCCTCTATCATTTATTATGGGCTATACAAATTATTTTTATGAAAGTTTATTTTCCTATTAATTTCATTTGAATCGAGGCAAACCTTTGCAGAAACAGCTGTATTACACATTTCATTACGGATACAAAGGGAATAATGATAGTCAAATGTTTTAGAATTGGACACTGTACGCTGGCCTTATAATTCCATACTCTTTCCATGACATCAAGAGAAACAGTTGAGGTCAAAGGTCTGCCTCCTTCTAGTACCAGGGGAAGGCATCAGCCGAGTGACACTCTCCCATGGGTCTTTCCATTAGGACAATATCGGAAGTCTAAAAGCTTCCTCCCACAGGGAATGAAAGCAGATATGCCATATCCAGAGTTGTAATGTAGGCGTTTGAGACGACTCAACCCTGCCTGGGTAGCACTGTCCAAACATACCCAATTTCCCATGGATATCGGGAACCACTACCCTATTGAGACCACCCAATCTGAACATCTCCTGAATTGCTCAGCCCAATGTACTTCTGTAACCTCAGAAGTACCATGAGTGCTGGGAGTGTGCAACATGCACTATGGCAGCTGAAGGGGCCAAACCCCTCCCTGTAGGACATTGTGAGAAACAGCTTAATAGTGACAGATTTTTAAAAGAATGACTAAGCACTCGTCGGTTCCAACCATTAATAACAGATATCTCAGAAATGGCTGCTGCGCAAAGAAAAAAAGTTATTTACAATAGATTGTGTGTTTTAAAGAGATCAGCACTTTTTCTATAGTACATTTTCATCTATTGCATAACGTTTACCAGTTATGCAAGATTATACAGAATTCCTTCAAAATGAAGAAGACTGGCTATTCCCAGAAAATTCAAGATGTACATATCATTTGTAATATAAACATCTTTGATGTACAGTATTTTAATAAAAATTGCTAACTATTTTTTAGAAAATAAAAAATTTCGAAAAAAGTTCCATGTAAAGGATAGTTTGAGGTGAGCTTTTCATACCAGTGATGCCCCCCCCCCCACACACACACACACACACACACACACATGCGCGCACACTCATCCTCACTCCCTCTAAAAAAAATGCTGGTTTTGGTTTTAGGGGGCCTCAAAACATCTATTTCCAGTGAAATCTCAGCATCAAATTTTTGGGTGGAATACTGCTTACTATGCATAGTAGAGAAAGTAAAAAGAAAATGCAATGGATGCTAAATGATATCAAAGATAAATTGATCATTGGAACAATATAGGCAACCTCATTATAAAGTTTAATGTCTCATTTTAACCTATAATGCTGCAAGGCATAAGAATAATGAGAGTAGTCTTATTTGCAGTAAAGGATAATAAAAATTCATTGATATTAAATATCGGGGAAAACTAGGTAAAATTGGGTTTGAGTATGTAAATATCCCTAATTGCGCATTTTGGAAATGTCTTATAGTATGTGTCTTGCAGGAATAGCATGATTTAGTGTTGACGGAATTATTAAAATCAGTTGTGATGCACACTCTTCCCTCTTTATAATGCTTGGTATATATTATATTTGTGTTAATTTATGAGTACTTTGGAAAAGAATGAATGCTACTTTTACAGTCTGGTTATCCCAACTATCTTTGCCATAATTTTAGTAGAATGTTCTATAAAATATATCCAGATATGACTGGATTGTAGGCAAAACTATTCTTCTGAAAATCCATATGAATTTATTGCTTTTGTAGATTTTACAATTTTAATAATATTATAAAGAGAGAAAGTTTATATACAGGTTAATCTCAAGAACTGAGGAACTGATTTTGATAGTCCTTTCAGAATTCAAAAGCCTCTTTCTTATCAATGAATATGGGATATAAAACACCTTATAATTTTAATTCATGAATTATGGAAAGACTAAGGTGGGTTTCCATAGCTATGTAATACAACATGAACTCTGTGAAGTTATAAAAGAAACTATTTGTGAAGAAAGCTTTAAGTTTTCATTGAGAATGCCATGGAGTAGAAAATAGTTGTTCCTCCACATGTAAAATAAGACAAATGAGGCAATGTTACAGTCCAAGTGCTACATATAAGTTTCATGAATAATAACTAAAACACAGCAAAGCAGTGTGATACCAGTGTATAAATATTGTAATAACACTCATGTAAGAAAGTGTTGCTTTATTTTTATGTATGTTGTAATCAAGTTTGTTAAATAATTTTAAAAAGATAGAAAATTGTCTCCAGCTAACATTTGAAATCACTCAACTGATAAGATTATTTTTCTTGATGGTTGAGTCTATGTATCTTTTCCAAAAGGGTTGGTTAACTTGTTGGCCTAGGGGTACAGAATCCTCATAATCACCAGCTTCATCTCTGATTTGTTGTATATGTTAAGGGTATCTGTGTTATGTGAAAACTATGTAACTGTTATGTTATTAAATAACTGTGGGATCTGTTTACAAGCCCAATATATGCCAACAATCAGGTTGATGGTATAGAACTGAGATTATTCCTACACATCTGAAGCATTTTTACTTTCTCTATAATATACATGTGGTAAGGAAGTAATGTATTCTATGCAAAAATTAAATTTTGAGATTTCATTAGAAAATAAATGTTTTTTGAGTTCCACTGAACCCAAAAGTAGTACTTTTATAGAAAAAAAATTCACATGCAGATAAACACATTCCTTATAGTCCTCTATCCACACATTTCTGGTATCTTTACAGAAAATATTCATTCACATTCGGGAATTCGATATCCAAAGTTGATTGAATTCTGCATGTGAATGTGAATGCATAATTTTGAGAGAGTGAGAACAGAAAAGTCAAAAATAAAAATTGGGATAAATACCTAACTCAGTATTAAAGTTTAGTATTTTCCAAGGTTGCATAAAGAAGATTTTCAAGCAAATTCTCCCACTCCAAACTATTGTTTGTGTAAAATTATTCATTATGCTGTATATGAACAAAAATATTGTAACTGTTTTGATGCTATCTATGGCACCAAATATTTCAGTCTGATTCTACCTCTCTAATATGTTTAACATATTTGCATGGCAATTGATATGTTTAGCTTGCATTTTCTGTAAATAGCCTTAAATGCCCTTTTTTGGTTGAATTGTATAATTATCTCTAGCAAGTCTTAAAACAAACAATTACAGGAAAAAATCTAAGCTCATCCAAATACAAAATTTGACATTTTTTTTTTTTCGTAATATTAACTTATGAAAATATTACATGTGCAAGTTTAACATTTTCCAAATTTCATGTAATGCACATGTTTGAAATTTTGCAATTCTTATTTTTTCCACTTCCTTTTTCAAGAATTTATTATGAATAAACATTTAAATGTCGTAAAATAAATAGGAAAGTTGAGTTTTATTTATGGACTCTCTAACTACTATGGTCCTTAGCATCCCATTCTATGTTGGGCGTGTAAGACTGGAAATTTTCCTCAGAGGCCTCTTTATCAGGCTTCAGGTTCTCTTACATGCTATAAATCTATGACAGGACTACCAGCTTTACTTCTCCTCCAAAGGAAGTTATGCTAATAGTTTTTACGCCCGAAAAAATCCATTCCCTCCACCAAGTTTGAATCCGCGACCTCGGGAACTAGAGGCTAGCTAGACCATGGAGAATGGCAGGTCTGGCTTGGCAAGTCCAAATGGAAGACCACCATGATTGTGCAGTGGAGGGCTTAAAATCCTACATTATTCATAAACTGGGAATGCTTGTAGGAAGAAATATAGAATTCATCCTCTATGCATGTAATAGAGACAAAAAGTTCGAGTTTGCACCTTATGTAACTATGTGAATGCTTCCATTAAATACCTTGTATGTAAAGTGTTGTATTTATACTGCATCAGTGCTTAATTTTCATTTATAAAGGGGCTTAACTCTTTGTATGATTACTGATATACATGAATTTGTCATTGATAAAGTCATGTGAGTGTAGTACATCAGATTTTCGAAAATACTTGGATAACTGAATCATAGTTTCTGATTTACAATTTTATAAACACTCCTTTTGCCAGTTCTCTGTTCTTTAAACCAAACTATCTATTCACATGTAAATACTTTTTCGATTGCTCTTCATCTTTCTAGATCTTTCATCCCATTTCATGATGTAGTGTCAAATCTTTGTTTTTGCATAACTCCTAATATTACATACCAATTTAAAAATAAATCAAACCTGATACTTGAAAGATAACTATCTGATGCAGGGCATTTAATTAGTGCCTGTATAGATAATTATGTGAAATTGTATTTTTGCATTCTTTTGTTACAGTTTGGGGACTTCACTCACGTAAAATCATCAAGGTAAGACATGACTCTTGGCTAATGTTCCAATAAGAAACCTTCTGATTCTTGTGTTACATTTTCCTTTAATGATGCTTCTTTATTTATACTAATATTATAAACAGGAAAAACTTTATAAAAAACTAAGAAAGTTAACCCATATATATATGGGTGTGCATAGGGAAATCCTAAAAGCCACTGGTGGCCACTCTGTTTCAAGATGATTGTGGGCAAGCAGTTAAAATATGCTTACTGTTGCTACATAGTTCAGCTCCTAGACTGCAAGATGGACAGGGTTTTGGGCCAATGTTGGATTCTTTTCATTTTCTTTTATTGCCAAAGGCAGTATTGTGGTTGTAGTTTACAAATGTTATGAAACTCAGAGCAGTGTAACTGCATCAATGATGTGGTTATAAGGTTTATGTTTATTCAGAAATTGTTGCAATTACGTTGCAACGTACAAATTAAACTAAGTAGAAATTTACAATTATTGAAAAATAAATTATCCTCTTCTGAAAGCGTAAACAATGGAAGTACAGTATAATGAAAAAAAGACAAGGTTTGCTTTTAGTTCTAATAAACATGTTAAAATGAATAAAGGATACTAAGATAAACAGATTTAGTCTTTTACACTTCATAATGAAAAATAATTCCCCCACTTCTGTAAGGTAACTGATGGCAGATGAAGCAAGATTAAGAAACAAAGACATAGTAGTTTGTGTTTAGATTTTGCAAAGATCTTGTAAATGAAGAAATAAACATATACATGTTTTAAGCTTATTCATTGTATGAAAAAGAAAATCAACATTGAAGAGAAAATCTGTGTTAATGAACTAGTATGAGGTGCAGCAGCACCTGTCCTTATTTTCATGGTTTTGTTTTGGTTATAAAACCATTACAAGAATTGTTGAAGATGACAACCCCAACAACTCTACAGAGATTACATTGATGGATAAATGAGTTCTGCATTCTTTCAAAAAGCTTTCTGTATCACTTTAATGTTATTAAATAACTATGGTATCAAGTAGAAGGTATGCAGCCAGCATATAGATTGCACATTTTTCAAAGATTTTGCTATCCATGATATACCTAAACAAAATGTGTAATGTAACCAGTTCAGCAGACATTTATCTTTTAATATGAAGTAATAGAAAACGTATTGGAAGAGTTTGTGGAAAAACTCATGTGAAACAGATTTTTTAAAAAGGCATTATCTGTTTTTGAAACATTCCATGTTTATATGTGTAATTTGTTGTTGATCTTCCATTCATACTTTAAAATCTGTGACCAACATTACATTCATTGTATTGGCTGCTGATTATGTCCTGGCTTGTTGATAACCAGTTTGTTATGAAAATGTTTACTTGCCAACTTTCCTCAACATAGGAATTACTTTGAATAGTTGTTAAAGCAAGCCTGAAAGTTGATGTATTTCTCACTATGTGCAACACACAATGCTTGTATTCACAAAGACTTCAGACTGGTTTTACCAATAACATCTTTTCATTTGAAAGATTTTATGAATTATATTACAGATTAACAAAGCCATTTTTACTGTGATGAAAGACAGGGTTGCTATCTATGAAGAATTTGCAACTATAGATTGTTAGCAAACAGAGAGTCTCATTTCAGATTTAATTCCCTCTCACTCTGAATAATGTATCTAATGCTAAATCATCCAACATTCCAGATTATGCTCAGAAGCAGTTTCTGGTGATAGCTGTGGTGATTCACCATTTTCCTCAACTGAAGCCTTAGGAAAAAACACTAGCTTCTGTTATGAAAAGGATGCTCATGAATGTGAAAGTCAAGAAAGTGATATCACAAAAATGCCACCTGTAGAAAAACTTGTTCATTTGGAACAACATGGTAAATGTAGCAGTGTAGAGGAAATTTACAGCAAGCCTGTCATCCATAAGGGTGAAAGGTCACACAAGTGTAACATTTGTGATAAGAGCTTTATTCAGTTGTCAGATTTGAAAGTGCATAATTTAATACATGAGAGCAAAAAGCCTCACAAGTGTGAAATTTGTAAGAAGAACTTTACTCGGTTGTCGGGTTTGAAATTGCATAATTTAAGGCATGAGGGTAAAAGGCCTCATCAGTGTGAAATTTGTGAGAAGAGGTTTACTCGATTATCAAAGTTAAAATTGCATAATTTGATACATAGCAGTAATAAGCCTCACAAGTGTGAAATTTGTGGGAAGAGTTTTGCTCGATTGTCATATTTAAAATCACATAATTTAATACATGAGGGTAAAAAGCCACACAAATGTGAAATTTGTGAGAAGAGTTTTACTAGATTGTCAGATTTGAAATCTCATAATTTAATACACGAGGGTAAACAGCCCCACCAGTGTAAAATTTGTGAGAAGAGCTTTACTCGCTTATCTTTCTTGAAAATGCATATTTTAATACATGAGGGTAAAAAACCCCACAAGTGTGAAGTTTGTGAGAAGAGGTTTACTCAGTTGTCAACTTTGAAAGTTCATAATTTAATACATGAGGGTATAAAGCCTCATAAGTGTGGAATTTGTGAGAAGAGATTCACTCGGTTGTCAGATTTGAAATTGCATCATTTAATACATGAGGGTAAAAAGCCTCACAAGTGTGGAATTTGTGAAAAGAGGTTTACTCGGTTGTCAACTTTGAAATCTCATACTTTTATACATGACAGTAGAACGTCTCAGTGTGAAATTTGTGAAAAAAAGTTTACTCGGTTGTCAGATTTGAAATTGCATAATTTGATACATGAGGGTAAAATGCCTCACAAGTGTGAAGTTTGTGAGAAAAGTTTTACTCGGTTGTCAGATTTGAAATCCCATACTTTGATACATGACAGTAGAAAGACTCACAAGTGTGAAATTTGTGAAAAGAACTTTACTCGTTTGTCAAGTTTGAAATTGCACAATTTAAGACATGAGGGTAAAAAGCCTCATAAGTGTGAAATTTGTGAGAAGAGGTATACTCGGTTGTCAGATTTAAAATTTCATAATTTAATACATGAGGGTAAAAAGCCCCACAAGTGTAAAATTTGTGAGAAGAGCTTTGCTTGCTCATCACGCTTGAAAATGCATAATTTGATACATGAAGGTAAGAAATCTCACAAGTGTGGAATTTGTGAGAGGAGTTTTACATGGCTGTCAGGTTTGAAATCTCATTTTTTAATACATGATGGTAAAAAGCCACACAAATGTGAAATTTGTGACAAGGGATTTACTCGGTCATCAAGTTTGAAATTGCATAATTTAAGGCATGAGGGTAAAAAGTTGGCACAAGTATAAAATTTGTGAGAAGAGCAATGTAACGCTTGAAAATGCATAATTTGATATATGAGGGTAAGAAGCCTTACAGGTGTGGAATTTGTGAGAAGAGGTTTACTTAGTTGTCAGGTTTGAAATCTCATCATTTAATACATGAAAAAAAACGCAAATGTGAAATATGTGAGAAGAGGTTTACTCAGTTGTCTAATTTGAAAAGGCATAATTTGATATATGAGGGTAAATAGCCTCCCAAGTATGAAATTTTTGAGAAGAGGTTTACTCAGTTGACACATTTGAAATGAGTAAAGAAAGCCTTACAAGTATAAAATTTCTGAGAACTTTACTCAGTTGTCAGCTTTGAAATTGCACAATTTAATACATGAGGGCAAACAGCCCCACAAGTTTAATATTTGTGAGAGAGCTTTAGTCACTCATCACTCTTGAAAATGCATATATATTTATTTCATCTTGTAGAGCTAGTTAGCCATAAGATAAGTCATAAAATTACAACTTAAGATTAGGTTCTTGCAAATCATAAGGGCTCATTTTAATTAAAATTCTCTTAACATTACTTTGAAAATACTTCAAATTAGTTGTAGATTTAATATTAGCAGGCAAGGAATTAAACAATTTCAAACCATAGACTATAGAAGATCTATTAAATTTTGTTGAGGGATGCGTTGCAATGTTAAAATTATGTCTCATACGTGTATCATGCGTATGAAAATCAACATTTCTAAGAAAGTAATCTCTCTTAATAAATATCAACTTCATTAATTTAAAAATGTATAATCCGTAGACAGTCAATATATTAAAACTAATAAAATAATTCTTACAGGATACACTACTATTAATGCCAGCAATACATCGTATTATTCATTTTTGGGCATTAAAAATCTGCTGCATCGATCCTGACCCACAAAAACAAACACCATATGCCAACCGAGATTCAACGTGTGCAAAATAAAACAAGAGTACAGCCTTAACATTAAGACAGGATCTCAAAGGAGTTGCCAAGATAGATGTTCATCAAAAACAATTCCTAAGAATTTAGTGTGCTGAAGACAACGCAGATTCTCACCAAATATATTAATACTTAGTTGTTCAAGATTCCTTTTTTGATACATATGAAAATGAACAAAACCAGTTTTATTAACCTTCAGATAAAGCATATTATTAAACTAGGTTTTGAGATCTCAGTAGTTCATTACATTTCACTTCCAAATCTGTCATATTGCCATCTTTAACAATCTCAGTGGTATCATCAGCATACACAGTTAAAAATAATCTTTCAGTTGAACAGGTAAATCATTCACAAATAGCAGAAACAAAACAGGACCAAGAATGGTACCCTGAGGAACACCAACATCAACATTATTAGAATTATAAACATTTCTAAAGGAATCAATTTTGTGGTTAATCTGAACATATTGAGTTGTTTTTTTCAAATAAGAAGTAAACCAGGTTAAAACTATACCATGTATACCATAATATTCCAATTTATCAAGCAGCAAATCATTATTAATGCTCTACTAAATTCACAAAAAATTCCAACAGGGCATTCATCAGAATCAAAAGAGAGTAAAATTTCTCTGAATGCAGAATAAATAGCAGTAGTAGTAGATTTACCCAATGTAAAACCATGTTGGTCAGTATCCAGGATATTATATTTATCAAGAAAATTGAGCAGTCTGTCAAGTATACAATATTCAAAATTTTTTTAAATACTTTTACAGATGGCAAGTGTTCTATAATTTTGAATATTAGTTTTATCAGATTTTTTAAACACAGGTATGACTTGATTCAGTTTCAACTCACTAGGAAATATGCCAGATGTATAGAATTGTTAATAAGAAATGTAAGAAGCTTTATAATGTATTTGTAACATTACAAATTAATTTCTGTGGAACATCATCAGAACCACATGAAGATTTGTTTTTAAGCTTTTTAAAAATTATGTCGGCAGTTTCAGCTTCAGAAAATTCATATACAAACATAGAATTGCAATTATGCTTCCGATCATTCACTGAAGTTAAATTCATTACTTATATCCAATTTAGACACAACTTTAGGGGAGCATTTTTGAAAAATCATTAAATGAATCAGTGATGTATTGCGGATGATCATTGACTTTGTCGCCATAAACTAATGTAATATTACCATTACTTGGTTTTTGTCTCCTTACATCATTAATAATTCTCCAAATGTGTGTACTATTATTGGAAGCATCACTCAAACAACTTTCATAAAATTGCTTTTTGGTATTTTTGACAAAATTTTTATGTGCATTTTGAAACTTGTTTATAAAGCTGTGGAGATTTTTTAGTTAAGCAAAACAATTGCCTGGTGTATGCACTAGAGGCTTTAACTTCATTATTAACCCATGATATAGAGTGATAATTATCTCTAAATTTTGTTAAAGGAAAACATATCAAAATAGTATAAAACGTGGAATAAAAAGAACTAAACATATGACACAATTCAGAAGAATTAAATACACCATGCCATTCTTCAGTAGACAGCAGATATAAAAAATGGTGTTAATTGGATAAATTAAAATTTCTTAAAGTATACGCACAAATACTGTTGTTATTAAAGTTCATGTCAAATGCATAAAACACGGTTGGATTATCAGAAATTATGTTATCAATAATTTAACAAGTGCCTGAAACGTAAGAATTAGTAAAAATATTATCAATGGTAGTTACACAAGTACTACATACATGAGTGGCCATTTGACCCTATACTCGAGATCATAGGTAAGTAGCAAGTTACTGAGATCGGTAAAATCCTTAGAAATGTAACAGTCAAAATTAAAATCACCACAATAATTCCATTGAAGCCCTTTGTAAATAAATAATTTAAAATATTATAAATATTATAAAAAACAATTTGGGATCATCCTGGGGGGAGCAATAACAAAAAGAACCAACCAAAATCATTGTTATTGAGGCTCCATCCTAAGCTGCAGGCTTCAACATGCATATCAACACAAAAATTAGACAGATCAATACCATGCACACACTCCACCATGAGCGTAAAATATAGTGAGCAATAATGGCAAAGTAGCGGGCATCCTATGAAATGTGGTAAAATGATTCAGAACAACTTTAAGGTTCAATCAATAACATCTGGTAGAAATAAATTTGATATATTTTTTTGATTCCTTCTACGAGGTGAATTATTTCTTTCCTCTGACTTTGATGAAAGCCTTAATGTCAGGTCTTTCATCCCATTCTATAACATCATGACAAGAGGAATTATGAGTTTATGGTTCTTTTTGTCAAGTAGACGAATATATAGACGAACCTCTGCAGTCAAGAACTGTTTGCAATTTGATCAATTAGCAAACTTTTGCAAGAGTACAAGATCTTATATGTCATATGGAGACAATCATACTACTCGTATTTCCAAGTTTGAGGCATACTTGATTAAATGTATTAATTGTGAATCAAGCCATAAGCCCAATGATAAATCCTGCAGCAAATATAATAGAGCAAGAAATTCTGAAAAGAGTCCAGAATCTTAAAATATCGAGGTCTGAAGCTAAAAACATGATCAGTAAACAACTTCATATGCTGATTCTGTTCTACAAGAAAAAGAAAACCAATCAACAATCTCAATGTTTTAAGTCAAGTACCTTCTGAAAGTTTGGGAGTTTTTCAGGTCATAATGTGTCTCATAGACTTAACATGCATTAAATCTGCAAACGATACAGGAAGTTGGTTCACTCAAGTGATTAAGAGAAAATCTGGCTCTCCTGGTCAAGTAACACAGAAAATTGTTAGAAGTGGTACTGATATCTCAAACCTTTAGTTTTTCCTAATGGCAGATTACACCCTTCAGCTTCTCCATTGTAAACATCTGAAGCTTTCTGGAAAATTTAATGTAAAAACCTCTACTTGTACTGCTTTAATTTGGTCATTCTCAGTGAGGAGAATGCGAATTTAAGGAAGTTTGATTTGATCTTACAGAATGGCCTTGATAATATTAAGATTGGATTATTAAATCTAAGGGAAGAAATATAAAAGATTTTGGAATCTCAAATACCTTCATCAAATGGTGAACAGAATATCAGATCTTTCCATACCCTATTGGAATGCCAGAAGTGTTACAAACAAAACAGAAGAATTAAAGAATTTAATTAATTGCCGTAAATATGATTTGATTTTAATTGCAGAAACTTAGTTAAGAGACAGTTCCAGATTTAATATCCTGAATTATATAGTGATTCATTCAGATTGTCCTTTTAGAGGTGCTGGTGTTTTGGTTGCAATAAAGAATGGCTTATGTTTGACTTAATATGAAATTTTTAGCAGATCTGATTATTTGGTTTGAGTTATAAAATTTGTTATTAGTGATCTTCAACTGTTCCTTATTTATGAAGTTCCAAACACTAATGCTCCAGTCTCATATTGGAAAAACATTTTTCAACTTTCTTCAGTTGATAAAATTATGATTTTAAGTGATTTCAATTACACCTTTAAAGTTCATCTGATGATTCCAACTGTCCTTTAATTCGATACTTATTGTCATATAACATCTGTGTTTTAAACAATGGATCTCCCTCAAGAATTGGTATATATGATCAATGTTTCCTCCTCTGATTTAACACTTGTTTCAGGATCATTAATGAACTCTACTGAATGGGAAGTAACTTCTGACACTCACTATTTCCCGTTTAATGTCAGCTTAAAAATAGACCAAATAGTCTTGAGTATGTTTGCAAATTTTACCAGTTAAACATAGATAGAAATCAATTCCAGGACTTCCTTATGTCTGTACTGCAGAATAAATTGATTGTTGAAGTGGAACATTCCTTCCAGCTCATGTATGATATTCTAAATTTATATATAGATACCTTTCATCCTCTAGTTTAACAGATGATGATTATATTGAACTTCAGAATAAGTTTTTACACAATATTATCCCTATTTTTATTTAAACACATTTGGCTATATTGAAAATTATTTTCAGAAGCTTCCATTTGGCCATGAACTATTTCAAGTTTTAATTCATCCTTTCAAATTAGTAGAAATGGAGAATATTATCAAAGGACAAAGATTCAGCCTCAGGACCAGATGAAGTCACATGTTTAATGGTTCAGCTCTTACCTACTGAATATTTATCTACTAATTAAATGTTATACAAATATTCTAAAAACAGCAGTTATTCCAGAAATTTGGAAGCATTTTTATATTATTCCAGTGCCTAAACCTAATAAACACTGAAGAAATAGTGATGGAACCCTCCTATTGCTCCCTTCTGTGTCTTCAGAAACATTTTGAGAAACTGTTGATGAGATTTCATTTTTTCTTGAAAGATATGGCTTTTGGCCTAAGGAGCAGTATGGTTTTGGGCCAGGATATGGGGCTGTTAACAAGTTAGCCATCATCTCCATGGATGTTCTTTCTGCTTTCCAAAAGAAACAGATGATCCAAGCTTTAAGCATTGATATATCTCAGGCCTATGCTACCTTAATTGATAAAGTGTAATTAATTTAGAACTCCCTGGTATATAATCCATAAAATATACTATCTTTTACAAGACAGTCATTTGCCTTCATCCCAGATTCAGGCAGGCAATCTTCAGTGGAACTTCCCAAGGGATCTTTACTCGGTCCAATTTTCTATGCTGTTTATATTTCTCGCCTTCATACTTGCTTTAATAAGACATTTAATGGTTTGTCTTATGCAGATGACCTCTTAGTTTTTTCATCTACATCCCACAAAATATTCTTGCAAGATAAATTGGATTTTGAACTCTCTGTGAAGGAAATTTTAGGTTTCTTTAATGATTTGGGTTTGGAAGTAAACTTCTGTAAATTTGAATGGGTCACATTTAAAAAAGGAAAGCCCTCTTCAGATTTAAGACTATCTTTTGATAACAAACTTGTTGTTCCCAAATCTGCTATAAAATTCTTGGGAATTACTCTGGACTACAAGCTCTCCTGGAAACCCCATTTAGAAAATATTATATCTAAATTAAACAGCAGATTCAATATCATCAGATTTCTTATTGGAAGAGATTGGGGTCCTGATTAGTCTTGATGGCTCTTTTTAATAACATCATTCGTTGGATTATCGAATATGGCTGCATTATATTCCATAAACTACCTGTAGTTCCATTGAAAGAAGTGAATTTGTCATGTGCAAAATTGCAAAACTAATTTTGGGAATATCAGGCAAGCCACTTTAAATGAAGTTGGATTTATCCTACTATCTGTTCGGCAAAAAATTCTTGAAGTTCATTAGCAAACTAATGACAAATACTCAAGGCAAAATCTAGATCTCCCTAAAAAGTATCTGACACTCCATAACAGCAGGCTGTAATCAAGATAACTTGTATATATCTCTATTCTTCTTCTGGTACGAGTTCAATAATATTTGAAATATTGCAACTATTCCTCACTGCCCTCAGTTTTGTATACAGTGGATTATTCATTTTCACAACTTTGATGTAGACATAGATGCATTTTAAAAATCTCATGATTTCCTCATTTTGAAGATATTCTCCAAATATACTGAAAAGCATCCCATCCAAAATTGGAACTGGGTTTTTACTCATGGATCTAAAGACAAGGTGTTGGAGCTGTGTTTTGTCATCAAAATGGTAATTGTCAAGGATAATACAGTTAGATCACCATTGTCGATTTATTCTGTCAAGACTGTTGCTATCATATTACCAAATTTTAAATTAGAAAAAATTTAAAAACAATGTCATATTCACAGATGCTAAAAATGTTCTATGTAACTTAATGAAATATAGACCTTTGAAAAATCTGAACCTTTTAGAAATCGAAATATATGTTGTTTTTTTTAATCACAAAGCATATACTGAAGGTATTTCTATAAAACTTGTTTGGATCTTTGGCCACTCAAGCATTCCAAGAAATGACAGAGTGGACTATTAACAAAAGCTGCAAGAGATTCAGGAATCATTGCCAATATTCAGTTACCTGATAGCATACTGAGATCATAATGGATTAAATTTTTCATAACTGAAGATCTATGTCTACCAATCCAATAGTTAATCACAGCAATAATATTCCATATTTAAATATGTCAGAATTAACAAGAAAAGATTTATTTATATTTTAAGAATGAGGTTGGGAGTTGCAATACACCTGTTTTTCAACATAAAATTAATAAAAGAGACTCTCCTCTGTGTTACTGCAGCAGCTATGGTAAATTAGGTCATTATCTCCCTGGGTGTGTCAACCACAATACTGAAAATCTTCAACTATTACCTACAGGTATAAAATATAAGTTGTATAAAGACCTGTATAAAATAGGTCTTCCTGTTCCTATCAAAATTAATAATGTTATGAAATATGATCCGGCTAAAGCCTTCAAAATTACATTACAGCATGTAAAAAATGTAAAATGAAAATTTAAATATCAGTAGCATACTTAATTTCTGTACTTAGTTTAAGTATATCCTCACAGTGAAAATAAGACGCTAACGAAACTTTTTGATTTTAGACGTGTTTAAACAAAAGAACAATGAATTTTCGTCAACAGTACCTGAGAGCTTAGTTGTTTTTTTTTTTTTTTTTTTTTTTTTTTTTTTTTTTTTTTTTTTTTTTAAATTCTCTACTACGTATAATAAGTAGGGGAAATATTGCATTCCACCCAAACATTCGATACCGAGATTTCACGGAAAACATGTTTTGAGGCTCTTTGAATCCAAATAAAGCATTTTTGGAAACATGTCTCTGAGCAGCATAACTCAAAAACGAAAAGTCAGATAAATACCAGACTTGGTATTTGTGTTTAATATTTTTAAAGAATGCGACACGAAGCTTTTCATGAAAATCCCCACCCCAACGAACATTTTTTAAAAATTTTTATTTTTTAAAAAATGGTAACGATTTTGATCAAAATACCATATATTAAAGATGATAAAGAAAATATATATCTTGAATTTTCTGGGAATAGCCTAAGAAGTCCTCTTCATTCAGGAGTTTTGTATAACGTGTAAACTTTAAGCGATAAACGAAAATGTACCACAAAAAAAGTAGATCTCTTTAAAACACACAATGTACTCAAAATAATTTTTTGTGGCATACGCCGTTTCTGAGATATCCGTAATTAAAGTACTTTGTTAAGTACTTTCATTCTTTTAAAGTTCCATCGATTTTCAGTTGTTTCTCACGATGTCATGAAACAGTATGGAATTTTAAGGCCAGCATATAGCGTCCAGTTCTTAAACATTTGACTATCGCTCTTCTCTTTGTATCTATAACGAAATGTGTAATGCAGCTATTTATGCGAAGGTTATTTATATTAAATGTGGTAGGTATAAAAATCAGCTTTAGTAAGAATAGTTTGTATACCGACATACTTTGTATCATATCAGATTTTTCACATCGGCCCACTCCGATTTTTGTCATATTTCTTTTTATTTGTGACGGTTTTGGGTGTTGGTTAAATGATCGGGTAAGCTGCTATCACAGATACTCATACATTGGCGGCTTTATTATAATAGTTGTTGATGAGTTTTGTAATTATGTGAATGATTAATTACGAATTGTCTTAAGTCCTTTGTGCTGTGATACATAATGGGCACAACATCAAGTGATATATTTGGAGGTTAAAGTAGCGTGTAAATATTGCTAATGAATTGAATGTTGAACATGAAAAGTATGATTAAACCAGGGGAAATAGTGATATTGTTGGGATCCTGCGCTAACGTTATATATTAAGGCATTTTCCAATTCCCCACCGTACAAGATGGTTCCCCCACCACTGAAGTAAGTGGTACTGTGTGGGATAGGTTACATGGTCAAAGGTGCTGGAAAGGAAAGGGTTAAGGAAAGAAAACTTCGCACGTGAAAGGAATACATTGTAATTTGTTTTAAAGCAATGGGGCAAGGGAAGGATAGTTTGCACGGAAAAGGAGTACATTTTATTTTAAAGCAACAGGGCAAGGGAAGGATAGTTTGCACATTGAAGGAATACAGTTTATTTTAAAGTAGTGGGACACAGGAAGGATAGTTTGCACATTAAAGGAATATAGTTTATTTTAAAGTAATGGTATATGGAATATAATGCCATATCTAAGTATTTTCTGATTTCCCTCCATACTAGATGGTTCCCCACCACTGAAGTGGCCCGGGGTAGGGCAGGTCATGTAGTCAGAGGTGCTGGAGGTGTGAATGTTAGCCATAGTGGAGGAAGAAAACGGAATTTAAATTTGCTACAATGTGATGAATTTATTATTGTTCACATTGTTTGACACTTCCCTTTTGTTAAACAATGCATTGTTTTAAAGGAAAGGGTCAAGGTAAGTTTGCACATTAAAGGTATGGGACACAGGAGGATATTTTAAAGGATTGGGGAAAGAAAGGATAGTTTGCATGTGAAAAGAATACAGTTTATTTTATTTTAAAGGATTGGGGCAAGGAAAGAATAGTTTGCAAGTGAAAGGAATACAGTGGGGTCAATCATGCCGTTGTATGCCTGGATACGACAGGTAAGTACAGGGTCCCAACAATTTTACTATTACCAAACCAGGTTATATAGGTGGTATTTTAAATTATTAACGGCCATTATTCCATATGTGGGTAGTGAGCCTACATGTCAAAAAACACTGATTTCATAGCTCCTACCTGGATACAAAATAATGTGCTTATTAACCGTGTTCATAACTTCTGGTGTAAATGACATTTAGATATTAAGGCTGTAAACTTTGCTTACAACTCCTAATTTTAACATCATATACAGCAATAAAATATGCATACTTTGAAAATCATGTTTTGTACTCCCCTATTAATCGGTTCCTTGTTTGGAAGAAAAATTAACTTCCTGCCGTTTTTTAAAAATATTATTAACTCAAAACTATGGAGTATAATGGTTAATTTAAGTATATTTAACATTTCTTTGCACAGTTTAGTCTAATTTAGCTTCAGATTATTTTTTTCTGTTTAGCGGCTTATGGTGAAGTTTTTTCTCTGTTTTGCTTTCATGCCTTATGGAATGTTGCATCTTAAGTTTGTGTACCGACATTTTAAAGGCTTTTCTAGAAGAATACTAGCTAGCCATTTTTTGCAAATACCAGGCTGTAGTTCTTCAAGAAATGGTGCCTTTCAGCTCTTGTGAAACTTTTTAAACAGTGTTTTCTTCTGAGGTACTTTACATTCTCAACATTATTTGCACTACTTGAGGAAAGCTCCATTTGGGTATTGCCATCCTCCTATGCCTTGGAAGTGAATTAAGCTCGTTCCACAGCTCTTAACATGCTGGAGAGGAGGCATCTGTAAAATACCAAACTTCCTTAATATTCTCTACCCAGTAGAGAATCTGTTGGATGATAATATGCAAATTTTTAATGTGTTTTCATAACATTTGCATTTTTATTTGCCAAAAGCTTCTTTCTGTTCAATCAAGAATGCTGCTTTTAAACTACCCTCTTCAGCTGCTTTCTTTAGCAGCTTCTGCTGATTTCTTTTTTCTTATTAGTTTTCAGCATTGCAGAGCTTCTGCTTTAAATCCTGTATTGTGCTTTTAAGTGTTGAGATGACCTGTTTTTGTTTTCTACATCTTCTAACCAGCTTTTTGTGCAGTATTTTAAAGGACTGGGGAGTAACATTTTGTTTTCGAGTAGAGCATTATGTACTTGTGGTTTTCTGTTAGTTCTCAATTGAAGCATTATTGAATGTCACATTAGATCTACTTGGTGCAATTGAAGTGTCAATGAATGTCACTTTATATGTACTCAGTACAGAATATTTTGCTTTCTTTATGGCTCTTTTTCATTTCCCATTTCTGTGTTTTGTTTTCTTCTGTTTTTGCATCTTGAAGATCGAACAATTGCTTTTATGTGGTGGGAAAGCTTCAAACATTGATGGTACAACTTTAGGAACTTCAGCCCTGGTGCCCAAAGAGAGCCCAGCTTGTCTCCTTGGCAGGAAATTACAATGTACCAATTCTTTTTTAGTTCAGTGTGTTTTGAGAATAAATGGAGTGGGAAACCAAATCCTTTTTCTTGCTCTGATTTACAGAAATGTGCACCATTTTGATTCAGTTATTCACTAAATGCAAATATCATACATTTTAAGTTTAAAGAGCTTAACACACAGTCATGCACACTGCAAAAGCTATCATTGGCAGGTATGCATAAAACCTAGCAATTGCTTTTGCTTTCACTCTAGCAAATGATGGAAGCTAAAGCAATTGCTGTAAATTGTATGTATAAAGCGCATGCTTTTGCTTAAAAGCAATTGCTAGTTATATGTAGGAATTGCTTGCCGCTACCAGGCCACTCCAAGTGATCATTCCCTTAGCGTGCATGCGTAAATCCAATTGCGTCATGTAAGCAGACGAACTTCACGTTCCTTTCAACCTGTGCTGTGCATTTTAGTGTACTTCCTTGTTGCTTAATCAAGTTCTTTTGTTACATTTGGTAAGACGTCATCAGACAGTTCTGATATAGAAGTGGATGAGTTTAATGATGTGTTTGTGAATATATTAAGGACAAACCGGTGTTGTTAAATAAATCGCAAGTTTCAAAAATAAAGCAAGAAAAGGAGGAAGCGATTGGGCAAGTGATTATGAAAATTGAGCAGCTTTGTGACAAAATTGAATTCCAAACAAATAGCAAAGAAAGTAAGTAATATGAAAACTGTAGTGAAAAGAATGACCGACATGAAGGCAACACGAAACAAAAAAATTAGCTGAATAAGTGGCAGCAACAACTGTTTTTATTACTGTCAGTAGATAACAATCCAACACTAAACAAGATTCCAGGTAAGATTTTGAAAGAAACAATTTTCTTCGCTCATTTTGATTACATATCGCACACTTTCTGAAATTTCAAGAGCAAGGAAGAAAATTAAGTAATATATTTTTTTAAACAGGTGCATGTCAGGAAGGTGTGACAGGAAATGAGGGTCCATCTCTACCATCAGTGGGGGAACAACAACCTGAGAGACCTGCAAAGTATCAGTGCATGTTTGAAACTGAAGAAAGCAGAGGATTGTCCACCGACGATTATCAAAAATTACGTATCAGCGAACAGCTGAAGTTGACCAGAATACAAATCTATAATTTTTCAAAAAAACTAGAACTTCTCAAAAACAAAACCAACTAGTTCTAAAGCTGCCATATAAACTGTATTTTAAACCATATTTCATTTACAGCAGAATTTTCAAATTATGTGGATTTAAAGTCTGTTTGATTTTTTCACTTGTATAACTGATTTACAAAGTATATATAATTTCAGCAATTTCATTTCGCTTTCTTATTTCTTCTGCACGTACTGCAGCTTCATCACCACCATTTTCAACGCCATTTTCATTTTCAAAATCACCCCCATCACCGTCCAAGTCATCAAAATCATCAACCAAATACTTGGCCACCTTATGTAGGATGAAGCAACTTTGTATTATTGTTGGTGTGTGCGCTAAATTCAGTCTTAATCCGTAATGAAGAATTGGAAACCTTTTCTTTAACTGTCCGAAACAACGTTCGATTATACCCCGTTCTACTTTTATAAGTCTATTATACCCAATTTCTTGCAGTGTAGCAGATTCCGACATGGAATCATTAACCACGGTGCCAGTTTGTAGCCTTCATCTCCTATCAATACTGTGTTTATACTTCTTTTCATTATTGCGCACGGTGCACTGTTACGCCATATGCATGAGTCATGCACTGACCCAGGCCACTGAATATCCACACTGGTGAAACATTCCTCAGCATTACACGTAGCTTGCACATTTAAGATGCATAACTTTTGCGATTGAGTATTCCTCTCCGTGATGATGTGGTTTTGGAATCCTCACGTATGTGCAATCAAAAACACCAATTGCAGATGGAAAATTGTACCTTCTCTGCCACTGAAGCTTAGCATCGTGCATACTTTGTTGATCTGAAGGAAAAGACACCCAGAGGTGAGTTTTTTGAACAATTTTGTTTGCTACGTATGTGACAGTTCTTGACACTGTACTTTAATGTATACCCATGTCTTCTCCGATGCCAACTTGAAATCCGGGGTCTTCTATGTATCTCAAAAATGTCATTTTCTGCTGACTGCTCAAAGCTCCACCACGTGTTTCATCATTTTCTCCCACAAAATAATCACAACCACGTAACGTTTTCACTGCTAAATCGATATAACTTTTTGAAATCCCGTTCTTCGGGTCTCCTAGGTTTGTAGACCTTCCTTTCCCGGATATTCATAAATGCAGCCATTTATGCTTACGAAAAACCTTTTGCTAGGCTAGCAAAGCCACAACTGAGGCAAGCTTCAATTTTTCATAGCATTTGCTACGAAGCAAAAGCAATTCCTAGATGTTATGCATACCAATCGTAGCAATTGCTATGTGCATAACTTTTACTTAACTTGGTGTGCATGATGTAGCTTTTGCTAAAGTAAAAGCAATTGCTACTTATTATTATGCATATCTATCAAAGCTTTTGCTAGATTTTCCTACAAATTTGTAGCAAAAGCAATTGCTTAGTTTTTATGCATACCACCCATTTACTTAACCAAAAGGTTTTGCATGTTTGTTCAGTGGTAAACTTAAAACAATGCATATGTATTGTAATGAAAAGAAGCTAGAAACAGTGATGTGTATTGAATTTATTTAAAGGTGAATAAATTTAAAACAATGCATTTATTTCCTTCCAGTTCAGTGATTTACAATATGCTTGGATTGGCATAATAGGGAGATAGAGAAAATTACTTGCGAGGGTGGTGGTTAGATCTCTGTATACATCATATTTTATAACAATGGAAATGTTAACCACTTATTAATTTTATAAATCTAATCTACAACCAATAAAGGTACATCTAAGCGTTGTATAGCATCAGGAACATCAAATTCATCCTTGGCGGTTTAGGAGTACCATGATAGCTTCTAGTTCCCAAGTTTGGTGGTTCAAACCCAGCAGAGGGCAGCATATTTTTTCAACTGTAAAAATACTTAGCATGGTTTCCTTTGGAAGGGAAGTAAAGCCGGGTCCTCTGTCATAGATTTACAACACTTAAAAGAACCTGATAAGGATGGCCTCTGAGAAAAATTTCTGGTCTTTCACACCCCATATAGAATGGGGTGCTAAGAACCATAGCAGTTAAAGACTGTCCTTAAATAAAACTCAATTTAATTTATGAACATCAAATGTATAAAGATGTTTATTTTAAATAATCACCAAGACTTCATTTTCATTATAGCTGTCTGCTAGAGGTTTATGAAGTAGCTGAGCACCTTTAATTGGCATTCTGCAGGAACCTACTTTATTATTAATCATCATGCCAATGTACCAGCATATAATATCTAGTAAGCAATGCTCTGTAGCATTAACTTTTTGCACAGGTGTAACCAAACAGTATTACCTGGATTAGAAGTAGTTGGTGAAAATTAATTGAATTACTTATAGTTTGTCAGTTTTACTGGAAATGTTTACTGTTTACAGAATAAGACTAACTGTAATTTACTGCTTGAAATGAAATTGGGTTCCACTCCCACTGGAGGGACAACTTTACAGGAGTTTATCGGTCATAAAGTTTAATTGTTATTCCCAATTTAAAATATTGAATTGGACCAAATCTTATTAGTTTTTCATATTCTGTAACCTTCAACCAAAATTGCTATTTTGATTGAAACTGCTATTAAGAACCTCAAGCCTGATAAAGAGACCTCTGAGCAAAATTATCAGTCTTTCATGCCCAATATAGATGGGATGCTGAGGACCATAGCAGTTAAAGAGCGTCGATAAATAAAACTAAATTTAATTTAATTTAGTTTTAAACAAATGCAGAATTTAACTGTACCATATTTATTGTTACACCCATGATGTTGGTAGTAACTTGCAGCTTTGTTACCTAGTCATTTCTCAAAATTATGTGCTTTAAATTTTTTTTTCTCCCCCATTACATAGATGCTTGTGTAAATGTTGGTGAATCCAACTTCACGAACTGCGTGGTGGTTCCTGGAGCTTGTGTTTCTTGTAAGGATTACAGAGCAGCAAAAGTAGAGGATATTTTTATATTCTGGCAAGAGAAGGAGTTGCAAATTCTGTGGGTTGAGTTGTTTCTGTACAACATGCATCACAACATGTCTTGAGGTAAATGTAATTTCATCTGCAGCAATATTTTAAGAGTTCCAATTACTTCTATACTTACCTTAACTGGTTAGTTTATTGTTAGGCCAGTATTGGGTGCTTTGTGGCTATCGTAATTCATGGAGTTCATCCTGAGATGCTACCAATGTTTGAGCAAATAATATTGTAAGATAGAAGTGATGCCGAATGAGTTTAAAGTGAGAGTTGGCTGTAATGAGCCACAGTGAAACTGTAGGATCCTGTGGTTTCAAGATTTACCCAAGTTTAAGTTAATGTCAGTGTGTATATTAATTGGATTTACATAACAGGAATCATATCAATATCTTAACATTTGTTGCCATATTGCTAAATTGTTGTGAATTATGTATACTAATATGGTTAGGTTGACAGTTTCCTGTACTCATGCAAAGTACTAACAAAATAGAATAAATTGTTGACGTATTGCAATGTTTTTAATATTTAAGAAAATGTCTTAAAATGAGTAGGTGCTTGTGTTGGATCTTTATTAAATACAGTGGAATCTCATTAGCACGTTCCTCATTAACACATTTTCCTGTGTATTGCGTTGAATTATAAAAGTCCCGGCACAAAATGCATCAAATGCAATAATAACGTTTGTTTAGTACATTGTCTCACTCCCACTTACTACGTTCAAAGTTTGACGCCCTCATTCGCTATTTTGGCCAATGCTTGGTCGGTATTAGTCATTTTTGAGCACATAAAAGTAACGGTCCAGCGGGAGTAGATTTACTACATTCAAAGTTTGACGTTCTCATTTGGTACTTTGGTCAAACCAGGCGGGGTGGAACCGGCAGCCAATAGCATGCATGTACATATTTGTGGGACGCGTTTTGTGTGTGTGTGGGAGGGGGGGGATGCTTTAGTGACGCTCTTTGGTGTTCTGTGGTGACGCTTTAGTTTAACAGTGGCTTGGTGTGGTTAGTTTATGCAGTTGAGTGTTGACGAAACGTAATACATAGTATTTTAACTTTTTGTTCGCAATGGAGAAAAAGAAAGTGTGGCAAATAACCAACAGTGAAAAACTGAAAATCCTTGAGGAAGTAGATCGCAATCCAAATATGAAACGTGTGAATATAGCGTGGAAGTTAAACATTCCTCCGTCAACCTTAAACACAATTGTTAGCAAATGTAAACTAATTGAAACTGCTTTTGAAGAAGGAAAAAATGCTAAAAGAAAACGTAATCGCCCTGGCCAGTTTCCAGAATTAGAAGATGTTCTGCTAAAGTGGTTTACACAAGCTAGAGCTTCAAATGTGCCAATAGACGGTACTGTGGTTCGAGCTCAGGCAACACATTTAGCACAGAAGATGGGACTGGATGATTTCAAAGCATCCAATGGCTGGATTGAAAGATTCAAGAATTGACATGGCTTAGTCTACAGATGTTTGCGAGGTGAGGCTGCTGCTGTAGATAATGACGCTACACTGTGTGAAAACATAGAAATGTGGAAAAATACAACGCTCCCGTCAATTTTGAAAGACTATAGCACCAACGATTTGTATAATGCAGATGAAACAGGACTATTTTTCCATCTTTTGCCAGACTAAACCCTGGATTTTAAGGGCACTAAGTGCCATGGTGGGAAACTTAACAAGGAGAGGATTACAGTTTTGTTGTGCTGTAAGGAAAGCGGAACGGAGAAATTGGTATCACTGGTTATTGGAAAAGCATGCAATCCGTGATGTTTTAAGAATGTGCGACCTTTCCATGTATGTACACTTCCAATACAAAAGCCTGGATAACTTCTGCCGTCTTTGAAAATTTCTTACGAGCATGGGACGCAAGACTGGGCATAACAAGCAGGAAAATTGCACTGTTTATTGATCAGTGTGCCTGTGATCCACCAACTGTTTCAAACTTAAGAAACATAAAGATCATTTTCTTCCCAGCAAACTGTACGAGTAAGCTACAACCTTTAGATCAAGGCATAATTCGGTGCATGAAGCATGCTTATCGTAAGAGGCTGGTACAGAGAAGGTTGGCTGCACTGAAATCGACAAGAAAAATCACAGTCTTAGATGCCATGCATTTTATTAGAACTGCTTGGGATTGTGTGACGCAAGATACCATTAGGAACTTCTTTAATAAAGCTGGTTTTTGCCGAGTTCTTGGTGATGCAATTACACAGGAAGATGAGTTTTCCGAGAGTGAAGAATGGCGCCAAATAGTAGACGATGCCGGCGTGTCTTTCGAAACCTATATAAACATTGATAATGAAATTCCAGTGTGTGAAACAGCGACAATAGATGAAATACTTGAAGAACAAGTGAAAGATGAGGCGTCAGTGGGAGATGAAAGTGACGATGAACCAGATCCTGAGCCAGTACCTACAGTGTCAGAAGCGATGCAGGCAATGGACATAGTGAAGCGATATGTGTGCAGTTTTGAAGTTGATGATGATGTAATGACTTTACTAAACAAGATGGATAGTAAAATTTTGGCATTAAAACCAACAAAGCAATCAACTATCGATATGTATTTCAAACCAGTGTAAATAGTGTCTATATTTCACATCCGTTTTTGAGGTAAGATGTATTATTAGATTTTATTACATAAATATGTTCTTAAGTTGCAGATTATGTATTTTCGTTAACACGTTTACCCATCTATGACATCCAAATCCTTGGGTCCCCGCAAAAACATACTAATGAGATTTTACTGTATTCACATCGGGTTATGTATGATATATGACTTGGAGACGCATTCACTATATACCTTGTACATATGCATCTACAGAATTACATTTCTTACTTCCATAACATTTTTAAATATAAAGGAACATTACTAAATATTATGGTTAGCATGTTTAATTATATTTCATCACTTTTGTTCCATATTAACAGGCTACACACTATGCCTCCAACCCGAGGCTTTATGGGAATGCAGCTTATGTTGTCCTTCCGCTGCCAACATTGAGAATGCTAAGCCACAAAACATAGCCAAGTGATGTTTTTTAGATATAGAGGAGTGGAGCAGTTGCAGCCAAAGAAACTTAGCCATCTCATTTGAAATAAATAATCTTAACTGTGCACAACAACACGGCATAACCATAGTATCTGTGAGATTAAACTCAAATTATCCATAATAGCGTAAATTCTTACCTTTTATAGCAACAATCCTCTAGCAATTTTTGTTCTTGTGTTTGGCAATTCTTCACATAATGTTGCCAGTAGTCACTATATAAGAATGGCTGCTAAAAATAGAGGATGGGTGCACAATATTACTATGCTCTGGCGGCAACTCCTGCATAAAACAAATCCTCATTCTCTACTGACACCTCTGTATATCCAAATGTCTGTTTTCATAAATATTTACAGTGTGTTGTGCTTCTACTCACATGCCATACTGATGCCATTCACATCTACTATAATCCTTGCAGCCCGAGAATGGGTGGTAACAAACAGTGATATTAGTATCCCCTGTTTTTTATGTTTCTTCCCCCTCAACAGCTGCTCAGCTGTTTCTTTTTGGGATTTCAAGAAACAGTCATTGTTACCTCCCGATGATATTTTAACCAAATGCTATCTTTCACTGCATCAGCATTGAGTATTAAAGAAATACATACCTCTATACTTGTTAAACCAAATACACTAATTCAAGAATAGGTGAAAAAATGTTAGGCAATACCTTTTATTAAGTAACAACTTATATGTTAATCATATTCCTCGGTTAATAGTGATAAACCCAGCTTGGAATCAGAAGTAATGATATTGCTTGAATTGCATTCCCTCAACCTGAACCTGCTCATAACAGATGAGGCTTTGGGGATCGAGTATAGACAGTATAACCAGAACATCACTTGTAGAGGAAATGCTGATTGAATGGAAACCTCATCATTTCACCTCCTTGGGCTTCCTTTTCAGACTTGCTTTCAATTCTCACAATAAGCTTCAGATTGGTCAGGTGGATAATTGTGAGACAGAGTTCCCAAAGCCATGCTTCGTTCTCACCCGACAGGGAAGAGAACTCTGGGCCTTCCAAGGAAGCGCTGGACACAAAGCTTGTTTGTAAGATCATAACAGGCCATTAAATCTAAGACTTATATGGAAGAAGGCTGTATACAACTTAGTCACAAAACAGTCACGGACACACCAATTGCATCTGTTGCTAATTTAATGACATCTTTAACATCATAGGTATCATAATACTCAAACAAAAAGTTGAACATGTTCAAAGCTATACTTTTGCACCTCTTTTAAACACTTTGCCACTTTTATGTTTAATTATACTACTCTGACATGCTACGCATTCAGCAATGTTTGCAGTACTGATTAGCATGATCGTTACTTTCCTATAATAAACAATGCGGGAATACTTGACTGCATGACTATGATAACATATAGAAGGTAATTGTTTAAGTTATTTTTAAATTAAGCAATTCTTAAAATACTATCATTACTCACCATTTTTATTTGAAGTACAAATAGGTGATAATACATACAGTACATGTATCTGCATGTATTATTAGCATGGAAGTTGAGAACGACGACTTCCTCCCTTTCCTGGATATCCTTATATCCAAAAAGAGGATGCTGTCTACTGCAAACCTACACATACCAATCATTACCTCAGTTCAATCGGTTCACACACTAAAGCTCAACAAATGGGCAGCCTTAACACATTGGCATACAGAGCAGTTTCTGTATCAGATCCAGATAACCTACAAACTGAAATTCAACACCTAAAGCTCACACTCCAAAGAATGGATGTTCAATCAAGGATATTGCAGCTGCTTTTAGAAAAGCTGGATAAGAAAGGAAGCCCAGCAAAGAAAGATAAGCCAGTCAAAACAGCCTGCATATTGTTCTACGGCACTTTTTCAGGAAAGATAAGTAGACTGCTTCACAAATATGTAATCAAAAGCGTCCACAAGCCACCATAAAAAATCAGAAACTTGGTCAGGCTAATAAAGGACTACTTAGCTCTAAGGGAACCTGGTGTCCACCACATTCCTTGTGAATGCTGCACAGCATACATCGGCCAAATAGGATGCACTATTGCCACATGTATTACTGAACACCAAAGAACAGTCAGGCTCCTGCAACCTGAAAATCTGGACTGGTTGAACATTGTGTTGATAAAGGCCATAGAGCCAGTTTCAGCAAGATTAAGACAGTGGCAAAGTATTTGAGCAACAGGGAAAGAAGGATAAAACAAACCTTAGCTATCTCATTTGAAATAAATAATATTAACTATGATTCAGACCTACAACTAAGTTCAGAGTGGGCACCAGTGATAAAAAGCCTAAACACCTATTTGTCCACCTTTCTTCTTAAAGGTTTTTAGAAAATTTCATGGGGTTCCTACCACACCGGTGTTTGAATTAAAAAATCTAATGTCTGCTATAAAAGTACTCTACCAGGTAATTAAGTTATTTGCTCAAATTCAAAATAACAATTTACTAAAAATAGTTTCCTACCAGGTCCATGCCTCAGTCACATTAAATCCATGTTGCTTCATGGCCAAGAAAATCATGCGAACTAGTGACATTTCAGCTTCAATTTGGCACCGTAAATGTGGAGATCCAGATTTTCATTTCCATTGGTTTATTATGAAGATGATGAACACCTTTGAAATGTCAGTTTAAAGCCATCTATTTACCGTGAGAAAGTTTAGTTACATGCAGAACAGTAGCAAACTATTTTCATTGGCTAGAAAGGTATGCTGTTACGGAACATGCATTTGTTTACACCAATACCCTTTCTTAGACTGGATGGATTATAGTACCTACATTATCTTTGACTGAGTTAAATTAAGAAGAAGACAAGTGTGACATATTACCCAAGATTTTTGGAGGTTACAAGCAACATTTTGGTATTTGAGACAGATTTTATGACAACTTTTAAGGATATTGTTTTCTTTACATCCTGCAAGTTGGTTTTGATTTTAGTGGATGGAAATGCACGAATGCTGATGGAATGTGCCAAAAATGTCCAGCAATTGCAGTGCAGGGAACATAGGTAGTTATGTGGCCATTTGTTACAAACACTTGCTCCAACAACCCAGACATTTGGAAAGGTACAATTACATTGAAAAGGTCAATGCCACAGCTGGGATTTGAAGAAAAAGATCCACGTTTATGCTTGAAAACAACATAACTCAAAAACAAAAGGTTGGATAAGTAGCAAAGTTGGCAGTTAAGTTCTGCCTACGTGCAGATTTGCACATCACCCCGGGGATGTGCATCAGATAGAATATTCTAGAACATCCTGCTTTGATTAGTTCCATAGGAAATGACCAATAGGAAATGCCTAGCTATATAAAGGCTCACAGAGCCAGTATCAGGGTCATCTCCTCTATCAGGCCTAATGATTCGTCTTGGACCACCGTATCTGGCTCCACAGACTCAACAGCAATCATGCCTTCTCACTAAGGTAAGCCTTCTATGGGAATATTTTGTATAGATCTTTACAATACTCGTTTGTTAAGACAATGTTCAATACAATAGTTGAATAATAAAATGGACCATTCTGAAAAGCTGAGTTGTCCATTTCATCTATAAATAGTGAAACCCCCCTGCCATCACCATTTATGGAGGTGACAGTATCAAGAATGTCATACAAAGGAAGTCAAAATAAAGATTTTAAGAAATCCCTGCCACCTTAAACTATCTTTCACATGGAAAATGTTTTGAAATGGATTAAAATACCATATATATATAATGTATCTACATGACAAATAAAATGAATATTTTTAAATTTCTGGAATATTCTGTTAAGTGCTCTTCATTTGGAAGGAAGTGTGTATAACTGGTGAATCTTAAGAGATAAACAAAAACTTACTACACAAAAATGTAGATCTCCTTTAAACACACAGTTTATTTCAGATAAGTTTTCTTATGGTATAAGACATTTCCAAGATAACCGTTATTATTGGTTTGAATTTTTCAAATACTTTGTCATTTTTACATTCATTACTATATGTATTAAGTAGGGGAAGTATTGTATTCCGCTTTAAAAATCATCAGAAATACATATTTTGAGGCCCGCTGAACTGCAGAAAAAAGCTTTTTAGAAAATAGGTCAATGTGTATCTTGAATTTTCTGGGAATAGCCTGTGAAGTCTCCTTTGTTTGGAAGGAATTTTGTATAACTGTTAATTTTTAAAGCAATACATGAAAACATACTATACAAAATATGTAGATCTCTTTAAAACACACAATTTATATCGAGTATTTTTTTTTGTGTCACAAGCCATTTCTAAGATATCTCTTATTAAACCCATTGCGTCATATTGCAATGCTTAAACTAACCAAGAAATCAGATTTAAATCTAGTAGGAGTGAGGGTAGTACCAGCTTAATGCTTAAAAATAATTTGAAATCAACCAATAAGTATGTTTTGCTGAACGTTTACGTGCAGAACATTAAAAGCATTAATTCACCACTAATGTTCTCCTATTGCTGCTGTTGTGTGTGATAAATGAAGAGTCACATCACTGTTTTTACAATTGGGTTGTCAGGGCATCGGTTTTTTCTCCAGTACAATTAAGTATGCTATTTTCACACTTGAGACATCAAAATACCTAAAACAATATAGGCTCTATTTTAATCTGCTGTAGTGTTAGACCATTTTTCTGTCAAGATTGTTCAACTGCCTTGTTGCATAAGCATTAGTTTTTTCACACATTTTGTCAAGCAAAGGTTACATGTGTTTAGAAATAATTGAAAGCGCAGATGGCATCTGTGACACATGCTTGTTCAGTAAATCTTTACAAACACCACTATTTGCATTGAAAGGGTAGAGAATGAGGTTGTAATTCCAGTCTCACTGTTTTTTCTGTGTTGTAATACAAATACGTTTTGAAGGATCATCAATGGTTTCATAATTATTTTCCTCGCTGCACTAGATCACTAATCAAACTTTTTTCAGTCTCTTTCATATACAGAAAAACCACCACTTTCACTATCACTCTTTAATGTACTTTATATCAGTTTTATCAAATCCTCCTCGCTATCTGCACAGATTCTTTTTGCATCCATGATGGCCAGTAACACAAGTGCAGGAAGAATACAATTATTTTTCCTTGGTTGAAACACATTTGGTGAAGTCATACTGTGGGAATTACAAACATATATGTCAGCACTTTATTCCAAACCTATACAAATACATTTGTGATAAGAAAACTAAACTACATGCAGCTATATAGAGCATTGCAAGCTGAGCTCGTCATACGATTCATATGCCAAAAAAATGCATGTGAGCTGTGAGCCCTGGTTGTCAAATGATGCGAATGGGTTAGTACTTTGATTTGTTTAATACTTCTTTCTTTTGGAGTCCTGTCAACATCCAGCTATTTCTCCTGATGTCGTGGAAAGAGTATGAAATTTCAAGGCCAGCATATAACGTCCAATTTTAAAGCATTTGACTATTCTCTTTGTATCTATTATGGAATGTGTAATGTAGCTATTTCTGCAAGGGTTCATCTCCATTAAAATGAAGTAGATAGACGAATAAGCTTTAGCAAGCATAATTTGTGTACCCACTAATAAATAATAGAGGGTGGGGAAAGTCGTGTAAATGTAATACATCAGAGTGCTGTTGCTATTATATTATGCAATATAGTGGAAAGAGTATGAATTACACAGTCAGCATATAGTGGCATGCTCTCAAACCTGTATTTACTGACTTGGTTTCGTTTATCCCTCCCCTCCCCCCTATATCTACAACAAAATCTGTAATGAAACTATTTCTTCAAAGGTTTATCTTGATTGGCTTGAAGTACATAGAAAAGAAATCTGATGGTTACATTTACGTGATATTCACTACCCACTCTTCTACAAACTATTGTTACAAAAACTTATTCTAGTGTACACTACTTGTTAATTGGAATACATTTTCATTATGCATTTGCACAGTCATAAGGATACAATAGGCAAAAGTGATAGATTTTTAAAAAGGGTTGTGTGAGGCATTGAAATTCCATGGTGTTTGCATGACTATGAGAAAAAACAAATACCAACTTATCACTTAAAAAATGTATAAGTATTTTGATGTCCAAAACAATAACAAAGAATATCTTGGAAATGTTTAATACCACAAAGAATATTAAATAATTTGTGTCCTGTAAGGCTTGTATTACAATCTCCAGTTAAAAGCTGAGGTTTTCTAACCTGTAGTTATTGGCACCTTTTGGTTAAATGTAATGCGAACGGAAGGTAACTGTAGGGTAGTTATTCTGGAGTTTGTTAACAATTTGGTATGGTAGACAAAATGTTTGTGTGCTATTTCATGTCACCTAGGTAGAATCTTGTAACATTAGATCTTTAAAATAAACTTTCTGCTGTAGGTTTCTTGAATTCATTGTCTAAGTTCTTTTGTATAACAAAATCGAAAGTTTTATGAAATTAGTTTGAGGAATTTCATGATTAATATAGATTGTTCCTGATAGGTTTGATAATTGGCTGAATATATTCAGGAACATAATAAAGCATAATTTAATACTATGATTTGTATAGGTTAGGTTACAGCACATTTCTAAGGGTTATGCCATTAGTTAGTTCACATTGGAAGAAATTAATGTATATCAGTATGTTTAAAAAAGAATGACTTGCCATTGATATACTTATTGGAGGTAGTGTAATACAACATAGATATAGGTATATGTAGCGTACTTTGAAAATAGGATAGGGCATTTTGGAGTATTAGATAATGTGGGATTTTATTCTCAATATTCTTTAGGTTAATGGAAAAATGGATTTTGCATATGGTGTAAGAATGCTGGAGACTCTCTTGGTTCTAACATATGCTAACGTGCATTGTTTTACAGTTCCATTAAAACTACTAGTCCATTCTGATGGTAAGTGCAGCGGGCGCTTGAAAGAGTTGCCATGGCAATGAACACTTCTGCCAATCAGCAGTTCACTGTTGCACTGCACCCCTCACATTCGTTCACCCTAAAAGCTGTTATGAAGCCTTCCTTAGTTGCCATACTCGTAGTTCTTCAGTTATGAGAGAATATATGGTTATTATTTATGTATCAGAAAACGATACAATTTAACATTTTGCAGCATTTAGAATGTATATATATATATGTTTTGTAAAGTGTTTGTAGCTGTCCTCTATTTGCACCACACACAGCTCAGCTAGCAACCCAGTGCATTATATTGCAGGCAGGCGGAGCTGTCAGAATGGACTTATTTTAATGGAACTGTAGTGTTGCTGTTAAAACAGCCGAATATGATTACAGTAGCAATGAAATGGTTTAACTGATTTACAAGAACCGTACTTGTTTTACTTCTGCCAGCCAAGTGTTTGATGGCATGAAGATGTTAGCTGTAAGCCTTACTCCACTAAATTGATATTTGTGACCGTTACATTTAGGAAAGCATTTCGACAAGTGTATTGAGTTCAAAAAGACCATAAACTCAGGAAGAGTTTGTGATACTGCTGCAAATTATTACAGAGCATAAGTGAGATAGAAAATATAGCCATAGCGCAGTTTTCCTTAACATGAATAATTTCCCAATTTCCTCATCCCTCTCCTCAAATTTATTTTTCTGAGTTCTTATTCCTATTATGCAAATAATTTATGAACCATTCACCCTAGCTTGCTACAAAGGGAATGATGTAGGTCTTTCACTAGATTAAAACATTTCAGAACATTAAAATATGTAGGTATTGGTCGTAACACAATGTGTGTAGTATGAATGAAGTTATTGAGAAAACCCCTACAAACAAACAAAAATGGAAATTTTATGTGAAGTAGGATTTTGCTGTTAATATAGATTAGTTTGGAAATATGTTGATTGTTTTTGGAGTATTAGCTAATATGTATTTTTACTTTCGGCTTCCTATAGGTTAGTAGTAAAATAGATCGTTTTGGAAGATAAGGCGTGTTCTGTAAAGGTTAGTTGTAAAATAGTATAGATGCACAAATATCAGATTAATATAAGTTTGCATTGCATTTACACAATCATTGCTGTTATTCTCATTCAAAAAAAGAATAAATGTATATAATAATAAGCAAACTAAGTGTAAATGCTGGAGGAATCGTGCAGCAGAAATGTAATAGAATTTGATGGAACCAGTGCAACTTTCGACAGTCTTACAACTTTTATGAAAATAATCCTCAACGAAAGCCTGGAAATTATTCTTTAGGAAGTGTAATTATATTGACTTTTCTCCTATTATGTAAATATTGCTCTAATATTTTGCCTTGCAATCACTGTTTACTCTCAATCAAGGCCAAGGATATGCCATTTTTGTATGGATACCTCCAAGTTAGAACCCTAACCGCTATCTGAGGTGGTGGTTAGTTCATCGCTAAGAATAACTCTCAGTTAGCTGTTAACCAAACGTCATGATATGAACATTTATCCTGACTCCCAGTTAATATCTATCTGCAACTTTAATCGGAGATCATAATACATGACCTTAATGATCTCTACATTTTTAGTATACCAGAGTCACTGAAAGTTTCGGGAATGGGCCACATTGAGTAGCTGTAAGCCAAAGCAGCTTTTCGTAACTTCAGATAGCAACATGAGCATCGTCAGCACTGCATGTGTATGTGTAACAGGTGCTGCTATGCCATACGCTAGGATGGATCTCAAGCGAGAGCATTTCCAAGCTATAATTTTGTATGACTTTAAAGTTGGTTTAAGGGAGAGAGAATGTCTTGAAAGACAGCATCGTGCTTTTGGGGATCTTTGCCCTTTGCAATCCATGATTTATTGGTGGTATGCAGAGTTTAGAAGATGAAGGGATTCCCTCGAAGATGAAGACCGAGCAGGACAGCCGGCTACAGCAACAATGGGTGAAAATGTGGTGATAGCAGAGCGCATGTTGAGGGAGGATCATTGTTGCACATATGGTCAGATTCAAGAAGCCTTAAATATTGAATCGGCAGCACTGAAAGCAACCCTGAAAGAAAAACTTGACGTCAGGAAGTTCTGCAGTCGCTGAATCCCCCACCACCTCACAAATGAGCAAAAGCAGGCATGTGTGCATGGTGCCAGGAAATGATTGACAAATTCAATGGAAGAAGATCCAAAAACATGTTTAACATTGTATCACGTGACGAAAGCTGGATTTACCAGTATGATCCAGAAACTAATCGATAGTCATTGGTCTAGGTCTTCCCAGGAGAAGATCCTCCAACAAAAGTGAAGGGAACAAGAAGTGTTGGCAAGATCTGTTCTTTCTTCTCAGCAAGTGTCCACATTGTGATAATTCTGCTTTAATGGACAAAAGACTGTTACTGCCAGATGGTACAACACTAAATTACTGCCAGAAGTGTTCAGTGAACTGAGAAAAGTGTCCTAAGACTCGTCTGTGTGGAATTTTGTTGCTCCATGACAACGCCTCTGCCCACACTGCACAAGAAAGAGCTCAATTTCTGCTGGAGTCAGGATTCATATATTTGTCCCATCCTCCCTACAGTCCAGATCTGGCCCCATATGACTTTCTTCTGTTTCCCAAAATGAAAGTTAAACTTTGAGGTCAACAATTTGAGTCACCTCAGTAGCTGTTTACAAAGAATGTATTTTCACTATCTCCAAGGAAATGCGTTCAGCATTTGAAAAATGGTTTCAAAGGATGCTACAGCATATAGAATGCAATGGAGAATATTTTGAAAAGATGCAATGATCAAATCTAAATTTTTAATATTTTATTGCATCAATTCTCAAAACTTTTGGAGTGACCCTCATATTATGATTTTGGTCTGTCTCTTACAAGTCATCAATTATATACAAAACTCTTTCAGAATGAGAAGGTCTTCTCGGGCTATTTGCAGAATATTCAAGATGTACATGTTATTTTTCAATGAAATATCTCAAGCTTATTGTGACACAGCGGCTATGGTCCAAGGTTATTGCCATCCTCCGTGGTGTGGTGGTTACTAAGCTAGCCTCTAGCTTCCGAGGTCATGAGTTCAAACCCGACAGTGGGTGATGGATTTTTTCAGGCGCAAAAATCCTTAGCATGGCTTCCTTCGGAAGGGAAGTAAAGCTAGTGGTCCTGTGTCTTAGATTTTCATACAGCATGTAAAGGGGCCTCTCAGCAAAATTACCGGTATTTCATTATTTCATGCCCAATATAGAATGGGATGCTGAGGGCCATAGTAGTAGTTAAAGCATGTCCATAAATAAAACTATTTAATTTCCAAGGTTATCAGGTATCAGGCAGTCATAGTAAACAATAAGTACCATTCGCTAGCATAAAAACTGGTCTCACTATCCGTAGATAAACAGAACCTTCTGGAAGCTTCTGTCCCTTCCACCAGAAAGTCTGTTGAAATACTTATAGAATGGTTCAAGAACTTGTGGAAAGATTTCATTGACTATATAAGTGAACGTTCAGACGGGACAAGTCAAAGTTGTTGAGTCAGTCAGTGAGTTAGCAACTGCATTTCTGGTGCAACATCGAGAGCAATTATCCAAGCGAGTTGGTGATGGCTGTTACGACTTGCAGCAAGTGCTACTGCAAAGTGACGAGTTGTAGAGGTCTTAGGTTTGACTCCCGACTAAAGTGAAGTGTCCAGCATGAAAATGCTATGTCATGAAGGAAATGAAGTGACAGAGATTGGAACTAGTTCACCTTGGTGAACTGACATTAGTGAAGTGAACTACATAAAAATGAAACAGTGACAACTGAGAAAAGTGGACAAAGTCAGAATATGCTATTTTAAAATTACAATCTTCAACAGCCATTTTTGAGTAAATCGGAAATAATGAATATTTGTTCTATGTAAAGGGTAGTTAACAAAGGGGGGGATTTTCATCATCATCTTCATGTCACATCCTTGGAAGACAGTGAACTTAAAATACCAACATTAGTGTTCAATTGACTTTTTGTTTTTGAGTTACACTGTTCTCACACATTTTTTTGCAAATACTTTTTTGAATTCAGAGTGTTCAACATGTGTATTTTGGGAGGAATCTGTGTCAGATGCTTGGATGGATTGCAATACTTCCTCTAGGTACCATAGATAAGTAATAGAGTAAGCAAAAAGTGTCAAATATTTGAAAATTGCAACCAGTAAAAAGTCTTGAAAATGATTAATTCCACAAAAAAACTATTTGACATACATTATATGCTTTAACAAGATCTACATTTTTTTGTGTGGTAAGATTTTATCTATCTCTTAGGATTTACCAATTACATAAAAATCTTTCAGAATAAAAAGGACTTCAGAGACTATTCCCAGAATATTCCTGATACACATTTCATTTGTCATGAAAATATCTTAAATTTATACTATTTTAATCATGGTCGTTAAAACCATTTTGAGAGAATAAAAATTTTCCATGTGAAGAGTAAATTGATGTGCATGAGTTTTCTTGAAAATTGTTTTCCAATCTTGGAAGATGCTGAACTTAAATATTCAAGTTTGGTATATAACAGACTTTTTAAGTTACGCTGTTCACAGACACGCTCATGGGTCTTTTTCTAAAACTCTGAAGTGTTAATTTACATGCCTTTCTCTATCCACTGTCAGTTATGTTTATTTAGCTTGTACAAACCATTGTTACAAAAGTTTATTTTTCTAGCTTCTTAATGTTAATCAAGAAAAGTCTTAGCAGAAGCAGATTCATGATACATTTTGTTTTGGTACAAAGGGATAGAGGAAACCCAATAGATTTTCAGGTGTATAAAACTTGATCACTCTCTGCTGGCCTAGAAATTTTATATTCTTTCCATGATATTTGAAAAAACAACTGAAAAGCTACAGCACTTTAAGAACTGACAAAAGTAATGAAAACTTGAACAATAACAAGCGATTATTTTGAAAATGGCTCATGCCACAAAAAGATTATTTGAAATAAATTAAAGGTTCTACATTTTTTATACACTACTTTCTGAAATTAAATTAAATTGAGTTTTATTTATGGACACTCTTTAACTGCTGTGGCCATTAGCATCCCATTCTATACTGTGCATGAAAGACTGGTAATTTTGCTCAGAGGCCTCTTTATCAGGTTTGAGGTTCTTTTATGTGCCCTAAATCTATGACACGGGACCATCAACTTTACTTTCCTTTTGAATGAAGCCATGCTAAGAATTTTTACGCCCAAAAAAGTCCATTGCCCTCCGACAGGTTTGAACTGGTGACCTCAGGAACTAGAGGCTAGCCTGTTAACCACTACATCATGGAGGATGGACATTTCTGTCTCTCTCTTTTATGGTTTACCAATTATATGAAATTTCTTCCAGATGAAAAGGGCTTCACATTCTATTCCCAGAACATTCAAAATATACATTTTACTTGTGGTAATATCTTAAACATATGATATTTTTAATTAAAATCATTAGAGTCATTTTTGCAAAAGCAGAAAGCTTTAAAATCTTCCATGTAAAGATTACATTGTGATGAGGGGCTTTTCTTACACATCTTTGTATTGCATCCTTAAAGGACACTGAGCTTAAATGCCAAGTTTGGTGTTTAACTGACTTTTCAATTTTGAGTTATGTTGTTCACCACACACACTTGGATCTTTTACTAAAAATCTTAGGTGTTACATTCACATGACTTTCTTTACACATTCTTCAACAAGCTATTCTTACAAAAGCTTATTCATCTGTCTACTTCATTGTAATTCAGATAAACTTTTGTAGAAATGGTTTTATTAAGTATTTTCTAGTAGGTACAGTGGGAATGGGAGATTCCAGTAGGCTTAAATGGTTCTCAAATATTTAAGAACTGGTCGCCATGTGATGGCTTTGAAATTATGTTTTTATTGCATGACTAGGAGAAAATGAATAATGACTTACCATTTGAAACTTCAAAGCAATAACGAGGAATATTCTTGGAAATAGTTAACTCCATAAAAAGAGAAAAATGTATTTAACATAAATGGTATGCTTTTACAAGATCTACATTTTTTTGCATAGTAAGATTTTGTCTATTTCTTAGGGTTTACCAGTTGTACAAAGGTAATTCAAAATGAAGAGGACTTGAGAGACGTGCACTAGTACAGAAGCACAATCTACATAGCAAAAGAATAGCCTATCTATAACTGTCTTAAAAAAGTTCAAGGAAAAAGATCTCTGTATTGTCTATCAAAAAAACAGACACATTCACAGCAGCCATACAACTCGTAAAGACTGGAGCGATGATGATACATGAAGGCTACCCTTCAGTTTCAAATGGGTACACCTCATATTTCTCATGCAGGCTTTAGAAATGCATTTGTGCCTAACGCCCTGGTCAATGTTTAAGTCCCAACAAAAAACAGGGTACTGCCATAATGAAATAAATAGTGATATATGTGGTGGTTAAGACAAAACTTAATCCCACATTTAAAACCAAATACAGTGCTTGTGACAGATAATGCATACTATCTCAATATGCAGATAAAGAGACCATGAAGACTAGTTAGCTGCAAAGAACATTGCATTTGATGAATCTATGTTTAAACTCCCAATTATACATCATTAAACTGCATAAGCCCAGGCACACAACATAAATCATAGATGAAATACTTGTGGCTAATGCACAACATGTATTGATACTCCCTCCTTATCATGCTGATCTTAACCCATTGAACTTATTTGGGGTGATATCCAGCAGTGGGTGGGTGCCAATAATGTCAACTTTAAATTGGCAGGTGTTCAACGTCTTTGTGAACAAAGGTTTCAGAAGTCTGGAGAGATAAATGGAACAATATTTGCAACCATTTAGAAAGACTAGAAAGTGAATACTGGGAACAAGAATATATAATTGAAGATAGAATAGAGAAAACTGTAATCATAGAACCGATAGCAGCAGTAAAAGCAATAATGAGAGTGATGGTGGAATGTTGGGCATGGAGCCTTTAGAAGAATGCAGTGACAATTAACTGATAAGAATACCCTCATAGTTATAAAACATGATGCGTGTCTTCATCTGTACAGTGGCTCAACAGTCTGCACACAGTCAGTGTTTTTGTGCAGCATGATTACAGATACACAGGGTAGAAAGTGGATTGGGAACAACAGAACATGTGAGTGACATGCTCTTTACTTAGCTATTGAAAACTCTAGAGGCTAAATTGTTTGGAGACACCTACATCATCATTGTTTACACTTGACAGAATTACATTCAGTATGGGTGGAATGTATTTAAACAGCAAAGAATGAACCATACACTGCACTATGCTATGCTTTATTGCATTAACCTAATGTGTTTTGGTTTCCCCCACCTTTTTTGTTGGTGTCCTTGAGGTCCTTTAATTAGTTACTTTTTTTTCCCCTATGCACTACTGTTTCTAAGTGTTGGTAGCCTTAGCTGCTTCTTTTAAAGCCTTACTAACACTTATTTTACTGAATAATCTAACACTAATCATTATTATTCTGCATTTCTTCTTAGTTTACCAACATTTCCTTTCTTGTTAGCTTCTTTCTCTGTAACTATAAATATTTACGTAAAATGTGAAATAAATAACCTACATACCATCAGACATTACACATACACTATAAATGTACATCTTCCTTACAACTGATGTTAAACTTTACTGCCTTCTGCCTCATCCTGGCACTCGTTAGCTGAATAGATGGATGTCTTGTGTTTGTCATACATAATAAATGCAAGAAGTTACAGGTTTCTGTCATCTTTTAAAACTGTCTCCAATGCTTCTCAACATTTTCTTTCACTCGGTTCCCTGTTTTGAACTCGTAACAAAAGATTTTTGCTGGCTGAAATTTCCACTGCATAGGTATAGAATTTTACAAAAATTTTAATTTTAAAAAAATATAAAAATATAAAGCTCGTCTTACTAAGTCCAACAGGTATCAGCACTCTAGTTTACTCTAGCTGAGAAACAATATTGTTCTGTTACACCCTTTGGTTTATTAGTTACTATTTGATAGCATGGAAATGGCAAATATCAGACTTTTATTGAAAAAAATGTGTTTTCTTTATAAATCGGGAAGCACTTAAATCTATAAAAGCTTTAAGAATGATAATTTGATACCAAAAAATATTCTGCTTAAGAGAATGTGTTTAAAAGTTAATAATATAACAATTGAATATTTACTGCATCTTATTAGCAACTTAGTGACTGCACGAGAGTAGAAATGGACAAACCTAACGTCAACATGTATGCATTAGATAGAGACATCCCATTTACCTCCTACTGTCTTTTGTGGTTGTATACACAGTAGCCTTGTCTCATGACCATACACATATTCTATACTTTGCTTGCTATTGTTCTGTTATTCATGATTGTTGTTTCTCCACAGACTTAGCACCATCAGATGCAGCAATATTTGTGAAATGGATACTAAAATACAAATTAAAGAAGAGGATCCTGTCTCAGATGTTGTGATTTCACAGAATGAGCGAGCATTCCTTACCAAGAATGTTGCAATGAAGAGCAAGGGTGATGCTTTGGTTCTGGATGATGATTGTGACATGGCAATCAAAGCAGAATTTAAATCAGAGACTCTTTTTCCAGACTTTTGTTCACAGAAAGAGGGAGAATGTTTTACCAAACATCTCGTAAAGCAGATTAAATCTGAAACTGAAACATCAAGCAACAACTGCAAGATAGATACAAAAGTAGAAAATGTTTCACGGAAAGGGAGAGAATTTCTTCCGGAGGTTCCTGTAAGGAAGATTAAGAAATACCACATTGATGATGAAACCAATAACGAAATAGAAATTAAAGAAGAACCTTGGTGGCTGGAAACAGAAACTTCATCTATTTGTGATGACCTTAAGGTAAGTTTCATAGAAATCCACAGTAGGTGGAATGTTTATCATCATTTGATTTCATCCTATTTGAATTATATAATGGAAAATTAATAAGGATAAAACAGGGTTTGTAAATGTGTACTGTGTTTGTTTGATGGTGTATTTAAAAGGTTTACAATAACTGTGGTAATAGTTCTTGAAAATTATAAGATGCTTGAGGAATGTTTCGTTGCAATTATACCAAAAATACTCTTAAGATGTAACATCTCATGAACAATTTTACTTTCCTCTTACTTAAAAGAAATCTGATTCATTTATGAGGGTATACAAGGTCTGTTCAAAAAGTATTTATTTAATCAGGAATATCTATTTTGTCCCCTTCAAAGTAATCCCCACCAGATATACTTTGTGCCAATATTTTTTCCAATCCTTGCACTTTAAAAAGTCATTTTTTGTGATCTTGTTCAGCTCTTCCTTCGATGCCATCTTTATCTCCTCAGTTGTGGCGTAGCGTCATCCTTTCATGGCCCTCTTCAGTTTTGGGAACAAAAAAAGTCACAGGGGGCCAGGTCTGGGGAGTACGGTGGCTGCGGCTTCATAAGTGTGTTGTTTTTGGGCCAAAAATTCGCCAAGCAACGATGTGTGAGCAGGGGCGTTATCATGGTGCAAAAGCCAATTTGGTCGAAATTGAGCAACTTTGGTACGAACTTTGCAGTGACCCGTCTCATGCCCAAATCATTGGTAAAAATCAAATGGCACGAGCCAATGGATATGCTTAGGTCCTCAGCAACTTCTCTAACAGTGATTCGACGATTGGTAATACTATTTTCTTCACTTCTTCAATGTTTTCGTCTGTTGTTGACGAGCTTGGGCATCCGGGACGCTCTTCGTCGTTCACATCTTCTCAACCCTCTGAGAACATTTTGTACCACCGATAAACGTTGCTTTGGTCCAAGGTAGCTTCACCATATGCCACAGTCAACATTCAGAATGCATCCGCGCACTTAATTTTGTTTTTCACACAATATTTGATACAGATTCTTTGTTCCATTTTTTGGAACAGGCTAAACTTGAAGACGATCCAAAACACGTCCAAGCAAAATAGTTGTCAACAATTAACTGAACATTCAAAATGGCCGAGCTTGTCAACATAAGTTAGGGACATGAGTACCAACATAACGCCGCAAAACAATTGAAATTCAAATATACGTAGCCCGCGGAAACACAAAATTTGCGATACTTTTTGAGCAGACCTCGTACAAATTGTTCTGAAGAAAGTTTATTTTCCTATCTACTTCAATGTGATTGAGATAAATCTTTACAGAAAGAGCTGCATTACACATTTTGTTAAATAGATACAAAGGCAATAATGATAGTGAAACATTTTAGAACTTGACGCTATATGTTAGCCTTAAAATTCCATACTCTTCCCATGATATCACAAGAGGCACCTGAAAATCGACAGGTCTTTAAAAGAATGACTAAGTATTGAGCAGCTCAAACCATTAAGAACGGATTTCTTGGAAATGGCTGATGCCAGATGGAAAGTTATTTTCAATAGATTGTGTGTTTTAAAGAGATCTACATTTTGTGTGTGGTACACTTTGATCTATTCCTTAACATTTAGCAGTTTTACAAGATTATGCAAAATTCTTTCTTAACGAAGAGGACCATAGGCTATTCTCAGAAAATTCAAGATATACATGCTATTTGTAATGCAAATATCTTGAATATGTGGTATATTAATCAAAATTGGTTTTTCCATGTTTTCGAAAATCAAACATTTTGAAAAAAGTAGTATGTAAAGAGTAGTTGGGGTGCAAAATTCTGTCAAAATTCTTCATGTCACATCTTTGGAAGATATTGAACTTAAATACCAAGTTTGGTATCTATCCAACTCTTCATATCTGAGTGATGCTGTTCTCTCTCTCTCACACACACACACACACCCACGCATGCGTGCACGCACACACACACACACACACACACTCTCTCTCTCTCTCTTTCACACCCAATATAGAATGGGACACTAAGGAATATAGCAGTTAAAGAGCATCCATAAATATAATTCAGTTTAATTTCATTTTTACACACACAGACCTTTTTCTAAAAATGCTTCCTTTGTTTTAGGGTAAATATTAACATCAAATTTTTGGGTGGAATACTATACTTCCCCTACTGACCATACATAGTAGAGAAAGTAAAAATAAGTTGCAATTGATGCTAAATGAAATCAAAGAGAAATTTTGTCATTGGAATAAAAGAACCAATCCCATTATAACATTTAATGTCTAGTTTTAATACTTGACACTGCAAGGCTTAAATAGATGAGATTAGTCTTATATGCAGTAAACAATAAAAATAATCCATTGATATTAGTATTGGAGAAATCTAGGCTGTAAGTAGATTTGAGTGTGCAAATACCTTAACTGCTCATTTGGGAAATGTCTTATAATGTGTGTACTGCAGGAAAAGCATGATTTAGTGTTGTCAGAATTAGTTGTGATGCACAATCACTTTCTGAATGTATAATACTTGGTGTATTATTATTATTATTATTATTATTATTATTATTATATGTTAATATCTTAATACTTAGCAAAAGAATGAACATCGTCATTTACAGTTCATTTATCCCATCTCACTTTGCTATAAATGGAATACAATGTTCTATATAGTATATTCAAATGTGATTGGACTGTGGGCAAAGTGATCTTCTGAAAACCCATTTGTCCCATTGATTTTATTGTTATTAATGACATAAAGAGCGAAAGTTTGTATGCACAGAAATATAAAGACCCACTCTACTAATTTTTACATTTCTTTCACTATTGAAAAGCCCATTTTTGTATAATTCATAAGTTACTGAAAGACTAAAATGGATTTACAAAGCTTATGTGCTAAAATATGAATACTTTGGAGTTGTAAATCAACATTATTGTGAAGAAAGCTTTGAGTTTTTATTGAGGATGCCGTGGAGTACTCCACAGAAAATGCATGTAAAATAGGACAAATGAGGCAATGTTTCATTCCAAGCACTACATTATAAGTGGTCATGATTTAAAACTAAGAACAGCAAAACACTACGATGCAAATATATAAATATTGTAATAACCCTCATGTAAGAAAGTGTTACTTTATTTTGTTTGCATGTTATAATCAAGTTTGTAAAAAGAGAGAAAATTGTGTTCAGCTAACGTTTAAAATCATTCAAATGATAGGTTATTTTTCTTGGTCCTTGCAAACTATGTGTCTTTTCCAAAGAGGTTGGTTAACTTGTTGGCCTAGGTGTGTAGAATCTTTATATTTGCCAGCTTTACCTCTGTTTTGTTGTATATGTTAAAGGTTTGTGTATTATTATATGAAAACTATGTAGCTTTTCTGTTATCAAATAATGTAGGACTTGTTTAAAAGTCCAGTACATGTCAGTAATCAGATTATTGGTGCAGAACCCAGTTTATTCCTGCACATCTTGAGCATCTTTACTTTCTCTATACCATAAAAATGGTTACAAAGTAATGTATTCCATGTCAAAATTCAATTTTGAGATTTCACCAGAAATTTTTTCAGTTCCATTGAATCCAAAAGTAGTTTTTTTTTGAGAGAGAAAGAATGTCTGTGTGTGTGAGCACGCATGAGCCTGCATATGTTTGAGAGAGAGAGAGAGAGACAGAGAGAGAGAGAGAGAGAGAGAGAACAGAATAAGTCAAAACATAAAGTCAGATAAATATCGAAGTCTGTATTTAAGTTAAGCATCTTCCAGGATTTCATAAAGAAGATATTCAAGCAAATCCTCTCACCCCAAACTATTGTTTACATGCAAAGTTGACCATGATCTCATATTTGTTCAAAAAATATTCCAACTATTTCAATGCTATGGCACTGATTCTACCTCTCTAATATGATAAGGTATTTGCATTGCATTATGTCTTGGACTTTTCTGAATAGCCTATAAAGGTCCTTTTTTGATTGAATGTTGATAATTATATCTAACAAGCCTTAAAACAAAAACATAATTACAGGAAAAATCCTATATGCAATTTGGCAAATTTGTTTCATAATATTAGCTGTTTTTAAAATATCCCATTGCAGGTTTTAACATTTCCCAAATTTCATCAAATTCAAATTCTTGTTTTTTCCACTTCTTTTTGTTTCTATCATGAGAGTTTCTTACCATTAATAAACATTTAAATGCTGTTTCCACATGTAACTAAAGCACTTTTTGCTTAATTTGAAATTATTCTTGGAAAAAACAATCGTGCAGAAGAATAAGGTCACATTCACAATGCAGCCATAGGCATAATGCAGAATTGCCACAGGTTTCTAGATCTTTAAATTGCATGTGCAAATCGGATGAAGTATACCGTTAGTTTCAAATTGAATAACATAACCAATAATTTAAAATAGAGAGTTGAGGGTTGTTACACTACATCACTATGATAAACTTACTTGAACGCGTTTCGGGAGACGGCTTGTCCCCATCGTCAGCATTCTCTCATTCTTGGAGAGAGAATGCTGACGATGGGGACAAGCCGTCTCCCGAAACGCGTTCAAGTAAGTTTATCATAGTGATGTAGTGTAACAACCCTCAACTCTCTATTTTAAATTATGACACATCACTGTTACAAGCTTCTAAATCTTCAAAAATTGAGCATAACCAATAATGTCCAATTTTGATATTTATCCATTTTTTATAAATAAATAGGACATAAAAAGTGTTATATGAAACAATCAAGGAATGGAATGGGTAGGCCAAATGGAAGAGCACTATGATTGTTTAGTACATGGCTTAAAATCTTGTACCATTCTAAATTGGAAATGCTTGGAGAAATAAATATAAAATTCTTCCTCCATGCATGAATGCAAGCATGGAGTTTGTAGTTTCCAATCTCTGGCATTACGTAGCAGCTTTTGTGACTATGTGAATGCTTCCATAGAATAACTTTGATGCAAAGTCTTGCATTTATGATGCATCAGTGCATACTTTTAATTTAGAATGGGGCTTAACTCTTTGTATGAATACAAATACATGTGAATTTGCCATTGGTAAAGAAAGTCATGTAAGTGTAGCACATCAGTTTTTTAAAATATTTGGCTAACTGAATCTTTGAGTCTGATTTACAATTTTTTAAACATAACTTTTGCTAGTTCTATGTTCTTTTAACCAAACTATTCATTCAAATCTAAATACTTTTTCCATTGCTCGGTTTTCTTTCATCCCATTTCATGATGTAATTTCGGATCTTTGTTTCTGCATAACTCCTAATAATATACACCAAATTAAAGATAAATCAAACCTGATACTTTAAAGATAACTAATGTAGGGCATGTAATTAATGCTTGTATAGATGATTATGTTAAACTCTACTTTTGCATTGTTCTGTTACAGTTTGAGGGCTTCACTCAGGCAAAATCACCAAGGTAAGGCATGACTCTTGGCTAATGTTTGAATAAGAAATCCTCTGATTCTTTTGTTGCATTTTCCTTTACTGGTGCTTCTTTATCTAACTTATATGTATGTATGCATGAATGTGGGTGTATGTGTGTAGAGTAATCTGAAAAACCATTCACCAGTTTTGATAGTTCATTACAAAACCTTTGCTGAGGATGTAATGGAGTAAAAGATAGCTGTTACTATACAGAGAATGTGTGTACATACAAAAGCCGGCAAGTTGTATGTTATTCCAAACAATATACCTGTACATAGATGGCCATGATGTAAGAGTCAGACAGGAGACTGCTTGGAAAGCAACAATTGTATAATGATACAAATTGTATGTTATATTTATTTCATTAATTGCCGGTTATTAAGTACTGCAGATGTATCTGTAATGAATCAGTGTCAGAACCACTGAATAGCATTTATTATAATGATGTAAACCCTGAAGTTTCTGTATGCCAAAACTTAATATGTAGGTAAGTTTTGCCGCATTTTGTATTGCAATTTATTTTATTGTCATTGTAAATTTAAGTATGTTTTAGATTTCAATCACACAAATTTAAAGCAATGCAGAGAGATAGCAAACAATTATTTTGAGAAAGGGAACTTACGGTTTGCTCACTCAAATTTCATGCAATGAAGTAAAATTCTTAAATGGGGTAGTGCACCCATGATTTGGCAGTCACTGTGTTTCAAAATCAAAATGAACAGGCATTTAAAACATGGTCACTGTTGCTATGTACCTCAGAGCCTAGACTGAAGATGGACAAGTGTTTGGGTCCAGATGAGTGTATTGTTGGAATTTGTAGTTTTCTTTTGTATTATTACAAAAGATAATAATGATGTTCCGATTTAGTAATGTTATCAAGTACAGAACAGTATAACCGTATCAGTGATGTGATTGTAAAGTTTTTGCTTATTCAGAAATTGTATTCTTTAATTTGTTTGTCAGCAATGTGAAGGGCTTGCAAATGTTTGGAAATACATTTTAAAGTAGAAATTTACAATTGTTGAAAAATAAATTGTCCTGTTCTGAAAAGGTAAATAATGTAAATACAGTTTTATAAAAAAACTACAATAATTACTTGTAGTTTTAGTAAATGTGTTAAAATGAATAAATGAGAGTAAGATAAGTGAATACATTTCATAATGAAACATAATTCCCCACTTTTGAAAGCGTAGACAAATGCAAATAAAGCATGATGAAACAAATGAAGACATTATGGTTTGCTTTTAGATTTAGTAGATATGTTAGAAATGAAGAAAGAATAACATAAATGCATTTCATTCTAGATCGTTGTTTCAAAAGAAAATCAATATTGTGCAGAAAATCTATGTTCATGAACTAGTATGATGATACAGCGACACTTGTCCTTGTTTTCAGTCTTTTGTTTCAGTTACAAAAACATTACAGGAATAGTATTGCATTGACAGTTAAGTGACAGCATGCTTTCGAAAAGGATTTCTGTATTATGAGAAAGCTGTATGACTTTTATGTAATTAAACAGCTATGGGATCAAGTTAAAAGCCAGCATACAGCGATGCATTTTTTTTTTTTAAGAATTTTGCTTATCACCTCAATTCCTGTATCCCTCTTATAGCTAAAACAAAATGTGTAATGAAACCATTTCTGCAGAAATCTTGCTTAACGTGAAGTCATAAAAAATTGAGGTTTTGCACTTATGTGACATATCAGAGCTTTTTTAAAAAAGCATTAACTTTCTGAAACATTCCAAGTTTGAATATGTGATGTGTTGATGATATTCCTCTCACACTTGAAAACTTGTAAGAAGCATTACATCTATTGTATTCGCTGCTGACCATGTCCTGACTTGTTGATAAAAATGTTTTCTTATAAGGTTTAATCAACACAGGAATTACTTTGAATAGTTGTTAAACAAGTGTGAAAGTTGGTGTATTTCTCACTGCATGCAACACGCATTGCTTTTATTGCCAGAAACTTCAGATTGGTTTTACATTTGAAAGAGTTTAATTCATTAATTATATTGCAGATTAACAAGACTTTTGATCTTCATGAAGAATTTGCCATTATAGTTGAAGATTATTAGCAAACAGAGATGCTCTGCAGAATTATGTACCTAATGCTAAATTCTGCAATATTTCAGATTATCCTCAGTAGCAGTTTCTGGTGATAGAAGTGGTGATACACCATTGTCCTCAGTTGAAACTTTAGGGATAAAAACAAGCTTCAGTTTTGGAAAGGATTGTCCTGAATGTGCTATCACAAAAATATCTCCTGCAGACAAGGTAGTTCAATTGGAACAACCTGATAAATGTAGTGATGTTGAGGAATTTTACAGCAACGCTTTATTGATTAATAAAGGTAAACGTTTATACATGTGCAATACTTCTGATAAGAACTTTACTCAGTTGTCTGCTTTGAAATTACATAATTCGATGCATGTGGTTAAAAAGGCTTACAAGTGTGAAATTTGTGAGAAGACGTTTACTCAGGTGTCAAGTTTGAAAATGCATAGCTTGATACATGAGGGTAAAAAGCCTCACCAGTGCAAAATTTGTGAGAAGAGGTTTACTCATTTGTCAACTTTGAAATCGCATAATTTAATACATGAGGGCAAAAAACCTCATAAGTGTGAAATTTGTGAGAAGAGATTTACTCAGTTGTCAAGTTTAAAAACGCATAATTTGATACATGATGGTAAAAAGCCTTATGAGTGCAAAATTTGTAAGAAAAGGTTTACTCATTTGGCAACTTTGAAAACGCATAATTTGATACATGAGGGCAAAAAGCCTCACAAGTGTAAAATTTGTGAAAAGAGATTTACTCGGTTGTCAAATCTGAAGCCTCATAATTTGATACATGAGGGTAAGAAACCTCAGGAGTGTAAAATTTGTGAGAAGACTTTCACTCACACATCATATTTGAAAAGGCACATTTTGATACATGAGGGCAAAAAGCCTCATAAATGTGAAATTTGTGAAAAGAGGTTTACGTATTTGTCAACTTTGAAATTGCACAATTTGATACATGAGGGCAAAAAGCCTCATAAATGTGAAATTTGTGAGAAGAGGTTTACCTATTTGTCAACTTTGAAATCGCATAATTTGATACATGAGGGCAAAAAGCCTCACAAGTGTGAAATTTGTGGAAAGGGGTTTACTCATTTGTCCAATTTGAAATCTCATAATTTGACACATGAGGGCAAAAAGTCTCACAAGTGTGAAATTTGTGAGAAGAGGTTTACTCATTTGTCAACTTTGAAATCGCATATTTTGATACATGAGGGCAAAAAGCCTCACAAGTGTGAAATTTGTGAGAAGAGATTTATTCGGTTATCAAGTTTGAAATCACATAATTTGATACATGAAGGTAAAAAGCCTCATAAGTGCAATTTGTGATAAGACCTTTACTCATTTGTCAACTTTGAGATCGCATAATTTGATACATGAGGGTAAACATCCTTACAAGTGTAAAATTTGTGAGAAGTCCTTCACACACATGTCAAATTTGAAAAGGCACAATTTGATACATGAGGGCAAAAAGTCTCACAAGTGTGAAATTTGTGGGAAGAGGTTTACTCGGTTGTCAAACCTGAAGTCTCATAATTTGATACATGAGTGTTAGGATCCTCAGGAGTGGAAAATTTGTGAGAAGACTTTCACTCACATTTAAAATTTGAAAAGGGACAATTTGATACATGAGGGTCAAAAGACCCACAAGTGTAAAATTTGTGAGAAGAAGTTTACTTTGTTGCCACATTTGAAATTGCATGATTTGATACATGAGGGCAAAAAGTCTTAAGGTGTGCAATTTGTGATAAGAGCTTTACTTATTTGTCAACTTTGAAATCACATAATTTGATACATGAAGGTAAACATGCGCTCAAGTGTAAAATTGGTGAGAAGACCTTCACTCACATGTCAAATTTGTAAAGGCACAATTTGATACATGAGGGCAAAAAGCCTCACAGGTGAAATTCGTGAGAAGAGATATACTGGGTTGTCCAATCTGAAGTCTCATAGTTTGATACATGAGGGTAAGGATCCTCAGGAGTGTGAAATTTGTGAGAAGACCTTCACTCATGTGTAAAATTTGAAAAGGCACAATTTGATACCTGAAGGCAAAAAGCCTTACAAGTGTGCAATTTGTTATAAGACTTTTACTCATTTGTTAATTTTTGAATTGCATAATTTGATACATGATAAACATTCTCCCAAGTGTAAAGTTTGTGAAAGATCTTCACTCACGTCAAATTTGAAAAGGCACAATTTGATACAACAGGGCAAAAAGTCCCACAAGTGTGAAATTTGTGAGAAGAGGTTTAGTTGGTTGTTACATTTGAGATTGCATACTTTGATACATGAGGGCAAAAAATCTCAAATATGCAATTTATGGTAAGAGCTTTACTCTTCTGTCAACTTGAAAGCACATAATTTTACACATGAGGATAAAATGCCACAACTGTAAAATTTTAGAGAAGAGCTTTATTCCATTTCACAGTAAAATTGCATAGTTTAATGCATGAGTATGAAAAGTCTACAAAGCATAGTTTCTAAAATGGTTTTACAGAGTTGTCAGCTTGGAAATTCACAATTTCTTAGATGAAGGTAAAATGCCTTTCACATATGAAATTTGTGAGAAGAGCTTTCCTTGGTTTTTACATTTGAAATTGAATAATTTGATACATGAGAGTAAAAAACCTCACAAGTGTAAACTTTGTGAGAAGACATTCACTCACACACCAAATTTGAACACTTTGATGCATCAGGGCCAGAATCCTCATGAGTGTATTCTTTGTGAGTAGAGATGTACTCAATTGTCAGCTTTGAAATTTCATAATTTAATACATGAGGACAGTAAGTTCCATAAGTGTAAAATTTGTGAGAAGATCTTTACTCAGTTGTCACAGTGAAATTGCATTACGATATAAAATATAGCAAGTCTGAAATTACGAGAACAGCTTTACATAGTTGTTAGCTTTGAAATTACATAATTTAATAAAGGAGGGTAAACCCTCACAAATGCGAAATTTGTGAGAAGAGGTTCACTTGGTGGTCAAATTTTAAATTGCATAATCTTATACACCAGGGTAAAAAACCTGACAAGTCAAGTGTGAAATTTGTGAGAAGAGCTTTACTGTGTTGTGAGGTTGGGAATGCATGAATTTATTCATGGAGGTTAAAAGCTCTACCTTGCACAGAATTACTTCTATGTAATACTTGTAATTTATTGTATATTAGAAACCCTTACAATTGCAGAAATTCATGTGCCATATGTTGTCCAATTGGTGTATGTCAGGTGCCACACTCATTAGATAGCTTCGTAGTTAAGTTGGCACACAAATTTAAGCTTTTGAAACACCTTGTAACAGGTGACATAGGTGATTCTTTAGCTACCCTAATTTCATCCAGTTGTAACAATTTAGCAAAGGAATTTCTTTAAATTTGAATACAGCTAGTGTAACTAACTCTCTGGAACTTAAGTGAAAACTCCATACAGATCCCTCGAAAATAAATATAAATAAAAACTCTTATTTTTGGACACTTATTAACTGCCATGGTTCTTAGCATCCCATTCTATATTGGGCATGAGAGACCGGAAATGTTGCTCAGAGACCTCTATCAGATTTGAGGTTCTTCCATGTACTGTATAAATCTAGAACATAGGACTACTACCTTTATTCCATTCAAAAAAAAGTCATGCTAAGGATTGTTTATGCCTGAAAAAATCCATCCTCTCTGCCACAACCTTGGGAATTACAAGCTGCATGGTACCATAGAGCACGACTATATCTCTTGACATGAGTCAATTTTCACACACACATGCATATATGTATATATATATATATATATATATATATATATATATATATATATATATATATATATGAGTGTGTGTGTATACTAAAATTCTATGTTGTGTAGTGGGACTTGATCAAGGTACAGTTAATTCAGAAGCTGAATCCCCCCCCCAAAGAGAAAAGAAAAAATAAAACATTGAGAATGCAAATGGCAAAAATGTACAATAATAATGCAAGAGAAAAGTTTAAATTTATGAAGTCACACCAATAGAAAAAGAATAAGAAATTTATGAAAGCATGCAAAGTATATGTAACATATTCAGATTTACAAAAGAAAATACATGCAAGACAAAATCTCAAGGAACAACAAAAAAGCAATGATAGGAAATATTTAAATGAGTGTTTAAATAAAAAATTTTGTAAAATTGCAACAGCAATGTACAATGAAGTAATACTTGTCAAGGACGAAGAAAATTAACAACAGAAAAAAATTATGCACAACTTCATGAGCAACAGACATGTGAAATACAAAGAAAAATCTTGTAGAAGAACCTCTTGGAAGAGAAAAATAGTGATGTTTACATTGTGTAAATCACAGCAGCGATACAATGTGGTATATTTAGACAGCTGCACATTAAAGCATAAAGGTCTGCAAGAACCTGAACATGCATTTACTTGACCTTCTCTACCCTCTGTCACTTACTAGTGGGTGTAAACATTCTTATGATAGTTTATTTTCCTATCTACTTCGGTTTAATCCAGACAGACCGTAACAGTAATATCTGCATTACACATTTCATTATAGATACAAAGGGAATAGCAATAGTGAAATGTTGTAGAACTGGATACTATATGCTAGCCTTAAAATTCCATGCTGTTTCCATGACTTCATGACAAACAATTGAACATCGACAGGACTATAAAGGAATGGCTAAGTATTGAACAAATTAAACCATTAATAACGGGGCATGTTGAAAATGGTTGATCTCACAGAAAGGTTAGTTATAATAAATTGTGTAATAAATAAGAGATCTACATTTGTTGCAGAGTACATTTTCATTTATCAGTTAATAATTACCAGTTATACAAGATTATACAACATTCGTTTCAAATGAAGTAGTCTTCACAGGCTATTCCCAGAAAATTCAAGATATACATTTTGTTTGTCATTTAAGTATCTTTAATATATGGTATTTTAATCAAAATCATTAGATCCATCGCCCTACTCCGGGTTTGAACTCATGACCTCGGGAATGCCTAGGATGTCCTCATTTTACATCAGAGAATGATAAAAGTACAGTATTGTATCTCCAAGGATGCGAGTTCTACTTGGAGATTATAATTTCATTATACATTTGCAGAGAAATCTAAGGAGATGTGGTGCTATATGTTGGATGTCTGAACACTGTTCATGGGAACGTCTGTTCACTGTTATGAACCTCTGGGAGTCTCCGCACCACACAGGTTTCTCTAGACAGATTAAATGTGTAATGCTTATTAGTGCTATCTGGACACAATTGTATAAATTACATGGAGCTGCTATGCATTGCTCCCAATGGATCAATTGATCAATAGAAACTGTATGTAAAACAATTGATAATCAGGAAAATGTATTTTTAATAATTTATCTGCATGAAGCATAATGTAAACCGAGGAACTATAAGCTCTACTTAATGAAGTTAAAGCTTTTTGAATAGGACCATGAACTGACCAGAAAATCAGCTCACAATATTGAAATGCTGAAGAATGTAGGAGTAAGGCTCTTTTACCTACTTAGTACAGTAAAATGGCAACTTTCACATATAATGGACATAATTTTTTATTTTAAATACAGGTTTACAGGGTATTATATTTGACGGCAAATCTTCTGTAATTAATTTTTAAGAATAATTGTACTGAAATTTAATTTGACTGTTTGGTGTTGTATAGAAATTAAGCATGCCATATTATAAAACTAAGTACAAATGGCCAAGTTCTTTGAGTGCATTACGGCATATTGTCCATTACATTCAGCTTCATGTAAAATTATTCTTTGAAATTAAAAAGTTAGGTTGATTATATTAAGATGTTTTCAGACATTATGCTGTATTAATTACTGGTAAGAGGAGCATGACCAGTTGCAAGAGCCCCACTCTTAATAACAACAATAGTAATATAATAATAATATCCCTTTCCATTTCCTCCATCTCCCTGTCTTTCAGTGCAACTTACACATTGTGATGTTTTGAAATCTGATAATAAAATAATTTTTGAGGTAATAATAAATCAAAATATAAGTAAATGGTTTAACAGTACACAGATCTATGCCTTTTCTTTATGCTTGCAATGCAATTGAAACCATCCTGCCTTTTGTGTTAATCAATTTACATACACAACAGTAATAAAACATTACTAGAGGTTTTTAAATAATCCTCCAATTGATCTCAAGGAATACAACTTCTGACAAGCATTATGTTTATGTAGAACTTTTGTTATTTAACATTTTTGAAAAAAATTAAAAAAGTGAATGCTGTCAGGAGCAACTGGTGATGTAGGAAAGGTCCTACGATACTAATTTTGTGTATGTTACAAATTTAGTGAAGCACTTGGACATGTATTTGACTCCAATATTTATTACAGTTAAATGATTTCAAATTGTTTATTTTTCTCTCTGTTAGGACCCCTCCCTATGGGGGAAATAAATTAATCCATTAACGCCTGAATTATTTTTTTGTTGAGCTTTATTGATGTTTTAATTTAGTATGTCTATAAGTAACACAAATATACTGAATAAAATACAAAAATAAGTATTCATTACTCAGTTTTGAAAATATTTGCCATTACCATATGGTAATGCTAGGCGCTTCCATATATAGTTTAACGGTGTACAATTTTCATTAAGAAATTATATTTTGAATCCTCAGCAGGCTACTATTCTACATCATTATTAAAATTAATACCGTCTACCCCAAAGCTTAACAACTTGAATTAAATATGAAAACATGTGCAATTCCACAAAAATGCACTTATGGTATACACACACATCAATATTTTATACATTTGTGAAAACAACAAAATCTAACGAGTATGAAAGGGAATAAAACAGTTGGTGCACAATCCAACACCACACTTCATGCACATTGTTCTCACATTTGATATACAGTTGTGATTAGCACACCTTTTCCTTTTTCCTCCTTCCTTTGGCTGGACAAGGTCAAATTCAGATTCTTATAGAATCCTTTAGAGATTCTATTTTCTGTAATAGTACCAATGGCAGAATAGCTACAATACCTGAGAAATGGGAAAAGTGGTGCACGAAAAAATAAATTATGCACGAAGAAGCTGTAGCTTAGTTTTCTCTTCTCATCTAGAACTGCATTAAGTAATAAGAGTAAGGGACTTGCCACTTTAACAAATAACTATTCGTAGTCAGAGTTTGATCCTCTACCCTGGTATAAATCAAAACTCAGCAGATATCCATCCTTAGTGTTCAGGCTCTATATATTATAGCCAAATCTAATGAGCTTACCACGTATGAACTGCTTGCATCCATGTCGCCCGAAATATTTGATCATACATTCATCAAATGATAGTTGTTCCTCGGGTATGAAATTATCAATGCCTCTCTTTAACTTTTCCATTATAGACCATATTTTCCATTCCTTATCATTATGGTCAAGTCTAGTGTTACTGCAAAGTGCAGAAACCTACAGATTTGAAGAAATCTCTCTTTTCTCGCTGACTGAAAAACTTCCAGGTTCTTTATCATCATTTGAATCCCAGAAGTTCTTTTAGAAGGCAAGTTGTAGCCATTAACACACAGAATGATAATGAGGCAGCATATTTCTACTGTTATCTTTGGGTCCTGAAAATTTTAAAATAAGGCATAGCGCATGGTTTCTTCTACACCTACTCTTACATTGTTTGGTAACTTTATTTCAGTGTTAGCCAGTAATTGGCGAGATGACAGGTTGTCAGATAATCCGCCTTCACCCTCATTTCCAGAATCCTCATCTGTTTCTACACTTGGTACTGGTGGGTCAATAAACATATCACCATCAATATCATCACTGTAAATTATCTCCAGTGCTTGAGCAAGTAAAGGTCCTTTCCTGGAACAACATAATGGAATATTTGTCTTTCTGAGTATATCTGCCTAGTGTTGCCATATGATAACATTGCAATTAGAAAGCCATAATTTCACCTGTTGTTTTCTGAATCATCTTGTAACTCCCAGGGAATATATATTGAACTATAAAAAGAAATGTATTACCAAGAAATAATCCACATAATAACTCTAAGCATATAAAAATATACTTATTCGAAACGGATGTCCATTTCTGCTCCACATTCAGTGATAGCAGTTTTCAAACAATCTGTATGTTATTGTGACAAACATTTCAATGAACACTATATTGTTGTAAATGCGGTTCCTTTACATTAGATTAGCAGTGGTACCAAACCTGCGGCATATTATTTAAAAGCACAATAATAACTTTAAAAATTTGCTACTTGCGTTACCATACAGCAACGCTAGGTGTTAATGGGTATACAAAACAGTCCTTCTTCTGAGTGGTACCTAAACTATGTTTGTACATCCGTTTTGGCCATTATTGCATCAATAAACAATGTACATATACAAGGAAACACTTTTAAAATGCCACTTCCTTGTTTCAAGCTAGTGGTGGTGGTGGCGGCAGCGATGGCAGTGGTCGTAGTCGTGGTGGTGGTGCAGTAAAGGATCGGTACTTGGGCCCCATTTATTTATCTTATAAATAAACAACTTGACAAATATTGTAAATAATATGGTAGGTGTAAATTTAACACCTTTTGCAGCTGCTATTAGTATTTTTATAAAGGGGGAGAACAAGAGTGATCCAAATCCACATATAGATAAAAGTTTGAAATACATTTTAACTAGTTCAGCGCAAGCACACTGGTTTAAATAAAGAGAAAACAGCAGCGATGTGCTTCGAAAATAACATAAATAAAAGTCAAATATATCAAAGATTACTTTGGGACAATGCCAAATAAACTATGCAAAAACAAACATACTCTTGGGTTTGAAAGATGACAAGTTAAGTTGCGGACCACACATAGAGGCATTGGCAAAAAGCTGAGTAAAATGTACTTCCTAATAAGGGCAGTCAAATGTACTTACAGCAGCATACTTTGCATATATCCATAGCCAAGTGGGGTATGGTATTATTTGATAGGAAAATTCCAGATATAGTGTGCAAGTATTCAAAAGAAAATAATTAAAATTGTGGTGGATCTCTCAGCTACAACTAGTTGTAAACCATACTTTGAACAATTAAGTACTTTACCTTTGGCAAGCATCTACATATATGAAATGCCTGTTTATAATAAGCTCACTTAAGTTTATTCGAAAGAAATTCATAAGTTCAAATATATAAAACTAGAGTAAACCATATTCTTGGAATGGAAGTTTACCTGTGGAGTGGAAATACTCCAGTGGAAATGGTAGTAGATGTCTTGTAAATACATCGGTAAAGTAGAAGTGCTCCGATGGAGATGGTAATAAATCTCTTGTAAATACATCAGTAGAGTGAAAGTGCTCCAATGGAGATGGTAATAAATCTCTTGTAAATACATCAGTAGAGTGAAAGTGCTCTGATGGAGATGGTAATAAATCTCTTGTAAATACATCAGTAGAGTGAAAGTGCTCCGATGGAGATGGTAATAAATCTCTTGTAAATACATCAGTAGAGTGAAAGTGCTCCGATGGAGATGCTAATAAATCTCTTGTAAATACATCAGTAGAGTGAAAGTCCTTCAGTGAAGATGGTAGTAAATGTCTTTTAAATACATCAGTAGAGTGAAAGTGCTCTGATGGAGATGTTAGTAAATGTCTTGAAAGTACTTCGGTAGAGTGCAAGTGCTCTGATGGAGATGTTAGTAAATGTCTTGTAAATACATCAGTAGAGTGGAAGTGCTCTGATGGAGATGGTAGTAAATGTCTTGTAAATACATCAGTAGAGTGGAAGTGGCCCAATGGAGATGGTAGTAAATGTCTTGAAAGTACTTCGGTAGAGTGGAAGTGCTCTGATGGAGATGGTAGTAAATGTGTTGTAAATACATCAGTAGAGTGGAAGTGCTCTGATGGAGATAGTAGTAAATGTCTTGTAAATACATCAGTAGAGTGGAAGTGCCCCAATGGAGATGGTAGTAAATGTCTTGAAAGTACTTTGGTAGAGTGGAACTGCTCTGGTGGAGATGGTAGTAAATGTCTTGAAAGTACTTCGGTAGAGTGGAACTGCTCTGGTGGAGATTGTAGTAAATGTCTTGAAAGTACTTCAGTAGAGTGGAAGTGCTCTGATGGAGATGGTAGTAAATGTCTTGAAAGTACTTCGGTAGAGTGGAAGTGCTCTGATGGAGATGGTAGTAAATGTCTTGTAAATACATCAGTAGAGTGAAAGTGCCCCAATGGAGATGGTAGTAAATGTCTTGAAAGTACTTCGGTAGAGTGGAAGTGCTCTGATGGAGATGTTAGTAAATGTCTTGAAAGTACTTTGGTAGAGTGGAAGTGCTCTGATGAAGATGTTAGTAAATGTCTTGAAAGTACTTTGGTAGAGTGGAAGTGCTCTGATGGAGATGGTAGTAAATGTCTTGAAAGTACTTCGGTAGAGTGGAAGTGCTCTGATGGAGATGGTAGTAAATGTCTTGAAAGTACTTCGGTAGAGTGGAAGTGCTCCATTGGAGATGTTAGTAAATGTTTTGGAAGTACATTAGTAGAGTGGAAGTACTCCAATGGAGATTGTAGTAAATGTCTTGGAAGTACATCAGTATACTGGAAGTACTCCAATAGAGATGTTAATAAATGTTTTGGAAGTACATTGGTAGAGTGGAAGTGCTCCAATGGAGATGGTAGTAAATGTCTTGGATGTACTTCGGTAGAGTGGAAGTGCTCCAATGGAGATGGTAGTAAATGTTTTGGAAATACATTGGTAGAGTGGAAGTACTCCAATGGAGATGGTAGTAAATGTCTTGGATGTACTTTGGTAGAGTGGAAGTACTCCAATGGAGATGGTAGTAAATGTATGGAAATATATCGGTAGAGTGGAAGTGCTCCAATGGAGATGGTAGTAAATGTTTTGGAAATACATTGGTAGAGTGGAAGTACTCCAATGGAGATGGTAGTAAATTGTATGGAAATATATCGTTAGAGTGGAAGTGCTCCAATGGGGATGGTAGTAAATGTTTTGGAAATACATTGGTAGAGTGGAAGTGCTCCAATGGAGATGGTAGTAAATGTTTTGGAAATACATTGGTAGAGTGGAAGTGCTCCAATGGAGATGGTAGTAAATGTTTTGGAAATACATTGGTAGAGTGGAAGTGCTCCAATGGAGATGGTAGTAAATGTATGGAAATATATCGGTAGAGTGGAAGAACTCCGGTGGAGATGGTAGTAAATGTTTTGGAAATACATTGGTAGAGTGGAAGTGCTCCAATGGAGATGGTAGTAAATGTATGGAAATATATCGGTAGAGTGGAAGAACTCCAGTGGAGATGGTAGTAAATGTTTTGGAAATACATTGGTAGAGTGGAAGTGCTCCAATGGAGATGGTGGTAAATGTTTTGGAAATACATTGGTAGAGTGGAAGTGCTCCAATGGAGATGGTAGTAAATGTTTTGGAAATACATTGGTAGAGTGGAAGTGCTCCAATGGAGATGGTAGTAAATGTTTTGGAAATACATTGGTAGAGTGGAAGTGCTCCAATGGAGATGGTAGTAAATGTTTTGGAAATACATTGGTAGAGTGGAAGTGCTCCAATGGATATGGTAGTAAATGTATGGAAATATATCGTTAGAGTGGAAGAACTCCGGTGGAGATGGTAGTAAATGTTTTGGAAATACATTGGTAGAGTGGAAGTGCTCCAATGGAGATGGTAGTAAATGTTTTGGAAATACATTGGTAGAGTGGAAGTGCTCCAATGGAGATGGTAGTAAATGTTTTGGAAATACATTGGTAGGGTGGAAGTGCTCCAATGGAGATGGTAGTAAATGCCTTGAAAGTACATCAGTAGAGTGGAAGTACTCCAATGGAATTGGTAGGGAATGTCTTGGAAGTACCTCGGTAGAGTGGAGAAACTGCAATGTAGATGGTAGTAAATGTTTTGGAAGTACTTCGATAGAGTCGAAGTACTCCAATGGAGATCGTAGTAAATATTTGGGATATACATTAGTAGAGTGGCAGTGCTCTGATGAAGATAGTAGTAAATGTCTTGGAAGTACACCAACGGAGATGTTAATAAATGTTACACTGTTCTCACACATTTTTGCAAATACTTTTTTGAATTCAGAGTGTTCAACATGTGTATTTTGGGAGGAATCTGTGTCAGATGCTTGGATGGATTGCAATACTTCCTCTAGGTACCATAGATAAGTAATAGAGTAAGCAAAAAGTATCAAATATTTGAAAATTGCAACCAGTAAAAAGTCTTGAAAATGATTAATTCCACAAAAAAACTATTTGACATGCATTATATGCTTTAACAAGATCTACATTTTTTTGTGTGGTAAGATTTTATCTATCTCTTAGGATTTACCAATTACATAAAAATCTTTCAGAATAAAAAGGACTTCAGAGACTATTTCCAGAATATTCCTGATACACATTTCATTTGTCATGAAAATATCTTAAATTTATACTATTTTAATCATGGTCGTTAAAGCCATTTTGAGAGAATAAAAATTTCCCATGTGAAGAGTAAATTGATGTGCATGAGTTTTCTTGAAAATTGTGTTCCAATCTTGGAAGATGCTGAACTTAAATATTCAAGTTTGGTATATAACAGACTTTTCGTTTTTAAGTTACGCTGTTCGCAGACACGCTCATGGGTCTTTTTCTGAAAATCTTAAGTGTTAATTTACATGCCTTTCTTTATCCACTGTCAGTTATTTTTATTTAGCTTGTACAAACCATTGTTACAAAAGTTTATTTTTCTAGCTTCTTAATGTTAATCAAGAAAAGTCTTAGCAGAAGCAGATTCATGATACATTTTGTTTTGGTACAAAGGGATAGAGGAAACCCAATAGATTTTCAGGTGTATAAAACTTGATCACTCTCTGCTGGCCTAGAAATTTTATATTCTTTCCATGATATTTGAAAAAACAACTGAAAAGCTACAGCACTTTAAGAACTGACAAAAGTAATGAAAACTTGAACAATAACAAGCGATTATTTTGAAAATGGCTCATGCCACAAAAAGATTATTTGAAATAAATTAAAGGTTCTACATTTTTTATACACTACTTTCTGAAATTAAATTAAATTGAGTTTTATTTATGGACACTCTTTAACTGCTGTGGCCATTAGCATCCCATTCTATACTGTGCATGAAAGACTGGTAATTTTGCTCAGAGGCCTCTTTATCAGGTTTGAGGTTCTTTTATGTGCCCTAAATCTATGACACGGGACCATCAACTTTACTTTCCTTTTGAATGAAGCCATGCTAAGAATTTTTACGCCCAAAAAAGTCCATTGCCCTCCGACAGGTTTGAACTGGTGACCTCAGGAACTAGAGGCTAGCCTGTTAACCACTACATCATGGAGGATGGACATTTCTGTCTCTCTCTTTTATGGTTTACCAATTATATGAAATTTCTTCCAGATGAAAAGGGCTTCACATTCTATTCCCAGAACATTCAAAATATACATTTTACTTGTGGTAATATCTTAAACATATGATATTTTTAATTAAAATCATTAGAGTCATTTTTGCAAAAGCAGAAAGCTTTAAAATCTTCCATGTAAAGATTACATTGTGATGAGGGGCTTTTCTTACACATCTTTGTATTGCATCCTTAAAGGACACTGAGCTTAAATGCCAAGTTTGGTGTTTAACTGACTTTTCAATTTTGAGTTATGTTGTTCACCACACACACTTGGATCTTTTACTAAAAATCTTAGGTGTTACATTCACATGACTTTCTTTACACATTCTTCAACAAGCTATTCTTACAAAAGCTTATTCATCTGTCTACTTCATTGTAATTCAGATAAACTTTTGTAGAAATGGTTTTATTAAGTATTTTCTAGTAGGTACAGTGGGAATGGGAGATTCCAGTAGGCTTAAATGGTTCTCAAATATTTAAGAACTGGTCGCCATGTGATGGCTTTGAAATTATGTTTTTATTGCATGACTAGGAGAAAATGAATAATGACTTACCATTTGAAACTTCAAAGCAATAACGAGGAATATTCTTGGAAATAGTTAACTCCATAAAAAGAGAAAAATGTATTTAACATAAATGGTATGCTTTTACAAGATCTACATTTTTTTGCATAGTAAGATTTTGTCTATTTCTTAGGGTTTACCAGTTGTACAAAGGTAATTCAAAATGAAGAGGACTTGAGAGACGTGCACTAGTACAGAAGCACAATCTACATAGCAAAAGAATAGCCTATCTATAACTGTCTTAAAAAAGTTCAAGGAAAAAGATCTCTGTATTGTCTATCAAAAAAACAGACACATTCACAGCAGCCATACAACTCGTAAAGACTGGAGCGATGATGATACATGAAGGCTACCCTTCAGTTTCAAATGGGTACACCTCATATTTCTCATGCAGGCTTTAGAAATGCATTTGTGCCTAACGCCCTGGTCAATGTTTAAGTCCCAACAAAAAACAGGGTACTGCCATAATGAAATAAATAGTGATATATGTGGTGGTTAAGACAAAACTTAATCCCACATTTAAAACCAAATACAGTGCTTGTGACAGATAATGCATACTATCTCAATATGCAGATAAAGAGACCATGAAGACTAGTTAGCTGCAAAGAACATTGCATTTGATGAATCTATGTTTAAACTCCCAATTATACATCATTAAACTGCATAAGCCCAGGCACACAACATAAATCATAGATGAAATACTTGTGGCTAATGCACAACATGTATTGATACTCCCTCCTTATCATGCTGATCTTAACCCATTGAACTTATTTGGGGTGATATCCAGCAGTGGGTGGGTGCCAATAATGTCAACTTTAAATTGGCAGGTGTTCAACGTCTTTGTGAACAAAGGTTTCAGAAGTCTGGAGAGATAAATGGAACAATATTTGCAACCATTTAGAAAGACTAGAAAGTGAATACTGGGAACAAGAATATATAATTGAAGATAGAATAGAGAAAACTGTAATCATAGAACCGATAGCAGCAGTAAAAGCAATAATGAGAGTGATGGTGGAATGTTGGGCATGGAGCCTTTAGAAGAATGCAGTGACAATTAACTGATAAGAATACCCTCATAGTTATAAAACATGATGCGTGTCTTCATCTGTACAGTGGCTCAACAGTCTGCACACAGTCAGTGTTTTTGTGCAGCATGATTACAGATACACAGGGTAGAAAGTGGATTGGGAACAACAGAACATGTGAGTGACATGCTCTTTACTTAGCTATTGAAAACTCTAGAGGCTAAATTGTTTGGAGACACCTACATCATCATTGTTTACACTTGACAGAATTACATTCAGTATGGGTGGAATGTATTTAAACAGCAAAGAATGAACCATACACTGCACTATGCTATGCTTTATTGCATTAACCTAATGTGTTTTGGTTTCCCCCACATTTTTTGTTGGTGTCCTTGAGGTCCTTTAATTAGTTACTTTTTTTTCCCTATGCACTACTGTTTCTAAGTGTTGGTAGCCTTAGCTGCTTCTTTTAAAGCCTTACTAACACTTATTTTACTGAATAATCTATCACTAATCATTATTATTCTGCATTTCTTCTTAGTTTACCAACATTTCCTTTTTTGTTAGCTTCTTTCTCTGTAACTATAAATATTTACGTAAAATGTGAAATAAATAACCTACATACCATCAGACATTACACATACACTATAAATGTACACCTTCCTTACAACTGATGTTAAACTTTACTGCCTTCTGCCTCGTCCTGGTACTCGTTAGCGGAATAGATGGATGTCTTGTGTTTATCATACATAATAAATGCAAGAAGTTACAGGGTTCTGGCATCTTTTAAAAACTGTCTCCAATGCTTCTCAACATTTTGTTTCACTCGGTCCCTGTTGTGAACTCGTAACAAAAGATTTTTGCTGGCTGACGTTTCCACTGCATTGGTATAGAATTATCTGAAAATTTTAATTTTATAAAAATATAAAGCTCATCTTACTACGTCCAACTAGACAGGTATCAGCACTCTAGTTTACTCTAGCTGAGAAACAATATTGTTATGTTACACCCTTTGGTTTATTAGTTACTATGTAATAGCATAGAAACTGCAAATATCAGACTTTATTGAAAAAATGTGTTTTCTTTATAAATTTGGATGCACAGAAATCTTATAAAAGCTTTAAGAATGATACAATTTGATAGAGAAAAATATTTTGCATAGGATAATGTGTTTAAAGGATCTTTACTATCTTTATAACATACAAGTGGTTAGAAAGTAATGTATTGCATGTCAAAATTCAATTTTTAGCTTTCACCAGAAATTTTTTCAGTTCCATTGAATCCAAAAGTAGTACTTTTAGAGAGAGACAGAGAGAAAAAGAAAGTCTGTGTGTGAGCATGCACGAGGATGAGAGAACAGAAAGAGAAAGAGAGAACAGAATAATTCAAAACATAAATATTTGCTGCATCATATTAGCAACTATGTGACCACACGAGAGTAGAAAAGGACAAACCTAACATCAACATGTATGCATTAGATAGAGACATCCCATTTACCTCCTACTGTCTTTTGTGGCTGTATACACAGTAGCCTTCTCTCATGACCATACACATATTCTATACTTTGCTTGCTATTGTTCTGTTATTCATGATTGTTGTTTCTCCACCATCAGATGCAGCAATATTTGTGAAATGGATACTAAAATACAAATTAAAGAAGAGGATCCTGTCTCAGATGTTGTGATTTCACAGAATGAGAGAGCATTCCTTACCAAGAATGTTGCAATGAAGAGTAAGAATGATTATTTTCGGCTGGATGATGATTGTGACATGGCAATCAAAACAGAATCTAAATCAGAAATTCTTTTTCCAGACGTTTGTTCACAGAAAGAGGAAGAATGTTTTACCAAACATCTCGTAAAGCAGATTAAATCTGAAACTGAAACATCAAGCAACAACTGCAAGATAGATACAAAAGTAGAAAATGTTTCACGGAAAGGGAGGGAATTTCTTCCAGAGGTTCCTGTAAGGAGGATTAAGAAATATGACAGTGATGATGAAAGGAATAACAAAATAGAAATTAAAGAAGAACCTTGCTGGCTGGAAACAGAAACTTCATCTATTCGTGATGACCTTAAGGTAAGTTTCATAGAAATCCACAGTAGGTGGAATTATTATTATTATTATTATTATTATTATTATTATTATTATTATTACTTTATCCTATTTGAATTACATAATGGAAAACTAATAAGGATAAAAGATAGTTTGTAAAATGTGTACTGTGCTTGTGTGATGGGGTTTACAGTAACTGTGAGAATAGTTTTTGAGAATTATAAGATACTTAAAAGTTTTGTTGAAATTATACCAAAAATATCCTTAAGATGTAACATCTCATGACCAACTTTATTTTCCTCTACCTTAAAAGAAATCTAATGTATTACATTCACATGATTTTCTCTTATCATTTATGTGGGTAATAACCCTCATTAAGAAAGTGTTGCTATATTTTGTTTGTATGTTGTTATCAAGTTTGTAAAAAAAGAGAAAATTGTGTTCAGCTAACGTTTAAAATCATTTAAATGATAAGGTTATTTTTCTTGGTGGTTGCAAACTATGTGTCTTTTACAAAGAGGTTGGTTAACTTGTTGGCTTAGGAGTGTAGAATCTTTCATGTTTGTTTTGTTGTACATGTTAAAGGTTTCTGTATTGTGTGAAAGCTATGTAGCTTTTATATTATCAAATAACTGTGGGACTTGTTTAAAAGCCCAGTACATGTCAATAATCAAATTATTGGAATAGAACCCAGTTTATTCCTGCACATCTTAAGGATCTTTACTATCTTTATAACATACAAGTGGTTAGAAAGTAATGTATTCCATGTCAAAATTCAATTTTTAGCTTTCACCAGAAATTTTTTCAGTTCCATTGAATCCAAAAGTAGTACTTTTAGAGAGAGACGGAGAGAAAAAGAAAGTGTATGTGTGAGCACGCACGAGCATGCATATCTTTGAGAAAGAGAGAACAGAATAATTCAAAACATAAAGTCAGACAAATATCAAAGTCTGTATTTAAGTTAAGCATTTTTCAGGATTTCATAGAGAGGTTTTTCAAGCAAATCTTCTCACCCCAAACTATTATTTACATGTAAAATTGTCCATTATCTTGTATTCGTTCAAAAAATATTGTAAATATTTTGATGCTATGGCACTGAATATTTCACTCTGATCCTACTTCTCTAATATGTGTAAGATATTTGCATGGCATATCTTGGAGTATTCTGAATAGCCTATGAAGGCCCTTTTTTGATTGAATGTTGTATAATTATATCTAGGAAGCCTTAAAACAAAAACATAATTACATGAAAAATCGAAACTCATACAAATATACAATTTGGCAAATTTGTTTCATAATATTAGCTGTTTTAAAATATTCCACTTGGACATTTTAACATTTCCCAAATTTCATCAAATGCACATGCTTGAAATTCTAATTTTTTCCACTTCTTTTTGTTTCCATCACGAGAGTTTTTTTACCACTAATGAACATTTAAATGCTGTTTCCACATGTAACTAAAGCACTTTTTGCTTAATCTGAAATTATTCATGGAAAAAACAATCATGCAGAAGAATAAGGCCACATTCACAATGCAGCCATAGGCATAACGTAGAATTGGCACAGGTTTCTAGATCCATAAATTACATGTAAAATCGGATGAGTATACCTTTAGTTTCAAATTTAATAACACAACCAGTAATGTCCAATTTGGAAATTTATCCATTTTTCATAAATAAATAAGGCATAAAAAGTGTTGTATGAAGCAATCAAGGAATGGAATGGCAAGGCAAATGGAAGAGCACTATGATTGTATAGTACATGGCTTAAAATCTTGCGCCATTCATAAATTGGAAATGCCTGGAGAAAGAAATATTGAATTCTTCCTCTATGCATGAATGCAAGCATAGAGTTTGTAGTTTCCAATCTCTGGCATTACGTAGCAGCTTTTGTGACTCTATGTGAACGCTTCCATTAAATAACTCGGATGCAAAGTCTTGCATTTATGCTGCATCTGTGCATACTTTTAATTTAGAATGGCGCTTAACTCTTTGTATGAATACAAATACATGTGAATTTGTCATTGGTAAAGAAAGTCATGTGAGTGTAGCACATTAGATTTTTTAATATACTTGTCTAGCTGAATCATAGATTCTGATTTACAATTTTTTAAACATACCTTTTGGTAGTTCTATGTTCTTTTAGACAAACTATTTATGCACATCCAAATACTTTTTCCATTGCTTGGTTTTCTTTCATCCCATTTCATGATGTAATTTCAAATCTTTGTTTTCTGCATAACTCCTAATATTGTACACCAAATTAAAAATAAATCAAACCTGGTACTTTAAAGATAACTATCTAATGTAGGACATGTAATTAATGCTTGTATAGATGATTATGTGAAACTCTACATTTGCAATGTTCTGTTGCAGTTTGACGGCTTCACTCAGGCAAAATCACCAAGGTAAGACATGACTCTTGGTTATGTTTGAATAAGAAACCCTCTGATTCTTTTGTTACATTTTCCTTTACTGGTGCTTCTTTATCTAACTTATATGTATGCATACATGATTGTGGGGAGTAATCTGAAAATCCACTCACCAGTTTTGATAGTTCATTACAAAGCCTTTGCTGAGGATGTAATGGAGTAGAAGATAGCTGTTACTATACAGATACAAAAGTCGGCAAGTTGTATGCTATTCCAAACAATATACCTGTACATAGATGGCCATGATGTAAGAGTCAGACAGGAGACTGCTTGGAAAGCAACAATTGTATAATGGTACAAATTATATGTTATATTTATTTCATTAATTGCCGGTTATCAAGTACTGCAGATGTATCTGTAATGAATCAGTGTCAGAACCACTGAATAACATTTATTTTAATGATGTAAACCCTGAAGTTTCTGTATGCCAAAACTTAATATGTAGGTAAGTTTTGCCGCATTTTATATTGCAATTTATTTTATTGTTATTGTAAATTGAAGTATGTTTTACAATTCATGCACACAATGTTAAAGTAATGCAGAGGAATAGTAAACAATGATTTTGAGATAGAGAACTTATATATTGCTGGCTCAAATTTCATGCAATGAAGTAAAATTCTAAAATAGGGTAGTGCATCGCTGATTTGGCAGTCACTGTGTTTTAAAATAAACTGAGCAAGCAGTTAAAACATGCTCACTGTTGCTATATACCTCAGTGCCTAGACTGGAAGATGAAGGACAAGGATTTGGGTCCAGATGAGTGTATTGTTGGGATTTGTAGTTTTCTTGTTTATTATTGCAAAAGGTAATAATAATGATCCGGTTTAGTAATGTTATCACATACAGAACAGTATAACTGCATCAGTGATGTGATTGTAAAGTTTGTATTTATTCAGAAATTGTTGTATTTCTTAATTTGTTTGCCAGCAATTTGGAGCTTGTAAATGTTTGGAAATACAAATTAAAGTAGAAATTTACAATTATTGTAAATAAATTGTCCTGTAAAAACTAAACAATGCAAATACAGTTTGATAAAAAAAATGACAATGATTTCTTTTAGTTTTGGTAAACACGTTAAAACGAATTAATGAGAATAAGATAAACGGATATATTTAATAATGAAAAATAATTGTCCACTTTTGAAAGCGTAAACAAATGCAAATGAAGCATGATGAAACAAATGAAGACATTGTGATTTGCTTTTAGGTTTAGCAGAGATGTTAGAAATGACCCCACTAAAAAGAGTCAGGTGCTAAACAGTAAAGGTGGTGAACATCATGAAATATATGTTGAATAAAAAAGAGAAAAAATTCCTCATACCAAGCAACACTATCACACCCAGGATATATGGAGTACCAAAAATATATAAACCAGGTCAAAAAATGAGACCAATTATAAACACTATAAACTCATCCACATGCAATATATCAAGATAGTTAGTTAAAGAATTTCAGAAACTTCGGCAGTGTCACAGCCTAAGTACTAAGAATACATTTGATATGATACAAAACTTAGAACTCACAGACATTGACCTGGTATCGTTTGATGTCATTTCTTTGTTCCCTAGCATACCAAGAGAAAAACTCCTTACATATACCAGGCAGTAAAGTCAATAGACGTGGATAATGAAAAAATACAGGAATATCTTGCTCTGATAAAGTTATCTATCAATGATAACCATTTTACAGTTTCAGATGAATACTATTGCCAAATTGATAGACTAGCAATGGGAAATCCATTGTCGCCATTTCTAGCAAATTACTTCATGAGTTTTCTGGAGACCCACATAACAAATGCATTCCCATTTTTATTTAAAAGATGGTTCAGTTATGTTGGCAACATTTTTACAATAGTTAACAAGAAGCTTGCCAAAGATACCTTGAAGCTACTTAATTTGTTAGACAGCTCAGTAAAATTTAGAATGGAAATAGAATCAAACAACAAACTCCCTTTCTTGGATATAATAGTCATCAGAACTTACAATAAATTAGAATTCCGAATATTTAGAAAAACCTACACATACGGATAATTACATAAAGAATAAAGGATATATTTTAAGAGCACATAAACATGCAATTTTCAACAGTTTAGTCTTTAGATTGGTATACATACCTTTGAAAGATGAGGAATGTAAGAAAGAGCTCCAAAATATCATAGAAGTAGCCTACAAAAACAGCTTTGAAAAAGAATTACTATACAAGAAAATCCAAGAATTTAAAAAAGATAAAGAAAGAAAGGAAATTACCACACTACAAAAAATAACAAAACAATAGTTTTAAAAAGTTCACATTTCATCCTTGTACACATAAAAAAATCCAAAAGATATTCAAGCAGTGGAATATCAAACTAACACCCATAAATATAGTTTAAATAACATATTAAGGACAAACGCAAAAGTTAAAATTCCTAGAACTAAAATGCCAGGCATTTACCAGATAAATTGTAGTGATTGCAAACTTAAATATATAGGCAAAACAAAAAGGAACATAGGGGTGAGACTGAAAGAACATTTTAGAAATATAAGACAAAAAGAAACTGAAAAATCTGCCATTGCATATCATTTCTGGAATTCAAACCACAACATCCATAATAAAATAAATTTAACCAATTCGATCCAAAATCCAATAGAATTGATGATATGGGAAAAACTCCTCATACAAAAAAACAAAAGCTAGCTAATTAATTTCAATTTCCCTCTGGAAAAGAATCTCGTCTTTAAATACATCAAGCCAAAAATGACGTCAACACGGGAACCGATACACTCGTTAGTGGTTCTTAGCTGATGATGAAGACGAGTTGTCTTCGAAACGCCTACAAGGTAATTATCTTGAAAGAGTGAAGTTAGAGTGTGTTGCCACTGGATTTTTATTAATATTTTATCTACTTCACTGTGTTTCCCAACAAGTCCAGAAACTTCAGATTGGGTTTAGATTATCATGTTTTTCATTTGAAATAGTTTAATTATATTGCAGATGAACAAGGCTATTTCGACTATTGATCTTCATGAAGAATTTGCCTCTATAGTTGAAGATTATTAGCAAACAGGGATACTCTTTGCAGGTTTAATTTCCTTTCACTCTGAATAATGTAACTAATGCTAAATTCTCCAACATTTCAGATTATCCTCAGTAGCAGTTTCTGATCATAGCAGTGGTGATACACCATTGTCCTCACATGAAGCTTTAGGGATAAAAATAGGCTTCAGTTTTGGAAAGGATTGCCCTGAATGTGAAAGTCAAGAAAGTGATATCAGAAAAATATTTTGTGCAGAAAAACTAGTTCAGTTGGAACAACCTGATAAATGTAGTGATGTTAGGAAATTTTACAGCAACACTTTATTGATTCATAAGGGTAAAAGTTCAAATAATTGCAATACTTCTGATAAGAACTTAAGTCAATTGTCTGCTCTGAAATTACATAATTTGATGCATAGGGGTAAAAAGACTCACAAGTGTGAAATTTGTGAGAAGACGTTTACTCGGTTGTCAAATTTGAAAATGCATAGTTTTATACACGAGGGCAAAAAACCTCATAAGTGTCAAATTTGTGAGAAGAGATTTACTCAGTTGTCAACTTTGAAAACGCATAATTTGATACATGACGGTAAAAAGCCTCATAAGTGTGAAATTTGTGAGAAGACTTTCACTCATGCGTCAACTTTGAAAAGGCATAATTTGATACATGAGGGTAAGCGTCCTCAGGAGTGTCAAATTTGTGAGAAGAGGTTTACTCAGTTATCAAATTTGAAAACGCATAATTTGATACATGAGGGTAAAAAGGCTCACAAGTGTGAAATTTGTGAGAAGACTTTCACTCATTCGTCAGCTTTGAAAAGGCATAATTTGATACATGAGGGTAAGGGTCCTCAGGAGTGTAAAATTTGTGAGAAGACTTTCACTCATGCATCAACTTTGAAAAGGCATAATTTGATACAGGAGGGAAAAAAGCCTCATAAGTGTGAAATATGTGAGAAGAGGTTTACTCGTTTGTCATCTTTGAAATCCCATAATTGGATACATGAGGGCATAAAGCCTCACGAGTGTGCAATTTGTGAGAAGAGGTTTACTCATTTGTCATCTTTGAAATCCCATAATTGGATACATGAGGGCATAAAGACTCACAAGTGTGCAATTTGTGAGAAGAGGTTTACTCATTTGTCAACTTTGAAATCGCATAATTTGATACATGAGGGCAAAAAACCTCACAAGTGTGAAATTTGTGAGAAGAGGTTTGTTTGGTTATCAAATTTGAAATCGCATAATTTGATACATGAGGGCAAAAAGCCTCGCATGTGCAATTTGTAATAAAACCTTTACTCATTCGTCATCTTTGAAATCATATAATTTGATACATGAAGGTAAACGTCCTCACAAGTGTAAAATTTGTGAGAAGACCTTCAGTCACATGTCAAATTTGAAAAGGCACAATTTGATACATGAAGGCAAAAACCCCACAATTGTGAAATTTGTGGGAATAGGTTTACTTGGTTGTCACGTTTGAAATTCCATAAATTGACACATGAGGGCAAAAACGCCTCACAAGTGTGCAATTTAATAAGAGCTTTACTCATTTGTCAACTTTGAAATTGCATAATTTAACACATGAGGATGAGCCACAAGCGTAAACGTTTTGAGAAGAGCTTTACTCAGTTTCATAGTAAAATTGCATAATTTAGTGCATGAGGATAAAAAGACTACGAAGCGCAAAGTTTCCAAAACAGTTTTACAGAGTTGTCGGCTTAGAAATTAACAATTTCTTAGTGGAAACTAGAAAGCCTTGCAAATTTGAAATTTGTGAAAAGAGCTTTCCTCGGTTTTTACATTTGAAATTGCATAATTTGATACATGAGATTAAAAAGCATCACAAGTGTAAGATTTGTGAGAAGGCCTTCACTCATACACTAAATTTGAAACAAATTATGCATTAGGGCCAGAAACCTCGTGAGAGTAAACTCCGTGAGTAGAGGTGTACTCAATTGTCAGCTCTGAAATATCATAATTTAATATATGAGGGTAGTAAGACCCATAAACGTAAAATTTGTAGAAGGCCTCCTCTTGGCCGTCAAATTTGAAATAGCTTAAATAGACATATGAGGGTATAAAACCTCACAAATGTGTAATTTGTGTGAACAGGTACATTTGATTGTGAAATTCTAAATTTCATAATTTGGTACATGAGAGTACAAGGTCTTATGAATGTTAAATTTGTGAGGAGAGCTTTATTCAGGTTTGAAGTTGCATAATTTGATACATAAGGATAAAAAGCCTCAGAAGTGTGAAGTTTGTGGGAAGAGGTTTACTCAGTTGTCAACTTCAAAATCACATAATTTAATATGTGAGGATAAAACGCCTCACAAGTATAAAATATGTGTGAAGACCGTTACTCATTTGTCAGCTTTGAAATTGCGTAGTTTGATGCATGAGGGTAGAAAGGTTCACAAGTGTAAAATTTGTGATGAGGTTTAAATGTTTGTCACATTTTAATTTCATAATTTGAAACATTAGGGTAAAAAGCCTCTGTAAAATTCGTGGGAAGAGCTTTACTCAGTTGTCACAGTGAAATTGCATTACGATATAAAATATAGCAAGTATGAAATTTTGAGAACAGCTTTAACAGTTGTCAGCTTTGAAATTACATAATTTAATAAATGAGGGTAAAGCCTCACAAATGCGAAATTTGCGAGAAGAGGTTCACTTGGTGGTCACATTTGAAATTGTATAATCTCATACACCAGGATAAAAGACCTGACAAGTCAGGTGTGAAATTCGTGAGAAGAGCTTTGCTGTGTTATCAAGTTGGGAATGCGTGAATTTATTCATGGAGGTTAAAAGGCCTGCCTTGCACGGATTTACTTCTAAGTAATACTTGTAATTTATTGTCTTAGAAAGCATTAAAATTGCAGAAATTCATGTGACATGCTGTCAAATTGGTGTATATGAAGTACCACACTCATTAGATAGCTTCGCATTTGGCACACAAACTTATGCCTTTGAAACACCTTCTTGTAACGGATGACATAGGTGATTCTATACCTATGCTGATTTCATCCAGTTAGAACAATTAAGCGAAGGCATTTCTTCAAATTTAAATACAGCTAGTGTATTTATTTAAAGGTGAGTCGGAATTGTTACACTAACATCACTTAAGTTTACTCACTTAACATGTTTCGGGAAATCGTTGTTCCCATCCTCAGAAGGTTAACTCGACTGGCCCGTGTTGTTGGTGTTTCCGTTTTTTGGACTGGATCCTGTGGTGGCATCTTGTGGTGGAGAAATGTACTTCCAGAGAGGATTTGGTGGCGGCAAATCAAAATTCATTAGATGTGTGTTGTGTTTTTGAATGGTGATCTTCTCCCATGCATCTAATTCGTCTGCAAATTTGGCTGGTTTGACTAATGTAATATTGGGTTTGATGTTGTGATTAGTGATCCAAAAATGGTGTGAAACTGCAGATTTGTCCATTTGTTTGTATTTAATACATCTCATGTGCTCCTTTAGCCTAGTTTCTAGGTTTCTTTTTGTCTTACCTATGTATACTTTATTGCAATCTGAACAATTGATTTTATAGATTCCAGCTTTTTTGTCTTGTGGAATGGGGTCTTTTAACTTGTTACAAAGTAATTTCTCTATGTTAAATTTGTTCTGTGGAGCTAGGCTGATGTTATGTTTCATGAAAATCTTCTTAAATTTGTGAAAAGTTCCTGGGTGGTATGTGAATTTCTTGAACTTTAGCTCTTTATCTTGCTGGCTGAGATTTGTTGTGTTTCTGATGTGCATCTGTCGTTTGAATTTTGCAATTTTTTCGTCAATAGTTGTTTTGTTGTACCCATTATGTATTGATGTGTCTACTATATGCTGGTATTCTAACTGGTATTCCTTTTTATTTAAGGGGGTATATACCAGTCTATGTGTTAGGCTGTTTAGTACTGCATGTTTGTGTGTGGTTGGATTGAAACTCTTATTTTTTATGTAATTAGTAGAGTGTGTTGGCTTCCTGTATATGCCAAAGGTTAGGTTCTTTTGTTCTCTGATGATTTTTAGGTCTAAAAATGGTAGCATGCCTTCTTTTTCTATTTCTATGGTGAATTTTATTGATTGGTTCTGTAGGTTTAGTAAGGCTAAGGAGTCTTGTATGAACCTGTTAGGGACAACAGCGAAGATGTCGTCAACATATCTGTGCCAAACTTTAAACATGTATGGAAAGGAAGTTGTTATGTGTGTTTCTAAGTAGCTCATAAATAAATCTGCCAAGAAGGGTGAAAGTGGGTTGCCCATGGTTAAACCAGTTGGTTGTTGATAGAACTTCTTATTGAAACTAAAACAATTTTGTGCAATGCATAAATTGGTAAGTTGTATGAGGTCTACTATTTCTTCTTCAAGTAGGTTAGTCTGTTGTAGCCATTTCTTTAACTGACGCAGGAGTTGATCTGTAGGAACACTTGGAAATAGTGCAGTGACATCAAAGGAAACTAATCTGTCTTCTGGTTCGAGTTCCAGGGATTTTATCTTCTGTATTAAATCTTCTGAATTCCTTATGTTTTTGCTATTGAATTTTGGTAGTGAAGAGAATCTCTGTACTAACCATTTTGCCAGTTTGTAGGTAGGAGAATCAATATTGCTGACAATTGGTCTCATCTTATTACCCGGTTTGTGTATTTTAGGTAGAGCATACATTCTTGGTAGAGTGGGGTGATCTGGTTTTAATCTAGATTTATCAGTGTCTGTTATAGTTTTGCTTTCCTGGATGGTTTGATTGAAGGCTTTTAAATGTAATTTTAATGGGTCTTCTTGAATTTGTATGTAATTTTCTACTCTGGCAATATAATCATCTTTTTGCAGTACAACTAGTTTATTTCCCTTGTCAGCTTTTGTGTATACTACTGGTTTTGATTTTAATGTTTTGATCACATGTTTGGTTGGGAAATTGTTATGTTTATCTGCTTGTATTTCTTGGAGAACCATTTCACATTCTTTTTTTATAGTGGTTTTACTATTTTCATTTAGGTTGTAAGTAGCAATCTCAATGTCTGCGACTATTTCATCGGTTGTTTTTGTGTAGCCAACACATGTTTTTAGGCCAAGGTTTAATACCGATAATTCTGCTTTGGTGAAAGTTACATTTGAAAGATTAATTACGTCTGGGTATGACGTCGTTTTTTGATTTTTTAGGTTAGGTTTATATGAATGTTGCTTCCGGCGTAGTATGTCTAGTTTTTTCTTTAATTTCAGCGTTTTTGTTTTCATCCTGTAGCTAAGAATAGTGAGGAATTTTGATTGCATGTTTTGCCAAAGTGGGTAGCCGAGTGTGTCCGTTAATTTAAGGTGAAGAGCATATAATTCCAGTTCCAATTTTTGTAATTTTGCGTAGTGGTTGTTTCTCTCAATTATTATTACTTTTTTATCGGCTGATGTTTGGTGTTTGCTGTTTTTGTCATATTTTACAATTCTCCTTACAAACTTTGGTGTGACTTTGTTTTGTATGCATAAGTTTAAAAAACGGATGTCCGCAAATGTGTTTTTTCTCTTTTCTTCAAGTTTTTGGTATCTTTTGATGTCACTTTTTATTCCACTGAAATCTGTATTGAAATTTAGGGTTTCTAATCTTACCTTGTTTACATTGTTGAATTACAGCGGCGATACAATGTGGTAAACCTGCACATTAAAGAATAAAGGAATTATCTGCAAGAACCTGAACTTGATCTTCATAGAGGCTGGATAGGAATTTAATTTACAGCTCCCTGCCAATAGTGAGAAATATGTAAAAGTGATTAAATATGAACAACGCAGCTCATAAATACATTGAAAGCAAAATCCGGAACGTAGTAAATAACATTTTTTCTTGAGATTTTGTTGCAAAGAAAGGAAATCTTTAAATAAATTTGGAATATTGCCTTATAATAACAAATTAAAATTTGATAATATTATCAACATTTAAAAAAAGTAAATGGTAAACAAGAGTGCAAATGGAACATATATTAATTCAGTAAATAGTGATTAATACTGAAATCAGCATTGTCACTTCGCTTGAGCAGTTAGAACCCTCAGAATTCCAATATAATACTTAATTTCCTGTCAAAAAACACCCCCACTTTTCAATAGATCATTTATTTGCCTCGCTGTTAACTTTCTTTTTTTGCGTTTGCTGTTTAACATCACCGTATTCATAACAATCTCTTTATGAACTTAATTTCTAAAAATCTGATGTGTTGCATTCAAATGACCTATACCCTCTGTCGCTTACTAGTGGGTATAAATATTCTTATGACCGGTTATTTTCCTACCTACTTCAGTTTAATCCAGATTGACTGTTCCAGTAATAGCTGCATTGCACATTTTGTTATAGATGAAAGTGGATAGCAATAGTCAAATGTTATAGAACTGGATGCTATATACTAGCCTTAAAATTCCATACTGTTTCTATGACTTAATGATAAACAATTGAACATCGACAGGACTGTAAAAGAATGGCTATGTATTGAACAAATTGAACCATTAATAACGGGCATGTTAGAAACGGTTGATGGCACAAAAAAGTTACTTATAATAAATTGTATACTAAATAAGAGATCTACATTAATGCAGAGTACATTTTCATTTATCAGTTAATATTTAAACATTCGTTCCAAATGAAGTGGACTTCACAGGCTATTCCTAGAAAATTCAAGATATACATTTTGTTTGCCATCTTATTTCTTTAATATATGGTATTTTAATCAAAATCAGTAGAGCCAAGTTTTTACAAAATCAAAGATTTTGAAGAATGTTCCCTGTAAAGAGTAGTTGGGTGTGGGCAGTTTTCTTGAAAATCTTCGTATCGCATCATTGGAAGGCAGTGAACCCAAATAGCAAGTTTGGTATTTATCCGAGTTTTCGTTTTTGAGTTAATGTTGTTCACACATACAAAAATACATTTTTTCTAAAAATGCTCCTCTTGAATTCAAAGGGCCTCAAAATATGTATTTCCAGTGAAATCTTGCTATTGATATTTTGGGTGGAATGCAGTTCTTGTTACCTGCTACGCAGGTAGTAGAGAAAATAAAAATGGAATTATTATTAGAGTTCATTAAAAATGCTGTAATTGTTATCTTTTTTCAAATTTTAGATTGGAATTGGTCAGAATTAGCAGTATTGAAAAGAGTATAAAGGTAATCCATATTGTGATTATCATGGATATGTAACATTTGCTTGAATATTATTTTTTTGGCCAGGCCATTCCTTTGGGATTACTGTTCATTTTGCGTTCCCTAACTATAGTTTCCTAATTAGGGTTGTGCTTCCTGTTTATCACTTGAAACAATTATAAATCCCTCACTGAGATTGTTGTATACTGTTTAATCTGAAATTGGTCCATCTTATAGCAATGATCTCGTCCTGAGAGGTAAGTGTTGTTGAAATAACGTAGTACACATATGTGTTTGCAAGCATCATATATCAACACTTTAGAGCAGCTGCAAGAAGTAGTATATTCCACCCAAAAATTAGGTATCAAGATTTTACCAGAAACTTTGTTTCGAGGTCCCCTGCCCCCGAAATGGTTTGTTGAAAATGTGAACTGCTTAATCCAAAAGAGAAAAGAAAGTTGAAACCTAAACCTGGTATACAATGAAACTGCCAGCAATGAAAAAAATGAGTTGGAGTTGACTAAACACCCGTAATGTTTCACTTAGCACACATATACTCCAGGAGCATGCTTTCATAGGTTGTCACCTACATTGTCAGCAACCTACAAAAGTAGCATGTTTAATTTCAGCATCTTCCAAGAATGTGATATGAAGAGTTTCAAGAAAATTCTCCCAGTCCAAAGTGCCATTTACATCGAAAATATTTTGTTATTTTGCACTTTTTAAAAAATGGCACTAACACCTTTTATTATTAGTCAGGCTGCACTTAAGGCTCTGAGTAGTCCTAAGGTAACATCAGGACTGGGTTTATATTGCCTAAATATGCTTGCAGAACAGAATGAAGTTCAGCTTGTCTGGGTCATGGTGCCATAGAGGGAAATGAAATAGCTGATGAATTTAAAAGACAAGGAGCAGCATTAAAATTTATTGAGCCATAGCTGGCTCCAGGAATATCCCAGTGCTTAGTAAGAAAGGCTATTAAAAATTGGTGCCAAGTGGATAAAACCTGCTTAATTCCAGGAAACAAACTGGTAAACTATTTATTAGAAAACAATGTAAGAAATGAGCTGAAAGCTCACCTAAATTTAACTGACTTCAGCTGGGAACAATTACTGCATTTCTCACAAGACATGCTCCTCTAAAAGGGCATCTTAACAAAATGGGAATGTTTGGGGTAACTTAGATCTCAAATTGTTTAAGAAAGAAACTGAAACAGCCAAGCACATTATATGCTGCTGTAAGGCCTTGACTTGCGTATATCATCGTAAGTCAAGACAGAACTGACTACCACTATACAATCTACTGTACAGCTATCAATGAAAACCATTTTCACTGCTACGACTACAGTAATTCATACGAATGCCAATCGTTCTGTTGATACAGGAAGCTATCGCTTAACAATCGATTGTGTAAAACGTTCGGTTGCCCATACTACCTTGGTCCATGTGCATACAGCAAAGATAGTGGGTAGTGGTGTGATCTGAACAGTGTTGGGGTTGGTTTATTTATTGATGCTTTATCTGTTAATGCCTAGTATTTAAACTGAGTCTTATTTATGGATGCTCTTTAACTGTTGTGGTCCTTAGCATCCCATTCTATATAGGACATGAAATACCCGTAATTTTGCTCTGAGGCCCCTTTCTCAGGCTTGAGGTTCTTTTACGTGCCATAAATCTACGACACGGGACCACTGGCTTTACTTCCCTTCCGAAGGAAGCCATGCTAAGGACTTTTATCCCCGAAAAATCCATCGCCCTCCTCCGGGTTTGAACCCACGACCTCAGAATGCCTAGGATGTCCATATTTTACATCAGAGAGCGAGAAAAGTACAGTATTGTGTCTCCAAAGATGTGAGTTCTACTTGGAGATTATAGTTTGATTATACATTTGCAGCGAAATCTAAGAAGATGTGGTGCTATATGTTGGATGTCTAAACATTATTCGTGGGAACGTCTGTTAACTGTTGTGAACCTCTGGGAGTCTCCGTGCCACACAGATGCCTCTAGGTAGACCAAATGTGTAATGTTTAGTAGTGTTACCTGGATACAATTGTATAAATTACATGGAGCTGCTATGCATTGCCCAATGGATCAACTGATGAATAGAAACTGTATGTAAAACATTGATAATGAGGAAAGTGTATTTTTAATAATTTATCTGCGTGAAGCATAATGTAAACCAAGGAACAATAAGCTTTGCTTAATGTAATAGCTTTTTGAATAGGACAATGAACTGACAAGAATATCAACTCAGAATTTTGAAATGCCGAAGAATGTAGGAGTAAGGCTCTTTTACCTTTTTCTTTGGGATAATTAGTACAGTAAAATGACAACTTCCACTTATAATGGACATAACTTTTTGTTTTAAATAACAGGTTTACAGGATATTAAATTTGATGGCAAATCTTTTGTAATGCTCCCACTAAACTAATTTTTAAGAATAACTGTACCAGAAACTTAATTTGACTGTTTATCTGCTGTATAGAAATTGAGCATGCCATGCTATAAACCTAAGTACAAATGGCCAGGTTCTGTGAGTGTATTACAGCATATTGTCTATTAAATTCAGCTGCATGTAAAATTATTGTTTAAAATTAAAAACTTGGGTTCATTATACTAACTGTTTTCAGACATTCTGTTGTATTAATTACTGGTAAGATGAATATGGTGAGCTGCAAGAGACCTAGTCTTAAAATAATAACAATAATAATAATATCCCTTTTCATTCTCTCCATCTCTCTGTGCAACTTGCATGTTGTGATGATTTGAAATCCATAATAAAATTATTTTTGAGGTAATAATAATAAATCAAAATATAAATAAATGGTTTAACAGTATACAGATTTATGCCTTTTACTTATGCTTGCAATACAATTGAAACCATCCTGTCTTTTGTGTTAATCAATTTACACACACAAATAACAGTAATCAAAAATTGCTATAACTTTTTAAATATTCCTCCAATTGATCTCAAGTAATACAACTTCTGACAAGCATTATGTTTATGCAGAACTTTTGTTATTGAACATTTTTTAAAAAAGTAAATGTTGGGAGCAGCTGGTGACGTAGGAAAGGTCCTATGGTACTAATTGTGTGTACATTACAATTTTTGTGAAGCACTTGTGTATGTATTTGACTCCAGTATTTATTACATTTAAAGATTTCAAATTGTTTATTTTTCACTCTGCTAGGACCCCTCCCTTTGGGGGAAATAAATTAATACACAAAACACCCTTTCTTCTGAATGGTACCTAAACTATGTTTGTACATCAGTTTTGGCCGTTATTGCATCATTAAACAACATACGTATACAAGGAAATAGTTTTAAAATGCCACTCCTTGTTTCAAGTTAGCCTTACTATCAATTATTCAATCAAATTGCCAGAAAATTTTGTTACAGTTTTATTATATATTAGCAGAACCACAACCCCACTTGTACTTCTGTGGTAACAGATCCTCATCTTGTTCTTCTCCTCACTCTTTCCCTCTACTTTATCTACTTCCTCTCCTTATTTCCCACTTTCCCATTATAGCTCAATTTCCCTCTTCCCTTCCCTCCCACTCTTCTCCCTCCACTTCGATATATATGATATGAATGCTCTGAATTACAATCAGTTTTCAGTTTTACTCTATTGGGCTAGGTTTTCATTTAAAGTAAAATCAAACGTAATAATGTACTTAAGTGTTTCAATGCAATTTTATAAATATATGAAATACATAATGCTAAGACAAAACTGTTTCTTTAGATTTTATTAAGGTAAATATTAATAAATATGTTGAAAAAAGGAACTATGTGGCAATAATTATGAGTTTCCTTATATTTTCATTGTTAGGGAGAAGAAAACCTCATTTTTTTCGAAGCTCTGACATGTCCTACATTAATGTCTCTCTACACCAAAAGTAGTCAGCCATCATTGACACGTGGCCGTGGTAGCAGGTTTCCATCTTTTTAATTCCTTTATGAAAGTGCTCATCTTGTTCTTCACTTGCACCAGAATTTGCTGGAAAGTAGTCAACATGGCTGTGGAGAAAAAACTCACTTTAACACTCATTCTATACTCTGGATTTCTTAAATGTAACATTTCCTCCACATATAGTTCTTGCACTTCTTTTTACCAAGAAAATTTTGTGTCACTGTTTTGTATGTTAACATACTGATTTTGGACATTAACTGAGGAAAGATCTCATCCTGCATAAGTTCACTAATCTGGGGGCCCTTGAAAATACATGCTGCTATCTTAGCTTCAGTTTTCCACGGGAACTTTGTAACAAGGAATTTGAGACAGTCACTGTCCTTATTCAACAGTTACAAATTGTTTCATCAAATCTAGTTTGATATGGACTGGTGAAAGGAAGACATTAGAAGGAGAAACCAATGGTTTATACTTCACATTTTATTCTCCGGGAACTAAGTTGCTCCTTTGTGGCCAATTTTTTCTGGTCCAATGCTGCTCTGATCTATCCCTATTGTTCCATTCACAAAGAAAGCAGGGTTATTTAGTAAATCCTGCTTGCTGGCTTAGAAGAATAGTGATGACTTCTAGATCACCACAAACACTCCATTTATGTCCTATATACTTCACCTTCTCTAGTACGACTTTCAAAGTATCGTATGATTCTTTTAAATGCCTACTGGAATGGAAGGTAGTAAATTTCCACTGTGCAACAGAACTACCTTTAAAGTGGTTTTTGAACTGTCAATAAATGGTCTCCATTCAAGAGGTTCATATGATGAATTCTTAGCATTAAAAACACCAGCTATGTTGTTACAGAACACCAGCATATCAGCATGTGAAAATAATGGTAAGAAATCTCTATCCCACTGCCTGTAAAATGTAACAGAAGTTCCAGGTACTAACATATTTTTTTTCATTAATCTCGATGCAAGAATTTTCGAACTGCTCTTTGGTAAGTACAGATCATTTAACTCAGCCTATGTGAACTGTTTAATCTCCTTTGAGTGTTGAAAGTCCACGTCTGCTGCTGATGATCATGGCTCATTTTCTTCAATGCTGGAACTAGAACTGCTTTCTCCAAGATCTTCAGGCCGAGAAGGAACAGGCACTTTCTCACTGTGTGGAATGGGACGAATTGCAGAGTCCAAATTAGTGGGATATTTTAAAGTACTTTTATTCTTTCTTGTAATACAAGCAACATTGCACAAACAAAAATAGAATCTGTAATGTGGTCTTTAGGTTCATGCCACACCATTGAAACACCAAACACCGATGACTTTCCTGTACCATAAACCCACTGTCTTATATTTTTAGTACACAAAGGGCATACGCAATGGAGAGCCAACTTTTTATCCAAATCACCAAGAGGCATGTCAAAGTAAGCTTTATATGCATTTTCATAAAAGTTTGTAATATTTCTTCTCTGTTTTTGGAGTATAATTACCAGACGTATAACGAAAGGTATCAGGACTATTTACACAACGTCCTTCAGACATTTTTCAGGTGCACATTAAAACTAACTTGAGTTCAAAACTCATGTGACTGTTGACAGACCATTTACAAAACTAAAATATTTCTTCTGGAGAAACTTTACAAGGAAAATACTCCATCCCTCTCTTTTGTTTCCGAGAAGAAAGTGAAGGGAATTGACAGTTAAAGACTCGGGTCTGTAACCCATCGACTACCTGTAACAAGTAGATACCCTAACAGAAAATAGAAAGAGGGGTGGGAAGGCATTTAAGAGAAACCTGTGAGCAAGAGACTGAATTCTTACAACCATTATTTTCTATAACTGTAACCTCATGAAACAAAATTATGGCTGTTTTGAGAGCTTCCATCTGGTAAAAATCAGAAAATATAAAAGGTTTTTTTCAGCAAAAATTATATAGATGTGTGTAATGCAAAACCACCAGGTCTTCCTAATACTTGATATGTGATCACAACTACAGCATTCTGTAATTACTAGTTTGCATATAAATAACCAAAGCTTGACAAGAATAAAATTCAGCAGGAATAAATGGATATTCAAATGCATTATGAAAATGCTCTTCATTTCTAAAAGAATCACTGATATATTTAATAAATCCTTCACTGGCGAATGGGTTATTCTCTGAGAGGTTAAAAGAGGTGAAAGTGAAACCTATTTATAAATAGAGTAACAAAAGGGATGATGAAAATTATAGACCTATATTAATGATTTCACCTTTCTCAAAGATTTTTGAGCAAATAGTGTATAGAAGAACAGAAAACTTCCTTGATAGATTTAAAATAATAAATAAGAAAAAAATAACCACAAATTCTATGCTGATAAATTTTACTGAAAAAGTATAAAATGCACTAGACAATAAACAGTTAGGAATAGGCATTTTCTTGGACCTTATAAACGCCTTTGATTTAGCTGATCATGCATTGTTATTAGAGAAATTATCCACTCATGGCATGAAGACAGTAACATTAATGTGGTTTAGTTCATATCTAGATAACAGAAAACAATCACTTGAAATTGAACATTTTGATAGAGAAACTGCCATAGTCAAAACTTGGCTTTCAAGTAGTAGTAGTAGTAGTAGTACAAAAAAGGATCAGTACTCCAGCCCCTTTTATTTATCTTATAAATAAACAACTTGACAAATATTGTAAATAATACGATAGGTGTAATTTAACACCTTTTGCAGATGCTATTACTATTTTTATAAAGGAGGGGAGAGAGAATGCTCCAAATCCACATATAGATAAAAGTTTGAAATACATTTTAACTAGTTCATTACAAACATCCTGGTATAAAAAAGCGAAAACAGCAGTTCTGTGCTTCCATAATATCATAAATAAAAATCAGATATATCCAAGATTAACTTTGGAACAATGCAAGAACAAATATAGTCTTGGGTTTGACAATAGATGAAAATTTTAGTTGCGGACCACACCTAGAGGCTTGGCAAAAAACTGAGTAAAATGTGCTTCATAATAAGGGCAGTCAAATATACTTACAGCAGTATACTTTGCATATCTCCATAGCCTACTGGGGTATGGTATTTTCTGGAAAAATTCCAAAGATAGTGTGAAACTATTCAAAAGAAAATAATAATTATGGCAGACCTCCCAACTATAACTAGTTGTAAACCATACTTTGAAAAATTAAGCATTTTACCTTTTGCCAGTATCTACATATATGAAATGCCCGTTTAAAGAAAGCTCATTTAAATTTATTCAAAACAAATTCAGTAATACATGAAACACTAGAGTAAAGCATAATCTTGAAATAGAAGTAAAATTGTTGTGGAAGTACTCTGATGGAGATGGAAGTAAATGACTTAGAAGTTCTTAGGTGAAGATGGAAGTACTCTAATGGAGATGGTAGTAAATTTCTTGGAAGCTCTTAGGTGAAGAAACTACTCCGATGGCGATGACAATAAATGTCTTGGAAGTTCTTAGGTGAAGATGGAAGTACTCAGATGGAGATGGTAGTAAATGTCTTGGAAGTTCTTAGGTGAAGATGAAACTACTCCATTGGAGATGACAATAAATATCTTGGAAGTTCTTAGGTGAAGATGAAACTAGTCCAATGGAGATGACAATAAATGTCTTGGAAGTTCTTAGGTGAAGATGAAACTAGTCCAATGGAGATGACAATAAATGTCTTGGAAGTTCTTAGGTGAAGATGAAACTAGTCCAATGGAGATGACAATAAATGTCTTGGAAGTTCTTAGGTGAAGATGAAACTAGTCCAATGGAGATGACAATAAATGTCTTGGAAGTTCTTAGGTGAAGATGAAACTAGTCCAATGGAGATGACAATAAATATCTTGGAAGTTCTTAGGTGAAGATGAAACTAGTCCAATGGAGATGACAATAAATGTCTTGGAAGTTCTTAGGTGAAGATGGAAGTACTCAGATGGAGATGGTAGTAAATGTCTTGGAAGTTCTTACGTAAAGATGGAAGTACTCCGATGGAGATGGTAGTAAATGTCTTGGAAGTTCTTACGTAAAGATGAAAGTACTCCGATGGAGATGGTAGTAAATGTCTTGGAAGTTCTTAGTAAAGATGGAAGTACTCTAATGGAGATGGTAGTAAATGTCTTGGAAGTTCTTACGTAAAGATGGAAGTACTCCGATGGAGATGGTATAAAATATCTTGGAAGTTCTTAGGTGAAGATGGAAGTACTCCAATGGAGATGGTATAAAATATCTTGGAAGTTCTTAGGTGAAAATGGAAGTACTCTAATGGAGAGGGTAGTAAATGTCTTGGAAGATCTTAGGTGAAGATGGAAGTACTCCGAGGGAGATGGTAGTAAATGTCTTCGAAGTTCTTAGGTGAAAATGGAAGTACTCCAATGGAGAGGGTAGTAAATGTCTTGGAAGTTCTTAGGTGAAAATGGAAGTACTCCAATGGAGAGGGTAGTAAATGTCTTCGAAGTTCTTAGGTGAAAATGGAAGTACTCTAATGGAGAGGGTAGTAAATGTCTTGGAAGTTCTTAGGTGAAAAGGAAGTACTCCAATGGAGAGGGTAGTAAATGTCTTCGAAGTTCTTAGGTGAAAATGGAAGTACTCTAATGGAGATGGTAGTAAATGTCTTGGAAGTTCTTAGGTGAAGATGGAAGTACTCTAATGGAGATGGTAGTAAATGTCTTTGAAGTTCTTAGGTGAAGATGGAAGTACTCTAATGGAGATGGTAGTAAATGTCTTTGAAGTTCTTAGGTGAAGATGGAAGTACTCTAATGGAGATGGTAGTAAATGTCTTTGAAGTTCTTAGGTGAAAATGGAAGTACTCTAATGGAGATGGTAGTAAATGTCTTTGAAGTTCTTAGGTGATAATGGAAGTACTCTAATAGAGATGGGAGTAAATGTCTTGGAAGTTGTTAGGTGAAAATGGAAGTACTCCGATGGAGAGTGTAGTAAATGTCTTGGAAGATCTTAGGTGATAATGAAAGTACTCTAATGGAGATGGTAGTAAATGTCTTCGAAGTTCTTAGGTGAAAATGGAAGTACTCCGATGGAGAGGGTAGTAAATGTCTTGGAAGATCTTAGGTGATAATGGAAGTACTCTAATGGAGATGGTAGTAAATGTCTTCGAAGTTCTTAGGTGAAAATGGAAGCACTCAGATGGAGATGGTAGTAAATGTCTTGGAAGTTCTTACGTAAAGATGGAAGTACTCTAATGGAGATGGTAGTAAATGTCTTTGAAGTTCTTAGGTGAAGATGGAAGTACTCCGAGGGAGATGGTAGTAAATGTCTTTGAAGTTCTTAGGTGAAGATGGAAGTACTCTAATGGAGATAATAGTAAATGTCTTTGAAGTTCTTAGGTGAAAATGGAAGTACTCCGAGGGAGATGGTAGTAAATGTCTTTGAAGTTCTTAGGTGAAAATGGAAGTACTCTAACGGAGATGGTAGTAAATGTCTTTGAAGTTCTTAGGTGAAGATGGAAGTACTCCAAGGGAGATGGTAGTAAATGTCTTTGAAGTTCTTAGGTGAAGATGGAAGTACTCCGAGGGAGATGGTAGTAAATGTCTTTGAAGTTCTTAGATGAAGATGGAAGTACTCCGATGGAGATAATAGTAAATGTCTTGGAAGCACTCTGGGGCAGTCAAAGTACTCCAAAGATAATGGTAGTGAATGTCTTGGAAGCACTCTGGGGCAGTCAAAGTACCCCAAAGAAGATGGTAGTAAATGTCTTGGAAGCACTCTGGGGCAGTCAAAGTACTCCAAAGATAATGGTAGTTAATGTCTTGGAGGCACTCTGGGGCAGTCAAAGTACTCCAAAGATAATGGTAGTGAATGTCTTGGAAGCACTCTGGGGCAGTCAAAGTACTCCAAAGATAATGGTAGTGAATGTCTTGGAAGCACTCTGGGGCAGTCAAAGTACTCCAAAGATAATGGTAGTGAATGTCTTGGAAGCACTCTGGGGCAGTCAAAGTACCCCAAAGAAGATGGTAGTAAATGTCTTGGAAGCACTCTGGGGCAGTCAAAGTACTCCAAAGATAATGGTAGTGAATGTCTTGGAAGCACTCTGGGGCAGTCAAAGTACTTCAAAGATAATGGTAGTGAATGTCTTGGAAGCACTCTGGGGCAGTCAAAGTACCCCACGAAGATGGTAGTAAATGTCTTGGAAGCACTCTGGGGCAGTCAAAGTACTCCAAAGATAATGGTAGTGAATGTCTTGGAAGCACTCTGGGTCAGTCAAAGTACCCCAAAGAAGATGGTAGTAAATGTCTTGGAAGCACTCTGGGGCAGTCAAAGTACTCCAAAGATAATGGTAGTGAATGTCTTGGAGGCACTCTGGGGCAGTCAAAGTACCCCAAAGAAGATGGTAGTAAATGACTTGGAAGCACTCTGGGGCAGTCAAAGTACCCCAAAGATAATGGTAGTGAATGTCTTGGAAGCACTCTGGGGCAGTCAAAGTACCCAAAGAAGATGGTAGTAAATGTCTTGGAAGCACTCCGGGGCAGTCAAAGTACTCCAAAGATAATGGTAGTGAATGTCTTGGAAGCACTCTGGGGCAGTCAAAGTACTCCAAAGAAGATGGTAGTAAATGTCTTGGAAGCACTCTGGGGCAGTCAAAGTACTCCAAAGAAGATGGTAGTAAATGTCTTGGAAGCACTCTGGGGCAGTCAAAGTACTCCAAAGATAATGGTAGTGAATGTCTTGGAAGCACTCTGGGGCAGTCAAAGTACTCCAAAGAAGATGGTAGTAAATGTCTTGGAAGCACTCTGGGGCAGTCAAAGTACCCCAAAGAAGATGGTAGTAAATGTCTTGGAAGCACTCTGGGGCAGTCAAAGTACTCCAAAGATAATGGTAGTGAATGTCTTGGAAGCACTCTGGGGCAGTCAAAGTACTCCAAAGAAGATGGTAGTAAATGTCTTGGAAGCACTCTGGGGCAGTCAAAGTAACCCAAAGAAGATGGTAGTAAATATCTTGGAAGCACTCTGGGGCAGTCAAAGTACCCCAAAGAAGATGTTAGTGAATGTCTTGGAAGCACTCTGGGGCAGTCAAAGTACCCCAAAGAAGATGTTAGTGAATGTCTTGGAAGTACTCTGGGGCAGTCAAAGTACCCCAAAGAAGATGGTAGTGAATATGTTGGAAGCACTCTGGGGCACTCAAAGTACTCCAAAGATAATGGTAGTGAATGTCTTGGAAGCACTCCGGGGCAGTCAAAGTACTCCAAAGATAATGGTAGTAAATGTCTTGGAAGCACTCTGGGGCAGTCAAAGTACTCCAAAGTTAATGGTAGTGAATGTCTTGGAAGCACTCTGGGGCAGTCAAAGTACTCCAACGATAATGGTAGTAAATGTCTTGGAAGCACTCTGGGGCAGTCAAAGTACTCCAAAGATAATGGTAGTGAATGTCTTGGAAGCACTCTGGGGCAGTCAAAGTACTCCAACGATAATGGTAGTGAATGTCTTGGAAGCACTCTGGGGCAGTCAAAGTACTCCAACGATAATGGTAGTGAATGTTTTGGAAGCACTCTGGGGCAGTCAATGTACTCCAACCATAATGGTAGTGAATGTCTTGGAAGCACTCTGGGGCAGTCAAAGTACTCCAAAGATAATGGTAGTGAATATCTTGGAAGCACTCCGGGGCAGTCAATGTACTCCAACGATAATGGTAGTGAATGTCTTGGAAGCACTCTGGGGCAGTCAAAGTACCCCAAAGATAATGGTAGTGAATGTCTTGGAAGCACTCTGGGGCAGTCAATATACCCCAAAGATAATGGTAGTGAATGTCTTGGAAGCACTCAGGGGCAGTCAAAATACCCCAAAGATAATGGTAGTGAATGTCTTGGAAGCACTCAGGGGCAGTCAAAACTCCCAAAGATAATGGTAGTGAATGTCTTGGAAGCACTCTGGGGCAGTCAAAATACCCCAAAGATAATGGTAGGGAATGTCTTGGAAGCACTCTGGGGCAGTCAAAATACCCCAAAGATAATGGTAGTGAATGTCTTGGAAGCACTCTGGGGCAGTCAAAATACCCCAAAAATAATGGTAGTGAATGTCTTGGAAGCACTCAGGGGCAGTCAAAATACCCCAAAGATAATGGTAGTGAATGTCTTGGAAGCACTGAGGGGCAGTCAAAGTACCCCAAAGATAATGGTAGTGAATGTCTTGGAAGCACTGAGGGGCAGTCAAAGTACCCCAAAGATAATGGTAGTGAATGTCTTGGAAGCACTGAGGGGCAGTCAAAGTACCCCAAAGATAATGGTAGTGAATGTCTTATAAGCACTCTGGTGGAAGGAAGTACTCCGAAGAAGATGGTAGTGAATTTCTTGGAAGCACTCTGGTGGAAGGAAGTACTCCGAAGAAGATGGTAGTGAATGTCTTGGAAGCATTCTGGGGCAGTTAAAATACTCCTAAGACAATGGTAGTGAATGTCTTGGAAGCACTCTGGTGGATGGAAGTACTCCGAAGAAGATGGTAGTGAATGTCTTGGAAGCACTCTGGTGGAAGGAAGTACTCCGAAGAAGATGGTAATGAATGTCTTGGAAGCATTGTGGGGAAGTTAAAGTACTCCAAAGACAATGGTAGTGAATGTCTTGGAAGCACTCTGGTGGAAGGAAGTACTCCGAAGAAGATGGTAGTGAATGTCTTGGAAGCATTCTGGGGAAGTTAAAGTACTCCAAAGACAATGGTAGTGAATGTCTTGGAAGCACTCTGGTGGAAGGAAGTACTCCGAAGAATATGGTAGTGAATGTCTTGGAAGCATTCTGGGGAAGTTAAAGTACTCCAAAGACAATGGTAGTGAATGTCTTGGAAGCACTCTGGTGGAAGGAAGTACTCCGAAGAAGATGGTAGTGAATGTCTTGGTAGCACTCTGGTGGAAGGAAGTACTCCGAAGAAGATGGTAGTGAATGTCTTGGAAGCACTCTGGTGGAAGGAAGTACTCCGAAGAAGATGGTAGTGAATGTCTTGGAAGCACTCTGGTGGAAGGAAGTACTCCGAAGAAGATGGTAGTGAATGTCTTGGAAGCACTCTGGTGGAAGTTAGTACTCCGAAGAAGATGGTATTGAATGTCTTGGAAGCACTCTGGTGGAAGGAAGTACTCCAAAGAAGATGGTAGTAAATGTCTTGGAAGCACTCTTGTGGAAGGAAGTACTCCGCAGATAATGGTAGTGAATGTCTTGGAAGCACTCTGGGGCAGTCAAAGTACTCCGAAGGTAATGGTAGTGAATGTCTTGGAAACACTCTGGGGCAGTCAAAGTACTCCGAAGGTAATGGTAGTGAATGTCTTGGAAACACTCTGGGGCAGTCAAAGTACTCCGAAGAAGATGGTAGTGAACGTCTTGGAAGCACTCTGGGGCAGTTAAAGTACTCCGAAAGGGATGGTAGTGTATGTCTTGGAAGCACTCTGGTGGAAGGAAATACTCCGAAGATAATGGAAGTGAATGTCTTGGAAGCACTCTGGTGTAGTGGAAGTACCCCGAAGAAGATGGTAGCGAATGTTTTGGAAGCACTCTGTAGGAAGGAAGTACTCCGTGGGAGACGGTATGTATTAAAGTATATAGTATTAAATTTTTTGTGTTTATTTACATGCACTACACCAAAGTATGCCACCTCCCCACAGATTAATACCAGATTCTCAACTCAATGATGGGGGTAAGATGTCGCATAGGGCGCTTTTTACGAATCTTTCAGGTGGTCGTTAACGAAATTAATGCTGCAATCGGTGATGCATATTACTACATTATCAACAGCAGGCGCTGCTCTTAGCCCCACCCACCGTATTCGAATTGTGCGGAAGCCACTTATAGGAGTCCAAGATTCAAATAACATCACCTACATTTCTAATAGTTTTTTGTTCCTGATGAGAAAGCCGTTAAATGCACAGATAAGTTTATTTAAAACTTGCAATCCATTTAGTTGCCTTGCTTGTCTGCTAGAACACTGAGATGATTTTAATTGTCTTAAACTGACAGTGATTTTACTCATTTTCAATAAAGTGGGAAAATAGGTACGGCTGTCTTATGGCATTATATAATGTTATTCTTTGTATACTGCAGTCTATCATTTATCAACCTAAAAGCTGTTAACCTACAGAAACTAATGTCATTGATTTGCATTCTATAATATACAAATTATAACAAAAGAGTTATCCTAGCCTGTATAAAGAATGCCAGCATTCAGTGATACATAAAACATCACATAATGCATTAACAGTCTATTTAAAAATAAATTAAATACATCAGTAAAAGCAAAAGGCAATTATGCAAATACAAAAAATAAAAGCATTTATATAAAGCAGCGTCTTATGCAACACAAACTTCAGCAAAATTTCTTACACTCACATCTCTTGATGCAGATTTAACAAACTATGATACATTTTTAATAGCTGCTTGTGCAAAATTTCTTTGCAATTTGTGATTAGTAATTGTTCTTTGTTGGGTTTTTATTTGGAATATCTGTTGTAGTCTGTTATAGTATCGATTGACAAGGCACTTAAAATAAGCACTAACACCATGAATTCTATCTCGTTTTTTATGTGAAAGAAGGTAAAACATGCTTTACAGATATTTTCTATTAGTCCAGTTAAAATATAGAAATTTATAATATGCAGGCCATCAACTCGGGGCTCTATGCTGCACTGTGAAATGTTCATTTACTCAAACCTGTGCCCAAGATAGCATATAGGTAGAAGTGAAGTTGGAAAAAAAGAGGTAAAGAAATTAAAAATTATATTTCACTTTGACTATGGAATCGCAGTGCTCAACAAATTTGTACTTAAAATGGATTCGAACCAAACAGTTGTGAACATAAAAACAATCATATGAGCACTATATTAGGCATGGTTTCTCCTTGTTTTCTTTGCACCGTTAAATCCTTAATACTTAAATTACGTAATTATTCTTTCTTTCAACAGCAGAGATTAAAATATTTTATTAATACGCAGCAAATGGAAAACAACAACTAAACTGCAATACATCATGACTTTTGTTTCCTCAGTAAACTGATATGTCACACGACTATAAAACGTTTTGCCCCTCCTGTGAAGTTGCTTTAATTATGACTTATTAAAAAAAATAATATGGATATAAATTATGACTTTCAAATGAATAAATACATAATAATAATACCAAAGACTAAATAAATAATACAGGTTTTCCCTAGCTTGTTTATGACTCGATTTTTAAATAAAACTACTTTTTTCACAACCATTTGAGGTGCATCATCATTCGTCATACTTGCCATATCAACGTGCAGTGGTAGTCGAGAGAACTCTTTGCACAACTTGATAGCCAAGAAAATGGTGCCACCTGAAAAGTTAACCAGTTTATGATGCCTGTTGTAATATAGTTATTAACAGAAGTTGTAAACTTTAAGACATATGAAATTAAGTTTAATATTTCTAACACAAAGTTCAGATAAATCCACCAAATTCAATCAGGCTGCCTAGTTAGAACTTTCCAGTAATGGTATATTAGGTAAACCTGACACAGTATATACATTTTCTGTTTTATTTTGCTTCAATGTCATTGTATAGAAGATAATGAAAGCAAATATAGGTTGCAAATGACAATTATATATTAGTTGTAATTTAGGAAAGCCATTATTTTGGACCTCCAAACTACTTTCATTAAATGCACTGTTAATAGTGATACTTTACATTCACTGCAACGTGAAGTGTGCTATTTCTTAGTCTTACAAGAATCAGAGAGCTAATTGAAATCCTCACTACTATTTCGTTTATTTAGTGGATTACAAACAATTTCAGAAAAAGCATGTCTACAGTTAACTTTAAAGCCATTAACACCGAATCACTAAAACCAGCTACAGTAGAACCCCGTTTTAACGAAATTTCATTTTAACAAACGTTTTTGGAAGTCCCGCCAAAAGTTCCACAAGTGTAATGTTATTTAAAGCCGCTTTTTACAATCTCGCGTTAACGAAAAAGACCGTTTTTAACGAAAATATTTTTCTCAAATTTGCAATTGCGTAGTTAGTGCATTAACATTTTCAGAATGCAGTTAACCCTACTTCCGATATAATAAGCAACATTACGGCTTTTTAGATGCTTAAAAATTCATTAGCTTCCGCACATCACTTCGTGTTCGGTTTTAATTCACATTAAACTGCAAAAGTTGGCAGCCCTGCAATCACGTTTTCAAACCTGTTAACTTCCGTATCTCTGACTTCTGAATTGTTTGATTTCCGCTTCCATTTTGAAGTTCATCGGGCGGCGTATTAAGTTGTGTCTTTTTGATAGTGTTTTATATTTCTAATTCGGAAAAAATGGCTGTTAAACGGAAGAAGCTTATCATCCACGACAAGATTACAATGATCCAAGACGTAGCACACAATAGCGCAGTTTCTTTGACTGATATGGCTAAGAAATATGATTTGACTCCTTCCGTACTTAAGCAGAAAGATGCTGTTCTGGCTGCGGAAGTACAGCGCAGACCCGCAGTGAAGAAGTGAAAGAATTTTCATATCTCTCCGTTTGAAGAAATCGAAAACGTTTTAATGAAATGATTTGAAGCCAGAAGAAGCGACAATGAAAAGAAAAAGCTCGCCAAATAGCGCTAACTTTACACGTGGACAACTTTTTCGCTTCAAATGGTAGGCTTGATCGTTTCAAGAAGCGGCATAACCTTCCATGGCAGAGCGTGTGCGGTGAAAGTGCGGGTGTTAAAGATGACTCCATTGAGTTTTGGAAAAAGAAGGCCTTGCCTAACCTCCGTGGCTACAATGCGAAGGACATTTTCAATGCGGACGGAACTGCGGTGTTCAAATTGTTACCCAACAAGACTAATGCAGTTTACGGTGAAAAATGTCATGACGGGAATAAAAAGCAAAGAAAGGCTCACAGTTGTGCTGTGCGCAAATAGTGACAGAACTGAAAAGATACCTCGGCTAATCATGTTTTAAAAACATTCTACGCTTCCATGCAAATACGATTTGCAGAAAAGTTCATGGATGACTTCGGAAATATTTGTTAACTATCTACGAAGCTTGGATACCAAAATGGGATCCCAGGGAAGAAATATTGCTCTGGTGATAGACAGGTATGCACTCATCCACCAGAGCCATCATTCTTACGAAACATGAAGCTGATCTTTTCACCAGCACAGTGCACCAGTCGTCTGCAGCCTTTATAGTTAGGAATTATTCATTCTGTTAAAGCAAATTACAGGAAAGCCTGGTGCAACGAGCTATTTCTTTCATAGAAACAAAGGAATATATACATTTCAATATACTCCAGGCACCATACATCATTGCTTTGGGAAAGTTGCGTTTGGTTCTAGCACCGATGTCTTTAACGAGGAAAATGATACTGAAGAAATTTGTATGCAGGAAGAATGGAAATGCTACAGAGGGGCACAAGCGTAAACCTTGAAGAGTTTGTAAGTTGTGACTACAGTGTCCTAACCTCAAAAGCATCCTTGGACTTTGTTGAGATATGCAATGAAGCAACCAGGAGAAGAAGAATCAGCAGTACTAACATTTGCGGCAGCAGTGGAAGGATTGGATGTCGTGAGATGGTACCTATGCTCCTTCCCTATTGATTAGGGCCTACTCAGCAGCATTATAATCATATTGAACACAGGATTCTAAGTACTAGATACCTTGGCAGGAGGAAGCACACTACTCTGCTGTATTTCTTTAAGAAATGAAGGTAGTAACTTTACTGCCTTGTTTCTTTACCAGGAATCAGCCAGCCTTCATATCTAATGATAAATATGTGTATTCTAATATCTACATTCATTTTGTTTGTTGTAGATTAAGTGAAAATGGCTGACCATGAAGCGGTGTTAGTATCAGTGTATTGTGTTTTAGAAAATAGCACAAGTTTATAGCTATTGTAGCATTTTAATTCTTTAATTTGCTGCATTTTGTTCATTAACCTTTAATTTCCTTTCTTAGTATTACAAGTGTACATAATGATTACAAATTTCTGAAAATAATAAGTTTTGCTATGATGCACTAATTTGTATCACAAATTATTTAAATGTAAATAATGATTGTAATATGAATATGCATTTTTATGTGACATTGATTTGAGATGTTTATTGATTGTAATTATTGTTGGGAAGTAAATTTATACTGCCTTACTGAAACTGACAATAATAGCGTGCAATAATGCAGTGAGGGGGTGAGCTGTTTATCATTATTGGAAACGAGGAAGTTACGTAATGTTGGCGCGTTTTTCTTTTAGAATCTTCTGGAATATTTCCCTAGAGCATATGTATTCATAATTTTCATTGGATATAAAAATAGACGCTAATGTTGGCGCGTTTTATTAGCCAATTGCAGCTCAGTTATAATCTTTAGGCATATCTGGGTGAAGGAGTATAAAAAGAGTAGGTTAGAGGTAGATCCCGTCAGTTCATCGAAAATATTTGTAAAGTACACGTCGCCTTCAGTCAGTCAGTTCGTCGAAAGTATTTGTACGGCACACTTCGGATATGAATTTGCAGGTTACGCGTAACAGAGTTATGAAAAATCTCAAGTGTTATAAAGTTAATTATACAAAAAGTTGAATTAAGAATTATCAGTAATGAAGTTATTATAACAGTTTCAGTTTGGCGAGTGTCAAGATCAATGTGTAAATGTGATAGTTAACGTGTTCGACAATAAAAGTGTAAAACAAATTTCTTCATCAGTGTTATCTTTGGATAAAAGATTCCTTTCCGTTTACACAACCTGTATAAAGAGAAGTGCTCGACCCAAGAGCTAGCCGGAGGACAGAGAACCAAATTTAAATAAAATAACAGTAGCATTCTTTCAAACGAACATTAATATTGCCGCAAATTGCTAACACCAGATGGAGCTAACAAACCTAACAAATGAATGACGTCACAAGATGGCTTCAACGCATGAAGTAAACACAAATACACAACATTATAAGAAATACACTATCAGCTATTAAAATACCTAAAAACACGATTTGCACATTATTTCTGGCAATTGAATGCTCAACCTTATGCTAACCACCTTTTAAGGAAAATCCCTATCTAAGGAAAAAATTTAAATTCCCCCTGAGGTTCCTTAAATATGTGTTTACTATAATACGCTGAAATAGCTGCCTAACTTCAACTTTGCTTTTTCTGAAAATTCAAAACATGTTTCCAGCAATATTCCCCACTGTTTTAGTTAATTTTTACTTTCTCCACCGCTTACATAGTAGATAGAGAAGGTATTGCATTTCACCTAAAAATTTGATATACAAATTTCATTGGAAAGACATGTTTTGAGGAACCTTGATTTAAAAAAAGAAGCTTTAGAAAAAGGTACACGCGCGTCTGTGTCTGTGAACAGCACAACTTAAAACTTTGCTTGTTGCACCCCATAGTGTTATATAATAGTAGTGAAAAGAGTTTATGCAAGAAATAATCAGTTTTAAGAAATTAGGAACGTGGATAAGCCTGCTAGACGTGCTGAGATGTCGTGACTGCATTATATTTGCCACTTCTCCAAAGACACATGACGGGTCAATGTGTGATTCAAACTCTGACCAACCAAATACTTCAGATACTTACAACACAATACTGCCAATTGAAATTAGTTCATGTGGTTGTGTATTTGAACAATTAAAAATAAATCATTCTCCACACTTTTGATGAGAAAATTAGAGTTATAGAAGATGGGCGACCCAAACGGCACCTTGAAATAACTGCAGTCACCAAAGGACAGAAAAGTTTCATCCGAAAATTTCGTGTGCAGATGTATGAAACTATAGTGGGTATGTGGTAGTAGTAAACTAAAAAAATTGTTTTGTTGGCCATGTTGTCTATTTTCAAAAGAAAAAACACCTTGAATATGTTCAGGTTCCGACGATCTGCATAATATTCACAAATCACAAAATAGGTATTCTCGCACAGTGGCTTATATTTTATCTTTGAATTTAAAGAGGTTTGGAAAAAGTAAAATCGATTTCAGTCTCAGTAATCAGCGTAGGATTTCCATTAAACGACATAATGAAGAAGTTAAGAAGATGCTTGCTAATTTGATACAGGTCATTTGTTTGGAAAACTTGGGTTATATTTTCGTGCTCCCGATGTGTCTCGAACATAAGCTAACAGAGGCAACTACAGAGAAATATTGAAATGTGTTTCATATCATGATTCTGACTTACAAACAATGTAGAAATTGAAGGTGTTTTAGTGGGTTATCTCCCGACATACAGAACGACTTAATAGCTTCTGTATCTCAACATGTAGTTCAAGAAATAAAACGAGAAATGTCTGAAGCAACATTGGTTGCATTAATTTCTGACGAAGCGACAGGCATATTCATGAAAGCTCGGTTATCAACTGTTCTGAGATACTTGACGAAGGAATGAATTATACGAGAAAGGTTTCTGCATTTTAAGGATGTAAATCAGAATAGTACGGCGGATACCCTCTTTCTGCATACGATAAATGTCTTTCATAATCTTGATTGCGAAACTAGTGGCACAAACGTATGATGGTGCTACTGTAATAGTGGGCGAACACAGAAGTTTGCAATCTAAACTGACAGAGCGTTACAAGGATGCAGTACTCGTCCATTGCTATGCACATGGACTGAACCTAGTCTTGTCAGTCTGTAAGTTGTTATATCAAGCCTGTGACGATTTTCTTATTATCTCAATCCGATTTTGGTACTTTTTGGGGTAAATGCACTAGGACCGTGGCATTGGACGCTGAAGTAAAGAATAGATTTCCCTTGGATGTTCCTACAAGATGGTATTATCAAAGACGGCTAGTGTAGAACGCTCAACATCACAAAGCTGATATTGAGAACCCGTTTATTTTCATAATAGAAAATGCCGATCAGTGTTATCCTGAAACAACGTATTTTGCTCGTGGTCATCTAATACATTTGAGAGACTTCGATTTAAATTTTTTCTTGGAAATATTCTCACACATCTTTGTACATTCTGGCCGTTTGTTTCAATTACCACAGTCAAAATCAAGTGATTTATTTATTTATTTTTTGTAGTAAGAAATTGATTTTAAGGATCAGTTCCAAGAAACCAGAAACAACTTTGATCCCTTCTGGCACGAGCTTGTGAGAATGAATAGCTTCTGGAGTCTACTCGGTGAAACGAAATCACGTGGAACCTATTAAAGAATAAGACAGAAAGTCTACATATAAAAGCCTGTATCTTGAGATAATTGATGTGCTTGTTATGAGCATATCTGGCCGATTTGGTGACATGGACTAACTGGAGATTATGAGTCTCCTTGATCACAAGCAAATAACTAAATTCAAAATTGATTTTCTAAGTGAGGCACTAAGAGTTTAACGCAAAGTTACGGATCTCGCTTTGTTTTCGCACATTTGAGAGGTGAACTGACCGCCATATACATATTCAGATTCTGAATTCTGTAAGGATGTGAGTGTTCTTTGTGAGTACTTGCGATCTCAAGAGATAGACAAATGTTTTCTGAAACCTACAAGTTAAGTACATTCATTTGGACGATACCGGCAACGAGTTCAACAGAAAGATTATTTTCTGCTGCCATGAGAGTGTTTAAAAACTTTTTGCGGAATACACAAGGCCAGGAAAGAATGTCTGCTTCATCACCATTATGTATAGAAAATCGCTTGCTTGAAACATTGATGTCTAAGGAAAAATTCTTCGACAGCGCCATATAGATCTTTGCTACAAAGATGAGGAGGATAAAGTTGCATTACAAGAAGTAATGTAAGGCTAGCTACAGTAGTGGTAGTGGTATTCTTAAGATTGCGCTTCCTCGATCCTGTGAATCACGCTACGCCACTGATTATCACAGATACATTGCCTACTTAACACACCGTGAGAAACTAAGAATTCTCTTAAATCTTCCTCAAGAAAACGAATAAATTCAGTTTCTCCAACCCCACATCCTCCGCACTTGCACAACACAGGTGCCCTCACGTCGTAGGATGTACTTGCTACTGCCATTGCATATGCCACTCCAGATTTAACACAAAAGAACTTCAGACCTCAAAATAAGGGGACATCGTTAATCCTAACGATACTATCGCCCTCTACTAACACAGTACGGACTTCGAAACAAAAACTTTCACATTAATTATTAGGGTGTGTGTGCGTGTGCGCGCGCAAGTATTGTTTAGTAAAAAAAACCTTTCCGCGGTTTTTTAAGTAGTGTAGAATTAAAATAAGGCCTAAATTGAGGCATTTTTAAAATTTAAGCGCCGCCTATAAGATTAACTCATACTTATAATTACCCAAATTTCATATACAAAACAAACTAAACCTAACCTAATCTATCACTCCTGGGAATCAAAAACTAAAGTTTATATATATATAAAACTAATCTACCCTCTCGTGAATCAGAAACCAAAGCTTAAACACCGTTAAGAAGCGTATGCTCGTCCACACACACATATACAAGTATATATGAACCAAACCTGACATAAACTAACCTCCCCTGAATCAGAAGCCAAAGCTTAAGTATCCGCAAGCTTTATTGTAGCCACTGGATGTTAATTATCTAAGCTTATATATATGTATATATATACATATATATATATAAAAACTAAACATAACCTAGCCTGCCATGAATCGGAAACCAAGGCTTAAATAAGTAACGAATCAGAAACCAAGCTAATTTCTTTAACCCGTCATTTGTAACTAAATGAGTATTTTGCTTCACTTTTTTTACGGTAACGACTGCTGATAAAATCTTCTCGCCCAATTTAGTTGACTTTTAAACTTTCCTGTAGCAGTTGTTTAGTTAGATTTAACAATAATCACATTGACAATGGTTTATGCAATTTTTGTCCATTTGCGGCACAGCTGGAGCGGTTTGCTCATCAAGTGACAAACCGTGCTATTCAATTGTTGTGCAGTCCGCAATCATCATGGCTTGAAACTGAAATGTAGAAACCCTATTTTGTGTTCGTTAAAATATTCCTTCGTTTGAATTGTTTTCATTGATATTCAGTTAGGTTTTTACAATGAGTCGAGCAAAAATAAAAAATCCTTCTGCTAGTCTTACAACAGGATGGAAGGGATTCTCAGGGTATGTTTATTTTTACTGTATGTTATAATAAATGTGTATGTAATTGCCATATCTTTAACGTTTCTTTCGACACGGGTTCGAGCACTGCTGTTGAGAATCGAATTTAGGTCAACATTAGATGTCATAATCAATAGTGACACATTTTCTAACTACTTCTTATTTTTTTTATTATTATTATTATTTTAGGCACCCCTGCATGATTGAGTGAAACTAGTACAGCTAGTGTAAAACGTCGTGACAGTCTCCCACTCCTGAAGCATAGCTGCGCAATAGCGCTGACCAGCCCACCTGCATAATAAGAGAGGTGGAGGTCAGCGACTGCCTCCGAGTTCTGATATACTTCTGGTCCCTTGCTCCCCCTCCACTCTCACCATTTCTCCTCTCTTGCGCATATGGAGTGTCACACGTTTTATACGAGCTGTACTTCTGTTGGCTTAGGCAGCGGTGATTTGAACCAGGAAGAAAGATCAGATGAATGTGAATCTGATACTCCTTCTGAACATAGTGATCATATAAGTGATTTAGAACAATCTGCAGGAGATGACTCGGAAACCGAAAGTGATTTTCAGCCAACAGGTCTCTCATATATCGGAAAAGATAAAATAACAGCATGGTCCATGCATCCACCACGCCCCAATGTTCGAAGCCCTAGACTTAATATAGTTAGAACAGATCGAGGCTGTAAAGGAGAGGCAAAAAATGCAACTTCAGTCGCAGATGCATGGAATTTATCCTATCCTGAAGAGACAATTTTACATATTACAAACTGTACTAACATATATCTCTAAAAAATGCCTACTAATATGCACGACCGAGGGACTGTCCTGATACAACTCCAAACGAACTGCTCTAATTGGTATTCTATACATGGCAGGCTTGAAAAAGACTGCGCATATATAAACATCCAAGAGCTTTGGGCTGATGATTGCACATCTCCTGAATGCTTTCGTGCCGTGATGTCAAGTCGCAGGTTCTATATTCTTCTCGAGGCTCTACGATTCGATGACATCAACAATAGAGCTGATAGAAAGAAAATCGATAATCTGGCGCCCATTAGAAGAATATTTGAGGAATTTGTCGGCATATGCATGAATATTTATGAATTAGGAGAAAACACAACACTTGATGAAATGCTACCTGCTATCCGCGGAAGGTGTAAATTCCGCCAGTATTTTCCATCAAAATATGGAATTAAAATTTATGCATTGGTAGATTCTGAAACATATTACGTTTCAAATCTAGAAATCTATCCAGGGAAGCAACCTGAAGGTCCCATACCAGATCGATAATAAAGCATCTAGTGTTGTGAATAGAGTAGCAGCACCCATTTTGAATAGCGGAAGAAGCATTACCATGAATAATTATTTTACATCTATTCCGCTAGCCTTGGAGTTGCTACAGAAGAAATCTACTCTGGCCGGAACACTAAAGAAGAACAAAAAATCTGATGTGTTACACTCACATGACTTTCTCTACTCTTGTAAAATCTAATTTTACAAACGCCTATTCTCCATATGCTTCATGTTAATCGAGATATCGACATGTCAATCTTATTGGTAATTTTCTTGTAGAAGCAAGGGAAATATGGTAGCTTTTAAGCGATAGTCAAATATTTTAACGCTGGTTGCTATGTGGCGCATTCCATTCTCTTTGCATGTCCAGGACATAAAAAAATGAATAACGAATTTGAGAAAAAGTATAAGTATTGGAAAATTTAAGGAAATAACAAGCAATATCTCGAAAACGGTTCACTCAACAAAAGAAATGTATATGACATAAGTTGTGTATTTTAACGCGATCTACATTTTTTGTGTAGTAAAATTTTGTCTATCTTTTATGGTTTACCAGTTATGCAAAAGTCGTTCACAATGAAGAATACTTTTGGAGACATTCCCAGAAAATTCGAGATATACATTTCATTTCTCATGAGAATATCTTAAACATATGACATTTTCATCAAAATCGTTAGAGCCATTTTTGAGAAAATTAAAATTTTCGAAAAATCTTCCATGTAAAGGGTAGTCTGGGGTGGGGGGATTTCCTTGAAAACCTTCGTGTCGCATCTTTGGAAGATACTGAACCTAAATACCAAGTTTGGTGCTTATCCGACTGTTCGTTTTTGAGTTATGCTGTTCACAGACACACAGACACACACACACACACACGGACATGTTTCCAAAAATGCTTTTTTTGGATTCAGGAGGTCTCAAAACATGTATTTCCGGTGAAATCTTGGTATCGAATTTTTGGGTGGAATGCAATACTTCCCCTACTTACTATACGTAGTAGAGAAAGTAAAAAGGAATTCCACCCATTTTTACTTTCTCTACTACCTATAGTAAGTAGGGGAAGTATTGTATTCCACCCAAAAATTCGATACCGAGATTTCACCAGAAATATATGTTTTGAGACCCCCTGAATCCAAAAAAAGCATTTTTGGAAACATGTCCGTGTGTGTGTGTGTGTGCGTGTGTGTCTGTCTGTGAACAGCATAACTCAGAAACGATCAGTCGGATAAACACCAAACTTGGTATTTAGGTTCAGTATCTTCCAGAGATGCGACACGAAGGTTTTCAAGAAAATCCCCACACCCCAGAGTACCCTTTACATGGAAGATTTTTGGAAAATTTTAATTTTCTCAAAAATGGCTCTAACGATTTTGATTAAAATATCGTATGTTTAAGATATTTTCATGACAAATAAAATGTATATCTTGAATTTTCTGGGAATGTCTCCAAAAGAATTCTTCATTGTGAACGACTTTTGCATAACTGGTAAACCATAAGAGATAGACAAAATTTTACTACATAAAAACTGTAGATCGCGTTAAAATACACAATTTATGTAATATACATTTTTTTGTTGAGTGAACCATTTTTGAGATATTGCTTGTTATTCCCTTAAATTTTTCAATACTTATTTTCTCAAATGGGAATTCGTTTTTCATTTTTACTTTCTCTACTACGAATAGTAAGTAGGGGAAGTATTGCATTCCACCCAAAAATTCGATACCGAGATTTCACCGGAAATACATGTTTTGAGACCTCCTGAATCCAAAAAAAGCATTTTTGGAAACATGTCCGTGTGTGTGTCTGTGAACAGCATAACTCAAAAACGAACAGTCAGATAAGCACCAAACTTGGTATTTAGGTTCAGTATCTTCCAGAGATGCGACACGAAGGTTTTCAAGAAAATCCCCCCACCCCAGACTACCCTTTACATGGAACATTTTTTGAAAATTTTAATTTTCTCAAAAATGGCTCTAACGATTTTGATGAAAATATCACATGTTTAAGATAATGTCATGAGAAATGAAATGTATATCTCGAATTTTCTGGGAATGTCTCCAAACGTATTCTTCATTGTGAACGACTTTTGCATAACTGGTAAACCATAAGAGATAGACAAAATTTTACTACACAAAAAATGTAGATCGCATTAAAATACACAACTTATGTCATATACATTTCTTTTGTTGAGTGAACCGTTTTCGAGGTATTGCTTGTTATTTCCTTAAATTTTCCAATACTTACACTTTTTCTCAAATTCGTTATTCATTTTTTTATGTCCTGGACATGCAAAGAGAATGGAATGCGCCACATAGCAACCAGCGTTAAAATATTTGACTATCGCTTAAAAGCTACCATATTTCCCTTGCATCTACAAGAAAATTACCAATAAGATTGACATCTCGATATCTCGATTAACATGAAGCATATGGAGAATAAGCGTTTGTAAAAATAGTGTGTACAAGAGTTGAGAAAGTCATGTGAGTGTAACACATCAGATTTTTTTGTCTTGGATATGCAAAGAGGATTAATCTGTGGGAAAGGGAATGGTGCTGCACCTAGCAACCAGCTATTAAGAGATATGTATGTGCTTAAAGGCTACTACTGTATTTCTATATTGCCCTTGTAAATATATATTCCCCTTACATCTACAAGAAAATTAGCAATAAGATAGAGTCTGCAAATGTTTATCTCGATTAACATGAAGTAGATGGAGAATAAGCGTTTATAAAAATAGTTTGTACAAGAGTAGAGAAAGTCATGTGAGTGTAACACATCATATTTTTGTAAATACGAAAGAGAGGCCAGTTTGTAGTTGTATGTTTGATTTCCTCAAAACGGGGGTTCTAGTGTCATATGTGCCTAAAAGAAACAAAAATGTACTGCTTCTTTCATCTCTACATTCTGGTAACGAAATTTATGAGGAAACCGGTGACCAAAACAAACCGCACATAATTACCTTCTACAACGAAACAAAAGATGAAGTCGATATTGTCGACGAACTGATATCTCAATATTCAGTATCCAGAATGACCTGCAGGTGGCCAATGACAGTATTTTTTTGGCTGTTGAACATTGGTGCAATAAATCCTCAGATAATTTATTTCACTAATATAGAGAAGAAATTAGCCCGTCGAATATTTTTGAAACATTTGGCTCTAGAACTTATAAAACCCCATGTGAGAGTAGGTCTATTTCAAATTTGTCAGGCAACTTGCGAATCTCAATGAAGAAAATTGTTGGTAATGAAGAGAATGCAGAAACTGCAACTACTGTGACGACTCCTGGTGTATGCTCACTGTACCCTCTGCGAATGAACCGAAAAACCAAGAAAAACTCTTGTAAATGTAACAAATATTTGTGCACGAACACGCAAGAATTATCTGTGATAAGTGTCCTGAGCTGCCAGTGTTGCCATCACCAAATTTGTTTTTAGGAGTATATTGAATTTGTGCTATATTTAGGTATTGCATATAGTATCATATTTAACAAACGCTAAACTCATAATTTTGTCAATGAGGACATTGGATTTGAATTTCTTTCAAATACCTATATATACTACATTTAGTGAACCGCAAGTTGATATTCTTTACTTTTTTTGTGGAGACAAATATTTTGTGATCACTTTAAAAAAATGTCATTTGTAGTAGATTTAGAAAATTATAATTTACGTGTTATTAAATTGTGTTATTGACATAATGTAATCTCTTGTAACGTGTATTTATTACCGTGAGCGAAATGCTCACGGTGCGACAAACTGTGTCACAACAATGGTAGCGACAAATGACGGGATACTCCGTTTCCGGCCGTTTGCGGCACATTTAAGGCGCACTAGCTAGGTTTTTAGTTACAAGGTTGGGAATAAAAAAAAAAAAAAAAGAAAAAGCCCCCATAGTGCCTCGGGTGTAATGCGTGTGTGCGTCTCAAATGGTGGTAATTTTTTTTCGATAGAGAACATCTCCCACATGGCCTTTCAAACGTCATAAGCACGTGCTTTATGACATCCCAATGTCATCAACAACATAAACTCGCTCTTCACATTCACCCATGCGGTTTATTACATCTTTAACATCATAAACTCGCTTCTGAAACTTCAACACCAACGCCCCCTCGACTCCATTGCTAGCAATCTACTTTACAATACATTTTGTCATTTGAAATAATGGACCACTCATATGACTGTTAATAAAACCTTATTTATAACACAGGGAAAATTTTCCTTTCGATTTATCACACCTTGAAGGTACTAGTAGAGTACTGTAGGAAAACTCAGATATTTTCCTCCACCTCTACCCAAATAAAACATCCAGGGCAGAACTCATACCCTTAATAGAAGAAAGGGCAGGGTGAGACACCCTCCTTGTATATAAGCGTCATGTTTCTTGCTGTTACCAACTGCCAACTCTAGATTATCACTCCATATCCGCTGTTAAAATTATTTCACAAGTCCACCCGGTTCCTGCTCTGATAACTCTCGATTCGATTCATATTCACACACACTAACTCTAACCTAACCTCGCGCAAATCTCGAAACCACAGGACCCTGTCGTTCGCTACGGCTTGACGGCCTCCGCTCGCCAAATACTCGTCTTAAACCAAATAAGCAATACCCGCTATTTGGATTCGATTCTTATATACACACACTAACGCTAACCTAACCTCGCGCAAATCTTGAAACCACAGGACCCTGTCAGCTTTGCCCTCGTCCTAAACCAAATAAGCAATACCCGCTAATAATAATAATAAATGCGTAATTTAGGTTAGCCTAGGCTAACCATGGCCGGTTAGGGTTTATGTCCCTCTTCAGCCAAATGGTTGTTATTATTTGGGGTGGCTTCGACCCTCCGCAATCACTTGGCAACAGCAGCTTGATGGTTTTGGATTCGATTCTTATATACACACACTAACCCTAACCTAACCTCGCGCAAATCTTGAAACCACAGGACTCTGTCGTTCGCTACGGCCTCCGCACGCCTCATACTTGTTTTAAACCTAATCAGTCACTTATTGTCTGTTATGCTACTAACACTGAATGAATAATGCTAATGTAACCATCAAAGGACATTTCTGAAAATCGCACATCTCCGTAGTACCAGTACACAGAAACAAAGCTTTGACGTAGCATTTATGCGGATTCCCTCAAGGGCTGGCAGTTAAACTAAAGCTCAGTTGACGACGCCAACGCTGCGCTGCTTGAAGACATCCAGTAGCACAGAACAGCAAACTATTTCCAGTAGTTAATTGAAGTAATAGTAGTACGAAGAGTATATTTGGCCGGCGAGCCCACAGCGACATCATCATCAACAACAACAACAACAACCAGGGAGACGCAGTCGTCATCATGTCGAAAACATCCAACAGTATTTACCATTCACCACGAAGAGTACAGTTGGTCGGCGAGCCCGCAACAACTACTACAACAAACATGGAACCTCAGCTGTCACCACCTCTAAAATCCAACAGCGTGACCGTAAGTACGATAAAAATACATTCGAAAATCAAGAAAACAAAAATTACAAAACATCAACTGTGCGTACCATTCTTGTGATCATCGTGCATTTGAATTCAATTGCCCAGAAAATAACATGGAGGTTAGAACCATCCCGGACTGTCACATAAGCATTCTTCTAACAAACGTAACCAAAGTCAACAATTAATGTGCCGCTCTAATGAAATAATGGTGGTCTTTTCGATATGTCGAATACGCTAAACCTACTTTCATCGCGTTTTAAGGCATTTAACCCATTTTTCATGCTGTTTGTAAACGGAAGTTGGCCAAATGTTCATTATGAATAAAGGCTGGTTCACAACCGCCCGAAAAGGGGAAAGGAGCTGTACAATAAGCTACCTGAAGAAATAAAAGCAATTAATAGAATACAACTTAAATTAAAGAAAATAAAAACATATTTAATAACAAATGCTTTTTATAGCCTGGAGAAATTCAAGTGTGGAGTTGTATGGGAGTAGATAAAGATTGTATATATGTAAATTTATTGTATTACATTATATCAAATAGTTGACGTGTCCCTAAAATGATGTATTTAGAGGACGAATAAAAGTATATTATCTTATCTTAATAGAATGAGAACAGGAAGCAATGCACCATGCAAGATATTGGTTCACAACAGCCCGGTAACGGTAACGAGAACGGGAATGCATATCGATCGCAAAGTGAAAGTCGACTTTGCCCATTGGGATTTCATTTGCTTTTAACTGACCAATGAATTTTTTCATCTATTTCCAATTTAGCCAAGCCAACGTCAAAATTCAATAGAATAAACATTATCTAAATGCATATCCATTACATTTCCAATCCCCTTACTTATGCCAAGCTTCATTCCTTTATTTAATGGCATTGTTTATTCTTTTTTCATTTCCACCGGTTTTATCTGTTCTTTGTAGCTTTTGCCATTGTTATTTAGGTAACAGCCAGTTGCATATAAACAAACTACAAATGACCCCTTCACCAGAGGTACCAACGCTGATTAGATTTGCAGGTGTCGGGATAAGGTTAGGAAGCATATTTACTACTAATTCCATGTTTCCAGCTTTCGACTATAGAGAGCACTAGTAGCTGTTTCATGTCATGGCCGTCTAGAATAACCTCTAGAGTGAAGAGTCTAATATGTACAATATAGATCTAAAATGTTGTGCCCGGGAACAAGAACGTTAGAAGTTGGGCAACTCTTCTTTCCTGTTCCCGGGGCCTGGGAAGGCTTCCCATCGATTGTGAACGCTTCCATTTGAATACATGTATTTCAACTTTCTCATTCTGGTTACCGTTCTCGTTGGTTGTGAACCAGTCTTTAAAGAGGCAAAGATCCAATTTTTTCAGAAGATCTGGTTCATTCAAAAGATCCTTGAGGCATACGGAAGAATAATGAGGATTACTTATTTTAACACAAAATATCTTTGTAGAGTTCGCTGTGAAGTATAATGGATGCAAGATTAAGTAAGGTATTTTGAAGGTTAAAGTATCTTGTAAACATTGCTAATGAATGGCATGCAGAACTTGAAAATTATGAAGAAATCAGGGGTTTTATATTTCTGCTATTTTAAATTATTAACCGTGTTCATAACCCTGTATAATGGGCCCATATAAATGATATTTAGATATTAAAGTTTGTGAACTTTACTTACAACTAACGATTTAACCCTTTGCGATGCATAGCATAGTAAAGTGTAGTGAAATGATAAATGCCGTTGTGCATAGCGTAGTAGAACGTAGTAAATGTGTTTATCGTTTCATATAGGTTCTGCTTATGCTGACCTGAGCTTTTAGGAGCTGTGTTGATGTAAACGTACTCCTGCTGCATTGTTCCAGTGATTTTGCAATCCTGAATGTAATAGCAAACCATAAATAGCACTGTTTACAGCGGGTGCAGTTGCATAAGCAAGCAGTTTCCTGCTGCATTTGTAGCCATATCAGTACCATGGAGGCTGTTCCAAGTACATCACGGTCTAGAAAACGTTGTAGTGAAAAGGTATTGTAACAGGTGAAATACTTGCAACAGTTTACGAGGAATTAGATTGCGAAATTAGCTCTGACGAATCTTGGTTTGGTGAGTTAGTGGAATACAGTGATAAGGAACAAAGTGACACTGAGAGTGCTGAGATACAGGTAGCAGAACAGGGGACTAAAGCTAGTGAAAGACAAATTAAAACTAAACCTATACCGGCACAGTGGACCTCCAATTTGACTTTCAATAAGTTAAACATTTTCATTCCCTACAGGTGCAAATCATTCTATTCCTACAGGAAGTCCAGAAGTAGATTATCTTGAACTTTTTAGAGATTCCAATTTTTGCGGCAAAATTGCGGAGGAAACCAACAGATATGCAGCTCAGATTCAAGCTAAAAAGGCGGATACAAAATGGGAAGTTACAAATTCAAGGGAGATACAGGCCTATTTAGGTATTTTGATATATATGGGGATGGTGGATTTACCTGAAACCAGAGATTATTTTTTGGGGGATTTTTGCATTTGTCTAATCGTAAGACAAGCAATAACGTTGCTCCACTTTCAAAAGATATCACAGTACCTTCATCTGAATGACAAATCTGCAAGGCCATGATTAGGGGTAGATTCTTATGATTCTCTGTATAAAGTGCGACCTGCTTTAGACATAATCAAAAAGTTTGCGAGTGTCTACAAACCAAATCGTGAACTTTCTGTTGACGAAACGATGATAGGCTTCAAAGGATGCTTCCTTTTAAAACAATATATGCCTGCTAAACCAACAAAATGGAGGATAAAGGCATGGGGTATTGCAGATAGTAAAAGTGAGTATTTATTGGAATGTAAAATCCATCTGGAAAAAAAAGAGGCGAGAAACAGTGATCTACTTGGGGAATAGGTTGTTTTAGACATGTGTGGAAAGTATACAGGGTTTTGGCATCACGTATATTTTGATAACTTTTTTACTTCCACGCAGCTAGTGAAATTACTTTTGGACAGGAAAATGTATGTGTGTGGTACAACTCGTGCCTGAAGGAAAGGCTGGCCAAAACAATTTTCAAAGCCAAAACAACTGAAATTGAAAAGGGGCGAATCTTGCAAACTGCAACATGAAGGTGTAACTTCGGTTGTTTGGCATGATAACAGGGATGTTGTTTTATTATCTACAAACTCCGATCCTAGAACTGAGTGGGAAGTAGAAAGGAAGAGTGGCAAGGGAAAAGAACAAATAAAGATACCTTGTCCTAATGCAGTGACAAATTATACTCGTAATATGGCAGGGGTTGATCTGGCAGACCAAAGGAGGGAGTATTATGGTGCCGGCCGACCCTCAAAACAATGTTGGAAATACCTGTTCCATTTCGTAATGAATGTTGCTATCATTAATAGTTTTATTATATATGACATTTCGAACAGACCTACTTCTACAGCTCATGGCAATAGGCTTCTTTACTACAAAATTTATAGTGCAACAGTTAATCGCAGACTTCACGTCACGTAAACAAGCGGGATTTCAGCGTAGCCTACCTTCTGCTACTCCTGCACCAAGTTCTCTTCACACCCTCGTAAAAGTTCAAGGCTGGCTGAAATCGTGTGCTCAGTACATAGTGAAGAAAAGGAAAACACCACCAGGTCGTGGCATACAGTCACAATACAAGTCCTCAATTATCATGAGGCAATGGGGGTGGAAATTCAAAACTAATACAAGGGTGTACATACGAAACCATTAATAATCTTTAGTATATATATAACATTTGTATGGTGCAAGAGAATAGTCTAACTAACATGTTATGGACATGCTGCAATATCTTTGCTGCAATAATGGCAGGGGTGTAAACATTTTAAGGGTGAGTACCATAATAATTTTTCAGAAATTATTGTATTTATTTTACTTAAGTATAGTAGATTTTATTCCAGTTTTTAATATCCTAAAGTAACGAATTCCATTGCCATTAATGTTGCGGAGTTATAAAGATGCATTGCAAAGGGGTGCATGTATATAAGTGTAGTTTGTCTACAAAGGGGTTGATGTTTGCGGTTATAAATTATTGAAATAATATTTAAATCTTATTTACTTCAAACCAATTTTAAATGAGTTATTAATTAATCAGTTTAATTTAGCTACTAAAAGATATAATTATGCGTGTATAAAGGTCACTTTTAGTTTAAGATCTGTAGTAGCAGCTCAGAATTTAAATGGACACAATTCTGTTTGGAGAACAATTAGCTAATACTCTATGCGCAGGAAAGGGTTAAACACCATACACAACTTTTAGCAGTGTGACGTAGCAAAGGGAGAGGCTGGCAGCAAGATTACCCAATAAAACATACATACATACATTGAAAATCATATTTTGTACTCACCTATTAATCCAGAGTGTCCATAAATAAAACTCAATTTAATTTGTCACTTGAAGTGAAGAAAAATGAACTTCCTGCTGTTAATTAAGAATTGTATTAACTCGGACTGCAGAGTATAATGGTTCATTTTACCGAAGTATCTTTTACTTTGCATTGCATGGTTTAGTCTAATTTAACTAAAGCACTTTTCTGTTTAGTGACTTTTGGTTAAGTTTTTTTCACTGTTTTGTTTTGGTTTGACACATCTTTTGCATTGTTAACAGGAAGACATCTTAAAAGCTTTTCTAGAAAAAAACTGGCCATTTTCTTAGTACTGCAAATACCACATTTAAGTTCTTCAAGAAGTCTTCCTTTTGTAGCTCTTGTTAAACTTTTTAAAAGGTGTTTCTTTGCAAGGCACTTTACAGCCACAACAATAAATTTTTATATTTGCACCAAGTTGAGGCAAGCTCCATTTCTGTAACACAGTCCTCCTATGTCTTGGAAGTGAATTAAGCTCATTCCAGGGCTCTGACATGCTGGAGAAGAGGCAGATGTAAAATACCAAAGTTCCTAACATTCTGTACCCAGTAGAGGATCTGTTGGATGATAATATGCAAATTTGTAATGTGTTTTCATGAAATTTGCATTTTTATTTGCCAAAAGCTTCTATTTGTTTATCAAGCATACTGCTTTTAAACTACCCCTTCAACTGCTTGTTTTATTTTGCTAACCTGGCTAGTCTCTCCCTTGCTTTTCAGCGTTGCTGAGTTGCTTTAAATTTTTGGCTATGTTGCATTACTTTGGTCTTCATTGAAAATGTTGGTAATCTGCTTTAGATTGGTCTTTAAAGCCAAATTTGAAATCCCAACATACCTGAAAACTAGATTGAGAGCCCTCAGCCTTAAGGTGTAGCCGAGGGATGTTTTTTTAGAAGGAGAGGAATGTAGCAGTTGCGACCAAAGGCTGCAACTGTGAAGCGACGACAGGCGTAGCCAAAGGATCTGCGCATCTAAAACTTGAATAATTCACGTTGGCAGCAATTCTTTCCAAAAGTCGCTAAAAACGACTGTATAAGAAGGGCCGCTTAACCATTACTTTTGTTACCATTTTCAGGTTCTGCCAATGTTAAGGAATGCATGTGAGCTTGTGTATAACCATTGATTCTTAATTAACCTAATTTTATATATATATAAAAACAAATGATACTGTTTCGTGTCTGTCAATAGGCCCACAATCGCTATATTAATAACCCTCACGCATCTGAATTAATCTGAATTCCTTTAACACCATATACAACAGTAAAATATGCATACATTGAAAATCATGTTTTGTACCTGCTTATTAATTCGTCCCATAATTGAAAGAAAAATTAAGACTTCCCGCTGCTAATTCAAAATATAATTAACTCAAACTGCAGAGTATAATGGTTAATTTAAGTAGATTTAACTGCTGACTGCCTAGTTTAGTCTAATATAACCAGCACTTTTCTGTTTAGTGACTTTTGGTTAAGTTTTTTTCACTGTTTTGCTTTGGAATGACACATATTTTTCAATTTTAACAAGCAGAGGTCTTAAAAGCTTTTCTAGAAGAATACTGGCCATTTTCTGATCAGTGCAAATACCACACTTGAGTTCAAGAAATCTTCTTTCTGCAGCTCTTGTTAAACTTTTTAAAAGGTGTTTCCTTGGGAGGTACTTTACAGCCTCAACCATAAATTTGTATATTATTTGCACCAATCACGGAAAGCTCCATTTGGTCATCTCAGTCCTCCTCTGTCTTAGAAGTGAATTAAGCTCATTTAAGGGCTCTGACATGCTGGAGAAGAGGCAGATGTAAAATACCAAAGTTCCTTAACATTCTATATCCAGTAGAGGATCTGTTGGACAATAATGTGCAAAATTTTAATGTGTTCATGAAATTTGCATTTTTGTTTGCCAAAAGCTATCTATTCAATCAAGAATGCTGCTTTTAAACTAACCTCTCCAGCCGCTTTTTATATTTTGCTAAGCTGCTGGTTTCTTTCTTTGGTTTTCAACAATGTTGCAGACCTTCTGCTTTAAATGCTGTTGTTTTTTTAAGTCTTGGAATGACTTGCTTTTGTTTTCTACATTGTCTAAGCAGCTGTTTTCTGCATTGGTTCACAATTGAAGTATCATTGAATGTTACATTAGATGTATTTGGTGCATTTGAAATGTCATTAAATGTCACATTAGATGTATTTGATGCAATTGAAATGCCATTGAATGTACTTGGTACAGAATATATTACTTTCTGTATGGGGCAATTTTCATATCCCAATTCATTGTTTTGTTTTTTTTCTTCTGCATCTTAAAGATTGAACACTTATTTTATGTGGTGGGAAACCTTCAGATATTGATGGCACAGCTTTAGGAAGCAGGTACTTTGTAGATGTGCTGATGCTGTAATCAGTTTGTTTGAAATGCATACTACATACTTTGGCCCTGGTGTCTAAAGAGAGCCTAGCTTGAGAAATTACCATGCATCACTTCCTTTTTAGTTCATTGTCTTTGAGAAGACATGGAATGACAAGCCACATTCTTTTCCTTGCTTTGACGTACAGTAAAGTATGCAGCAATAAACCGTTTTTATTCTATTATTGATTAAATGCAAGTATTACACATTTCAGTTTAGAGAGCTTGCGAGTGTATTCTTTATATATGTTATTTATTTAACATTATTGTAGCCCCACGTTGTTGTAGCCAATTTGTAACGGTATTACTTATAATGTTATTACTTGTGATGTTTGTGTATGTGTGTTTACTTCATGTGAAGCCATCTTGTGACGTCATTCATTTGTTCGGTTTGTAGCTCCATCTGGTGTTAGCAATTTGCGGCAGTATTAGTTTTTGTTTGAAAGAATTTTAATTTTATTTTTTTTATTTAATTCTGTTTCACTGTCCTCCGGCTAGCTATTATTTCTCGGTCGAACATGTTTCTTGATCAGGGTGTGTAAACGGAAAGGAATCTTTTATCCAAATATAACACTGATGAAGAAATTTGTTTTACACATTTATTGTCGAACACGTTAACTATCACATTTATACATTGATCTTAACACTCGCCAAACTGAAACTGTTATAATAACTTCTTACTGATCACTCTTAATTTGTGTACTTCAACTTTTTGTATAATTAACCTTACAACACTTTAGATTATTCATAATTCTGCTGTGCGTAACTTGTGAATCGATACCCGATGTTTGCCGTACAAATACTTTCAACGAACTGACTGAAGACGACGTGTAGTATACACAGATTTTTGATGAACTGGACTGACTTTACCTCTAACCTACTGCTTTTATACCCATACACACCGATATGTCTAAAGATTATAACTGAACTGCAATTGGCTAATAAAACGCGCCAACATTAGCGTCTATTTTTATATCCAATGAAAATTATGAATACATATGCTCTAGGGAAATATTCCAGAAGGTTCTAAACGGAAAAACGCGCCAACATTACGCAACTTCCTCGTTTCCAGTAATGATAAACAGCTCACCCCCTCGCTGCATTATTGCGTGCTATTATTGACAGTTTCAGTAAGGTCGTATAAACTTACTTCTCAACAATAATTACAGTCAACAAACATCTCAAATCAATGTCACATAAAAATGCATATTCATATTACAATCATTATTTACATTTAAGTAATTTGTGATACAAATTACTGCATCACGCTGAACACACACACAGAGACTAAATTGAGTTTTATTTACAGATGCTCTTTAACTACTATGGTTCTTAGCATCCCATTCTATATTGGGCATGAAAGACCGATAATTTTGCTCAGAGGCCTCTTTCTCAGGCTTGAGGTTGTTTTACGTGCCATAAATCTCCAACACGGGACCACCGGTTTTACTTCCCTTCTGAAGGAAGCCATGATAAGGATTTTTACGCCCGAAAAAAACCATCGCCCTCTGCCGGGTTTGAACTCGCAACCTTGGGAACTAGAGGCTAGCATGATACCACTAGTCCATGGAGGACGACACACACACTGCAAAAACTAATGCTCAACTGAAATGTAATGAAATGTATGCTCATTGGAAAACTCAAAACAATGCATTTATTTCTGGCCGGTTCACTGATTTGCGATATACTTGGATTGGTATAACAGGGAGAAAGGGAAAGTTATTTGGGATGTGGAACTCCGTATATATATATTTACGTCATATTTTATAACAGAAATATCAACCATTTATTATTGTATAATTATAATCTACAGCCAATAATGGTCTATCTAAATGCTATATAGCATCATGAACATCAAATATAGACGTTGTCTCATAAGCAATGTCGATTTTTAAGCAAAACTTTATTTGGAACGTTTTCTGACAAGAAATTAACTGCTCTTCAAAGTAGAGACCATCAGATTATAATGTCTGTAGCCATCATTCAGCGAGGTTTATTATCTCATGACGGTATCAGTCTCTGGTTTTTGATGTGAAGAATTTGGTGAGACCCACTTATACAGCTTCAATGTTTTCAAAATTTCTTCCATGCAAGAAATGACCCATAGATCGAAACAGATGGTAATGTGAAGGTGCAAGATCAGGGCTGTATGCTGGGTGTGGTAGGTTCGACTCATCCTAATTCCTGAATGTTTGTCATGATTGTTCATGCAGTATGGGATGCTGCATTGTCCTGCTGCAAGAGAACTATTTTGATTAACTAATGCTGGGTATCCCCATCTCAAAATTTCATGAACTCATTCCATTTGTTGAGAATAAAGATCTGCATTGACTGCATGCCTGTTTAGAACAAACTCCCAGTGAATCACTTCTTCAAAATTCCACCAGACACACATTACTTTAGGGCCAAATTTATTTTATTTTAACAATGACTTTGGCAAATTGACCGGGACTGAGCCACTGTTTCAAGGCTTCAGGGTTGCGGCAATAGACCCATTTTTCATCACATGTGACAATTCTCCTGATAAATCTATCATGCATGGGATTACCGATAAGCTGATGACAGACATCCACTCTATGTTGAGGTGTCAATTCATGAGATACAGTTTTACAGCTTCTGTTTGATTTTCCAAGTTTCTTAATCTGGTGATGTATGGCATCTTTTGATGGACCAAGTTCTTCTGACAGCCTACAAGTATTTTTTTTGTGCATTTTCTTCCAAAACTGTGCATGTATTCTCAAATCCCATAATTTAGGCCTTCCAGAACATGGTAAATCTTTAATGTTTTCTTCTCCAATGTTGAAACATTGGAATCATCGTTGTGCCACACACTAACTAACGACACCTTCTCCTTCCACTTCACATATTTTTGGAATGTTGAAACATTGGAACCATCATTGTGCTACACACTCACTAACGACACCTTCTCCTTCCACTTCACATATTTTTGGAATGTTGAAACATTGGAACCATCATTGTGCCACACACTCACTAACGACACCTTCTCCTTCCACTTCACATATTTTTGGAATGTTGAAACATTGGAACCATCATTGTGCTACACACTCACTAACGACACCTTCTCCTTCCACTTCACATATTTTTGGAATGTTGAAACATTGGAACCATCATTGTGCTACACACTCACTAACGACACCTTCTCCTTCCACTTCACATATTTTTGGAATGTTGAAACATTGGAACCATCATTGTGCTACACACTCACTAACGACACCTTCTCCTTCCACTTCACATATTTTTGGAATGTTGAAACATTGGAACCATCATTGTGCTACACACTCACTAACGACACCTTCTCCTTCCACTTCACATATTTTTGGAATGTTGAAACATTGGAACCATCATTGTGCGACACACTCACTAACGACACCTTCTCCTTCCACTTCACATATTTTTGGAATGTTGAAACATTGGAACCATCATTGTGCCACACACTCACTAACGACACCTTCTCCTTCCACTTCACATATTTTTGGAATGTTGAAACATTGGAACCATCATTGTGCCACACACTCACTAACGACACCTTCTCCTTCCACTTCACATATTTTTGGAATGTTGAAACATTGGAACCATCATTGTGCTACACACTCACTAACGACACCTTCTCCTTCCACTTCACATATTTTTGGAATGTTGAAACATTGGAACCATCATTGTGCCACACACTCACTAACGACACCTTCTCCTTCCACTTCACATATTTTTGGAATGTTGAAACATTGGAACCATCATTGTGCTACACACTCACTAACGACACCTTCTCCTTCCACTTCACATATTTTTGGAATGTTGAAACATTGGAACCATCATTGTGCCACACACTCACTAACGACACCTTCTCCTTCCACTTCACATATTTTTGGAATGTTGAAACATTGGAACCATCATTGTGCTACACACTCACTAACGACACCTCCTTCCACTTCACATATTTTTCGAGCCGTGACAGCAGCTTTATAATCTTGTTTCCAGTAGTGCTTTAGAAGGACTTTTAATCTCAAACTTTGTAACTTCCATGTTTTAATTATATTTAAAAAATTGACAACTGATACAATGTCACAATATACGCAATACTAGCCATAGCATCCTGTAAATAGCATTGGCAAACCCAAAAAAACCAATTCTTATAAAACACCAAGCTTAAAAACCGACATTACTTATGCGGCAACCTAATATATAAACAGTATTTTAAATAAGTAGTCAAGAGTTCATTGTCATTATAGCGATTTGCTAGATGTTTATGTAGTAGTTGAGCACCTCTGTTGGCTAAAATTGGCATTGTGCTGTAACCTGTTTTATTGTTAATTCTCACGCATATGTGCCAGCTTATAATGTCTAGTAAACAATGATCTGTAGTATTAGTTTTTTCGCACAGGTATATACAAACACTATTTCCAGGATTGGATGTATTTGAGGAAAATAATTGAATTTCTTATTGTTTTAGTCAGATTTACTTGAAATGTTTGCTTTTTACAGAATAAAACTTTAACTCATAATTTACTGCTTGAAATAAAATGGCTTCGACTCCTGTATAGAGTGACAACTTGTACCCCTGTATGGGAGTTTTAATGGCCATAAGGTTTAATTGTTTTTCCCAATGTGAAATGTTGAATTGTTCCAAATCTTATCTTTTGTCATATTGTATAACTTTTGACCAACATTACTATTGTGATTGAAACCGCATTGATGAAAATTTAATTTTAAACAAATGCAGAACTTAGCTGCACCATATTAATTGTTTTATTTCCACCAATCATGTTGGTCACTATCATAGTCATTCCATAAAATTATGGGCTTTAGGATGTTTTTTGTGTTTTCTATATAGATACTTGTGTAAATTTCGGTAAATCTGCCTTCAAGAGCTGTGTGGTGGTTCCTGAAGCTTCCTCTTCTTGTAAGAATTACACAGCAGCAGAAGTGAAGGATATTTTTATATTCTGGCACCAAAAGGACTTTTAAATTCTGTGAGGTGAGTGGTTTCTAGGAAAACCTTGAATACTTGGTCAGGGAAAGTTATGCCTTTGCCATCCTCCTACAGATGTCATCCTTCAGCTGCATGCAATTTCCAAATGTTGGCAACAAATACCACCAACGTCAGCGAGCGAAGCAAGAATGCAAGGTTTGATTCACTGGAGTTTTAGGGTCTGGTTAGATTTTCTTTTAATATACATATATATAAGATTAGGTTAATTAGCAACAAGTGGTTACATCAAAGCCAGCTTGCTTCGCTTGCATGCATTCCTAAGCTTAGGTTTCTGATTCATGTGAGGTTAGGGTCTGGTTAGATTGTTTTTAGATAAGCTTAGGTTTCTGATTCATGGAACATTAGGGCCATTTAGATTTTTTTATATAACCTTAGGTTTCTGATTCATGGGAAGTTAGGTTACATTTTGCTTCCTGTAAAGCACAGTCAACAACATTGCATTGTGTTTAAATCAGTGGGAAGCAAAAATGAAGAAGTAAGAACATCAATAATTCTGCATATTCACTTCTCATTTAGGTTGGCAGTTCCCATCGCACGTGTGCAGTAGCATCAAGATGGCTGTGTTTTTTGTCTTTTAGTTTTAGTATAAAAGTAAAGCACCTAAAAAGGGTGGACAGGTGGACAACATCCACTTGTCCAAACAACACTTCTAAGATAATTTAATCACTTTCCTGTCACTTTTAATCACATTTTCAATTCCTGACCAAGTAATCAAGAGTAACTGGTTTCTCTATGGCATGTATCAGAACATATCTTGAGGTAAAATGAATTTAACCTGCAGCAATATTTCAAGATTTTAAATTACTTCCATACTTAGCTTATTGATTAGTTTACTGTTTGGCCAGTAGTGGGCACTTCGCGGCTATCATAATTTGTAGAGTTCATCCTGAAAGGCCACCAACAATACTACGAGATAGAAGTTTCACAAATGAGTATGAGGGGAGAGTAGGCCATCAGACCACATTGAGCCACAGTGAAACCATGGAGTCCTGTTATTTTGAGGTTCACCCAAGTTAGGTTAAGGTTAGTGTAACTGGATTGAAATAACAGGACATTTGCCACCTCTAGCCACTAAATTCTTGTGGATTATATATACTAAAATGTTTAGGTTGGCAGTTTCCTCTGCTCATTCATAGTATTAACAAAATGAAGTAATTTGTTGACATGTTGCAATGTTTTTACTATTTCAGAAAATGTCTTAAAATGGATGGGTGCTTGCATTAGATCTTTGTTAAATATTTGCATGTGCTTTTAAAACTGCTATAATCTTTCTGTCCCAACAATGGGTCCTATTCTAGTAGTATCACTCTGCGTTTGATGTTTCATCCTGCTCAACAGTCATTTGCTTTTGGGAAATTCTCCAGACTGTTATTGTTCCCTCTGAATTTTATCTTGACTACTTCCTATCTTTTACTGAGCCAGCACTGAATGTTAAAGAAATACATCTTAATATATAAAAGTCAGTGTATGTATATATGTGTTTATGTTCCTTATAGGCTTCTATACTGTTGCAGTGAGTTTGACCAAACTTGGTACAGATAACCTCTGACACAAGGTAAAAATTACTGTCTAGCCTAGAATTCCAAATTCTGCCCTATTGCACATGATTAATTATTTAATTTTATGGTAATTACAAAGGTCGCAAGACCATCTAGATCTGGTTGAACATTGCTAACATAAGAATAATAAGTTAGGCTTTCACAGCCTTACAAAACAACAAAGGAACAAGGAGTTCACATATTATTGGTTGACCTCCTCTCTGACATTGATCATGGAGTAATAACACACTCAAATAAATAATTAAAACAGCTGTGTCTACAATTAAAAGTGCTACATTTGCTTGGTAAAAAGTTAATAACATTTCGAACTTATTGTATTAGATATGATAACAGCATCAAACCAGTTGAAGTACCACTTGTAATTGTTATTTTTCTTTGTGTATTAATTTTGTCTTTAATTTTATTTTCCCTCTCATGTGTTTTCTTAGTAATTTTGTATATGTTGGTTACTGAGAATAAACAAATGTTACTTAAACTGTTATTGATTCTTCCCAACTGAGATCAAGAGGCATCCTGAATGTGATGTGGAAATCACTCAGCGGCATTCTGAAAAAAATCAACATTACAAACTGGTATTTGTGGCTTGTCAGCATTGTTTTTGTGTAGTGTTTTTGTTCTTTATAGAGTCCTGAGCATTAATTCACTCAGTTTAAGTATTTTGTATAATAGTTTTTAAATTCCTCCAAAGAAATGCAAGGCTATTGGGTAAGTGCAACCTAAGGGTAAATGTTGTAGGGATAAACTGTCCAAGCATGAGCATCATCAGGTATTTCAGCTAGTACCTCTATACTTGTACTAATTCAAGAGTGGGTGAAAACATGTAATGTAATACCTTTTATTAGTAACAACTAATATGTTCATCACAATCCTCTGTTAATAGTGTGAAACGCAGCTTTTAGTCAGAAGTGATGATATCACTTGAATCGTATTGCAAGTTTATAATCAGCCTGGGGTTGCAAGGCATAGAGAAGTGTAATCTCTCCTTTCAAATCCCAACCTGAACCTGCTTATAACAGATGAGGCTCTGGGGTCGAGTATAGGCAGTATAACCAGAACATCACTTGTAGAGGAAATGTTGCATGGATGGAAACTGTGTCATTTCACCCCCTTGGGCTAGCAACATGTCGGGCATCTTTTTTAGATTTGCTTTCAATGCTGACAGCAAGCTTCAGATTGGCCAGAGGATAACTCTGAGATAGAGTTCCCAAAGCCATGTTTCATTATCACCCAACAGGGAAGACATCTCTGGGTCATCCATTCACGACATACTGGAGCTAGCAGCATCTCTGCTGTGTATCATCCCTACTTCAGACATCCTCTCAAAGTACCAGAGCTGCTAATTTAAAATTCCACTTTATATTTGATTTACCGTCATACTTATAACATTGTAAGTCATCATTGGGGCATGTCATCTCAAAATTAATTTGAGATCACCTTGTGGTTTACTGGGATGCAATTTAGTTGGGAAATTAAATGTCATGCCGGCATGTCGTGGTAGGTAGTTGGTTAGAGAAACACAATGTAAACTGCAAGATCTGCGGTTCAAATCCCGACTATGGTATTGAACTTTTTAGTCTGATTCTACCTTTCCAACCTTGTCCTGGTTATAACAACAAGTTGGCATTTTGGTGTTAATAAAGATTTCTTCTACTTGTAGAACTGTGGCTCCAGAACTTTTGAGTTCCTAACACGTGATTCCGCATATCCTGCATCAAGCTAATTGTTGTAAGACAGCAACTTATACTTTGACAATAACTTTGGAACTTATTCAGGCACAGTCAAATACTTCTATAATTTCATTCAGAGGTAATAATAAGAACAAATAACAGCAATTTTAGTTGTAGCACAATTTATCACTGACACGGGAGGCAACAATGTTAAGGTAAAATCTTAAATGGGCAGCCTGCTGTTCATATCCTGCCAGTTCCTAGTTTTTCTGAGTTCTTGTAACTGGCAAATGCCATGAAGGTACCTAAAATAGACCTGGAACATTTCCTTTTGCAATTATCATTTCCTTTCATGTATCAATACCTGAGCTAGTGTATGTAGTAACAACAGGTGTTAAACACTATTAAGAAAAATCTAATGTGTTGCACTTGCATGACTTTCTCTACTCTTGTACAAACTAGTTTTACAAATGTTTATTCTCCATATGCTTCATATTAATCAAGAAAAACATTTGTAGAAACTACCTTATTGCTAATTTTCTTGTAGATGCAAGGGGAATATGGTAGGCTTTAAGCAATAGTCAAATGTTTTAAGAGCTGGTTGCTATGTGGAGCATTCCATTCTCTTTGTATGTCCAAGACACACACAAAAAAACAAAAGAATAATGAATTCCCATTTGCGAAAAAGTATAAGTATTGGAAAATTCAAACAAATAACAAGGAATATCTTGGAAATGGTTCAAGGAAGTGTATGTGACACAAATTGTGTGTTTTAATGTGATCTAAACTTTTTGTCTATCTCTTATGGCTTACCAGTTATACAAAAGTCATTCAGAATGAAGAGGACCTTTGGGGACATTTCCAGAAAACTGAAGATACACATTTCATTTGCCATGAAAATATCTTAAATACATGATATTTTAATCAAAATCGTTTGAGCCATTTTAGAAAAAAATCAAATGCTTGAAAATTGTACCACGTAAAGGATAATCTGGGGGTGGGGGGATTTTCTTGAAATATACTAAACTCAAATGCCAAGTTTGATATTTATCAGACTTTTCGTTGTTTTGTTATGCTGTTTACAAACAGACACAAACATGAACATGTTTCCAAAAATGCTTTATTTGGATTCAGGACACCTCAAAACATTTATTTCCAGTGAAATCTCAGTATCAAATTTTTTAATGGAATACGATACTCCCCCTACTTACTATGCATAGTAGAGAAGGTAAAAACCTGATATGATACATTCACATACTTTCTCTACCCTCCATCGTTTATTAGTGGGTATACAAATTATTCTTATTCAAGCTTATTTTCCTGTCTACTACATTTTAATCAAAATAAACCTTTGCAGAAATAGCTACATTGCACATTTCATTATAGATACAAAGAGAACAGTGACAATTAAATATATAAGTACAGGGCGCTGTATGCTGATGTTAAAATTCCATGCTTTTTTCAGGCAATCATGAGAAACAACTGAGTGTTGAAAGGACTTTAAGAGAATCACTAAGAAATGAACAATTTGAACCTTTAATAATGGAAAGTGGCTTATGCCACAAAAAAGCTTATTTAAATAAATTATGTGCTTCAAAGAGATCTATATTTTTAGTATAGTGCATTTTTGTCTATCGCTTAACATTTACCAGTTATATAAGATAATACCAAATTCCTTCCGAATGAAGAGGACTTCATAAGTGCTCCCCGAATATTCAAGATATACATTTTATTTGTCATGTAAATATCATTCATATAGGCATTTTAATCCAAATCAGATCAATTTTTTAGAAAATCAAAAATTTCAAAAAATATTCCATGTAAAGGGTAGTTTGGGGTGAGGGGATTTTGTTGAAAATCTTCATGTCGCATCTTTGGAAGATATTGAACCTAAATACCAAGTTTGGTATTTATCCGGCTTTTTGTTTTTGACTTATACCATTCAAGAGACACACCCACTCACCCACCCATCTTTTTCTGAAAATGTTTTTCTTTTAATTTAAGGGCCTCAAAACCTGTATTTGCAGTCCAATCTTGGTACCACATTTTCGAATGGAATGCAATACCTTCTCTACTTACTATGTACAACCTAAGACAAGATAAATGAACAGCCAGAGAAGGAGTTTGTTTCCAAAAACATTGAACACATTCACTGACGCTACGTTCACAGTACACAATTTAATACTACCTAGCATTAATTTCAGAGCTGTGTGATAAATCAGTTTGGTGGTATGCATGGTAGCCGAACTGTGAAATGCATGTGCGTTGTAATTGGAAGAGCCTGGGTTGAATCCTTGACATATATGCTTTTTTTAATTTTAATTTGTTAAATATATGGCAGTCCTTATGTTTTTAATGCATAAGTTATGTATTAATTTTAAGACATTCATGTATAAAAGTACAAACAAATTATCTTTTTGTTTTCAAAATAAGTACCGTATTAGTAAGAATTGTAAAGTGAAAAACTAAACTTAATATTGGATGTGCAAACACTCTGTCTTATTCTTCAGTTATGAATGGTGCTGGCGTGATCTACATGTGCACCTCATAGCCTGGAGTTCTGCATGATGTGTTGATGATAACGTGTGGTCTCTTAAAGAGGCCATGCATGCAGGCTCAAAAACCCATTATGTGTCATATTTTAGCATTACTCTAGTTTGATGGTCCATATGAAACGGACCACATCCTTGATATCTGCCCTTTTTATCACCTCAGGTTGCAAGAAAAAAGTCCTAAGGATACACACCTATGCACAATGAATCATTTGCATAATATATGCTGTGAGGTCTCAAAGTCCCTCGCACATTTCCTACATAATGGGTCTTGTGTAAGACCCATTATGCATAGATGTCTGCGCAGGGTGTTTTGGCCCGTAAGAAATCCCACAACCCCTCTGAGCTTAACCCCCATTATGTATAAATGTCTGCACAGGATGTTGTGGCCTGTAAGAAATCCCACAACCCCTCTGAGCTTAACCCCCATTATGTATAGATGTCTGCGCAGGGTGTTGTAGCCCTTAAGAAATCCCACAATCCATCTAAGCTTAACCCCCATTATGCATAGATGTCTGCGCAGGGTGTTGTAGCCCTTAAAAAGTCCCACAACCCCTCTGAGCTTAACCCTGTTCAAATTCATGAGAAACTCACATCACTTTCTGTTCAGGCCATGATATCAAATCATGGCCCTGCCTGACAGTGGTTTGCGTACTCCAGATCTCAAGATGAGCCCTTGCCATGAGCTGGGTTATCTCACACTTTGTTATTACCAGACAAAAGGGCTCAGGCCCAATAAAATTTAGTCCCAGTCACCTCCTCGCAAGAGTGTCTACTATCTCATTTCCTCTAATATCAACATGCCCCGGGACCCAAAAAAAGTGTAACCAGGCAGCTGGTACATAGTCTGTCCAACATCCTCTGACTTTGCCACACCAGCCTGGATGTGGTTTTAAGTGCCTTAAGGCTTTCAATGCTACCATACTATCCGAACAGATGTACATAGTCGCTCATCCTCATGGCATATTGAAAAAATGCATAGCACAGACTAAGATCACAAAGACCTCAGCCTGGAAAATTGTGGCATATCATCCAAGGGGAATGACTAGCCTGGCTCTAGGGCTATAGTCCCTGTCCTGTCCCAAGGCGGGAACCGTCCATGTACCACGTCCTGCCCCCTGCCTTCAGGAGAGACCTGGTATCTGGGTCCACTCCTCCCTGGAAGGTATTACCACAGTATAGGATGGACTTAGGTTATACCTAGTCCCCATCAAATCCCTGATCATCTGGGTTATGGGATACTTCTCCTATAATGCAGAAAGGATCAGTGAGTGCCTTTGTGTGGTAGGTTAAAACACTAACCCCTACAGTCCAGAGGCAGTGCACACTAATCCTGGCTACCTCCTCTGCAAACAAATGTATAGGAGGAAGGTCCCCAAAACCTCTAACAGACTGAGGCGTTATCTGCACCACCCCTGTAATCATCGTACATGCCAATCTTTGCAGCAAAACTGGCCTGGCACATGAGTGGCAGGCCACTAAATCAGTGCCATATAGGTCTTATGACCAAGATGTATAGTCATTTGACCACCTTGGGTCTCAGTCTTATGGATCTTCGACAGGTCCACAAAGCATTGTAGGCCTTCTTGACTGTATGAGCAACATGCTTTCTCCAGCATCCAGAGTAACTCCTGGATACTTGAATGCTTCGGAAAGCTTCAATTTCTTCCCAAACAGGTGGGGCTCTACCAAATCTGGCACCTGCTCCTCCTTGTGAAGATGATTATTTCAGTCTTTTCCAGGTTAACGGACAAGTCCATTTCTCTACACCATTCCTCTAGAGCCCAGGAATTTTCCACTTGCTCTAAAGCAAATGTCATTGGCATAGCCTTGAGCATGAATTGCTCCCCTGCTAAGTCTGTCCAGCAGTATATCTACCACCAGACAACACAGGTTAGGTGACAAAACTCCCCCTTGTGGTAAGTCAGAGTACTGTTGCTCTCTTTCCCGAAGGTCACCACGACCTTTAGGCCTTTCAGGGAGATCATGATCCAGTCTTTAACAACCAGACTGGCTCCCCTGCTCTAGAGATTTCCGAACGGTGCCTAAAGTAAAATTATTAAAGGGACCTTCAATGTCCAGGAAAACTGGCATATCTGCGGATTTACCCGGCCAATAGGCCAACTGATGAGGGTGTATGTGTCTATCCACCAATACCCCATCCCTCAAAAATCCATCTACCAGTCTTTCCATAGCCTTTAACAGAAAAGATGTTAGACCGTTAGGACGAAAATCCCTAGGCCTGCGGTAGGATTGCCTAACCAGTTTAGGTATAAACACCACTTTGGCCTGCCTCCAGAGGCAAAAAGCATGTCTCATAGCCAGACAGACCTTTATATTCTCACTAAGTGGAATGAAGCGATCTCTCAGCCCTCTTGCGGCAGAGCCAGTCAGACCCCATTCACACCTGCACTTTTATAGGTCTCGAAAGCATAAACGGCCCATTTAAGTTTTCTGAAAGTAATCTTGGTGCCACTTGAAGGCTGGCGTGCCCCACCTGAGTTTGGTTCTTGATTTATAATTCAGGCATCTGGAATGTGGGTCTCAAGCAACAGTCTCAAAGTCTCCCTCTCCATCTGTGTCACAGCATCAGAGGGGTCCTCTATTGAGACCAGCCTGGCCTAGCTCTGGAGATCAGCAGGCAAGCAATGCTTGACTGCTTCTGTACACTATTACAGTATAGCCTCCAAGATTCCTCACAGGCCTTTCTGATTTTTTGTTATAAACTCTTTGGGACTCATAGGAGCTCCAAGGTGCTAACACTTATTGGCTCTATACACTTTGTATAGACTTCATGTGTTTTTCCTGATGGATCTTAAAATCGAATTCCATCTAAGCTTGTCTTTAGTCTGAAGCTCATATGAGGGGGCAGTTTCTTTCATAGGAGGACACCAGAGTGTTCATGTACCCCTCCAGATCCTCCTCATTTCTTAGTTTGATCTGGGGTCCATTCCTCAGACCACCTTCCAGGTACCTTCTAAAGAAGTCCCAAATGATCCTCCTAGGGTTCCTGTACAGACGATTCATCATCCTCCACAGTGTAGTGATTACTATGGTAGCATCTAGTTCCTGAGGATGCGGGTTCAAACTCGGTGGAGGGCAATGGATTTTTTTGGGTGTAAAAATCCTTAACATGGCTTCCTTTGAAAGGGAATTGAAGCTGGTGGTCCTGCGTCATAGATTTACAGCACATAAAAGAACCTCAAGCCTGATAGGCTCAGCAAAATTTCTGGTCTTTTACACCCAATATAGAATGGGGCGCTAAGGATCATAGTAGTTAAAGAGTATCTATAAATAAAACTCAATTCAATTTTTGTACAGGCGATCCATTCCTTTTCCCTGTTGTCCTCCATGGTTTAGGCGTACCATGTTAGCCTCTGGTTTCTGAGGTCACATGTTCAAACCCAGCAGAGGACATGGATTTTTTCGGGCGTAAAAGTCCTTAGCATGGCTTCCTTCAGAAGGGAAGTAAAGCCGGTGGCCCTTGTCATAGATTTATGGCACGTAAAACAACCTCAAGCAAAACTTCTGGTCTTTCATGCCCAATATAGAATGGGATGCTAAGGACCATAGTGGTTAAAGAGCATCCATAGATAAAACTCAATTTCAATTTTTTATGCTCCTTTTCCCTCCATATATGTCTGTGGCCGGAGAATGAAAGTTCGGAACAAATCCTCCAGTCTCCTTAATCTCCTCTAGTATCCCAAAGTGTCAAGTCTAGGACCTACTCCTTTTGACAATTAACGAAGGTCAAAACATCCCCTTGGTTTGCAATCTCGATATCTGTAGAACTCAGATACTTGAGCTTCTCTCCTCTACCTTTGATATCTGTGCTACCTCAAACACTATGATGGGTTTAAAATAGAGAGTTGAGGGTTGTTACACTACATCACTATGATAATCTTACTTGAACGTGTTTCGGGAGACGGCTTGTCCCCATCGTCAGCATTCTCTCTCAACTGATATTTGCCGGTCATCGTCTGGGGGATGTGTGTGGTTTGTGGTGTTCTCTGGTGCTGGGCTGATGAACCTCCAAAGGCTGTTGGGTGGCGGCAGTTCAAAATTCATTAGGTGATTCCTGTGTTTGACAATATGTATTTTTTCCCAGATGTCCAATTCATTGCTGCTGTTGATCGGTTTTAAGAGTTTTATGTTTGGAGTGATATCATGGTTTGAAGACCAGAAATGATGTGCTACTGCTGATTTATCTTGCTGCTTTTGGTAAATGCATCTCATATGCTCTTTAAGTCTTATTTCAAGATTTCTTTTTGTTCTTCCTATATATACCAGGTTACATTCATTACAATCAATTTGATATATACCAGCTGATTTATCGTTGGGGATAGGATCTTTTGTTCTGTTGCATAGTAGTTTCTGTATGTTGTGGTTATTCTGTGGAGACAGGGTGATGTTGTATTTTTTGAAAATCCTTTGAAATTTATGATGTGTCCAAGGGTGATAAGTGAATTTTCTATATGCTTGTGGTTTTTGTTGTCTGAGTAATGTAGTCATTTGTTGGATGTATTTCTGTCTTTCAAACCTTTTTATCTTCTTATCTATTGTTTTTTTCTGGTATCCATTCATAGTGGCTATGTTGATAATGTGTTGGTATTCTTTCTGGTATTCCTCCAGAGAACACCACAAACCACACACATCCCCCAGACGATGACCAGCAAATATCAGTTGAGAGAGAATGCTGACGATGGGGACAAGCCGTCTCCCGAAACGCGTTCAAGTAAGATTATCATAGTGATGTAGTGTAACAACCCTCAACTCTCTATTTTAAATTATGACACATCACTGTTACAAGCTTCTAAATCTTCAAAAATTGAGCTATGATGGGTGTTGCAGTCAAACCAATCAATATATTGAGGTTTCTATTCTTGCAATAAATCACAAGGTCTTTGAGCTCCTGAGGAGGTGGTAGTTCCTCGGAGTCATAGGGGAAATAGGCTGATCAGACTATCACCTGACTTGACACTCCACCCTCCTCATACCTCACTAGGATGCTGCCAGGTCCTTAGTAAGAAATCCCGGCAGGACCCAGGTATTTCTGAGTCTTGTGAGGACACATGCTCTAGCTTTTACTTCAGACAAAGTGCTGAAGATAGTAAAACCTTTTATATTCAGTCCAATGATATGACCCTGTTGAAGCCAGGGTTTTTGTATCATGGCAACATCTATTTCATACCTCATTATATTATCAAGAGATCTCACAAGGAGTAATACTGTGTGGCAGGTTAGCCTGAATGAAAGAATCATCTTGGCTTAGCCTACGTCACTTATACATTTTCTGGGTTCTCCTAAGATATTCAGATCTTCTATTGGGCTATCTAAGGGATATAAATCCTGTTCTCCACCTTCAGCCCCGGGAATCAGACCAAGAATCTTTTATAAGCTGGCAGTGTGTCCATTCCCACTGTCTTGAGCCTGAACCCCTCTCATGCCTGCAAATTAGGTATGCTTGTTTTCAGCCACTCCAAGGAAACCTTGTTGTGGGACTAGTATTAGGGCTTCCTTTGGCGGGTAGCAGTTGAACTTCAAGACGCCCCCCCCTTGGGGAGCCCATCCATGAGCTGATCAATTGCCACCAGACCTGGTTACCCTGTGTCAGAGCAGAAGCCAACTTCTACGGTGGCCATCTTAATCTCAGATTGAACTGTCTTGGCATAACTGAGAAGCCAGGTCATTCTTGTCTTCTTGACCTCTCCTTTTTCTGTTCGCAGAGTTGCCTTCATCTGATTTCTTTTGGAGGTTCCAGAAGGTCTGGCTCTAGCCCGGTCGTAGCCTCCGCAAGGTTCCTATTGCTAGAAATACATGCTTCCCCCCATGCTCTCAGCCAGTTGCCTAGCCCTTCTCCTCCTTTTCTCTGCCCCCCCTAGCATTCTTGGGCTTCAGCTTTATGGTGCCGATCTCTCTGGTCTGTTACCCCAAAACATCAGTGTATCTTTCTTAGGAGGTAGGACCAGCATCTCCACATCTTCGGGAGTCACAGTTCCTGTCTCTTGTATGCCTCACAGGGCCAGGTTCCCTACTGGAGCCCTAGCCTCCGTGCTTATAGTTATGATTGATCCACTGACCCTAAGCGGGACATCTGGATTCAGTTACAGGGTAACCAGGTTACCCTGTACCTGCTTCTCCATATCTCCGGGAGTTGTAGTTCCTGTATCCTTTACCTTGGTCCCAGCAGCAAAGTCCTCTTTCGAGCACTCAGTTATCTCAACTTCGGCATTTTTACTCTCAGGGTTCCCTAATAAGGAGCCCTCTGGTTTATTGGAACTTGAATCTGATATAGTTCCTGTGATTAGTTCCCAGACAGAGCCCCACATGCCTGAGTAAGACTAATACTGTGAGAGGTCGTCAGGTATCTCAGAGGCTCCATGCACCACATTGGCACAGGTTGCATAGCACCTTAGGTTTGCGGTCTTTATTTGTTATTTAGAGGCAGGCCTGTCAGCCCACACTGCTGGTCAGGTGCTGGCGCATCTAGTAAAGCTTCAGCTTATGAGCTCTTTGGCCATTCCAGAGACCCCTCTACTGAGCAGCTATGTTAGCAATCATACTGACTTTTGTATGGTTGAGCATACTTATAAAGACAAAGCTTCAAGATCTATTAGTGAATATTTCTGGATACTCTGTGTCACAGGCTGCAAGAAGACTTGAAGTGTCTATATATACAAGTTGGATGCGGTTATCCAAGGAAGGAATTGTTTATCGCCGATGTGGTTTGGCTCAAAAAAGTTTTTCCACTCCACTGCACTTTTAGAAGAGTCAGACAGCAATCCCTTCCAGCATGTGTCTACAATTACAAGTAATTTTAATTTCTCTCAGCCTTGCATTGTTTGACTTTACCAGGGTTTGTTGCTCAATCAGCAGTTAATATCTTTTAATCAAAATCATTAGAGCCGTTTTTGAGAAAATAAAGAGTAACAAAAAAATTTCTATGTAAATGATAGTTTGCAGTGGTGGATTTTCTTGAAAATTGTGTCACATCCTTGGTGGATGCTGAACTTATATACCAGGTTTGGTATTTAACTGACTTCTTGATTTTGAGTGTTGTTTACAGACACACACACGTGGGCCTTTTCTGAAAATCTTCTGTGTTATGCTCACACAACTTTCTCTACCCATTCTTCAACAAACTATTCTTACAAAAGTTTATTCTTCTGTCTACTTCATCTTTGAGATAAACTTTTGTAGAAATGGTTTAATTACATATTTCTTAGTAAGTACAATAGGAATATGGGAACCTAGTAGGTTTAAATGATAGTCAAAAATGAAGGACTTGCCATTGCAGAAAAGAATAAGTATTTGAAAATTCAAACCAATAAAATGGAATATTCTTGGAAATGGTCAACACCACAAAAGAAATGTATTTTACATAAATTATGTGCTTTAACGAAATCTACATTTTTTGTGTAGTAAGATTTTTTTCTGTTTCTTAAGGTTTACCAGCTATGCAAAAGTAATTCAGAATGAAGAGAACTTCAGAGATATGCACTAAATAGAAATGCATGATCTATTTAACAAAATAGTAGCCTATATAACTGCCCTGAAAAAGTTTGCTGTATTGTCTATCAAGAGGAGGCATATATTCACAGCAGCTACACAACTCGTAAAGGCTAGAGGGATGAAGATACATCAGGACAACTAGCCCCAGTTTCAAAAGGGGGACACCTCACCATTTCACATGCATGCATTAGAAATGGATTTGTGCCTATTGCCATGCCCATATTTAATCCTAACAGAAAACTGTGTACTATCATAATGAAATAAACAGCAAATACTATATATGGTGGCTAAGACAAAGTTTAATCCCAAATTTAGAAATACAGTGCTGGTGATAGATAATGAATGCTATCACAACATGCATAAAGACAAGGCCCCAACATCAAATGCAAATAAATAAACAATGAAGAGTTGATCATGTGCAAAAAAACGTTGCATTTGATGAATGTATGCTTAAACGCCAATTATACATCATTAAACTGCATAAGCCCAGGCACACAACATATTTCATAGACAAAATACCTGTGGTTAAGGGAAAGTGTTTATTGAGCCCATCTTAACCCCATTGAACATATTGGGGTGATATAAGCAGTGGGTGAGTGCCAATAATGTGAACTTTAAACTGGCAGATATTCAATGTCTTTGTGAGTAAAGTTGGGAAGATAAATGGAACAATGTTTGTGACCATGAAGAACAGAAAACGAGTACTGGGGACCAGAAAATATAATTTGAAGATAGAATAGAGAATACTGTAATCATAGACACTGATGGCAGCAGCGGCATTAAAAGCAGCACTGAAAATGAAGGCAGTAAGAGGATGGTGGAATGTTGGGCATAGAACCTCTAGAAGACTGCAATGATAATTATTTGATAAGAATACCCTCATAGTCATAAAACATGGTGTGTGTCTTCATCTGTATAGTGGCTCAACTTTCTGCATACAATGAGTGTACTTCTGAGCATGATTAAAGAGTTAGAAACACAGGTTAGAAATTGGATTGGGAATAAGAGAACATAGTGAGTGACTCACTCTTTACTTTGCTATTGAAAACTCCAGCGGCCAAAAGACACCTATATCACCACCGTTTGCCCTTACAAAATTGCATTCAACGTAGATGGAATGTTTTCAAACAATAAGGAATGAACAGTGCACCTCACTCTGCTTCACTTTATTCCATCATATAGCATTAACCTAAGGTGGTTTTGCTTCCCCCATGCTTTTTGTTTTCTTTTATGAGGTCTTTTAGAGGTCCTTTAATGTGTTCCTTTTTTTACCGTAGACACTACTGTTTCTGAGCACCTGAGGGCCTCAGCTGCTTCTATTACTGCCTTCTAACTCAATTTACTTGAGTGATTTAGCACCATTATTATTTTGCTTTCTGTTTGGTCTACCTACATTTCCTTTCTTGATAGCTTCTCCCTTCATATCTATAAATATTTAAGTAAATAACTTGCATAACACTTCACAGTGTTCCATGCACTATAAATGTACACTTTCTTTACAACTGATGTAAACAGCCTTTACCCTTCCATCTGGTACCTGTTAGCTGAACAGATAGCCAACTTGTTTGTCATACACAATAAATGCAAGAGTTACAGGTTTCCAGCTTCTTTTAAAAACTGCCTCCAACCCTCCTTAACATTTTCTCTCATTTGGTCCTTGCTGTAAATACAATAACAAAAGAGGTTTTGCTGGTTGACTTTTTCACTGCATAGGTTAGAATTTTCCAAAAAGATTTAAATTTCAAAATTATACTGCTCATGTTATTAAAGACAGAGAATTCAAAATAGGCAGGTATCAGCAATCTATGAGGGCTGATCCATAAAGACTGAGACTGATTTTTTTTTCACAGATATTTATTACTCCATTTCAATGTTGTCACGCTATTTTTCAAAGTAGTCCCCTCCTACATCAGTGCACTTTTTATAGCATCTCTGCCAGTCCTCGAACACATGGTGCAGGCCATTCTTTGTCAGGTCTTTGAGAATCGCCTCACTTTTCTTCAGCACTGCTTCAGTGCTCTCAAATCGAATGCCCCAGAGCTTTGTCTTTAGTAATGGGAATAAAAAGAAATTACAGGTGGCAAGATCTGGGCTATAAGGCGGATGTGCACACAGGTAATGTTGAATTTAGCCAAAAATGCCTAGACTTGATTGGCGACGTGAGGCCGCGCATTGTCGTGATGAACTTGCCACTCATTCCGATGAAGTTCTGGACATTTCCTTGCAATGTGCTTCCTCAGAGTAGCCAATACTGACCTGTAGTACACTGCTGTATCAGTAGAGTGAGGGGGAACAACAATCTCAGCAGCTGTGTTGATGTTGACTTCAGTCAAGCAGAAGCCGAAACACCAGGCCCACCTTGCTTAGCATAGAGGACTCGCCCTTCTTTGAAGTCCTTGAACCACCTAAACACTGTTGCACGAGGTAGTGCATCTTCACCGTATGCTTGCTTCAGCTTTTCAAAAGTTTCAGAGGCTGTATGATTTAAACGAAAACAAAATTTTATTGCGCTGTATTACTCCTCTCGTGTCACCTCCATTTTGTGGTATGCGAAATTCAAGAAGGGTCAACAATGTACAGCAATACTACAAGCCTACCAATACAAGAGTGTTGCCGCATATGGAAATTATCCATGAAACCCTGATCTTTTCAAATATTTATAGTAGAGACAGGAAACTATCAAGAAAGCTTCAGGAAAAAATCAGTCTCAGTCTTTATTGATCAGCCCTCGTAGCTTGCTCAAGCAAAAGAAAAAAAAACAACAAATATCAGACTTTTACTGAAAAGTACATTTTCTTTACAAATTTGGGCCTACAGAAATCTATAAAGGCTGTAAAAATGATATAATTTGATAGAAAAAAATATTCTGCATAGGTTAATGTATTCAAACCTGAAAATTTGAACAATTGAATATTTACAGCATGTTATTAGCAACTTGGCGACAACTCAAGAGTAGAAATGGACAAAGCAAATGGCAACATGTATGTGTTAGTTAGGGATATCCCTTTACTTCCATACCGTCTTTTACTGTTGAGACAAGCTATATATACAGCAGTCCTGTCTCATGACCATACAATTATTGTATACTTTGCTTGCCATTGTTCTGCTTTCATGATTGTTTCTTTCTCTTCAGACTTAGCATCATCAGATGCAGCAACAATCGTGAAATGGATACCAAAATAGAAATCAAAGAACAGGATCCTCTCTCAGATGACTTAGCTTCACAGAATGAGAGAGCATTCTTTAGCAAGAATGTTGCAATGATGAACAACAGTGATGTTGTTCCTCTTGACGATGATTCTGATGTGGCAATCAAAACAGAATTTAAATCAGAGACTCCTTTTCCAGACTATTTGCGGAAAAAGGGAGGATGTTATACCAAATGTGCAAAGCAGATTAAATCTGAAACTGTTACTTGCAGCAGCAACTGTGAGATAGATACCAAAATAGAAAATATTTCACAGAAAGAGAGAGATTTTCTTCCAGAGGTTTCTATAATGAAGATTAAGAAGTACAATACAGATGATGAAATGGATAACAAAATAGAAATTAAAGAAGAACCTTGGTGCCCAGAAACAGAAACTTTGTCTATTTGTGATGACATTAAGGTAAGTTTCATAGAAATCTATAGCTGTAGATTTTGTGTTTTTTATTATTATTATTTGACTTGATATTATTTGAATTATGTAATGCAAAATTAATAAGGATGAGAGATGGTTTGTAAATGTGTACAGTGTTTATGTGATGTATATTTAAAGGTTTGAAAGTAATGATGGTGATGGTGATAGTTATTGAAAATAATTATAAGATACTTGAAAGATGTTTTGTTTAAATATACCAAAAACACACTGTGATGTAGCATCTCATGACCAGTTACACTTTACTCCAACTTAAAAGAATACTGCTGATGTGTTACATTCACATTAATTTCTCTACTCTCTATTGTTTATTAGTATGTATGAAAATTATTCTTATGAATGTTTATTGTCCTATCTTCTTCATTTTAATTGAGATAAACATTTCAGGAAATGGCTGCATTACACATTTCGTTGTAGATACAAAGGGAATAGCAATAGTCAAATACAGTAAAATGTGCCTTCAGCGGAATTCAACAGGGCTCTTGAACATTTCCGTTAAAGATAGGTTTCCATTTAACGAAAGTAGACCTAGGGTATTAACAAAATTAAACCATAAACATACACCTATTCTCACCTTTTAAACACAATGATTTATTCAGTAACGCACGGAAAAATAGTCCCGTATCATCGCTATTTGCTATGTTTTCAGGTTTGTATCCTTAGATTATTGAAGGTAGTTTAGCGACCCAATCAGTAATGGTTTCAATATTAACGTCACTCAATTCACCACATAGTTTGTTAAAAGCTATCTGATGTCTTGCGGAAACTCTCCAACCATCCATTAGATGCTTTGAATTCAGTTTTATTCAGTTATTCAGTTACCTTTTTAGCACATTTCTTTAACATAGGCTCTAATATGCGGTGATTTTTTGCCCTAACACCAACGAACCATTCCCACATTATTTCATTAATGTCCGGGTTTTCAGTTTTCTTAAGTTCTCTCTTTATTTTTCATTAGCACAATTTTCCCATCACTTCAGAATTTGTATTATTTAGAATCTCTAAACTTGAGTTTTGCCTATGTTGAACACCTTCATGATCTGCTTTATACTCAATTTATCACGTTCACTAGCATAAATCACTTTCACTGTTGTGATAAGATCTAGCACAACTCTTGTTTTCAAAGCCATGGTGTCTACTGCTGAACTAAATCATCACCTATGTAAGTTTAGAGGTGTACTGTTAAGACCTGTATTATATGCTGTCTGACAAATCATTGGAGCAGGAAATGAAAAGGGAAGAGACAAAAATAAAAAACAATCAGCCGTGCTTATTTTTAATGTAACTATGCCAGCTTTCTCAATATTCGGACCGTCATTAGCACACTTCCCTCCTACACTGATCAGGTAGCAGCAAAATAGTTATATTTCAACTTAAACATCACGTACTTAGAGCAGACAATGCAGACTTCAACAGGGTGCCTGAAAATTTTTCTAAACTCTGTATTCCTTAACTGGAAAGTTTCCGTTAAAAGGTACTTTGATTTCTGTTGTCCGGTACGACAGTTTCCATTTAATATAGGGAATTTAGCATGTTTTTCACCCCAAAATTCATAGGACCATGAAATATTTTCGTTTGACAGATTTGCGTTTAACAAGGGGTACATTGAAGGCAGGTTTTACTGTATTTTAAAACTGAATGCTATACGCTGAGTTTAAAATTCCATACTGTTTCCCTGACATTGCAAGAAACAGCTGAAAATCAACAGGACTTAAATGAATGGTTGAGTATTGAAACTAACTTGAACTATTAATATCAGATATCTTTGAAATGGTCACAAAAAGAGTTATTTGCAATAAATTGTGTGTTTTAAAGAGATGTACTTTTTTGTGTTTCCCATTTTCGTTTATCATTTAATATTTACCAGTTATGCAAGATTATACAAAATTCCTACCAAATGAAGAGGACTTTGCAGGCTACAATTCAAGATATACCCGTTGTGTATATATCCTTAATATATAGTATCTTAATCAAAATCATTAAGAGCCATTTTTTTGAAAATTAAAAATCACAAAAAAAGTTTCCATGTAAAGGGTAGTTGGAAGTGGAGGGATTTTCCTGAAAATCTTGCTGTCACATCTTTGGAAGATACTGGATTTAAATATGAAGTTTGGTATTTATCCTTTCATTCACAGCCACACACTACTTCCCCTTCTTACTCTAAGAGTACATATTATAGAAAGTAAGAAGAAATTGCAATGATTGCGAAATGAAATCAAAGAGAAGTTGAGTCATTGGAAGAATACAGAATATCGCATTATAAAATTTAATATCTCCTTTGAACCCTTAATGCGTTAAGGCCTAAAAATAATTAAATTAGTCTTACGTTGATATTGTAATGAAAAGAAGCTAGAAACAGTGATGTGTATTGAATTTATTTAAAGGTGAGTCAGAATTGTTACACTAACATCACTTAAGTTTACTCACTTAACATGTTTCGGGAAACGGTTGTTCCCATCCTCAGAAGTTAATGCGACTGGCCCGTGTTGTTGGTGTTTCCGTTTTTTGGACTGGATCCTGTGGTGGCATCTTGTGGTGGAGAAATGTACTTCCAGAGAGGATTTGGTGGCGGCAAATCAAAATTCATTAGATGTGTGTTGTGTTTTAGAATGGTGATCTTCTCCCATGCATCCAATTCGGCTGCAAATTTGGCTGGTTTGACTAATGTAATATTGGGTTTGATGTTGTGATTAGTGATCCAAAAATGGTGTGAAACTGCAGATTTGTCCATTTGTTTGTATTTAATACATCTCATGTGCTCCTTTAGCCTAGTTTCTAGGTTTCTTTTTGTCTTACCTATGTATACTTTATTGCAATCTGAACAATTGATTTTATAGATTCCAGCTTTTTTGTCCTGTGGAATGGGGTCTTTTAACTTGTTACAAAGTAATTTCTCTATGTTAAATTTGTTCTGTGGAGCTAGACTGATGTTATGTTTCATGAAAATCTTCTTAAATTTGTGAAATGTTCCTGGGTGGTATGTGAATTTCTTGAACTTTAGCTCTTTATCTTGCTGGCTGAGATTTGTTGTGTTTCTGATGTGCATCTGTCGTTTGAATTTTGCAATTTTTTTGTCAATAGTTGCTTTGTTGTACCCATTATGTATTGCTGTGTCTACTATATGCTGGTATTCTAACTGGTATTCTTTTTTATTTAAGGGGGTATATACCAGTCTATGTGTTAGGCTGTTTAGTACTGCATGTTTGTGTGTGGTTGGATTGAAACTCTTATGTTTTATGTAATTAGTAGAGTGTGTTGGCTTCCTGTATATGCCAAAGGTTAGGTTCTTTTGTTCTCTGATGATTTTTAGGTCTAAAATTTATAACTGGCCACCACGTGGAAAAGATACAAGTCATGGCAGAAAACAAGGTAAGATTAGAAACCCTAAATTTCAATACAGATTTCAGTGGAATAAAAAGTGACATCAAAAGATACCAAAAATTGAAGAAAAGAGAAAAAACACATTTGCGGACATCCGTTTTGTAAACCTATGCATACAAAGCAAAGTCACACCAAAGTTTGTAAGGAGAATTGTAAAATATGACAAAAACAGCAAACACCAAACATCAGCCGATAAAAAAGTAATAATAATTGAGAGAAACAACCACTACGCAAAATTACAAAAATTGGAACTGGAATTATATGCTCTTCACCTTAAATTAACGGACACACTCGGCTACCCACTTTGGCAAAACATGCAATCAAAATTCCTCACTATTCTTAGCTACAGGATGAAAACAAAAACGCTGAAATTAAAGAAAAAACTAGACATACTACGCCGGAAGCAACATTCATATAAATCTAACCTAAAAAATGAAAAAACGATGTCATACCCAGACGTAATTAATCTTTCAAATGTAACTTTCACCAAAGCTGAATTATCGGTATTAAACCTTGGCCTAAAAACATGTGTTGGCTACACAAAAACAACCGATGAAATAGTCGCAGACATTGAGATTGCTACTTACAACCTAAATGAAAATAGTAAAACCACTATAAAAAAAGAATGTGAAATGGTTCTCCAAGAAATACAAGCAGATAAACATAACAATTTCCCAACCAAACATGTGATCAAAACATTAAAATCAAAACCAGTAGTATACACAAAAGCTGACAAGGGAAATAAACTAGTTGTACTGCAAAAAGATGATTATATTGCCAGAGTAGAAAATATGCTGCAACAAGAAAATTACATACAAATTCAAGAAGACCCATTAAAATTACATTTAAAAGCCTTCAATCAAACCATCCAGGAAAGCAAAACTATAACAGACACTGATAAATCTAGATTAAAACCAGACCACCCCACTTTACCAAGAATGTATGCTCTACCTAAAATACACAAACCGGGTAATAAGATGAGACCAATCATCAGCAATATTGATTCTCCTACCTCCAAACTGGCAAAATGGTTAGTACAGAGATTCTCTTCACTACCAAAATTCAATAGCAAAAACATAATGAATTCAGAAGACTTAATACAGAAGATAAAATCCCTGGAACTCGAACCAGAAGACAGATTAGTTTCCTTTGATGTCACTGCACTATTTCCAAGTGTCCCTACAGATCAACTCCTGCGTCAATTAAAGAAATGGCTACAGCAGATTAACCTACTTGAAGAAGAAATAGAAGACCTCATACAACTTACCAATTTATGCATTGCACAAAATTGTTTTAGTTTCAATAAGAAGTTCTATCAACAACCAACTGGTCTAACCATGGGCAACCCACTTTCACCCTTCTTGGCAGATTTATTTATGAGCTACTTAGAAACACACATAACAACTTCCTTTCCATACATGTTTAAAGTTTGGCACAGATATGTTGACGACATCTTCGCTGTTGTCCGTAATAGGTTCATACAAGACTCCTTAGCCTTACTAAACCTACAGAACCAATCAATAAAATTCACCATAGAAATAAAAAAAGAAGGCATGCTACCATTTTTAGACCTAAAAATCATCAGAGAACAAAAGAACCTAACCTTTGGCATATACAGGAAGCCAACACACTCTACTAATTACATAAAAAATAAGAGTTTCAATCCAACCACACACAAACATGCAGTACTAAACAGCCTAACACATAGACTGATATATACCCCCTTAAATAAAAAAGAATACCAGCATATAGTAGACACAGCAATACATAATGGGTACAACAAAGCAACTATTGACAAAAAAATTGCAAAATTCAAACGACAGATGCACATCAGAAACACAACAAATCTCAGCCAGCAAGATAAAGAGCTAAAGTTCAAGAAATTTACATACCACCCAGGAACATTTCACAAATTTAAGAAGATTTTCATGAAACATAACATCAGCCTAGCTCCACAGAACAAATTTAACATAGAGAAATTACTTTGTAACAAGTTAAAAGACCCCATTCCACAAGACAAAAAAGCTGGAATCTATAAAATCAATTGTTCAGATTGCAATAAGGTATACATAGGTAAGACAAAAAGAAACCTAGAAACTAGGCTAAAGGAGCACATGAGATGTATTAAATACAAACAAATGGACAAATCTGCAGTTTCACACCATTTTTGGATCACTAATCACAACATCAAATCCAATATTACATTAGTCAAACCAGCCAAATTTGCAGCCGAATTAGATGCATGGGAGAAGATCACCATTCTAAAACACAACACACATCTAATGAATTTTGATTTGCCGCCATCAAATCCTCTCTGGAAGTACATTTCTCCACCACAAGATGCCACCACAGTATCCAGTCCAAAAAACGGAAACACCAACAACACGGGCCAGTCGAATTAACTTCTGAGGATGGGAACAACAGTTTCCCGAAACATGTTAAGTGAGTAAACTTAAGTGATGTTAGTGTAACAATTCCGACTCACCTTTAAAAAATTAAATTAGTCTTATTTGCAATGAAGGATGAAAATTATCCATTGATATTAATGTAGAAGTAAACTAAGGTGAAACTGAAAATGAGTATGTAAATACCCTTAACTACCATTTTTAAAATGTCTTATAGTGTGTGTTCTGCAGAAAAACGTGATTTGGTGTTGCAGGAATTATTGAAATCAGTTGTGATGCATATTCACTTTCTCTCGTTATAATATTCGGTATTTATTAATATTATTATTGTGTGACTACATGAATTCTTGGGAAAACAATGCAATTTGTCACTTTTACAATCCGGTTATCCCAACTCTCTTTGCTGTAAATTAAATAGAGTGCTCTTTAGAATATATTCAGATATGCCTGAATTGTGGACAGAACTGTTCTTCTGAAAACTCATTTGAAATTATTTTTTTGTTGATTTTATCATTAATATTATTATAAAAAAGGAAAATTACACAGGGTTATTAATACAACTAGAGGCAAGTAGAACGTGGCTACTTCCCCATGAAATAATGTCTCGTGTGCCAGTGCTACTACTGGGCGTGTGGTTATCTAGTCATTTGGAGTGTGTGATACTCAAGGACTGGCATATTGTACACACTTCTGTGTTTAAATGGTGTCTTAGTTTGTATGTTACCTAAGGTTAATATTGTTATTTGTTAATTATGCCGCCATTCAATGTTGAACAAAGAGTGTTCATGTACAATGATTATGTGAAAACTGATTCTTGCAGAGAAGTAATAAGGTGCTTTGCAAGAGAATACCCTGGTAATTGTATTCCAAATAGAGAAAGTTTTTGACAACTTGTTACAACGTTTCGACAGACAGGATCTGTGAATGATAGGAAAGAGGTTACGAGGTGTCATGCTCTTACTGAAGAGAAGCTACCCACAATTGGGGAACATTTGCCATAAATGTCGCTCTGTCATCTTGCTCAGGAGTCAGTATCATCTGCCAGAAATGTAACCAAATTACTTGAATTAAAACCATAAGAAATTTCCATTGTCCATGTCAGCAATGTATTGCTCCTGAGGGACAACATTTTCCAATTGCATATAACATACATTAGTGTTTTTATTATAATAATATTAATAGTAATATTGTTGTTTTCAGCGATGTGTTCAGTAAACATTTTACACCCAATGATTCGTTGTCTCTTTCTCCTGTAACTTACTGTGCTCCGTCACCCACTAGTAGTATTAACTACCCTGTATATGACTAATTTTGAAGATTTAAAAGCTAGTAACAGTGATGTGACATAATTTAAAATAAAGAGAGTTGAAGGTTGTTACACTACATCACTAAAATGTTCTTACTTGAACGCGTTTTGAGAGACGGTCTGCTCCCATCGTCAGCATGTCCTCAACTGATTTTTCCAGTCATTGTCTGGGGAATGTGTGTGGCTAGTGGTGTTCTCTGGTGCTGGGCTGATGAACCTCCAATGAATTTCGAACTGCCGCCATCCAGCAGCCTTTGGAGGTTCATCAGCCCAGCACCAGAGAACACCACTAGCCACACATATTCCCCAGACAATGACTGGAAAAATCAGTTGAGGACAAGGTGACAATGGGAGCAAACATCTCTCAAAACGCGTTCAAGTAAGAGCATTTTAGTGATGTAGTGTAACAACCTTCAACTCTCTTTATTTTAAACCCTGTATGTGTGTGTCAAGCTCAAGAACCATTCCACTAATTTTGATAGTTTTTTCACGATTGAAAAGCCCCTTCTTTTTTATGGACATGGGAAAAAAAAGCATCTTATAATTTTAATTCATAAACTACTGAAAGACTAAAATGGATTTACAAAGCCTATGTACTAGAATATGAACACTTTGAAGTTATATATAAAGATATTTGTGAAGAACCCTATGACATTTTGTTGAGATTGCTGTGGAGTAGAAATTAGTTATTCTTACTCCACACAAAATGCATGTAAAATAGGCAACTGAGGCAATGTTTCATTCCAAGCACTACGTGTTGGTGGGCATGATTTAAAACCCAGACACAGCAAAACCGTGCGACACCAATGTATAAATATTGTAATAACCCTCGCGTAAGAAAGTGTTGCTTTATTTCATTTGTATGTTATAATCAAGTTTGTTAAATAATTTTAAAAACAGAGGAAATTGTGTCCAGCTAACATTTGAAATCAATCGATTGATAAGATTATTGTTCTCTTTTCCAAAGTTACTGGTTAACTTGATGGTCTAGGAGTGCAGAATCCTCATATTCATCAACTTCACCTCTGTTTTGTTGTATATGTTAAGGGTTTCTGTGTTATGTAAGAATTATGTAGCTTTTATATTATTAAATAGCTATGGAAGCTGTATACAAATCCACTACATATCAACTACCAGGTTATTGGTGTAGAATCCAATTTATTTCTTGCAGCTGTCTTCCTACACATCTTAAGCATTTTTATTTTCTCTATTATATACATGTGATTAGGAAGTAATGTATTCCACCCAAAAATTCAATTTTCAGATTTTACTTGAAATGCTTTGAGTTCCACTGAACCTAAAAGCAGCATTTGTAGAAAACAAAAATAAATCTGCATGAGTGTATGTGTCCATGCGCGCACAAGCTTTGAGGTTCTTTTATGTGTCATAAATCTACGACATGGGACCACTGGCTTCACCTCCCTTCTGAAGGAAGCCATGCTAGCAATTTTTATGCCCAGAAAAATCCATCAGCGTCTGCCAGGTTTGAACCTGTACCTCAGGAATCAGGTGTGCATGGGTGGGTGTGTTTGTGTGTGTGAGATATATATATGGAGAGAGAACAGAATAAATAAGTAACAAAAAGTTGGATAAATACCAAACTCCGTAATTAAGTATAGCATCTTCCAAGCCTGCAAAAAGATTTTCAAGCAAATCCTCCCATTATCTTTTATTTGTTCAAAAAATATCTAGCCATTTTGATGCTATAGCACTGAATATTTCAGTCTGATTCTACCTCTCTAATATGTTTAACATATTTGCATGACAAATGATATGTATATCTTGGATTTTCTGTGAATAGTTTATAAAGGCACTCATTTTATTGAATATTATATAATTACATTTAAGAAACCTTAAAACAAAAACATAACTACAGGAAAAATACAAACCTCATACAGATACACACTTTGACAAATTTTTTCATAATTTTAACTGTTTCCAAAACATTCCATGTGCCAGTTTTAACATTTTGCAGATTTCATTTAATGCCATGTTTGAAATTTAGCAATTCTTATTTTTTCCTCTTTTGTTTCCATTGCAAGAGTTTGTTACTGTGAATAAACATTTGAATACTGTTTCCACATGTTGTGACTAAAGCACTTGGCTTAATTTGAAATTATTCATGAAAAAAAAAATCCTGTAATGCAGACAGAAGAATATGGTTGCATTCACAATGCAGCCATATGAATAACACAAAATTGGCACAGGTTTCTATCTTTAAATTGCATGTGAAAATCTTGTGATGTACCTCAAGTTTCAAACTAAATAACATTAGCAATAATACCCAATTTGAAAAGTCATCCATTCTTTATAAATATATAGGACTAGAAAGTGTTCTATGAAGCAATCAACAGATCAGATCTGGTGTGGCCAAATGAAAGAGCACCAAGCTTGTACTTTAGATGGCTTAAAATATTGCATTACACTAGGTTACAAATGAAAGATTTTTTTTTCTGTGGTATGATTAAAAATAGGTGACTTTTACTAATTTCAGTATGCAGAATTCAAAAATGCATTCCGTTTTTCTGAGGCACATCTCGTATTGGCAATATGACAATGTTGAATGAAAATATAATTAAAATTTGCAAAAATATTATACTCTCATATACAATTTTTAAAGAAGAATAACAACATGAAAGTGTACCGGAATTTGAGAATGTATGTTAGTTATCTTGTGTACTTATTTTTCTTTTCCCATTAAACTTCAGTGTACGTGATTTTCTCGAGTGTTCTCTGGTAGGTTTGTCTCATGCAAGACACCAGCCATCATACGTATGTCCCAACATTCCTGATATCATCGTTTAACATCTTTCAAGTCCTGGTGAAACCTTTCACCTTGCTCTCCACTGACAGCTCCTAAATTTGACAGGAAGTAGTTAAGATGTGACTTGAGGAAATGAAGCTTCAAACTCAATACAACCAAGCAGTCTGAAATTTTCCAACATATTTCTGACAATTTCTTTGTGTTGAGGATCCTTCACATTCCAGAAATTTCTTAACTCTCTGAAACCATTTCGCATATGTTTTTCAATTTCATTCATAGAGCTGGTAAAATGAACATCTTTCATCAATTTCCTTACCTGTGGTCCATCAAATACTTCCTCTCTGATTTTAGCCTGTGACAATGGTTGGAAACTTTGTGCACAAGTACTGGAACCAAGGGCAACGTTTTTCAAGTGCTTTCACGAATAGTTTCATCATGCCAAGTTTTATGTGTAATGGAGGGTGTAGAATGTTTTGACAATGAAAAAGAGGCACATTAGTACGTAACATATTTTTATCCAGGTTCCAGTTGCTGCCTCTCAAATCATTTGCCAGTTTTCCATTGTTTGTCTCTCATCCTGCTATCCCATTTGCAAAGAAAACAAGGGAATTCTGTGTATCCTCCCTGTTGTTCTAGTAACAGACCAATGACCTTCAAGTCACCACATATTTGCCACTCATGGTTGCAGTATTTAATTTTCTCAAGAACACTCATAGTTCCATAAGACTCTCTTAGGTTCGTAGAATGTGCAAGCAGTATTGAAGCTAACTTCTTGCCATTATGAAGTAACACTGCCTTAACACTTCGTTTGGAAAAATCAATAAAAAGATGCCAGTTACTTGGCTCATATGCTTTCCTGCGCAATTGTTGAACAAGATTACACACATCCTCATGAAACACAAGTCGATCTTCTGGGTAGTACTTGTGAACTGTATTTCATGATTTCTATACCATGAAAATGTAACGCCAGGTGATAACCAATTCTTCTCCTGTAGTCTTGAGCCCAGTAACTCACTTTTTTGTTTTGTGAGGGCTAAATCCCTCACTAAATCATTTAACTCAAATTGATTAAACTCTTGTGATGAATTGTGATACTCTTATAGATTAAAAACCAATTCATTGTCAGAAATCACGGAGCTGCTTTCAGATACACTCAAATTGAGGTCTGCTGGTGGTGACGATATGGGTAGTTCTCCATGAGGAATAAGCCATATAGCTGAGTTGAGATTTGGATATTTAATTCCTGCCTTATATTTTTTGTGTTTTTGTTTTTTGTTTGTTGTAGCCGGCAGCTTTGCACATGCAAAAGTAACAATCATCATGGTGATTCTGCTGCTCCTCCTTATCATTGGTTTGGCAAATGACATTGCATTCCATTTTCCTTCATACCAATAACGTAATCCCTCAACACAACTGTTACATGCAATATAAGCTGTGAACAATTTATCCTGATCAACTTTCTCTTTGAAATATGAGTAATATAGTTTCTTTGTTTGTGAGTTTATTGTACGTACCTTCTAGCCAAACATGTAACACCCAAAAATGTAACAAAACTTCTGAGGACTTTGTATTGTAGACACTGTCTCCTGCGTAATCCTGATGTACAAGTCATACTCGAACTTTTAATTTAGCACTACACATATAGAATATGAACATGCATATTAACACAAGTTTTCAGCTCAACTGAAGTTGAGATCTATGATAGCTGTAAATTTAAACATAATACTTCACAAGAAGACAGACCTGAATCATAGGACAAAACTGATAAGTGCTGGGAATATAAACATAAACATCTGGGTGATTAGGGATGATGGAAGTGAGCTGATTAGGAAGAAAATCAACAACAGGTTTCAAATAACATGATGAAACATAGCAGTAAGCTGAATGAAATGAAATTAACTACTATGGTCTTTAGCGTCCCATTCTATATTGGGCGTGAAAGACCTGTTATTTTGCTCAGAAGCCTCTTTATCAGGCTTGAGGTTCTTTTACATGTCGTAAATCTACAACACAGGACCACTGGCTTTAGTTCCCTTCTGAAGGAAGCTGTGCTAAGGACTTTTACGCCCGAAAAATCCATCGTCCTCCAGGTATGAACCCACAACCTCAGGAAGTTGAACGAATTTAGCACCATAGACATATGCACATTTAAAAAGTGGATGCAAAAGCCAAAAGTGGACTTCATGTTTTAAATCAGGGCACTGATTTCCATTAAAATCACATATTTTCCTTTATACCGCAGAAGCAATGTTTGCCTCATAAGCTGGGATTGCTTGGAGAAAGAAATGAGTTTGGAGTTTGCAATCTCTTGCATTACATAGCACCTTTTGTGACTCAATGTGAATGCATTAAATAACTTGCCTGCAAAGTCTTGCATATGCTGCACATCTGTGCTTGCTTTTCCTTTAGAATTGGGCTTATTGCTTTGTGAATTTGTTGCTGGTAAAGAAAGTCAGTTAAGTGTAGCATGTCAGATTTTCGAAAACGCTTGGCTAACTGAATCATAGATTCTGATTTACCTTTTTATAAATATTCCTTTTGCCACTTCTCTTTCTTTAAACCAAACTGTTTATTCATATCTAAATGCTTGTTCCATTTTTCAGTTTTCTTTCACCCCATTACAGGATGTAATTTCAAATCTTTGTTTCTGCATAACTGCAAATTTAAAAATAATTCAAACCTGGTACTTTAAAGATAACTATTTGATGCAGGGCATTTAATTAGTGGTTGTATAGATGATAATGTGAAACTGTACTTTTGTATTCTTCTGTTATAGTTTGAGGACTTCACTCAGGTAAAATCACCAAGGTAAGACATGATCCTTGGCTAATGTTTGAATAAGAAGCTTCTGATTCTTGTTTTACAATTTGTTTATTGTTGTTTCTTTATGTATACTAATATTATGAATAGAAAAAACTTTTATGTATGTATGTATGTGGGTGTGACTATATAGAGTGATCTCAAAAACCACTCAACCAATTTTGATAGTTCTTTCACTATTGAAAAGCCATATTCTTTCAAACAAACATGGACTATAAAACACCTAATTGTAACTGATGAAGTACTAAAAGACTAAACAGAATTTACAATGCCTTTGTTGAGAATGCCATGGAGTAGAAAATAGTTGTTATACAGATAATGTATGTAGAAACAAAATCCAATGAGTTGCTGTTACTCTGCAGAGAATGTGTGTGAAAACTAAAGGTGATTATATTTTATTCGAAACATTATATATAGATAACCACGATGTAACAATCGGACAGAAGAGAGCTTAAAAGCAACAATCATATAACGGTACAAACTGTTTGTTTTACTTATTTCATTGATTGCCAGTTATCACATACTGCAGATGTGTTTGTAATGAATCAAAGTCAAAACATGGAATAACCTGTATTTTAATTATGTAGATATAAACGCTGAAGTTTCTGGATGCCAAAACGTAATAATTCTATGTAAGTTAGTTTTGCTGCACTTTATATTGCAATTAACTTCATTAGCAAAGTATACTAAAGTATGTTTCCGAATTCAACCCCACAAATTTAAAGGGACGCAGAGGGATAGTAAACTGTGACTTTGAGATAGATAACTTATAATGTGCTGGCTCATATTTCATGCATTGGAGTCAAATCTAAAGTGGAATACTGCACCACTTATTAGATGCCTACTCGGTTTTAAGATCAAAGTGAGCAAGGAGTTAAAACACACTCACTGTTGTTATATAGCTCATTGCCTAGATGCAAGAACTTGCAAATGTTTGAAAATAGAAGTTAAAGTAAAAAATTTACAATTATTGAAAAATAAATTGTCCTCTTCTGAAAGGGTAAACAATGGAAATACAGCATGCTGAAAAAGAGACAGAGACATTTGATTTTAATTTTAGTGAAAATGTTAGAAGTGAGTAAATAATGATAAGATAAATGTATTTCATTTTTTATACTTCATAATGAAATTAATTTTCCCACTTCTGAAGTGGTAAGCAGTGGCAAATGAAGCATGACGAAAGAATCAAGAACATTGTAGTTTGCTTTTAGGTTTAGCAAAGATGTTAGAAATGAAGATATAATAACAAACATGTTTTCATGAAACCAAAAATGTAAAGAAAATCTGTGTTAATTAACTAGTATGTTGGTATGCGGATACCTGTCCTTGTTTTCAGAGTTTTGTTTCTGTTTGAGAACATTACAGGAATTTTTGAAGATGGCATAACCAACATCTGTGCAGAGATTACATTGGCAGTTAAATGAGCTAGGCATACTTTCAAAAGGGGTTTTTGTATTAAATGACATTTTTATCACTTTTATATTATTAAATAACTATGGAATCAAGTAGAAAATATGAAGCTAGCATATAGCGATTCACTTTTTAAAGATTTTGCTATCACTTCCCCATCTATATCCCTCTTATACCTATGTAACAAACTGGCATAGAAATCCTTTGTATGGCATCCTTAGGAAGGGAAGTCCAGTCTGGATCTATGTCATAGATTTATGCCATATAAAAGAACCTCAGGCCTGATAAAGAGGCCTCTGAGCAAAATTTCTGGTTTTTCATGCCCAATATAAAATGGGATGCTAAGAACCATAGTAATTAAAGAGCATCTATAAATAAAACTATTTTCATTTCCTCTTATACCTAGAACAAAATGTATAATGAAACCATTTCTGCAGACATTTAGCTTGCTTAACATGAAGTAGACAGAAAATTGAACTTTTGTAAGAAGAGTGGGTGGAGAAACTCATGGGATACATCAAAGTTTTTATCAAGCCTTAACTGTTTTCGAAACATTCCATGTTTGAATATGTAATGTGTTCACGATCTTCCGTTCATACTTAAGAATCTGAAAAACATTCCATCCATTGCATTGTCTGCTGACTGTATCCTTACTTGTGGATGACCACTTTGTTATCAAAATGCTTTTTCGTGACAAGTTTAATCAACACAGGAATTACTTTGTATAGTTGTTAAAGTAAGCCTGAATTTACTGTTAACATGATTTAATTTAAAAGATTTTATTAATTAATCGTATTGCAGATTAACAAAGCTAAGATTCTGCATGAAGAATTTGCAACTAAGGTTGATGATTGTTAGCTAACAGGGATTATTTTCAGATTTAATTCCCTTTGACTCTGAATAATGTATCTAATATTAAATCCTTCAACATTTCAGATTATGCTCAGAAGCAGTTTCTGGCGATAGCAGTGGTGATTCACCATTGTCTTCGGCTGAAGCCTTAGGGAAAAACTCAAGTTTCAGTTATGGAAAGGATTCTCCTGAATGTGAAAGTCAAGAAAGTGATATCACAAAAACACTGCATGTCGAAAAACATGTTTACTTGGAACAACCTGGTAAATGTAGTGATGTAAGGGAAATTTACAATAAGAATTTATCAATTCGTAAAGGTGAAAGGTCACACAAGTGTAACATTTGTGATAAGAGCTTTACTCGGTTGTCAGCTTTGAAATTACATAATTTGATACATGAGGGTAAGAAACCTCACAAGTGTGAAATTTGTGAGAAGAGGTTTACCCAATTATCAACTTTGAAATCGCATAATTTAATACATGAGGGAAAAAAGCCTCACAAGTGTGAAATCTGTGAGAAGAGCTTTACTGTGTTGTCAGGTTTAAAATTGCATAATTTGATGCACGATGGTAAAAAACCTCACAAGTGTGAAATTTGTGAGAAGAATTTTACTCGGTTGTCAACTTTGAAATTGCATAATTTAATACATGAGGGTAAAAAGCCTCACAAGTGTGAAATTTGTGAGAAGAGGTTTACTCAGTTGTCAGGTTTGAAAGTGCATAATTTGATACATGGAAGTACACCACCTCACAAGTGTGATATTTGTGATAAGAGGTTTAATCATTTGTCTAACTTAAAAGTGCATAATTTGATACATGAGGGTAAAAAGCCTCACAAGTGTGAAATTTGCGAGAAGAGCTTTACTCAGTTATCACATTTGAAAGTGCATAATTTGATACATGAAGATAAAAAGCCTCACAAGTGTCAAATTTGTGATAAAAGGTTTAATCGTCTGTCAGGTTTGAAGTTGCATAACATGATACATGAGAGTAAAGGGTCTCACCAGTGTCAAATCTGTGAGAAGAACTTTGCTCAGATGTCAGCTTTGAACTTACATAGTTTGAAACATAAAGGGAAAAAACCTCACAAGTGTGAAATTTGTGGGAAGAATTTTATTTACTTGTCAAATTTAAAATCACATAATTTGATACATGAGGGCAAAAAGCCTCACAAGTGTGAAATTTGTAAGAAGGGATTTACTAAGTTGTCAACTTTGAAGTCTCATACTTTGATACATGAGGGCAAAAAGCCACACCAGTGTGAAATTTGTGATAAGAGGTTTACTCATTTAACAACTTTGAAATCACATAATTTGATGCACGAGGGTAAAAAGCCTCATAAATCACAAGTGTCAAATTTGTGAAAAGAGCTTTACTGTGTTATCAAGTTGAAAATTCATAAATTTATCATAGAGATCAAAAGCTCTGCCTTGCTCATTTTTACTTCTGTGTAATTAATGTAATTTATCGCCTATTCAAACTAACAGAAATACAGAAATTGACATGACTGAAGCTGTCAAATGGGTGTATTTCATGCACTACACTGATTGTAAGCTTCACAGTTAAATTTATGCACAGACTTATGGTTTTAAACCTGTTCCTGTGGCAGGTGACTTTGAAGGTTCTATAGTTCCCTGATTTCATCCAGTTTTAACAAAGCAGTTTCTGTAAATCTGATTACAACTAGCATAAATGGCTCTGGAAATTAACTGCATAGTGTATACAGGTCTTTTGACTTGAATCAATTTTCACATACATATCCCATGTTGTGTAGCAGCAGTTGATTAAGGTATGGTTAATTCACAAATAATAATGCAAAAGAAAAGTAATAGATTATATGGGCACATCAAGAGAACAAAGTCATAAAAACATGTAAAATATAATTGTAACATTTGAAATAATTCCTATATAGAAAGAAACCCCATGTAAAACAAAATTCAAGAAAAGAACAAAACAGTAATAATAGGAATGATTTAAATTAGTGTATAGATAAAATATTTTGTACAGTAGGTAATGTAATAGTGAAAGTTATCAACATATGCACATATACATAGGTGCATACAACAAAGTAGTACTCGTCAAAGAAGAAAGTCAACAGGAGAAAAATGATGCCATTGTAACCTCATGAGTAACAGTCTCATGAACTTCAAAGAGAACTTTTGTAGATGAACTTTGCAGAAGAAAGAAATAGTAATATTCATATTGTGTGAGTTATAGCAGTGATACTGTGGAGTCATACAGTTACAGAGGTGGCCAAATTATTAGACTGAAGCTCTGAAAAACCTATTTTTTTACTTTACAGTAATACATGATTTCTCAAATGTATATATGTGACATAGAAACTTCAGTCAATAATTTGCGTAAATTTCTTTGTTGGAAATTAACATTTTTATTCGATTAGGCATGCTTTCAACCAATGCTTTACACTTATTTGTAATATCTGCATCATGGTGTCGGATATTTATAAGTGACTTCAATAAGTTGAACTTTAGTTGTAATGTGGATTTTCTTTTTCCACAATGGATCACAAATTCCCAATCGGGTTCATATCAGGACTATTTACTGGCCATGGAAGCATTGAAAGATGTAAATCATGTAAGTATTGAGTTATTTTCTTAGCTTTCTGGCACGGTGCACCATCATGCATAAAGATACATGGATCATCTCTGAACCAAACCCTTATTTGAGGTAAAAGTTGAGTTTGAAGAACTTGTAGGTACTGATCTTGCCTTAACAATGTACAATCTTCCAGCACCAGTGACAGACATAATGCCTTAAACCATCACCTTTCACAGTTGGTTGCACACACTAAGGTGAAACTTTTCTTCAGGTGTCCTACGGATATACTGACTGCTTTCATCAATTACTTTGAATGTGGATTCATCACTAAAGCACACCTGGAAAAAGAAATCCATAATAATGGCAGTTATTGGTCAACATCCCAATAAATACCTGGTCTATGAAGGTTATCCATAAGCACTTGACATAATTGAATCTGGTTATTAAATTATCTTTGTGAGAAAGAGCAACACAGTGTAGCACATTAATCTTTTTCCAGTCATCAGAAGATCAATGTTTAAGTCCCTTTGCCCAGTCAAGCCTCTTTCTTGCCATATCTGGCGTGAGTTTTGCCTTTTTCTAGATCTTGGAGCCTTCAAACCGCCATTGAACAGGGTTCTTCTGATAGTTCTTTCTGATATTTTTATGCTTCTAGCTATTAGTGGCTTTTTGTTTCTATGTGCTTCGGCCATCACTTTTCATACATCTCTAGGGCTCAACTTGCTTTTATGATCACATTTCCACATGTGCTACAAAACATCATAAAGTATTTTTGAATGATTCTTACATATCACTCAATCATTGTTATATCCAATGTCTGTAATGCTGAAATATGTTAATTTTTATGACTGAAATTCATCTTGACTAATATTTTGACCACTTCTGTATGTGGGAAACCTCTTGGAGGATATTTAGATAGCTCCACGATAATGTATAGAGGAAGCATCTCCATGTCAAGAAGTACCTGAACTTGATTTTCCGTGAGGCAGGAGGAATTTACAACTCTCCCCAATAGAAATATATAAAAGTAAACTAATTAAATATAAGAAATGCAGCTCATAAATATATTGAAAGTAAAATCCTGGATGTTGTAAATATCATTCATTCTTGAGATTTTGTTGCAAAGAAAGGAGATGTTCAAATACATTTGAAAAATACTGTATTATAATATCAAATAAAATTTTGAAACAATTATAATAATTGCAATGTTTAAAAAGGAAATTGTAAAACCAGTGCAAAAGAAATTGAATTGAGTTTTATTTATGGATGCTCCTTAACTGCTGTGGTCCTTCGCGCCCCATTCTATATTGGGCGTGAAAGACCGATAATTTTGCTCAGAGGCCCATTTATCAGGCTTGAGGTTCGTTTTACATGCCGTAAACCTATGACCACGGTTTTACTTCCCTTCCAAAGGAAGCCGTGCTATGAAGTTTTCCGCCCCAAAAAAATCCATCGCCCTCCACCGGATTTGAACCTGCAACCTCAGGAACTAGAGACTAGCATGGCAACTACTACACCACAGAGGACAACAAACAGTGCAAAAGGAACACATTAATTCAGTAAATAGTAGTTTAGTTTATTGTGCACATTCCACTATAGTTTACAATATTCTGATACATGTATACAACATATTCCTACTTTAATGTGTACATGCCTGGTACCTTCCTGTATGTTGCCCTGGTCTTCAGCACTGCTGTGCAACATTTACTTACTTTTGCTGACACCTCAATATAATTAATTTTATCTTATCTCCACTTTTCTATTGCTTACTTTCTACTTGTTAACATTTTCAGTGCAACTAAATTACACCACATACTGTTCCACTTCTTGTCCCAGATTTTCTTTCTCCATTTTTTAAATCTTCCTATTCAGTTAGATAATGTTCTACACTTTCCTCATCACAAAATTAACACATTCCTTTATCATTACCTCTTAAGCCACTTAAGAATATAGTTCCCATTCTCATCTAATTTAACCCTTTTTCTTTTTTATTATACTGTTCTATGTACCTTTCTCTATCCCAATCCCTTTTTATTTTCCTGTAAAATTTCAAAGATTTTTTTTTTTTGTTTTCTATACTTCCCCATATCTCCTGCGTTTCCATATCTTCTACCCTTTCTCACACTTGTTTCCAAAAACCTGAACTGTTCCTTTCTACTTGTAACCATATATCTTTCATTCCTATTTCTTCCAGCGCATTTTTCAACCATGCTTCCCAAGCGTACTTAATTTTTATACTGTCTTGCTGTACTATACAGGTTCTTAATATATCTCTGTTTTTGTCAAGCATTTATACCAAAAGTTTGGCACTCTCTCTAGCAGTAAACCTTTACTTCTTAACTTTCCTAATTCGTGTGGTAATGTTATGTGTTATGTTAATGTCATCCCAATTTATAACGGAGTGACGCAGCATGATATTGTATCCCAAAATCTAGTGTTCACAATGAAGCAACACAATTCCTAGGAGGCATTGGTTCTACTCTTGTAACAGAATTTCCTGCACACGACACTTTTATCAACTAAGTAAGACAATTTAAAATGAGAGAGTTGAAGGTTGTTACACTACTTCACTAAAATCTTCTTATTTGAACACGTTCCGGGAGAATGGTTTGCTCCCATTGTCAGCATTTTTTCAACTGATTTTGCCGGTTATTGTCTGCGGAATGTGTGGTTAGTGGTGTTCTCTGGTGCTGGGCTGATAAACCTCCAAAGGCTGCTGGGTGGCGGTAGTTCAAAATTCATTAGGTGATTCCTGTGTTTGAAGATATGTATTTTTCCCCAGATGTCCAATTCATTGATGCTGTTGATTGGCTTTAAGAATTTTATGCTTGGAGTGATTTCAAGGTTTGAAGACCAGAAATGATGTGCTACTGCTGATTTATCCGTCTGTTTTTGGTAAATGCATCTCATATGTTCTTTAAGTCTTATTTCAAGATTTCTTTTGGTTCTTCCTATGTATACCAAGTTACAGTCATTACAAACTATTTGATATATACCAGCTGATTTATCGTTGGGGATAGGGTCTTTTGTTCTGTTGCATAGTAGTTTCTGTATATGGTTAAATTAAATTGAGTTTTATTTATGGACACTCTTTAACTGCTGTGGTCCTTAGTGTCCCATTCTATATTGGGCGTGAAAGACACGTAATTTTACTCAGAGGTCTCTTTATCAGGCTTCAGGTTCTTTTACATGCTGCATATCTACGACACGGTACCGCCGACTTTACTTCCCTTCTGAAGGAAGCCATGCTAAGGATTTTTACGCCCGAAAAAATCCATTGGCCACTGCCGTGTTTGAACCCGCAACCTCGGGAACTAGAGGCTAGCATGGTACCACTAGTCCTCGGAGGACGACGTATATTGTGGTTATTCTGTGGAGACAGGATGATGTATTTCTTGAAAATCCTTTGAAATTTATGACGTGTACAAGGGTGGTAAGTCAATTTCCTATATGCTTTGCGATTTTTGTCTAGAGTAAAATACTCGTTTGTTGGATGTACTTCTGTCTTTGAAATCTTTTTTATCTCGTTTTTTTCTGGTATCCATTCATGGTGGCTATGTGGATAATCTGTTGGTATTCTTTCTGGTATTCCTCTTTCTCCAATGGTATATGTACTAACCTGTTTGTAACACTTTAAAATTGCATGTTTGTGGCTTATAGGATTGTAGCTATTGTTTTTAATATAACTTTCTGCATTAGTTGGTTTTCTGTAAATGCTGAACGTTAGTTTGTTGTGTGCAGTATTTTTTATGGTCCTGATGTCTAGGTAAGGTAATTGGCCATTTTCTTCTGAATTTTATAGATCTTTTTTGTAAATTCAATAATTTCAGAGCATCCTCTGAAAGTTTTTTTGGAACAATAGCAAAAATATTATCTATGTACCTATACCAGGTTTTGAATAGATGTGGGAAAGATTTAGTAATATGGCATTCAAAATGGCTCATATATAGTTCTGTTAAAAATGGTGAAAGGGGGTTTCCCATAGGCCTGTAGTTTGTTTAAAGATTTTGCTTTGGACTGAAAAGAAATTCTGGTCCAGACATAATTTTGTTAGTTTTAAGTAATCTTCTGTTTGTGCTCCAGGTGTGCCATTGTTTAATATCCAAGTTTCTAGGAGAGTGAATAATTCTTCTTTTGGTATGCTTGGGAAGGGTGCAGTGACATCAAATGATACCATCATGTCTGTGGGTGATATATTTATATCTGAAAGGTGACTGGTTAATTCTAATGAACTTTTTATGCTTAGATTTTTGAACACAGGCATGGAGTTGAAGGTATTTGAAAGCCATTTTGCTAGTTTATATGTGGGAGAGTTTATATTGTTCACTATGGGCCTCATTTTGTTGCCAAGTTTGTGTATTTTTGGTAGTGCATATAACCTAGGTATGATGAGAAAATCTGCTTTAATTCTGGATTTTTCGGCTTCTATCATTGTGTTTTGGAGTGACTTGGTGCATTCTTTTAATGGATTTTTGTTGATTTCTATGTACTCTGGGCTTTGTAGTAATTGTATAACCCTAATTTCATAATCTTCTTGGTCTAATATCACTAATGTGTTTCCTTTGTCTGCTTTGATGTATACTACAGGCTTTGACTTCAGTGATTTGATAATTTTTTGATGTGTTATGTAGTGGTATTTATTATTCTTTTATCATTATCTGTTAGGTGATTGGAGGCTATTTGGATATTAGCAATGAAGTTTTCGGTATTTTTAGTGAAGTTTATGCAGGTTTTTAGGCCATTGTTTAAGACAGATAACTCAGTGCTAGTGAATGATTCCTTTGAGAGGTTAACTACATATTGGCCTGTTGTGGGTTCATTGTTCTGGTTGTGTTTATATGTTGCCCTCAGTTTTTGGTTATGTCTAGGGGATTTTTTCCGGTGTTCCAGGGAGTTCTTTTGTTTGAGTATTAGGTTGTTAAGTTTATTTTTTAGTTTCATTGTTTTGGCGCTCGTTTTCTTGCTAAGTATCGTAAGGAAATTTGACCATAAATTTTCCCATAAGGGTTGTCCTAAAACTTTCTTTAACCATAAGTGTAATTCATAGATTCTAAGGTCCAAGTCCTGTAAATGTGCATAATGTTCTTTTCAATTTTGATTACTTTCTTGTCTGCTATTGTACATTGTGATTAAATTTTACGTATTTTGTAACGAATTTTGGCATAACTTTGTGTTTTAAGCAAAGATTTAGGAATCTTATATCAGCAGTCATGTGTTTCTTTTTAATTTCTAGTTTTAAGTATAATATTGTGTCCTGTTTTATTCCAAAGTTTTGATTGAAATTGTGTATCTGTTCTTACCTCCATATTCTTTAGTTATTACGTGCGGCAATATCAGTGAATCTTTGCTTCTTAATAGATTTGTAAGTCCAAATCATTAATTAATTTTGAAGATTCAGAAGCTAGTAACAGTGATGTGTCATAATATAAAATAGAGAGAGTAGAAGATTGTTACATTACACTAAAATATTCTTACTTGAACACGTTTCGGGAGGACGGTTTGTTCCCATCGTCAGCATGTTTTCAACTGATTTTGCCGGTTATTGTCTGGGAATGTGTGTGGTTAGTGGTGTTCTCTGGTGCTGGGTTGATGAACCTCCAAAGGCTGGTGGGTGGCGGTAGTTCGAAATTCATTATGTGATTCCTGTGTTTGATGATATCTATTTTTTCCAAGATGTCCAAGTCATTCTGCTGTTGATCAGTTTTAAGAATTTTATGTTTGGAGTGATTTCATGGTTTGAAGACCAGAAATGATGTGCTACTACTGATTTATCTGTCTGTTTTTGGTAAATGCATCTCATATGTTCTTTAAGTCTATTTAAAGATTTTTTTTGGTTCTTCCTATGTATACCAGGTTACAGTCATTACAAACTATTTGATATACACCAGCTGATTTATCGTTGGGAATAGGGTCTTTTGTTCTGTTGCATAGTATTTTCTGTACATTGTGGTTATTCTTTGGAGACAGGGTGATGTTGTACTTCTTGAAAATCCTTAGCATCTCTTCTATATTGGACGTGAAAGACCGAAAATTTTGCTCAAGAGTTCTCTCTATCGGACTTGAGGTTCTGTTACGTGCCTAAATCTTTGACATGGGAGCACCGGCTTTACTTCCCTTCAGAAGGAAGCCATGCTAAAAAGTTTTACTGCCGAAAGAATCCGTCGCCCTCTGCTGGGTTTCAACCTCCATCCTTGGGAACTAGAGGCTAGCATGGTACCCCTAGACCACGGAGGACGACAGATAATGGATTTGCGAGATAAGCAGTAGTAAAAGATGCAATCTTTGTCTGCGGAGATGAAGTTTAGGTAACTGTTTAAACAAATCAGTTTCCATAAAGCTTTTAACTTATTTTTGTGTACAACACTAAATTTTACTAATTATGTGAATTGTATTCAAATCAGTTCCATGCAATTCTGTAACTTTCAGTTCTATAATAAATCTGTGGTGTTACGGCATAAGCTGATATGTATATTTTTCTTACTTTACAGGAGAGCAATTTCAAACTTCACTATTTCAGGAAAAATCAGAGTTATGTTAGGAATTACATTATTCTTAATAATATAATCCTTCCAGGCTGAGAATGAGTCTTAATGCACACAGTGTACATAGCAACTCTCTGCGCTTGACATTTCGTAAACTCATGGTGGAGCTTCCTCTCCTACACTTAACAACTTCTCAGCCATTTACTTTTGGGATTTTAAGAAACTGCCATCGTTACCTCCCAGTGTTATGTTAACCACATGCTGTGATTTACTGCACTAGCAGTGAGTGTTAAAGAAATACATATCCCTATATTTGTTATATTAAATGTACTAATTCAAGAATGTGTGAAAAAGTATTATGAATAACTTTTAATGGTAAACACTGTGTTAGTGGGTTTCTCAAGTAGATATACCATGACATCCAGCTCTGAATCAGACGTGGTGATATTGCTTGAGTCATCTTCAGATTTATAACCTGTGTGTCTATAATTTGGCCGCACAGCGTTCACAGACACACTAGTAACTTCTGATGTTAATTTAATGGCATCCTTAAGAGCAGATGTGCTCATCGCTCCTTAAAGTACCATGATAAGCCTTTAGTTCCCAAGGTTCCTGGCGGAGCATAATGGATTTTTTTTTTCAGGTGTAAAAATCTTTAGCTTGGCTTCCTTCGGAAGGGAAGTAAAGCTAGTGGTCCCATGTTGTAGATTTACAGCATGTTAAAGAATCTCAAACCTGATAAAGAGGCCTCTGAGAACAATTTCTGATCTTTTATGCCCAATATGGAATGGGACACTAAGAACCATAACAGTTAAAGAGAGCCCATAAATAAAACTCAATTTAACCTCCTCTCCCTCATAACAGTCATTGAATTTTTCATGAGAGTCCAAGTTCAACCACTATATTGATCAATATTTACAGCAACAACGTACAAATAAGTGTTTGGCAGGTGGTATATTCTATTACTTTGTATTTCAATATATCCTATTCTCTAAATAGACCAATAAACTCAGCATAATAACGCTGTATGTTCTGAATAACTAAATACCTACCTATAATGTTATAGTTCTTTTTATACATTTCGAGAAATTATCATTTGATATGCTACGTTATACCATACAGTATGAATTGTACATGAAGTTATTTTTTTTATATACAGTACATTTAGATTAACAAACTTAAACATTCAAACTGAGTTAAATATTACAATACTGGTTTAAAAATTATAATAAATGTGTTTTTATTACCTATGTTAATTTACTTCAATATTTTTGCATTCCAGAAAATGTTCCTGGTGGTGCAAGTTGGGTTCATGATTCCACTCCCCCCTGTGAGCAGCCCTGCTTAAGGATACACATAGGTGATAATTGACCAAAATCCAAAGTCAATTTTTTATGATGTGCTAATTTTGAATCCTCTGTATTCATTATCTGCCAGTGATGCATAGAAATGGCTTAACATTATTTTGTAGGACCCTGTACGTGAACAAGCAAGCTTTTTAAAACTTCAAATTTGTCATTTTCTGTTTTTTATCGCTTTGGAGATTCAGAATGTTCCACTCAATGCAATATTTGTTCAGTTTGCTTCACAATTTAATGGAAAAGTCTAAATAGTACAAATAAAAAGTGTTGAAAATGATTCTTCTGAAGTGTTGATATTTGTGAGCATATTAATTATTACATTCAATTAACAACCCAATTGATATTGGAACTAAAGATATTAGAAGAGGAGTGTATGCAGAAGAGATTATGGGAGAAACTATGGATCTCATTGCTAGTGTTAAAACTGGTGCACCAAGGGCTAAAGTTATTGTGAGTGGTATGTTGAAGTGACGGGATATAACTGATAGAAGAATCCAGCATATAAATAGTGAATTCAACTGGTTGTGTGAAAGCAGAAATTGTTCCTTTGTTGATGGAAACTTCTGGCTCTAGAAACAAGATTTGTGTAAGGATGGGGTCCATTTGAACCACAGAGGATCCTACATTTTTGGTAACCTTTTGTGTGATGCAATACTATCATTAGATAAGGGAAACGAGTAATGAAAGAAGTGGTTGTATCTAAATATAAGAAAGAACATGATCTTAGGGTCTTTCATCTTAATATGCAGGCTATAAATAGGAAAGTTTTACTTCTTGAACAAATCTCTAGAGAGTTTAATCCAGTTGTAATCATTTTAACAGAACATTGGTGTAATAAACATAAAATAGATTTACATAAACTAGATAACAAAAATCTGACTTTTGTAGAGGAAATACTAAGGGTGGGGGTGTTGGTATCTATACCAGAAATAACATCCCTGTACAGTCGATAAATGTGACAGAATATTGTAAGGAAGAATTTTTTGAGGTAACAGGCATAGAATTAATTGTACAAACTGGTAAATTATTAATATTTGGAATGTATAGATCACCATCATCTTTAGTAACAGATTTTTTTGCATGTTTGGATAAAATGTTGAACAAATTTTTTGCACCAAATGTACATATAGTTTTAACTGGTGACTTTAATGTTGATGCTAATCATGAAAATAATGTTTATAAAAAACTGCTGGACATATATAATGCTTATAATATTAAGGATTTAATACATAAGCCTACAATAATACTGCAACAGTGGTAGATCATATAGCATCTAATATGTATGAGAAAGTCTATAATAAAGAAGTTATAAATACCCATATCTCAGACCATTATGCTCAGTTTTTGGCATCACTAATCAAATAGTGGAGGAAAATTGTAACCTCAAAAAGATACCGAGTAATTAATGAAAAAAATTTAAATAAATTACTTTTATTGTTGGCTGAGGAAAATTGGGAAGTATCTATAATGTAGAGAATGTAAATAAAAAATGGGAAGAATTTTATGGTATACATAGGAAACATTTTGATTCTGTTTCTCCTATGATTAACAAAATAAAAAAAAATGAAAATCTTATTAAACCTTCACTTCATACTTATAATCTAAAACTAAGAGAAAAAATTAAGAGTTTCTATGAATTATATAAAAGTTCAGGTTATATACATTTTAAAAATAAAATATAATGAAGTTAAAGAAGCAATACTCTAAACAGCTGCATGAATATATATTCTCCTTTCAATTTGTCAGGTTGCAAAAAACTGGAAATTCAAATAAAATGGTATGGGACTTTATAAATAATACTAAGAAAACAAAAAATAAATGTGAAAATATGGTATTATATGTTCAGGGCAAACTGACAAAAACTCTGCATGATGCAAAAAAAAAAAAAAAAAAATGTTGAAGTTCCAGTCCCAAGTGGTACTGTTAATTCTTCATTATTTATTGCTCGTACAAGTGAGAAAGGAGTAACTGAATTAATTAATTAATCACTTAACAAAGAAAAACTCATGTGGTTGGGATGAAATAAGCCCGAAGATATTAAAACATTGTAAAGAGTAGTTGGTAAAACCTCTGGAACACCTTAAAAATTTTTCTATTTAGGCAGGAACGTTTCCCAAGTTGCTGAAGCTAGGATTAGTTACTATCTGTCTTGATTTAACAAAAGCCTTTGATTCAGTAAAGCATGATATATTAATAAATAAATTGGAACAATATGGTGTACAGGGAATAGCTAAGAAACTAATTGCATCATATTTAACAGGAAGGAAACAAACAGTGCAAATTCCATATAAGACAGAAAAATCAATATAATACAGTCAGATTATCACATAATTGAATATGGAGTCCCTTAAGGTACAGTACTGGGCCCTCTCTTGTTTATTCTTTATGTAAATGATGTTACTGTGACTAAACATTCTACTATTTTTTCCTTCGCTGATGATACAACTGTAAACTGCTGGGGTGCGGATTAATTCAGTAAAAACAAATATGTTGAATACTTTAAGAAACCTATTAAAATATTTTGAATCAAACAATCTTCTCTGTTACATAAAAAAGACAAATTATATGTATTTGGAATTACGTTCTAGAGAAATAGCATCAGAAATTAGTTTAATTGTAAATGATGAACAAATAACTAAAGTGAGACAACATAAATTTTTAGGCATAATAGTGGATGAAAACTTAACCTGGGCGAGGCATTTTAAAGTATTTTTAAATAAGTATATTCTTTGGTTATATTATGGTATAATTTTTACAAATTTATTATATGGTATACACATATGGGGAGCAGCAGCAGCAAAGGTATATATGGATAGATTATTCATTCTTCAAAAGAAGTGTATTAGGATTATAAATAATACGTCACCCACAGAATCGTGTAGAAATGCATTTATAAATAATATGTACTTACGCTCTATTCGCTATATACATATAAGCCAATACTATTTATAAGGGAAAGAAATCTAACAACAAACAATAACGTACATAACTATAACATTACAAATAAGGCAAATTATTACAGAACTGGATTTAGTTAAGTATCTACTGAAAAAGATGTATACATTATGGGAACTATTTTTTTCAACAAATTACCAACTAATATAAAACCTAGATTTAAGAAAGGAACTTAAAAAATGCTTAATTAAGAAATGTATGTATTCCATGAATAAATTGTAAAATTGTAATAGAAATCACTATGCTTGATATTTGTATAAAACAAATCTATGGGCAATAAAGATTATTATTATAACCTAAAATTACACAAAAAAAACTGCTTTTCCATAGTTAATAATTGTTTCTACCAAACTAAAAGAATAACAAAAGATACTATGTTTCCAACATTTTTCTCAATGTTCACCTGTCTTGGAATAAATATTAAGATTAATAAAATTCTTAATTGTTCATCGTGTGGAGCGTTTCTTGTTTATGGTTAAATAGTTGTTTTTAACAATTAATAACTTCAAATCTGCTGAAGATGTTGCAATGAAATCTGATATGCACACTACTCTTTCCATTTATAATGCAATTTGAATAAAACACATACATAATTATGTAAGTTAGTAATTTTACTTCTGTATACCCTTACCGTGAGAGTACGAAACCCTCAAACAAAAAGTTGAACATTTTCAAAACTAGTTTTTCACCACTTTTAAGTTTAATTACTCTGCTCTGACCTACTACACACTCAGCTATGTTCATAACATAAACATTACTGGATTAGCATGTAGTTGCTTCACTCCAATAAACAACACGGGAATACTGATGTGTGCTTGGCCATAAGAAGTAGAACCCAATTATTTAAGTAAGTTATAAGTGAAACAATTATTAAAATACTATCAGTATTCAACATCTTTATTATTTCAAGTAAAAAGAGGGTCATAATACATGCAGTGCAGTGATGAACTATTTTCATTTGCTGGAAATGCGTGCTGCGGCTGTGACACGTGATATGTTTACACTACGACCCTTTCTTGAGCTGGATGGAGTATAAGTTCGCTACATGTATTAAAGTTTACATAAATTATAGGCTTATATGTTGTTATGAGAAACAAGGAATCCTGTTGTAAAAGCAGAGAACCTGATATATCTTCTGACAAACATTCTAATTCGACAGTTGGTGACGTTCATGAAGCACTAAAGTTTGTAGTAACATTATACTAATCTCTAGTTCCCAAAGTTGCAGGTTCGAACCCTGCAGAGGGCAATGAATTTTTTTTGGGCGTAAAATCCTTAGCGTGGCTTCCTTCAAGAGGGAAGTAAAGCCGGTGGTCCTGTGTCATAGATTTACACGTAAAAGAACTAAGCCTGATAGAGGCCTCAGAACAAGATTTCCGATATTTCAGGCCCAGTATAGCATAAGGCGCTTGGAACCATAACAATTAAAGAGCGTCCATAAATAAAACTTAATTTCAATTTTTGAGTGACTTTCTTAGGCCTCTTCTTCGTTTTCCTTTTCACTGTTTTCCCTCATTAGTAACCTCAGTGGTTACTAGGGCATTATAGCACTGATGACGCTCCTCATAGTCATTGGCAGCGTACTCAAATGGTTTATAGGCAAATAAGGTGTTATAGCTAAGATTAAGTGCACTGTCCTTCATATTGACATTCTCTTCTTACACCTCAAGTCAAATGTTTGAAATGATAATCATTGTTTTAAGTAAACTGAAACCAGAAGAGAACGAGCTGCTTCTCATATATAAATCATTTTATTTGCAATCGGATTACTTTTTCTTCATTACCATCAGCTTTTCTCTTAATTCAGACTGTAAGTAGCCTAAAAACGAGAATATTTTCTTTTATGTCATTTTAATCACTTTGAACAACTTCCTTTCTCGCACTGTATGTACAAATTGATACCAATACAGGTACATTTGTCTCCTATTGTGCCTTTTCAATTCTGGCATGATCTGCATCGCATTTTAGATTCACATGGGCAGGCAGGAGAAAGTTTGCACAATAACTTATATGCTTTCATTAGTACTCGCAACAAAACTTAACATTATGGCATCATTGACATTTCTGTTTTTGCCTCTACGTGTATGTACATAGGTTTATGTGGGAGACTGCTTAACTTTTTGCTTTTGTTCTGAGCCTCTAGCACCCACTGCCACATAGAACATTCAGTACAAACATTTACAGTGCAATCTCAGATTGTGAGATCGAAGTCTCTTGTAGTTGATATTTACTGATAAAGATGGCATTTGTTAAGACATGCTGTAGTTCAAACACTAAAACTGTTTTGTCAATACTATTAAAAATGCCTTCTTTATTTTCTTTGTTCTGGGTTGAAGGACGTATGAGAAAATCCCAATTTCTAGTTACATTTCCATCTACTACTTCCCATGTCATGTAACGTGTGTGTAGGCAAATGTTGCATTTTAACTCCTTAAAGCAACATCCTATGCTGACTGCGAGTTTTAGCCTTAAAATTAGTAAATGAGTCCTTTGCGTGAGCAGCGCTACTTATGCACAAGTACCCATTCAGAAATATGCTTTTGACTGATTAAATTGTTGCAGTAAACAAACTAACTTTGTGAAACCCGGAAACTTAAAGCACCATATTGAGCGATACAAAGCTACAATAGCATTTAATAATGAACTACCATATGACACAAAACCACATTTTAAATCAGTTGAAGCGGATAAACGTTACTTCCAGTTTTGCCAACTTCTTTTCTGTTCAAAATGTTGGTACTTTACATTGCGCATTTTCCTTATCCACTTCGTTATCAGCCATGACGTAATTGGCAGTCGTCAACAGCAAAATAGCTGTTACTTCTGCATATGCAGGTGTAGCTAAGACAACTATTTGTATCTGTTAACCCTTTTTCTTTCGTGAAGTTTGAGTAATACCTTATGAATTGTCTATTAAACTGCCTAAAGCAATAAATTTTTATCCTGTAGACTCGTGGCAGAAGAGTAAATAAAATAAAAGCAAATCGGAGCATGCCTTTTTTTTGTATTAAATTATCAAAATGTTCCTCTTCACAATAACATAATATAGATTATTAGGATATTTAAGTTCATTTCCCAAAAGAATTTTCTATATTTACTGAAACCATATTTAATGTAAAATAATTTATCCACACACTGTTTAAGCGTTTAACACGCAATAAAGCAATATATTACGGAGTATTAGACATAAATCTCAGTCTTAAATCTGTAGTGTTGCGTTACGTTGGTCATGTACGTAGGGTATACATTACCACAAATGATATTATCAATATTACTTTGTAATTTATTATACAACGCGGATAAAAGCTCTACATACTAGCCTAGAACTGCAAGTCATTAAAATCACTAAAAGCTGGTTTACAACCAACGAGAACGTAACCAGAACGAGAAAGTTGAAATACATGTATTCAAATGGGAATGTTCACAACCGACTTTATTATTTATTTATTGAGTTTTATTTATGGACGCTCTTTAACTACTAGGGTCCTTAGCGTCCCATTCTATATTGGGCGTGAAAGACCGGTAATTTTGCTCAGAGGCCTCTTTATCAGGCTTGAGGTTCTTTTACGTGCCGTAAATCTACGACACGGGACCACCAGCTTTACTTCCCTTCCGAAGAAAGCCATGCTAAGGATTTTTACGCCCGAAAAATTACATCGCCCACGGAGGGCGACCACAACCGACGGGAAGCCTTCCCGGGCCACGGGAACGGGAAAGAAGAGTTGCCCAACTTCTAACGTTCTCGTTCTCGTTCCCTGGCACGGCATATTAGATCCATATTGTGCATATCAGACTCTTCATTCTAGAGGTTATTCTATGCGGCCGTGACATGAAACAGCCACTAGTGCTCTCTTTAGTCGCAAGCTGGAAACATGAAACTTTAAGGAATTAGTAGTAAATGTGATTCCTAACCTCATCCCGACACCCGCAAATCTAATCAACGTTGGTTCCTCTGGTGAAGGGATCATTTGTAGTTTGTTTATATGCAACTCAAAACTGGCTATTATCTAAAAACAATGGCAAAAGCTACAAAGAACAGCTAAAACCGGCGGAAATGGAAAAAGAACAATAAACAATTTTAATGTGTGCCATTAAATAAAGGAATGAAAGCTTGACATAAGTAGAGGGATCGGAAATGTAATGGATATGCATTTAAATAATGTTTACTCTATCCAATTTTGACGTTGGCTTGGCTAAATTGGAAATAGGTGGAAAAATGTCATTGATCAGTTAAAAACAAATGAAATCCCAATGCGCAAAATCGACTTTCACTTTGTGATTGATATGCATTCCCGTTCTCGTTACCGGGCTGTTGTGAACCAATATCTTGCATGGTGCATTGCTTCCCGTTCTCGGGCGGTTGTGAACCAGCCTTAACACTCCTGCGATAGCACACATTAATTGTGAAGTCTGGCAACCTGTTGGATATCATTTGCTTTAAAATGGCAATGCCGTATGTCATTGCAATCTACAAATGCAATACCTCCTGTTTATGGAGAAGAGTAAGTCATTCCGGCAGCACTCCGGAGTAATCCACTGGAATTACTGGAAGTACTCTCGACAATACTCCGGAGTGGAAAAGTAGGAGTATTTCCAATGGAACTAGTTCCACCAAAGGTCGGAATTATTACTTCGAGTGGAACTGGAACTACTTCCTTGAAACGACTCCGACTGAGGAGTGGAAGTGCTAATAGTAGTTCCGGTAAAGTAACGCTCTCAACCCATCACTATCTTTAGTGTGTCATTTATTTATGTTGTTGATAGCTTTTCTTAAGGTTGTTCTATTTCATTTTCGCATTGTTTTGTGCTGATCTGAAATGAGTTTTAAGTTTTCATGAGTTCGTTTTTTATTTTTAAATTTATATGCAGTTTCTTTGTAATATTTCTTGAACGAGCTAAGAACAGCATATTCCATAATTTTTATTGCTATACTCTTCAAGGATTTTCTTCATGTTTAGATGACTGGGCAGACACCTACCATTAAAATCACAACGGGAGTGGTGGCTTTGGTATTTAGGGTATTTTTAATGTGACGTTTCATTAAGTTCATTTCTGCTGTTATTTTATTTCTCGGCTCGTGGCAGCCCTGATTTTCAGCATCAGCAAATGCAGTATAAAATGCGTTTATTTTCTATACAAATATGTCCACTTTGCCTCTGAAAATGCCATATACTGATTGATACACTTTTTTTTTTTTTTTTTTGCAAATACTTGCCCTGCCAATCTTTACCTTAACTTCGTAATTGGCGATGGTAACACGGGAGTTTTCTCCAGTACCCTTCCCCTTTATTTATTTATTTCATCCCATCTTGAATTAATCGTGACTCAGTTTTGTGGAGAAGTTGGCGTCCTTTCTAGATACACCTGCAAAATTGCAATTCTATTGGGCCGTATATATAGATTTCACATAGGTCTGGACTATTTCCAGATTCATTTGGTCCGGAACAAAGGCCGACCAAGTTTTTGATATTCATAGACGATAATAAAATGTCTTGGACCAAGAAAGGCCGTAGATCAGCAAGGAGCAAATGTTACACGACGAAGAAAGGTAGTTCTGTGCATGCGCGACTGCCATAAGAGTAGAAACCAACCACTGTTATTCCTTAGTTTTTACTTTCTATGGTCGTTTTACAGCTGTTTTTTTTAACGTTTCAGTGCTCACTCCTCGCCCAAAGCGAAAAAAAAATGGACATAACCTAGAAGCGTGCATTAAAATGGTTGGAGGAGGAAAATGCCTGTTTCCCTTAATACAAAAAATGATGGATATTATTGAAAACAAATCGGTTTCGACAAATGCAAACGCAAAAAAAAAGGAGGTATGGAGGGAGATAATACATATACAGACAGTTTTGTGCCTGATTCTAACTTATTGCCACACCTCCCTTTTTGGAAACGTCCTTATCCACACCGTTTCATGGCATTGTTAATCATTTCAATAAGAATTTAACTTGCTGGAATATTAACCTTTAAGCTTAAAATTTCAGAATCAAATCGCATTTAAATAAGAAGGAACATTTGCTGTTATTAAAATCTCACTCTGGATCTTAAGCAAATAAATATTGTGTGATCGAAATTATACAGAAATAATTACCTGAGGAAATTCTAATACATCATAAACCTTCCGGGAGTTGTAATCCTCCTCTTCTCGAGGGAAAATGTAAGCAAAGCCTAAATTATTTCAAATTTAACCCAAGACGGATATTATTCCGTATACGGGTAGGAGCTATGAAATGCTAAGAAACAAATGGAATCAGGGATTTTTAACACGTACAGTTAATTGTGTAGTGTCCTGTTCTCATTCGAGTTTAGACGCGCAGATCCCTCGGCTACGCCCTATCGTCGCTTCCCAGTTGCAACTGCTACACTCCTCTCTTCCTACATTTAGCAGTGTCAAACTTTTCCTTCCCGTTACGTCAAGTTTAATGTGACATGGCAATTAGAATCAATCGGCGTGAAGCAGTAGCATGAAATAATAGAAGAACAATCAATCAGGATTAATTCCCGTTACGTTAAGTGCATCCTAATTAAACCTTTACTGTAGCAGAATTTCTCAACTTCGCGTTACATTCCGTCATGTTACGTAAAGTGCATAGTAATCCCGGTTTAACAAAAGTAAATCTAGCATTAGCATTTGAGTCATTAGTTATAATGCGGCTTACACTACACGTCAGTAGTGTTTTCTTGATACCCTTCTCTTGCATAATGTAGAAGTGCTATTAGCATCGTATCAATTGAGATTCAAGCATCGTTATCGTCGTCTGTCATATAGGTTAGGATGAATCCGTTTTATCAGCCTTCTAACCTTTGCTTTACTAAACCTGTATTTGTTTTGAAGTTTAGGCCGCCATACTTTCCAATTATGTCTAATTTTGGTAGATAGTTTTACTCTATCGTCTCATTTCGCGAATTCTACGCAAGCAGCCACGCCCATTACTCCAAAGTCATCCATTTTGTAAAGATGGTCTTGCCTTTAATCTACCCCTCTGAGGTAGACCAAAATTTGGTTCCGACCAAGGCATTTCATCCCCGGACCAACGCAAATCCCGGTCTATGAATAAGAAAATCGATGGACCGCTGTAAATCCACTGGAAGTAGCAAGTTGGGCCGGACCAAAATCGACTATGAATACCGCCCATTATGTCCACAAAGAGCGATTATTTTTACTTTTAAGGCTGGTTCACAACCAACGAGAACGGTAACCAGAACGAGAACGGGAAAGTTCAAATACATGTATTCAAATGGGAGTGTCCACAACCGACGGGAAGCCTTCCCGGGGCCCGGGAACGGGAAGAAGAGTAAGAAGAGTTGCCCAACTTTTAACTTTCTCGTTCTCGTTCCCGGGCACGGCATATTAGATCCGTATTGTGCATATTAGACTGTTCACTCTAGAGGTTATTCTAAGCGGCCGTGGCATGAAACAGCCACTAGTGCTCTCTATAGTCACAAGCTGGAAACATGAAACTTGAAGGAATTAGTAGTAAACGTGCTTCCTAACCTCATCCCGACACCCGCAAATCTAATCAACGTTGGTTCCTCTGGTGAAGGGATCATTTGTAGTTTGTTTATATGCAACTCAAAACTGGCTATTACCTAAAAAAACAATGGCAAAAGCTACAAAGAACAGCTAAATCCGGTGGATATGAAAAAAAGAATAAGCAATTTTAATGTATGCCATTAAATAAAGGAATGAAAGTTTGGCATAAGTAGAGTGATTGGAAATGTAATGAATATGCATTTAGATAATGTTTACTCTATCGAATTTTGACGTTGGCTTTGCTAAATTGGAAGTAGGTGAAAAAATGTCATTGGTCAGTTAAAAACAAATGAAATCCCAATGCGCAAAATCGACTCACTTTGTGATCGATATGCATTCCCGTTCTCGTTACTGGGCTGTTGTGAATCAAAATTTCTTGCTTCCCGTTCTCGTTTCCGTTCTGGTTACCGTTACCGGGTGGTTGTGAACCAGCCTTTAACTTGGTATTTTCCGAACATTCACTCAAAAACTTAGCAATGGTTTCTGGAGTTTCTCCAGACAACGGTTTAAGACCCAACACTTTAACTCGAATCCTCCAATTAAGATTAAAGTACCTAACAAGCAATGGAAATATTTTTACGTCTTTATGATTCGATGCATTTATCATTAATTAAAATAAAATTAGTTTTCTGTACATCAGATTTTAGTTCAGAATTGGCAAATGCTTAAAACATATTGTACAGTTGCATCTGGTTTTCTTCGGCCACATAAATTTTGGTTCAAAAGTACATTGGATAAGTTTAGAACTACAGTCTTTGGACCTGAAGGACTGATTGTGCTGCACAGTATAAGTGAACACTCCTTCAATTGTCAAATCTTCTTCACTACAACTTTCACTTTTTAAAAAATTAGTCAATACAGCGCTAGAAGATGTGCTTTCGCACACCATTGTTATGCTCGTTCACTGTTTATACGTTGTGATATATCCGATCGTCCCCATGGCTTATACTGAAAATAGATGCACACTTATTGGATCGAACACATGAATTCAATTGTTTTTATTACATGAATATTTATTCTGTTAAGTTCCTATTAAAAACGTACTTGCTTTTCGCGAAAGCATATTATTTTCAAGTGCTTTAGCTGTCACAGTTTACAATAATACCCACACTGTACACCAGGCATCACCAACTGGTTGCTCTTTGAGTAAAGCAGAGAGAGTAAACTTGCTCGTTGCTTCCGCTGAATCAACCACTGTAAACTGCGTGACCTTCAACTGTGCAGTGGTGGTATGCAACATTTTGCGTTTGAAATACGTAATCCATCGTTCATAGGTTAATATATGTATCTATTGTAGATTTACGATTGATAGAATAATTGCTCTATTATAATGTCTCTTACATTAGTATTTATATTTCTGATACGATCATGTACATGTTTTCATAGGTTTGATAGTCGTAACATAAATAGAGGCAATTATTATAGTATTAATATGGTAAAACAGCAAGCTCCTGAACTTCGTCAATAGCAGTGTAATTGCCTTGTAAAGCTAACAGCATGAGAGTTAATTTGTAACGAAAAACCTTCACATTTATAGCAATGAATATGAAGTTATATTGATATGAATTGGTATCTAACACAATTTAAAAAAACTTCACATTTATAGCAGCAGATATCTTGATAATTAATTGGTTTCTAACACAATTAAAGAAAATCTTCACATTTATAGTAGCGAATGTGGTCAGATATCTTGATAATTAATTGGTATCTAACACAATTTTAAAAAATCACATTTATAGCAGCGAATATGATCAGATATCTTGATAATTAAATAGTATCTAACATAATTAAATAAACCTTCACATTTATAGCAGTAAATATGATAATATATCTTGATAATTAAATAGTATCTAACACAATTAAATAAACCTTCACATTTATAGCAGTAAATATGATCAGATATCTTGACAATTAAATGGCATCTAACATAATTAAAGAAAAATTCACACCTATAGCAGTGAATATGAACAGGTCTCTTGGTAATTAATTGATATCTCACAAAATGATGCAGTAATTTGTATCATAAATTATTTAAATGTAAAGAGTGATTATAGTATGAATATGCATTTTTGTGTAACATTGATTTGAGATGTTTGTTGACTGTAATTATTGTTGAGAAGTAAGTTTATACGGCCTTACTGAAACTGGCAATAATAGCGTGCAATAATGCAGCGAGGGGGTGAGCTGTTTATCATTATTAGAGACGAGGAAGTTACGTAATGTTGGCGCGTTTTTCTTAGAATTTGCTGGAACATTCTCCCTAGAGCATATGTATTCATAATTTTCATTGGATATAAAAATAGACGCTAATGTTGGCGCGTTTTATTAGCCAATTGCAGCTCAGTTATAATCTTTAGGCATATCGGGGTGTAGGAGTATAAAAAGGGCTAGGTTAGAGATAGACCCCGTCAGTTCGTCGAAAATATTTGTATGCTACACGTCGCCTTCAGTCCAGCAGAAATATTACACGTCGGCTATCGATTCGCAAGTTACGCGTATCAGAGTTATGAAAAATCTCAAGTATTGTAAAGTTAATGATACAAAAAGTTGAAGTACGTGAATTAAGAATGATCAGTAAATAAGTTATTATAACAGTTTCAGTTTGGCGAGTGTCTAGATCAATGTGTAAATGTGATAGTGAAAGTGTTCGACAATAAAAGTGTAAAAGAAATTCTTTCATCAGTGTTATCTTTGGATAAAAGACTCCTTTCCGTTTATACAATCTGTATAAAGAGATGTGCTCGACCAAAAAGATCATAGCTAGCCGGAGGACAGTAAATCAAAATTAAATAAAATAACAGTAGCATTCTTTCAAACAAACACTAATACTACCGCAAATTGCTAACACCAGATGGAGCTACAAACCTAACAAAGAATCACGTCACAAAATGGCTTCACCACGCGGAGTAAACACACATACACAAACATTATAAGTAATACCGTCGCAAATTGGCTCCCAAACGTGGGGCTCAACAAATAAATAAATATAACAGAAGGATACCACTTCAACAATTCAAGCAAACTACTACGTAGGTATTTCATAAGTGAAGCATCACCAAGGAGGAGAGATCCTGCTTGCTCTAGCACAGAGTTGGTGACGCCTACTGTAGAGGTAGACTTGATTCAACGGAGGGGGACACATCGCGCGCTGCGACCTCCACACATCTATTGCGGCTACCCGCTCCCAGGAGGAAGGGATGAGGTGAAAGAACGCAGGAGGCTACGCAGACAGGCTAGAGGAGCACGGAAGTCCCTAACATCGCAAGCTCGCAGACCCGTCTCGCTGCTGAGCCACCGAGAGAGGGCGAAGAAGACCCACCAATCTAGTAACCCTCTGGCGTCTACGGGGAATACTGTTTCCATTGAGCATGCATCCACGCCACCTGTCTAGCACCGCCATACGCCACGAAGCTTAGAAGCATACCTGAAAGATGATAATATGGGAATCGGCAAGGGAGGGTGGCAAATGCCCCTCCTTGGAAATACCAATCACTGTTTATTTTGTTAATTGTTATTAGTATTAATATGTCTTTACTGTTTGTTTTCTTCATCATTGCCATATTTAGACTACTTTATAATCTTTATCAGCAGCTATTTCCTTACTTAGGTCCGCGATTCATTGAAAAGTGACTTCATATTTTGCAGTATAGTGGTTCAAGCAGTGTTGCCAACTTAGCTATTTTATAGTTAAATCTAGCAATTTTATAGTAGCGTTTAGCATATAAAGTCGCAAAATACTTATAGCATGAAATTTAGTCTACTTAACAAACCTCTTAACCAGAATCTAGCCTAAATAGCATAATTTCATTTGCGCTTTAGCTATGCAATAGGTTAGGGTGAATCCCCCTACCTATGTAGCTGTACTATGTTCCTATTATGAGTCATGGCACGTCATCAAAATGTGTACTAATCATAAGGTCGACTTTCTGGAGTATGCGCTCAAAATGTGTGATTTTTGACACACATAATTGGTCAGTTTTTACATATTTTAACTAAAGAATTTCAGTAAATTTCATATTTCAATATCAGGTATGTTTAACGTACAGTGTTGGTGCTTAGCAAAAATATACCATATTCTATTACAATTTTATATTAAATAAATTATAATTTTATAGTATTTAAATATTATGGTATTATCTAATCAGTTATGATATTTAGCATGCCTTAATGGAGTTTAACTTCTGCAAAGAAAATAGTGTAGTTTTAGACGCCAATTATATCTAGCCTTTTTTATGTTAAATAACGCCTTTTTAAACATACTAGCTGGCCATTATTTGCGAGGAAGTGTTGGGAACTCTGGGTTCAAGATATTCCCTTCCATGAGTTTTCTTAACCAAGTCAAACTTCGCATTCTGCGTGCCAGTTTTGCGTAAACAATTTGAAACAGAAGTCATGTACATGACCCACAATTTCTTGAGCGGTCGGAGGAGCAAATAAATCTAATGCTTTCTTATTAACTCGTAAATAACATAACAATGCAACAGCACTTATATAGTGATAACTATACCTCGAATTTTAGGTGTTATACCTATTTTTCTTGAAGAAATAATCAAAATCCAATTATGCATATTAACGTTTCACGTAAAATTATACCTTCTTTAGAAGTTTTATTGTACCTCAAAGTACCTGTCATACCCGAATGTACCTATGTCGTTTTAGCCTAAAATGCTTAATTATAATAAACAAAAGCTATAAAACCATTATGCATTGTCAGTTTAGTTTTGAGTAAGAGTTAAGTTTCTGATCGCAAGCAAGTGCAGGTACGAGGGCTGATCAATAAAGACTGAGATTGATTTTTCCTGTAGCTTTCTTGAAGGTTTCCTGTCTCTACCATGAATATTTGAAAAGAGCGGGGTTTCATGTATAATGTCCATAGGCGGCAGCACTCTCATACCGGTAGGTTGGTAGTAATGCTGTATATTGTTGACCCTAGTTGAATTTCACATACGACAAAATGAAGGTGACACCAGAGGAGCAATAAAATGTTGTTTTCGTTTAAATCATACAGCCTCTGAAACTTTGGAAAAGCTGAAGCAAGCATACGGTGAAGATGCACTACCTCGTGCAACAGTGTTTAGGTGGTTCAAAGACTTCAAAGTAGAGCGAGTCTCCTGTGCTAAGCAAGGTGGGCCTGGTGCTTCGGCTTCTGCTATGACTGAAGTCAACATCAACACAGCTGCTGTGATTGTTGTTCCCACTCACAGCACTGTTACAGCAGCGTACTACACGTCAGTATTGGCTACACCGAGGAAGCACATTGCAAGGAAACATCCAGAACTTATCACAACAACCTGCGGCCTCACGTTGGAAATCAAGTCCAGGAATTTTTGGCTGAATTCAATATTACCTGTGTGCCGCATCTGCCTTATAGCCCCAACCTTGTCCCCTGTGATTTCTTTTTATTCCCATCACTAAAGGCAAAGCTCCGAGGCATTCGATTTGAGAGCACTGAAGCAGTGCTGAAGAAAAGTGAGGCGATTCTCAAAGACCTGACAAAGAATGGCCTGTACTATGTGTTCGAGGACTGGCAGAGACGCTATAAAAACTGCATTCAAGTAGGAGAGGACTATTTTGAAAAAGACCATGTCAACATTGAAATGGAGTAATAAATATCTGTGAAAAAAATTAGTCTCAGTCTTTATTGATCAGCCCTCGTACTTGCACACAAAGCGGTGAATTCAAAACAGGGCGTGGAATGCAATAATAAGTTGACCTCAAGTGTCAAGCATGAAAGAAATTTCTCGATCAACAACCTTATGAATTTTAGCAACCGTCCAAGGAGCAATCTGTAACGACGTTTTAATTGAACATAACCATTTTGCTGCTACCTGACCGATGCGCTAATGGGCGCTGATGATGGTCCTAGTCAACGTTCACTGCCTAGTGTCTCAATATCAGTCGTACGTGTGTTATGACCAGTTGCACTTTTTGCTCTGAAATATGGAAGAGATTAGACAGTTAAAGAGTATCAACTGCTGTGTGGAATATGGTAGTATCTCTTTCTACTTTACACGTTTCAACAATGTTGTAAATGCGCAATAAAAGCCTCACCTTGGAGGAGTTTCTAACAGCCGTCTAAAAAATGTTCCTTACTGTAGACCTCCTGCAGTACCAGTACAGCGTTAGCCGACCCTATATGTATGACTGTGCGTCTGTAAGCAGCTATAATTAATATAAATTGTGAAACTGAAATCTTCCAAAAATGCACTGATATAACAACGGATCCAGCACATACCAGGACTCACGATGATAGGAAAATCATTTTATGTGTATGCTGCAATAAACGGGTAATCTAATTTTCACAATCAACCAACTTGTTGAAACATACCAATAAAATTATGTTTCAGTTCTATTTGGCACAAAATTCTCGTTTACTGTAACTAAAAATGTCCTCCTTTTCTTCTGTGGAGGTTTCACGTGAAAATACATCTCATATCGACCAGCATATTAATGGTAGTGGCCATAAAGCTAGAACTTCCCAGGCTGCATTAACGAAACAAACTTTATTAATCACAGCTTCCTACATCTACAAGTGAAACTAATTTTTAACATAGATCTATGCAAAGCTTTAGTAGCTGCTATGTAGTACAGACTAATTCTCAAAGGATTTTTACAGAAGTATTGTAAGCATTCCATTCCATCTTAATTGACTTTGCGAAAAAAAATTCTACATTATACATTTGAGACCAGTTTGCGACCAATTCGCGAAAGCATAGGGGATTTCTACATCTGGTTGTGCGAAAATTAAACAATTGATACAATGGGAAGATACATGGGATGTATAATAGTTGGCAAAATGGATGCACATGAACCCTCATCCCTTTATCTCCTTTGTTCAAAATGGCTAGATAGAGTCAACAGCAAAACAATTGCTTATTTTATTAATAGGAATCTTCATTTGCTTTTCCGAATGGTATTGATAATTCCCAAATTCTTCTTCTGTGCATTTTACATGGTTGCTGCTTCACCTCTCCTGAAAGCCTTTTATCCAAACTTAATTTGCATTACCTGCTTAGCCCATGCATAGCACAGAATTGCTGAAACCTCCGAAATGAATTACCTAAAGTTTACAGTCTTGTGTCAAACATGAAACAGTCTTCCGTAAATCTCATTCAAGAGTAGCATTGTTCCGACAAACAATTCCTTCAGTTCTCTTCCTCCAGAACCTGTAATTACTCGTTGGGGCACATGGACTGATGCTATCGTGTATTATGCTGAACATTTGGAAGAAGTAGCCATTGTTGTGAGTGGATTCCCAGATGATAGTGCGGAATGTGTGAACGTTGTTAAAGAACAGTTGTAGGACAACTCCCTAAAGAAAGACATTGTTTGTATTTAGTCAAATTTTTCTTCCTTGTCTCCTTGCATTACAAAACTTGAAGCAACGGGAAAGTCCTTTTCAGAACAAATTGACACAATTCAAGAAGTAGAAGCCAAGGTAAAAACGGCAGTGGGGAGAGTTGATGAGAAAGTTACGGATAAGTGGCGAGCATTGTTAAAAAAGAATGCTGAATTTCCTATTTTGAAAAATGTGTGCGAAGTACTGAATGGTGAAGACATATAAGCGTGTCAAATGCAGAAACATTTAAATATGTTCTCATCACTTTAGTGTCTGTTGAAAGGTCTTTTTCAGCGTATAAAATGTTTCTTTGTGATAAAAATGCAGTTTAATACCCGAAATTTTGAAAAAAAGAATACTAATATATTGTAATACCAATTATCAATAGGAAACAAAATGGCATAAGTAATTGGGATTAGGGACAAAACGAAAGATCAAATAAAACATAGAACATTGCATTGGTGTAGTAAATATGTATTTTTTTCTTTGAATTTATTGTTGTCTTATTTGTCATCCGATGTTTGTTTTATTCGGGAATTTCTCTTAAGGAGAAAAATAACTATTAATGTGTATTCCATACGTGTATGTTTCTTTTAAGGCCTTAAACAATTACTGGGTATAGTAATTATTAATTAATAATTAATTATTTTATCCCTATTGTTAATTTTTGTAATTTCATTTTACATGAATGTGCAGTTTGGTGTTATTTGTTTATTATTAATAATACGGACTAATATTCTTTTAAAGCTCTAACAAATATAAGGAACTAAAAATGGCATTTTAAAAATCTATTTTAATCTAAGTACCTAAATGTTCATTTTAAAAGCCTAAAAATCCGAGATCTAGTGATGACGTTTATAATCGCTAAGACCTGAGTTAGTTTGCTTTATTGTGGTATGTTCAGTTCAGTTCTAAAACACACTTATTCTTGTGATCAGGGTGAAGTCACACAATAAGCACCGACTTAAGGTACGACCTTTCAGCAACCCTTGGGTACCTTGCACGACACGTAGCTTCACATCTGATGCAGTGGTAGGAAATTGGCAATTCCGATTACGATGCTGAACACTCTTCTTGGCTGGTATACTCCGCTAAACAGAAAGGCGCTTTGTGTCGACATTGCCTGATTTTTCAACCAACAGTGCATTGCAGTAATTTTACTAAATACAATTTCCTCGAGGCAGCACGGCAGCATATGAAGCCACCTTGGTATCGTGAGGCTGTAAATAACTCTAACAACTTCATGTACCTAAGTGATGAAAAATAAATCATTCGGTGTGGCGCAACACATAGATTGTGCTTATAAAAGAGAAATTGAAGAAAACAGGCAAAAGCTTTACCCCATAGTTCTTGTATTCTGTTTTGTGGAATTCATGACTCACGTCTTCGCGGTAAGAATTCATCTTTCGGCGTTTTCAATGATCTACTGCATTTTACAGTCAATACTGGGGACACATCCTAAAAGATCACCTGAGTAACTGTAGCGGAAACGTTAAATACACTTCTGTTCAAATTCAAAATGAACTAATCAGCTATGCAGACAGATTGCTCCTTACTTAATGAACGTAGTGCATTCTCAGTGCTAGCTGACGAATCCGTAGATATAGCAGGAAAAGAGTAACTCTCTATATGGGTGCGATTTGTGGACAGCAATAACAGTGCTCATATTGCTTGAGAATTTCTTGGCTTTACACCATTTAAAATCTGAATGCTAACAGTTTAGCAAACACTATTACAAAATGTCAGCTGAAGGTGGTATTGGCATGAAGAAGCTTGCTGGCCAAGGATATGACAGTTGCTCAGTTATGGCTGGTATTGAAAATTGAGTGCATAAGCTTATTAGAGATCAATATAAAAGACTCTATTTTCCAATGGGCAGTGCGCATAATCTTAATTTAACAGTCAATGGTTCCGGAAATAAGAAACTGCATCGGAACAATGAGGTAAGTAGTAACATTTTTCTGAGAAAGTACACTTTGAAAAAACATTGATTCCAAAGATACCTCTATTATATGAAACTAGGTGGACTGGAGAATATAAAGCCATCTGCAAATTTTCAAAGCATTTGCTTCCATTATTGAAGCTATGTAGTTGGTGAAAACTCTGATGCGTTACACTCACATGACTTTCTCTACTCGTGTACAAACTATTTTTACGAACGCTTATTCTCCATCTACTTCATGTTAATCGAGATAAACATTTGCAGACTCTATCTTATTGCTAAGTTTCTTGTAGATGTAAGGGGAATATATATATTTACAAGGGCAATATAGAAATACAGTAGCCCTTAAGCATATACATATCTCTTAATAGCTGGTTGCTAGATGCAGCACTACTCTCTTTGCCACAGATTAATACACTTTGCATTTACAAGACAAAAAAATGAATAACGAATTCCCATTTGAGAAAGTATTGAACCATTTAAGGGAATAACAAGCAATATCTCGAAAATGGTTCACTCAACAAAAACAATGTATATGACATAAATTGTGTATTTTAACGCGATCTACATTTTTTGTGTAGTAAAATTTTGTCTATCTCTCATGGTTTACCAGTTATGCAAAAGTCGTTCACAATGAAGAATACTTTTGGAGACATTCCCAGAAAATTCAATATATACATTTTATTAAATACAATATCTTGAACATGAAAATATCTTAAACATATGATATTTTAATCAAAATCGTTAGAGCCATTTTTGAGAAAATTAAAATTTTCGAAAAATGTTCCATGTAAAGGGTAATCTGGGGTGGGGGGATTTTCTTGAAAACCTTCGTGTCGCATCTCTGGAAGATACTGAACCTAAATACCAAGTTTGGTGTTTATCCGACTGTTCGTTTCTGAGTTATGCTGTTCACAGACAGACACAGGACATGTTTCCAAAAATGCTTTTTTTGGATTCAGGGGGTCTCAAAACATATATTTCCGGTCTCGGTACGAATTTTTGGGTGGAATACAACACTTCCCCTACTTACTGTACGTAGTAGAGAAAGTAAAAATAAAACACGAAAGCTTGCGCATATGCTGTTTTGCTCAGCCTCGACTTCTGTATTTCTGGTATCATTACTATTATCACAAAATACTCTTCCCAGTTGGAGTCCGTGGGAAAAATGAAATTGATCTTCTCAGTGTGCAAGAACACGTATTGCAGCTTGTAGCTCTTTTTGAGGATTGCAGAAAGAGAGCAGTTGAAATCTTCAGCTTGATGAAGTCCGTCGACATTTCCAACACAGAACCGAGTGTGCTACGAAAAGTGCCTAGACAGACGCATTGGTTTAACCATCCAAGAGATACGGAGGAACAATTTAGATGTTCTATATCCCTTCAGAATTTAGACTCCCTAATCACTTCCCTAAAAATTTGTTTTCCTCATGCAATAAGAACGCTTTTTTTTCTTTTGGTACTCCATCCTCACTTGAAAAACCTTCCTTCGATGATTTCCTAGCTCATTTGAGAGCGATTAAAGATTATTTTGATGGTGTTGTGCGGATTTTTGAGTGTTGGTTCAATGCCACCTGGCATTGGTGGCATGACAGAGAAACGAATAATGTGTTGTAGTGATGGGTCGAGTGCGTTACTTTACCGGAACTACTTCCAACACTTCCACTCCGCAGTCGGAATCGTTTCAAGGAAGTAGTTCCAGTTCCACTCCGAGGAAGTAGTTAGGGCCTCTGGTGGAACTAGTTCCATTGGAAGTACTTCCACTTCCTCATTCCGGAGTATTGGTGAAAATACTTCCACTGTTTTACTCCGGAATGACTTCCCCTAGTCTATGAAGAGGAAGCTTTTCAAATATATTCAACGGGATACCACACATGTCTTTAACAATTAATGTCTCCTGTCACATGAGCAAGTGTTTGTGATTTAATGGCTTGTAGTTCTACGCTAGTATGTTGTGTTTTTATCCCCGTTGTATAATGAACTACAAAGTAATATTGGTAATATCATATGTAGTGATGTAGACCCAACGTACTTGAATAATTTGTAATTCCATTTGCTGTAAAGCAAATATAATTAACGGAACGCTACACTGGCTTTAAGACTGAAACTTATGCCTAGATACTTAGTAAAATATTGTTGTATTGCGTGTTAAACATTTAGGTTAGGAACAGTGTGGAGGTAAATTATTTTGCAATAAATGTAGTTTCAGCAAATATAAAACATTACTTTTGGGAAATTAATTTAAATATACTCATAATCTTTAGGGGCTGCTTTTTATGTTATTGTGAAGCGGAACATTTTGAGAATTTAATAAAAAGTGGTATGCTCCGATTTACATTTATTTTATTTATCCTTCTGAACCGTAAGTCTGCGGGACAAAGTTTACTGCCTTAAGGCAGTTTAATAGTTTAAATTCTTAAGGTATTACTCTAACTTTGTGATGAAAAAACTAGGTTATCAAATACAGAATAATGCAAATTACAAATTGGAATTAATTGTTCTTTCACACAAGCCGTGTGTTGGACAGGGTTGGAAAGGTAGAATCAGATGACTGAAACATTCAATGCCAAGCCGGGATTTGAACCACGGATCTCCCGGTCTCCGTCCGGTTAAATTAAAAATTGTTCGTCTTAGCTACAGCTGTATATGCAGAATTATCAGCTATTTTGCTGTTAGCGACTACTAACTACGTCATGGCACACAGCCAACAACGAAGCGGATAAGGAAAATGCGCAATGTAGAGTACCAACATTTTCAACAGAAATGAGGTTGGCGAAACTGGAAGTAATTTATCAGCTGATTTAAAATGAGGTTATGTGACGTATGGCAATTCATAATTAAATACTATTGTAGCTTTGTCCTAATTATGGTGCTTTCAAGTTTTTTCTTGTTTCAAAAAGTTATTTTGCTCACAGCGACAATGTAACAAATGAAAAATATGTTTTAAATGGCTAATTAAGCATAATTCGTGCTGTTCACGTAAAGGGCTCACTATTAATTTTAAGGCTAAAACTAGCAATCAACATAAAATGTTGCTTTAGGGAGTTAAAATGCAATATTTGACTACAGACATACTGCAAAATTATATTATTATAACTGCTACATACGTGCGAAGTAGTAAGCGCACATGTAACTAGAAATTGGAATTCTCTCATAGAAGCATAATCGAAAAAAAAAACAGGCTTCTGCGTGCTTTTGAAATTCTGTACATAACGTTCAACTTACTGCAATATTCCCTTATTAAAATCACGACTACATGACGTGGAAAGTACGAGCAGATGAAATATAACTAAAAAAAATGTTTTTTCTCGTGGAAGCATAATTGGTATTGAACCATACATCGGGGGAGGGGAGAAAGTTTATGCGTATTTTATAGAAGTCTGTATTAACGTTCAACTAAAGAGGTTCATTGCATTTGTCATATTCAATAGGGCATTTAACATCAATTTTGCATAAATGACACAAACCCGAATTCATCAATACTTGAGTCAGAATTGACTTAATTTACTTAAACATTTTTTCTCAAATTGCAACGTGACGCAGGCTGCATTAATACCATCTCATTTACCATAAAGGAAATGATATCCAATGTCATGGCGACTTCTAAATAATACCTACGCATAACGCAATACTGGTTAGGTATTGTACTGCCAATGGAATTGATGGAATGATGCAATTGGAAGTGGAAGTAACTCCGACGGAGTTGGAAGTAAATGTCTTGGAAGTACTCCGGCGGAATGGAAGTAAAACTGTTGTGGAAGTAACTCCGACGGAGATGGAAGTAAATGCCTTGGAAGTACTCTGGCGGAGTGGAAGTAAAACTGTTGTGGAAGTAACTCCGAAGGAGTTGGAAGTGATTGGAAGTAAAAGGAAGTGCCAGTTCCGAATAGTGGAATGGTTACTTCACACTTCCAAAGGAGGAACCGTTCCTTTGAAACGACTCCGACTCCTTCGACCCATCACTAATGTGTTGGCTACATTGGTCGGGGAAGCTGATTAATTAGCTGCTATTGCTGAGTATTACGGTGTTCTGCTAGTGAATGAGAGTGGTTAATTGTGCAATGTATATAGGCTGTAAAACTTAAAAGAAGTCGAGAGTATATATGTGATTATTAGGGATTTGTAATTGTGACAAAATATCTTCGTAAGTTTTCTTTGTTGTGATATATAGTAGACATTACATTAAGTGATATATTTGAGGTTAAGGTAGTTTTTAAACATTGCTAATAATTTAAATGCAGAACATGAAAATTATAAAGAAATCAGGTTATATTGGTGTTATTTTAAATTATTAACCGTGTTCGAAAATTGGTAATTCTGTGTGACGACTCTGTTTGCTATGGAGGCTGAATGTAACAACATCACTGGCTGGATGCAAACGGCTACCAACGTAATATGTAACAACCTTCGCTAAACGCTAGAACAAGCATGGAACACATTCAGACAATGTTGAAATGTGCGTATAATGTACACGCGTAAGTAATGCTTATTTACGAGCTGAAACTTTCCTGGCGTTTGAATACTCTGCATTTTCTCGGGCTTCCAACCAACTCTACATCTGGCTGGAAGCCCGAGAAAATCTAGAGTACAAGTAATGATTTTTTTGTTTTAAAGTTTTATTAAGGGTCGTTTTAACCTTCCAAGGTTTTATCACGACCTTTCCCGTTCAGTTGTTTACATTATTGAATTACAATATAATACTTAATTATGTATACATACAGGTTACAATTTGGTTAAATGTATTGATATATATTAATTAACTTAAGAAAAATAATTACTTTCTGGATGAAAGTTGCATCATTGAGTGCTGCAGAAATATTTTTGGGCATACCAGCCTGATGACGTTGATTTTCAAATTTTGGACATGTTGGTATAATATGTACTACTGTTGATGCTGTTTTACATGTTTCACAAATTGGTGGAGAGCTTCTACTTAGCAAATAAGGATGTGTCAGTTTGGTATGCCCAATTCACAGTCCGGATATTACAATTTGGTTTCGCCGTTGTAGCTGTCTTATTGGATATTCTTGAGTTGAAGTTCCACGTACATCATGAAGTTTACTTGTAGAATTGTTCATCCAGCTGGTCAGCCATTCTTTGTGTATTTTCTTCTTAAAGTGTGTGACTGCATCTTGGAGAGGTATTTTGATATCAATATCTTGTGTTGGTAGTTCTGTAGCTTGTTTTGCTACAGTATTGGCTCTTTCATTACTGGATATGTTTTTATGAGATGGTATCCACATGAAATTGAGTGATGTTTTCAAGTTATAACTGCGGGTAGATTATTTGGTTCATATTTATCTGATTATGCTTGCTTAAATCTATATCAATGGGAGATATTTTTTTATTCCAGGGTGGATGATCCGACTGTAGTTGCCTTAAGATATTAGGAATTGTGGTTTCATTTCTTTGGGATATCTGTTTATTTTGATTTGAAATGGCAATGAATGTGATTGTTGTGTGGGGAAAGTATCAAAGATTTGAGAAAATCAGTGGATACATTCTAGATTTCGGTGTTGCTGCTATTTTGAGAACATAAGTAATGTTTAATTGTTTAATACAGCGTAGTAATGGAGTTTCATTGTCTTCTATTAATATGCTCTCTACATGACTAGCGCGATAAGCACCTATTGTAATCCTAAGAGCTGAAGTCTGTATTGAATTCAGTATTTTTATAATTGATGGCTTGGCACTACTGTATATTATGGAACCATATTCCATTTTAGGACATAAAGGATTTATAACTGCACATTAGGACACGATAGTCGGCTCCCCAATTCTGTGCTGCTAGTACTTTTAAGATGTTGAGTCTTCTTTTACAATGATTTTTAAGACTTCTCAAGTAGGGCCGCCAAGTTAATTTATTATCAAACAAAACTCCGATTATCTTCATAGTTTCTAAAATAGTAATTTGTTTGTTTTTTACATGTAGTTCCAGATTAAATTTATTTCGATTTCTAGAGAATAAAGTACATTTTGTTTTGCTTGAAGAAATTTTAAAACCAGTTTCAGTGCACTATTGTTGTATGCTCTGAAGCAAGTCCTGTAAACATTGTTGCGCAGTTGTGGTTCGTCCTTTTCAAAATAGATGATTAGATCATCTGCAAATAAATTTGCTTTGACTGGTGTTTTTATTCCTGATACAATTCTATTAATAGCTATTAGGAAGAGGCTTACACTGATGACTGAGCCTTGTGGTACACCATTAATTAAAGAAATCATTTTTGAATGGGTCCCATTAACTCTTACTTGGCCTCTACAATCTTGCAGGAAGTTGTAAATAAAACTGAACATATTTCCTGGTATTTGTTGTTTTTGTAATTCTCTTATAACATAATCCTGTTGTACCATATCATACGCTTTATGTATATCTAAGCTAATAGTAATTAGGTGGAAGGATTCCAGTATTTCTGTTTGTAGGGATACCAGATTATCATTTACGGAGTGAAATTGTCTAAATCCACTTTGCATTGCAGAGAAAAAGTTTCTTTTTTGAAGTGTTCACCTTAAACGTCTATTGATTATTTTTTCCATTAACTTGCACACTGTGCAGTAGTTTTCAGCTAATAGGAGATGTTTGTTTGCCTTAGGGATTGGAATTATTAAGCTTTTGCACCACTGGTTGGGAAATGTTTTTTAGTCTATATGTAGTTAAATATTTCATTTAAATATTTTAATGCCACAAGGGCGAGCTGTTTTAGGAGTGCATATGGAATGTTATCTGGACCAGGACTAGTATTCTTGCAGTGATATAAGGCTTTTTGTATCTCTTGCAATAGAATTTCATCATTATAGTTTTTGGAATTATTTTGAAAAATGTCTTGGGGGTTTAGGTCAGGTAAAGTTTTCTGGTGCGTTAAAAAGTCACTGTCATAATTATTGTCACTGCATATTTCTGCAAAAGCTTCTGCAATGGTGTTGGCTACATCCTGTGGTTTGGTAAGAATGTCACTCTTGTTGCAGTTATATAATGTGTTAATCTGAGTGAAACTATTAGTGCCTCTTAGTTTTTCATGCCATTCCATATCTTTTGAGTTGGAGTTTAATGTTTGGATGATTATAGGAATTTTGCAAGAAGACCTTTTGCTTTCCTTTAGTGTACGGCGAGCTATAGTGCATAGCCTTTGGAAAGCTAATTTGTTTTCAGAATTAGGGTGACATTTGTATTTGTAATAGGATTTGTTTTTAATTGCATTTTTCAGGTTTCATTCCACTAAGGGAGACCGTTTTTGTTATTATTGTTTATGTTTACAGTTGGGATGTTAGTTTTGCACAATTCAGTATGACATCAGTAAATTCAGCAACTAGTTCATTTACAGAAAGTTCTTCAAATCTTCCAGAAGGGGTTAAGTTGTTAATTTCTTCAGAAATGTAAGTAATGCTTGTTCTCTATATTGGGAAGTAAAAGTGAAATGTAAATAAACATGGGTATAGCGCGCGTGGATTGTGTACGAAAACACTAAAATGAAAAGTAGTAATAGCATAAAACAAAACACGTAAATGAAGCCAAACATAAATTACGTATGTATTGTAATGAAAAGAAGCTAGAAACAGTGATGTGTATTGAATTTATTTAAAGGTGAGTCGAAATTGTAACACTAACATCACTTAAGTTTACTCACTTAACATGTTTCGGGAAACCGTTGTTCCCATCCTCAGAAGGTTATTAACTCGACTGGCCCGTGTTGTTGGTGTTTCCGTTTTTTGGACTGGATCCTGTGGTGGCATCTTGTGGTGGAGAAATGTACTTCCAGAGAGGATTTGGTGGCGGCAAATCAAAATTCATTAGATGTGTGTTGTGTTTTAGAATGGTGATCTTCTCCCATGCATCTAATTCAGCTGCAAATTTGGCTGGTTTGACTAATGTAATATTGGGTTTGATGTTGTGATTAGTGATCCAAAAATGGTGTGAAACTGCAGATTTGTCCATTTGTTTGTATTTAATACATCTCATGTGCTCCTTTAGCCTAGTTTCTAAGTTTCTTTTTGTCTTACCAATGTATACTTTATTGCAATCTGAACAATTGATTTTATAGATTCCAGCTTTTTTGTCTTGTGGAATGGGGTCTTTTAACTTGTTACAAAGTAATTTCTCTATGTTAAATTTGTTCTGTGGAGCTAGGCTGATGTTATGTTTCATGAAAATCTTCTTAAATTTGTGAAATGTTCCTGGGTGGTATGTGAATTTCTTGAACTTTAGTTCTTTATCTTGCTGGATGAGATTAGTTGTGTTTCTGATGTGCATCTGTCGTTTGAATTTTGCAATTTTTTTGTCAATAGTTGCTTTGTTGTACCCATTATGTATTGCTGTGTCTACTATATGCTGGTATTCTAACTGGTATTCTTTTTTATTTAAGGGGGTATATACCAGTCTATGTGTTAGGCTGTTTAGTACTGCATGTTTGTGTGTGGTTGGATTGAAACTCTTATTTTTTATGTAATTAGTAGAGTGTGTTGGCTTCCTGTATATGCCAAAGGTTAGGTTCTTTTGTTCTCTGATGATTTTTAGGTCTAAAAATGGTAGCATGCCTTCTTTTTCTATTTCTATGGTGAATTTTATTGATTGGTTCTGTAGGTTTAGTAAGGCTAAGGAGTCTTGTATGAACCTATTAGGGACAACAGCGAAGATGTCGTCAACATATCTGTGCCAAACTTTAAACATGTATGGAAAGGAAGTTGTTATGTGTATTTCTAAGTAGCTCATAAATAAATCTGCCAAGAAGGGTGAAAGTGGGTTGCCCATGGTTAGACCAGTTGGTTGTTGATAGAACTTCTTATTGAAACTAAAACAATTTTGTCCAATGCATAAATTGGTAAGTTGTATGAGGTCTTCTATTTCTTCTTCAAGTAGGTTAGTCTGCTGTAGCCATTTCTTTAATTGACGCAGGAGTTGATCTGTAGGGACACTTGGAAATAGTGCAGTGACATCAAAGGAAACTAATCTGTCTTCTGGTTCGAGTTCCAGGGATTTTATCTTCTGTATTAAATCTTCTGAATTCATTATGTTTTTGCTGTTAATAATGTAAATAATGAATTCAGAAGATTTAATACAGAAGATAAAATCCCTGGAACTCGAACCAGAAGACAGATTAGTTTCCTTTGATGTCACTGCACTATTTCCAAGTGTCCCTACAGATCAACTCCTGCGTCAATTAAAGAAATGGCTACAGCAGACTAACCTACTTGAAGAAGAAATAGAAGACCTCATACAACTTACCAATTTATGCATTGGACAAAATTGTTTTAGTTTCAATAAGAAGTTCTATCAACAACCAACTGGTCTAACCATGGGCAACCCACTTTCACCCTTCTTGGCAGATTTATTTATGAGCTACTTAGAAATACACATAACAACTTCCTTTCCATACATGTTTAAAGTTTGGCACAGATATGTTGACGACATCTTCGCTGTTGTCCCTAATAGGTTCATACAAGACTCCTTAGCCTTACTAAACCTACAGAACCAATCAATAAAATTCACCATAGAAATAGAAAAAGAAGGCATGCTACCATTTTTAGACCTAAAAATCATCAGAGAACAAAAGAACCTAACCTTTGGCATATACAGGAAGCCAACACACTCTACTAATTACATAAAAAATAAGAGTTTCAATCCAACCACACACAAACATGCAGTACTAAACAGCCTAACACATAGACTGGTATATACCCCCTTAAATAAAAAAGAATACCAGTTAGAATACCAGCATATAGTAGACACAGCAATACATAATGGGTACAACAAAGCAACTATTGACAAAAAAATTGCAAAATTCAAACGACAGATGCACATCAGAAACACAACTAATCTCATCCAGCAAGATAAAGAACTAAAGTTCAAGAAATTCACATACCACCCAGGAACATTTCACAAATTTAAGAAGATTTTCATGAAACATAACATCAGCCTAGCTCCACAGAACAAATTTAACATAGAGAAATTACTTTGTAACAAGTTAAAAGACCCCATTCCACAAGACAAAAAAGCTGGAATCTATAAAATCAATTGTTCAGATTGCAATAAAGTATACATTGGTAAGACAAAAAGAAACTTAGAAACTAGGCTAAAGGAGCACATGAGATGTATTAAATACAAACAAATGGACAAATCTGCAGTTTCACACCATTTTTGGATCACTAATCACAACATCAAACCCAATATTACATTAGTCAAACCAGCCAAATTTGCAGCCGAATTAGATGCATGGGAGAAGATCACCATTCTAAAACACAACACACATCTAATGAATTTTGATTTGCCGCCACCAAATCCTCTCTGGAAGTACATTTCTCCACCACAAGATGCCACCACAGGATCCAGTCCAAAAAACGGAAACACCAACAACACGGGCCAGTCGAGTTAATAACCTTCTGAGGATGGGAACAACGGTTTCCCGAAACATGTTAAGTGAGTAAACTTAAGTGATGTTAGTGTTACAATTTCGACTCACCTTTAAATAAATCCAAACATAAATGTTTAAAACAAAGCATACGAGAATACACAATAAATGTGCGCAAAAAAAAATTGGGAAACATGAAGTATATGGTAAGTTTGGCAAGAAAAATCTAACAGTTTTTTTAATTCTTTTCGTTCATTTTTAATTTCTCTACCATGTACATAGTAGATAGACAAGGTATTGCATTCCACACAAAAATTCAATACAGAGAGTTCACCAGAAATACATGTTTTAAAGCCCCCTGAATCCAAAAAAGGCAATTTTACTTATTCTGCCATGTACCTAGAAGGTAGAGAAGGTATTGCATTCTGTACAAATATTCGATATTGAGATTTCACTGGAAATACATGTTTTAAGGTTCTCGGAATAAAAGCACTTTCACTTATTCCACATATACCTAGTAGGTACAAGAGGTGTTGCATTCCACACTAAAATTTCATACCAATATTTCACCAGAAACGCATGTTTTGAGGCCCCCTGAATAAAAAGAAAGTATTTTTAATTATTGTATCATGTACGTAATAGGTCGAGAAGGTAGTGCATTCCACCCAAAAATTTGATACTGAGATTTCACCAGAAATTTTTAGTTTTTACGTTTTCAGCCACGTACCTACAGAGCAATCCCTCAGTCATCTGGCCAGTAGTCATGATGCGTGTTCCGCACGTGATCCCTCAGCTATTTGGCCAGTAGTTACGATGCATGTTCCGTGTGCTATATTCAGTGTATCTGTTTATTATTTTCATTATTGATACTAACACCATATTATTACTGATTTTATGATGATTATTACGCTATATTGATTACCTGTTGAACAAACTTAATTACTTTTTATTTCATCAGTACTAATCTTTTTCACAGTCTGTGTTGAAAGTGGTGTCCTTCGGCAGATAAACATTCTTGGCACCTTCTGATGAAATTACCATTCACACGCATAAGTTCTTGTTGCTTAATTTCCCTAATTTTTGTTCTTATATTGTTTTTAAGATCGTCTATGGTGCGAGAATTATTCCTATAGACTCTATTTTTGAGAGTTCCCTACAGATAAAAGTCATACACAGTAAGATCCGGCAATTGAGCCGGCCATAACCCTTTAGAGATGATTCTTTCATCAAAACATTTTCTTCTGTTAGAACTCTTCGTTTCTTTTTACAACTTACAACATTAAATGATCCCGTTATCTTCACTTTATTCACTAGATATCTAACTGTTTCTGTACTTGGAACTGGAACACCAGGAAATTTATCGTGAAATTGCCTACACACCTGTCTACATGAGTCGGTTTTCACATACGTGTCATACATAAAAAGTCTTTGTTCCAGCAAAAATTTGAGTACCATTTCTGGGTTGTAATAATCCGATAATTCAATTGCACACAAATACACACGTGTCTCGCGTCTATACATAAGAAGCAATAACAGCTGACTGAAGCCCCCAGCCACATGTCCGATAAGTGGAAGAGCCTTGAGTTCATTCAGACATGTCGCACAAGACTGCCTTACAATTCCCAGCCAGAGCGCTGAGGGACTGCTCTGTAGTAGGTACAGAAGGTATTCTATTTCGTTTCCCTAAAAATACATTTCTTGGATTCGTGAGGCCTCATGTTGCAAATCTTGGCATCCAATTTTTGGATGGGATACAATACTTTCTCTGTTTACTTTAAGTACATAGTAGAGAAAGTAATAAGAGTATCATTAATTAATAAATAAATAAATAAATATGGTACGTTCTACATAGGGAAACTAGTGAAAAGTAAGAATACTGGAATCAAAATAGCATTAAACACACAATAAATATGGATGGGTTAAATGGCAAAGCATGAATGTTTAAAGTGTAGAAAACAAATAAATATGAGTGGATTATATGCAAAAGCACAAAACTGAAAGGCCATATTGTAAAACAAAACAAACTGGAAACAAATATTAGCCATATACAATTCTGAAAACATAAACATAAAATATAAGAATACTGAAAAAGAAAGCAAACTTAATACATACCTGTGAACTGTATCTGAACAAATATTAAGGTGGAAAGTAAAATTACCTGAAGCCAAATAAGCACTCAAAAATAACCCCAAAATGCAGTCTGCTTGTAAAATAAAGCAGCAAAATAAAGTAATTACAATGTATTTGGATGCATGACCATCTGCTCCGAAGTGGAGGAAATAGTGACCCTAAAAAGGGCTGTTTTCATCCCTTACTGCACAAATACCTTAATTTTCAGATAGTGTGGGTAAAAAGTTGGGAAAAACCTGCTTTCTTGGCACGAGGTTTCTGTACATTGATGGAGGCAGGACTCAAACGGCTCCCATTGCATCCTGAACTGTCTCCTCAGCTTCCTCTTCCAGCACATCCATAAAGTTTCTGCTTGTTGAATGTGGATGTTGGCATTGTAAGTATTCACAAAGTTTTCACTGTGATTTACTACTGAGTTGTCATAGACAGGCAAGCCACTAGGGGGTCAAGGCCCTCCATGGGACCCAGGGCAGAGGGTGTCAATCAAGTGACACTCCCAACCCTCGAGGGCTTTTCCTGTAGGCCGGCATCTGAAAATTTTAATAAACTCCCCATTACAGGGGCAGAAGTAGATATACCATTTACACGCGTCAACACCAAAAAAGGGGAAGACTCCGAAATGACTCAGTAGGGCCGACAGTGAATCTAGCACACTGTCTTACCAGCTATCAGCTATCCAGGGTGGTACCAGAGGTCCTTTAGGTGTCTCACAACCCTGCTTGGACGTACCCAGTCTCCTATGGGTATCAGGAACAACTGCCATGCCGAGTCCAACCCAATCCGAACTCAAATGGGAGGGCCTCAGACATTCGTTCCGACATACTTTTTGTAATGTCAGAAGTACCACAAGTGCTAGAGGTCTGCACCACAGCAGCTGAAGGCATCAAAAACCCCGCCCCCTATGGGTAGTGGATGTAGACGCCACCATTGAATTGCTCAATGTTGCCATTAGGAGCTCAGCCATCGGAAACGATGTGCAGTCCTGGCAGAATGTACTGCAGGATCAGCTGCTCCAGTGTAGCGGCCCTTCTGTCAGGTGCTTCCACCAGAAAGCACCTTCCACTTTGCCTTTCGACGCCTCCAAAGACCCAGTACTTTTCTTGCCATTCTTCCTGGTGATACTTCCAGTGGAAGAATTTTGATTCGCCTATCTCAAGGATCAGAGGATTACCAATCTCATCTAAGCCAGCTGTAGGAGCAACATAACACTCCAAGTGAGTTTGGCAGAGTTTGGCACTCCTGTCGACAAAAATTTGCCCAGTCTGTGGCCTCGTGAAACTTCAGCATAGAAGATGATCCTTCACTCAACCATAAACAAATAAAACTTTTATCTACTTAAATGAGAGCTTGCTGCCAGTAAAGAACGATTCTTCCTTCATGGATTTGAAAGCTTTGCATGTTTTGCAGAACCACCATTTGCCATCTGCAGTGCTATTATGAGTGGTTATAGTACACTCCCTATTGCACAGTTGACACTGTGCAGTGTTTTTCAAAAGACAGCAACTTGCTAGCTACTGCATGGCCTTCTGTGGTGTTTCCAGCACCTGATACAAATCTTCATAGAGGAAGTCATCTTCTCTAATCACTGCAACCTACATCCAAGTAGTAGACCTCGATCTTCCACCCATTCTCAAACGATGCACTGAATGTTACAAAAGTAGCTAAGGCAGAAATGAAACAGGAAGTGAATTGAAGAATTGCAATGTATTGCAAACCACAAGAGACTCTCCAGGGCCTGAGAGAAGAAAGGGTATTAGTGTACTGTTATGGATAACATCCACTTTACCTTTATCAGAAGCCTCTCGGATAGGACACACCATATACATTGTTTATTCTCAGGCATAGCTGGTTTCACAATTTCACTTCAACCAATGAAGGTAAAGAAATCATAAATGGCACATAGAAGTTAATTCCACATGGAGTGAAACATATCCCCTGTGCTAGCTCTCATTCAATTAATGTTATTATGGTTATCATTCCCAGTTAAATATAAAAATTTCCACCATGTCCAGCAGCGTTGAAATTGTTTGCTTTAATAAGACTTGAATGTTTTCAATATTAAGATTTTATGTATCTCTTATGGTTTAAAAGTTGTAAAAAACTTCATTCAGAATCAGGTGGACTTCACAGACTATTCCCAGAAATTTTGAGGTATACATTTTATTTACCATTCAAAAGTCAGTACAGATGTGAGCATACGTTTACTGCTTGACGTAATAATCGAACCTGATCCTCTGTGTAGCACATTTCCCAGTAGATCAGCAATTTATGTAGCACATTCCTCCCTCCCATGATTTTTCTCCTCATTGCCTGCAGCACTATTGTCACTTTATAAGATGCAAATTTTGCCAAGTAAGAATTATAACACTTTTTTGGCTTGGGAAGCATGCGTTACCCAGGGAACCACGTGGAGGCAGACTATATTGTTCCCCTAATAACAGTAATAACAGGAGCTGTAAAAGCACCACCAATTACAGTACTACAAAGCTTCACAAAAAATCTGATGTGTTACACTCACATAACTTTCTCTACTCTTGTACAACCTAATTTTACAAACGCCTATTCTCCATATGCTTCATGTTAATCGAGATATCGAGATGTCAATCTTATTGGTAATTTTCTTGTAGATGCAAGGAAAATATGGTAGCTTTTAAGCGATAGTCAAATATTTTAACGCTGGTTGCTATGTGACGCATTCCATTCTCTTTGCATGTCCAGGACATAAAAAAAATGAGTAACGCATTTGAGAAAAAGTATAAGTATTGGAAAATTTAAGGAAATAACGAGCAATATCTCGAAAACGGTTCACTCAACAAAAGAAATGTATATGACATAAGTTGTGTATTTTAACGCGATCTACATTTTTTGTCTAGTAAAATTTTGTCTATCACTTATGGTTTACCAGTTATGCAAAAGTCGTTCACAATGAAGAATACTTTTGGAGACATTCCCAGAAAATTTGAGATATACATTTCATTTCTCTTGACATTACCCTAAACATATGATATTTTCATCAAAATCGTTAGAGCCATTTTTGAGAAAAGTAAAATTTTCGAAAAATCTTTCATGTAAAGCGTAGTCTGGGGTGGGGGGATTTTCTTGAAAACCTTCGTGTCGCATCTCTGGAAGATACTGAACCTAAATACCAAGTTTGGTGCTTATCCGATTGTTCGTTTTTGAGTTATGCTGTTCACAGACACACACACACACACACACACGGACATGTTTCCAAAAATGCTTTTTTTGGATTCAGGAGGTCTCAAAACGTGTATTTCCGGTGAAATCTCGGTATCGAATTTTTGGGTGGAATGCAATACTTCCCCTACTTACTATACGTAGTAGAGAAAGTAAAAAAAATCTGATGTGTTACACTCACATGACTTTCTCTACTCTTGTACAAACTATTTTTACAAACTCTTATTCTCCATATGCTTCATGTTAATGGAGATATCGAGATGTCAATCTTATTGATAATTTTCTTGTAGATGCAAGGGGAATATGGTAGGTTTTAAGCGATAGTCAAATATTTTAACGCTGGTTGCTATGTGGCGCATTCCATTCTCTTTGCATGTCCAGGACATAAAAAAAATGAATAACGAATTTGAGAAAAAGTATAAGTATTGGAAAATTTAAGGGAATAACAAGCAATATCTCGCAAACGGTTCACTCAACAAAAGAAATGTATATGACATAAATTGTGTACTTTAACGCGATCTACATTTTTCGTGTAGTAAAATTTTGTCTATCTCTTATGGTTTACCAGTTATGAAAAAGTCGTTCATAACGAAGAATACTTTTGGAGACATTCCCAGAAAATTCGAGATATACATTTTATTTGTCATGACAATATCTTAAACATATGATATTTTAATCAAAATCGTTAGAGCCGTTTTTGAGAAAATTAAAATTTTCGAAAAATGTTTCATGTAAAGGGTAGTCTGGGGTGGGGGGATTTTCTTGAAAACCTTCGTGTCGCATCTCTGAAAGATACTGAACCTAAATACCAAGTTTGGTGTTTATCCGACTCTTCGTTTTTGAGTTATGCTGTTCACAGACACACAGACAGACACACACATGGACATGTTTCCAAAAATGCTTTTTTTGGATTCAGTGAGTCTCAAAACATGTATTTCCGGTGAAATCTCGGTATCGAAATTTTGGGTGGAATACAATACTTCCCCTACTTACTATACGTATTAGAGAAAGGAATATGGCTATAGAACTAAAACATGAGCTGAAAGCAATACTCTTGCGCAAAAACTGCAAGTCAATAGAAACAGATTACAAGTGATACCACACAGCAGATACTATAAGTAATTTAAAAACTCAAATAAGCTTCAGAACATATATTAATAACTTAAAATACAAGAATATAATTACAACAAATATAATTGCAACAGAAGAAACGAGTCCAATAGAATATATTGATATACAATATCAGGAGGACCTGATATACACAATACACAAACAAAACAATATACCAGATGAAATGAGAGCTATAGCAATAGCTACGGAAAATGAAAGATACCCAGATAAAGAATGGCTCCGAATATATACAGATGGATCTCTCATCAATAAAAGAAAATGCTGGTGCAGGAGTATACTGTAAACATTTTGTACAGTATCTAACATTAGATGAAACGTCAAACCACTATGATGTAGAATTAACAACTATAAAAGCAGCATTACAGAACGTTTTATATAGACCATACATAAAACAAAAAATAGTCATCTTATCAGACTCAAAATCAACCATAGATGGAATAATAAATTACAATAATAAAACAACAAGAAATATTAAAGAAATAAGAAGCCTAATTAAAGCAGTTGAACCTAGAAATCATGTCACACTATAATGGAGCCCAGCTCATGTTGGACTTTTGGGCAATGAATATGCGGATCAATTAGCAAAGAAAGGTGCAATGCAACAAATAAAACCTGTAGGACAAATATAAATAAATAATTAAATAATATTAAACAACATTTCAAAAGACAGCAGAGACTTGATGAATAAGATGAATTAAAAGATAAATATTATAAGAATATTAAAGATTGAGTTGATATACAAAAAATGCCAAGGAAGACTGCAGTGGCCTTATTTAGGATGGCAGCTGGCCACGATTGCCTCGCAGAACATCTCTACAAGATACGATGCCTACCTACACCCAAGTGCACTCTCTGTGAAGAAGATGTCATCCTGAACAAACAGCATCTCACCAAATGCAAAGGCCTTAAAAGTGATAACTTACAGACTTTATATTGGGAAGCCAGAGGGAAAATGATGCAGATCAATTAATTCCCAGTGCCATTGGTGAACAACAACAGAATTATAATACCTAATTATGTTTCTCAGAAGTAACAAATTAGTTAAACAAGTGAAATATTTCTGGTGGAGTATTTAAAAGTAATTGATGTATTATCTTCCTCAGATAGGTCACAGGAGTTCATATGCAATTCATTAGTCATAGTAGCTATCCAGCCAGTAGGAATTATTTTTTCAAAGCATAACTTCATACACACAAATACATACAATCTATGTATAAATATTTATGAATGCAGCCACATGACTTTCTCTGCTAAAGAAAAACTTCATAAATTCATTATATTGTAATATTCTCATAAACTGACACAGGTAGCTGAGGGCATTAGGCACGGACTAGTAAACAGGTCTGCGATTCACATCCAACCAGGATCGTCCTCCCTACCTGAGATTTTCATTCCAGGTTTTCCTCAGTCCTCATAACTGGCAAATCCCAGAGAGGTCACTAAACTTAGACCTTCAATGTTTCCTTCCTGATTGTCCTTTCCTAATTATTTAATTTCAAGTATCACCAGTGTCACTGCCTTTGGTGTCGTATGTCATGAGGATGGGCAAAAATATTTCCCATTCGCATGAGTTTCTCTACTTAATACCATTTACTTTTTATAGCTTTTACAAACTGCTCATACAAAAGCTTATTTTTTAACTGCTTTGTTAATAGAGATAAACCTTTGCAAAAATATTTTCATTACATATTATGTTGTAGGTACAAGAGAGGAAACCGAATTAACAGCCATAAGTTTAAAAGCGAATTCCTATATGCTGGCCTTGGAATTCCATAGTCTTTCGATGACATCATGAGAAACAACTGAATAATGATGGCTCTTTAAAAATGACAAAAGTATTGAAAATTTCAAATCAATAATAATGGTTATCTCAGAAATAGCATATGTCACAAAAACTGAAAGTTGATATGAATTGCGTATTTTAAAAAGATATATATATATATATTTATTTTTACTTTCTCTACTACGTATAGTAAGTAGGGGAAGTATTGTATTCCACCCAAAAATTCCATACCGAGGTTTCACTGGAAATACATGTTTTGAGACCCCCTGAATCCAAAAAAAAGCATTTTTGGATACATGTCTGTGTATCTGTGAACAGCATAACTCAGAAACAAACAGTCGGATAAACACCAAACTTAGTATTTAGGTTTAGTATCTTTCAGAGATGTGACACGAAGGTTTTCAAGAAAATCCCCCCACCCCAGATTACCTTTTACATGGAACATTTTTCGAAAATTTTAATTTTCTCAAAAATGGCTCTCACGATTTTGATTAAAATATCACAAGTTTAAGATATTTTCATTACAAATCAAATGTATATCTTGAATTTTCTGGGAATGTTTCCAAAAGTATTCTTCATTGTGAACGACTTTTGCATAACTGGTAAACCATAAGAGATGGACAAAATTTTACTGTACAAAAAATGTAGATTGAGTTAAAATACACAATTTATGTCATATACATTTTTTTTTGTTGAGTGAACCATTTTCGAGATATTGCTTGTTATGCCCTTAAATTTTCCAATACTTTTACTTTTTCTCAAATGGGAATTCCTTATTCTTTTTTTTTTTTTTTTTTTTTTTTCCGTCCTGGTAATACAAAGAGAATGGAATAGTCACATAGCAAGCAGCTCTTAAAGTATTTGACTATCGCTTAAAGCCTACCAATTCCCCTTGCACCTACAAGAAAATTAGCAATAAGATTAACATCTCGATTAACATGAAGCATATAGAGAATAAGTGTTTGTAAAAATAGTTTGTATAAGAGTAGAGAAAGGCATGTGAGTGTAACACATCAGATTTTTTTGTAGTGTGCTTTTGTTTCTCTCTCCCATGGTTTACCTGTGATACAAAATTATATGAAATTCCTTTCAAATTAAGAGGACCTCATGGGCAATTCTCAGAAGATTTATTTTATTTGTCGCATAAATATGTTTCAAAACCGTAGAAACCATTTTTGAAAAAGTTAAAAGGAATGTAAAGGGTAGTTCAAGCTAGTGGGGATGTTTTTGAAAATCTTTCTGTACCTGAAATACCAAGTTTGGTTTTATTGGACTCTTCATTTTGAATTATCCTATTCTCTCTCTCTCTCTGACACACACTCCAATGTTTATTTGTGGTGACAGCCTCTTTCACTGGAAAGAAAAGAATGGAGGAACAAAAGGAAAATTGCAAATTTTATAGGTATGTAGGTCAGGTGTGAACTTGGAACATGAAATATTAGGAAAAGAGTTATATTAGATTGTGTAATTTAATGAGCTCGACCTTTTCCTGTACCTAATACAATTTCACAATTGTTATGTACATCCCCTACAAGTTTCATCATTCAGAATACTCCAGTGAAAGAGGTATATGGCATACTAATTACTTGTCCTAAAAAGGCGATTGTATTGTTGTGGTTTCAGTCATACCTGCATGAGTACATGTATAAAAACTGTGTGCTGAGAAAGCCTTTTCAGTTCAGTGTTTTCTTATATACTTCGCGCATATTTATTTGTATTCTACATTTGTTTGAGTTTAAATATTCATGCCTTTCACAATTATGCTTTGACATATGCATATTTATTGTATCTTAAATGTTTATTTTGTTCCAGTACTCTTACTTTTCATACATTTTGTTATATAAAATGCCGTATGTTTATTTATTTTGTATGCTACTTTTATACTTTCTCTATTATGTGCTCAATGTAATATGAAGTGAATATTTCACAGAAAAATTTCATGTTGAAATTTCACCAGAAAATGCATTTTTTGAGGCTTCCTGAATCCAAAAAAGGAAGCACACTCTTAAAAAATGTTTGTGAACAGCATACCTCAAAAACTAAATATCCAATAAATATGATATTTGGAATTACATTCAGCATGTGCCAAAGATACGACATAAAGATTTTCAAGAATATCTCCCCCACCCCCCAAGCTCAAACTACCCTTTACATGGGACAATTGCTACTATTTTAAATTTCTTTAGAAAAGGTTCTAACAATTTTTATTAAAATTCCACATGTTTAAGATATTTACATGACAAATAAAATGTATATCTTGAATTTTCTGGGAACTGCCTTTGAATTCTCCATTCGGGAAGATTTTATGCAATTTTTGTATAAGGGGTCAACCGTAAGATATACACAAAAGCTTACTACACAAAAAATGCAAATCTCTTTAAAGCGCAATTTATTTCAAATAACTTTTTCTTTGCCATCACTTTTTAGTTATCTGTTGTTATTTTGAATTTTTCATTTTTCATCATTTTTAAAGTGCTGCCGCTATTGAGTTGTTTCTTGCAAGGTCATGAAAAGAATATGGAATTTCAAGGACAGCATAAGGAGATGTGTTCAATTGATTCTGCTTTCTACATCCCCTTGTACCTACAACCAGGGGTGATGGGGCTTAGTCCCATCACATTTTTTCTATATCAATAACCACAAAAACAACAATACCATCTCATATTTTAACCCTTTGCGACACACAGCATAGTAAAGTGTAGTGAAATGATAAACACCCTGCTGCGCATAGCATAGTAGAACGTAGTAAATGTGTTTATCGTTTCATATAGGTTCTGCTTATGCTGACCTGAGCTTTTAGGAGCTGTGTCGATGTAAACGTACTCTTGCTGCATTGTTCCAGCGATTTTGCAAGCCAGAATGTAATAGCAAACCATAAATAGCACTGTTTACAGCCGGTTGCAGTTGTGTAAGTAAGCAGTTTCCAGTCGCATTTATAGCCATATCAGTATTACTCACGTAAAACTTCTGGAATCGTGACCTTGATTGCCATCCCAGCTGCCGAGCCTAGGAATGGTTTATGTTTAGCTTTATCAACGAAAGCGATATAATACCTTTGCTTACTCACAGTGCGTAACACATACAGTCTGCATAGAAAGTGTCTGCATCTGGTTGTAATTTTAAAGAGAGCTGCAGTATCTAAATAGTACTTATTTTATATTTGTTATATTTATAACCATGGCTCCTATGTTTTCAAAGTTAAGTGGTAAGGTGTTACATAGTCAAAGTAGGGAAATAATTGCAAATGTCATCGACTTCATGAAGCAAGAAGCAGAGATGAAGGAAGAAATTATATCCGAGTTCCACAAAAGCCTTAAGAGAGTGAAAGAAAGAGTAGTCAAAGCAACTGGTGTTTCACCGAGTTCCGTTTCCAGAGTTCTCAAAGATAAGAGAAAAAAACATATGGATGAAAGAGTACCATTTGACACACCTGGGAAGAAACATAAGGTCCCTAAACGTATTACAGAAATAGACGATTTCAAATGCGTCATTTGGCGCACGATTCACAATTCCTATGTGGAAGAAAAAACTGTGCTAACAATAAGCAGATTGCTCATCCAGCTGAAAGACAGCAGAAACTTTCAAGGTGGTGCTACAAATCTCAGAAAAATTATTAAAGATTTAGGGTTCAAATGGAAGAAACCGAAATCAAATAGAAGAGTTCTAACAGAAAAGCAAAATAAATAAATAAATAAAATAAAAAAATAATAATAAAATAAAAAAATAAAAATAAAAAGTAAATCTTGCCATGATAGCTTAGTCGGTTAGAGCAACGGCACGGAAAGCCTAAGATCCGTGGTTCAAATCCCGGCTATGGCATTGAATTTTTCAGTCTGAGTCTACCTTTCCAAATGACTATAATTTTATATGTACTTATATCAGTGTGTACTTATATCAGCATCAATTTTCAAGGTGGTGCTACAAATTTCAGAAAAATACTATAATGTATGAAGATGAGTCATACATACACAGCAGTCATACAGCATCTAAAAGTTGGAGTGACGATAGCGAATTAGGTTTGCAGGCACCTGTTGCCAAAGGGCAAATACTTATTATCGTTCGTGCTGTTGGAGAGATCGGCTTCGTTCCAAATGCCCTTCTTTTACAAGTCGCAACAAACAACAGGAGATTTTCATCAAGAAATGAATACAGAAAATTACATGAAGTGAATCAACGCCATGTTGATACCTAATATGCCTGCTGGGTCTGTTCTGGTCATCAACAATGCGTCAACACTCAAATTGACAAACCACCTACCTAAAATTCCTTGAAAGAAGAAATGAGAGCTTGATTACTTAGACATAATATAGCTTTAGATGAAAGCATGAGTAAAACAAAGCTATTTAACTTAATTAAAGCCAACAAACAGCTTCAGAAGTCATACATACTTGACCAGATAGTAATACAACATCGCCATAATGTACTTAGACTGTCATCGTATCGCCCAGATCTAAACCCAATCGAATTAATCTGGGCTGATATCAAAAAATGGGTGGTTTGCAGAAATATCACTTTAAAATTAAAATATGTGGAGCAGTTATAACACCAGCAATTTGCTGAAATTGGAAGGCCAGAATGGGAAAATGCATGGTGACATGCTGAATAAATTAAGAATCATTATTCCGAAAAATACGGAATTGCAGAAAATCAAATAGAAATAATTCTCATCCAGGATAATGGTGCAGAAAGTAGTGACAGCAGTGATGACGGCAATAATGTGAGTGATTCCGCAGAAGAGGAAGGGTTGTTAGATGTGGAAGAATTAGAGGCAATGATTGACAGCGTTTTTTATATTAAGCGCTTTTTAGATCGTGAAGGTAGTTCCAACGAATCTTTGTTTGGTGAGTTAGTGGAAGACAGTGATAAGGAACAAAGTGACAGTGAGAGTGCTGAGAGACAGGTAGCAGAGCATGTGCTAAAGCTAGTGAAAGACAATTAAAACTACAGCAGTACCGGCACAGTAGACTTTCAATAATTTGGAAACATTTTCATCCCCTATAGGTGCAAATCATTCTATTCCTATAGGAAGTGCAGAAATAGATTATCTTAAACTTTTTATAGATTCCAATTTTTGGGGAAAAATTACGGAGGAAACCAACAGATATGCAGCTCAGATTCAAGCTAAAAAGGCGGATCAAAAACGGGAAGTTACAAATTCAAGGGAGATACAGGCCTATTTAGGTATTTTCATATATATATGGCATGATGTATTTACCTGAAACCAGAGATTACTTTTGGGGGGATTTTTGCATTTGTCCAATTGTAAGACAAGCAATGACGTTGCTCCGGTTTCAAAAGATATCGCAGTACCTTCACCTGTTTGACGAATCTGCAAGGCCACAATTAGGGGTAGATTCTTCCGATTATCTGTATAAAGCACGACCTGCTTTAGACATAATCAAAAAGTTTGCGAGTGTCTACAAACCAAATCGTGAACTTTCTGTTGGCGAAGCGATGATAGGCTTCAAACGATGCATCTTTCTAAAACAATATATGCCTGCTAAACCTACAAAATGGGGGATAAAGGCATGGGGTATTGCAGACAGTAAAAGTGGGTATTTATTGGAATGTAAAATCTATCTGGGAAAAAGGAGGCAAGAAACAGCGATCTTCTACTTGGGGAACAGGTTGTTTTAGACATGTGTTAAAAATATACAGGGTTTTGGCATCACGTATATTTTGATAATTTTTTTACTTTGACGCGGCTAATGAAATTACTTTTAGACAGGAAAATGTATGCGTGTGGTACAACTCGTGCTGGAAGGAAAGACTGGCCAAAACAATTTTCAAAGCCAAAACAACTGAAATTGAAAAGGGGCTAATCTCGCAAACTGCAACATGAAGGCGTAACTGCGGTTGTTTGGCATGTTAACAGGGACGTTCTTTTATTATCTACAAACTCGTAATATGGCAGGGATTGATCTGGCAGACCAAAGAAGGGAGTATTATGGTGTCAGCTGACCCTAAAAAAAGGGTGGAAATATCTGTTCAATTTTATAGTGAATGTTGCTATCGTTAATAGTTTTATTACATATGACATTTCGAACAGACCTACTTCTACAGCTCATGGCAATAGGCTTCTTTACTACAGGCAAAAATTAGTGCAACAGTTAATTGGAGACTTCACGTCGCGTAAGCGAGCAGGATTTCAGCATTGCTACTGCTACTCCTGCACCAAGTTGTCTTCACACCCTCATAAAAATTCAAGGCCGGGTGAAACCGTGTGCTCAGTGCATAGTGAAGAAAAGGAAAACACCATCAGGTCATGGTATACAGTCTCAATACAAGTGCAAACAGTTTGACATTGCATTGTGTAGAATTGGGTGCTTTCTCAATTATCATGAGGAAAAGGGGGTGGAAATTCAAAACTAATACAAGGGTGTACATATGAAACCATTAATAATCTTAAGTGTATATATAATATTTGTATGGTGCAAGAGAATAGTCTAGCTAACATGTTATGGACATGCTGCAATATCTTCACTGCAATAGTGGCAGGGATGTAAACATTTTAAGGGTGAGCACCATAATAATTTTGCAGAAATTATTGTATTTATTTTACTTAAGTATAGCAGATTTTATTCTGGTTTTTAATATCCTAAAGTAACGAATTCCATTGCCATTAATATTGCGGAGTTATAAAAATGCATTGCAATGGTGTGCATGTATATAAGTGTTGTTTGTCTACAAAGTGGTTGATGTTTGCAGTTTTAAATTATTGAAATAATATTTAATCTTATTTACTTCAAACCAATTTTAAATGAGTTATTAATTAATCAATTTCATTTAGCTACTAAAACATATAATTAGGCATGTATACAGACCACTTTTAGTTTAACATCTGTAGTAACAGCTCAGAATTTAAATGGACACAATTCTGCTTGGAGAACAAACTAGCTAATACTCTATGCGCAGCAAAGGGTTAAAAATGTACAATTTTATTTACACTCCTTACTAATCTTATTCTAAGCATGTTACTGAAATGTTTGCCTGAAATACATGTTATGCAATATATAGTTTGGTTAGGCCTAGAGCATAAGAAGATCTTGAGTTTAGTTTCGAGCCACGTGGTTTCCTGGGGCTAGCTCGTGCAAGGATTGGAATTCTGGCGTGATAGGCTTACAACCCCAGGGCTGGTTTACTTTCTATAAGCAGGTACCCAGGTCAGCGGGTGAAGAAATATCTCTATGTTCAAGTTTGGTTACTTTAGATTATTGTGGATGAATAAACCATGTAAACCTTGCACTGCTTTTCCATTGTATTAAAACATTTTGATTGAATAACCGCCATTTAGAAAGTTATTAAAACAAACATTGTAAATTAACCATCCATTTTGAAAAATATTTTGTTGTTGTTGTTCACCAATGGCACTAGGGATTAATTGATCTGCATCATTTTCCCTCTGGCTTCCCAATATAAAGCCTGTAAGTTATCACTTTTAAGACCTTTGCATTTGGCGAGATTTTAACTTTTTTAGCTTGGGAAGCATGCCTGTGTTGTCCATTTAGCGTTACCCAGGAACACCACGTGGAGGCGGACTATTTTAAGCTATTATTATTATTATTATTTAATAATCCTTTCACCGATCACATAGCCCCATCAGTCATTTTAGCCACAAGCCGCTACTGCGTACAACGAAATCTGTAATGAAACTTTTCCTACAAAGGTTTATTTCGATTAACATGAAGTAGATAGAAAAATAGGCTTTCATAGGGATAGTTTGCAGTAGCTATATAAAATTAACTGTAGTGACATAGAGAAAGTCGCGTTAGTGTAACACATCAGAATTTTTTATCCATAATTGACCACTATTTGACATGCTAATATGAAATGCTCCTTTGATCCTTCCGTTTAACGTATAGCCATTTGTGGATTTAAGATCGTTGATATTAAAAGGCCAATTTTGTAGGTAACAGGGAAATACAAGTGGTAGATAAGTATAACAACAGTAATTCTTATGAAAGAACTATTTGTTTATCTTCATTTTAAGTAAGATAACATTTTGCAAAGTAGCTACATTACACATTTTGTTATAGATACAAAAAGGTTAGCAGTGGTCAAATGTTTCAGAACTAGATGTTATACGCTGGCCTTAAAATTCTATAGTTTCCATGACATGTGAGAAACATTTGAAAAATCGACAAGACTTTAAAGGAATGGCCAAGTATCAAACAATTCAAATCATTAATAACAGATATCTCGGAAATGGTGTTTGCCACAACAAAAGCTATTTGACATAAGTTGTGTGTTTAAAAGTGATGTACATTTCTTGTGCACTACATTTTTGTCCATTGTTTAATATTTATCAGTTATACAAGATTATACAAAATTCCTTCTGAATGAAGAGGACTTCAAAGGCTATTCGAAAATTCAAGATATACATTTTAATTTTTATGTAAATATCTTTAATATATGGTATCTTCATCAAAATTGTTAAGAGCCATTTTTTAAAAGATAAACACTTTAGAAAATTGTTACACGTAAAGGAAAGTTTGGGGTGCAGATACTTTCTTGAAAATCTTCAAGCCACATCTCTGGAAGGTAATGAACTTGAATACAAAATTTAGTGTTTATCTGATTTTGTTGTTTTTGAGTTATGCTGTTCAGAGACACACACACACAAGGATCTTTTTCTAACAATGCTTTTCTTATTCAGGGGCCCTTAAAACATGTATTTCCAGTGAAATCATGATATCCAATTTATTAGGTGGAATGCAGTACCTTCTCTATATACTAGGTATGTCTTTTTTATTTAGGGGGACTCAAAACGTGCATTTATGGTGAAATCTTGGTATTGAATTTTTGGGTGGAATGCAATTCCTTCTCTGCCTGCTGGGTATGTGCTTGAATAAGTAAAATTGCATTATTTATTCAGGGGACCTCAAAACATGTATTTCTGGTGAATTCCAGTATCACATTTTTGGGTGGAATGCAATACCTTCTGTACGTACTAGGTATGAGTTAGAATAAGTAATTTTTTTTTTTAGTTTAAATGTAAGGGGCCTGGGAACATGTATTTTCAGTGAAATCTTGGTATCAAATTTTTGGTTGGAGTGCAGTACCTTCACTATGTACTGGGTACATGGTTCAATAAGTAAAAATGCTTTTTTGGATCCAGGGGTCAAAACATGTATTTCTGTTGAATGCCCAATATCAAATTGTGTGTGAAATGCAATACCTCCTCTGCCTATTATGTATGTGGTAGAGAAAGTAAACATGAATGAAAAAAAATCTAAAATTTTTTATTTTTCTTGCCATACTTAACATATACTTCATGCTTTCCCAAGTATTCCGTGCATATTTTACGTACTTTACGTATGCTTTGCTTTAAACATTTTATGTTCGACTTCATCTACATGTTTCATTTTACAGTGTTATTGCTTTTCATTTTTGTGTTTTTGCACACAGTCTGCACATGTTTATGCGCTATACCCATGTTTATGTACATTTCACTTTTATTTCCCCTTAAAGAAAGTACACATTTTTTCATTGCATTTCAACATAATATGTATGTGTTCTGTGCTTGTTTAACATCTAGCGATGTTAAATATTACATTGGTAGTGGTTGGCATGCAGCGAAGATACAGTTCTGATGGTTGGTAATTCAATCAAGTGTTGTGCACAGTTGAATAGTAAATAGAGTTGTCGCACATGTTGGTAATTCAATCAAGTGTTATGCGCAGTTGTAACAGTAATTAGAGTTGTCGCTCAGAATTATCTGAAAAGTTTGGGGTTAGTGACGTATAATGCATCTATATGAATGACATTTAAATATTAAGGCTTGTAAACTGTACTTACAGCTCCAAATTTCAACAAGGTTCAATACATGCGTTCATTGCGTAGCCCAATGTTGAGGGCTCTAAGCTGCAGAACGTAGTCGAGGGATGTTTTTTAGAAGTAGAGCATTTGGAGGAGTTGCAGGGCCACAACTGTGATGCGTCAGCAGGGCACAATCGTAGGATCTTCACATGTAAAACTCAAATGATTTGCTGATTATTTATACACGTTTCAATACTGAGTTAAGTAATGAACTTAAGCCATTGGAAGAAAAATTATCTTGCTGCTGTTAATTCAAAATATTATTATTTCAAACTACAGAGTATAATGGTTAATTTAAATATCTTTAACTTTTCATTGCATAGTTTAGTCTAATTTAACTTCAGCACTTTTCTGTTTAACAGGTTTTTGTAAAGTTTTCTCACTGTTTCACTTTGGTATGGCACATCTTTTGCAATGTTGACAAGCAGAGGTCTTAAAAGCTTTTCTGGAAGAATACTGGCCATTTTCTGATCTCTGCAAATACCACGCTTTAGTTCTTCAAGAAATCTTCCTTTTGCAGCTCTTGTTATACTTTTTAAAAGGTTTTTCCCTGCAAGGAATTTTACAGCCTCAACAGTAAATTTGTATATTATTTGCACTAAGTTGCGGAAAGCTTCATTTACGTAATGCAGTCCTGCCATTTCTTGGAAGTTAATTTAAGCTCATTCCAGGGCTGTGACATGATGGAGAAGAGGCAGATGTAAAATACCAAAGTTCCTTAACATCTATACTCGTAGAGGATCTGCTGGATGATAATATCTCATTTTTAATGTGTTTTCATGAAATTTGCATTTTTGTTTGCCAAAAGCATCTTTCTGTTCAATCAAGAATGCTGCTTTTAAACTACCCTCTTCAGCTGCCTTTTTTATTTTGCTAAGTTGTTTATTTTCTTTCTTTTGCTTTTCAGCATTGCAGAGTCTGCGCTTTAAAGCCCATATTGTGTATTTAATTGATGATGAGATGACCTGCTTTTGTTTTCTACATTTTGTAATCAGCTTTTTGTGCAGTATTTTAAAAGATTGGAGAATTCCATTGTGTTTTTGTTGGTTCATAATTGAAGGGTCATTGAATGTCACAGATGTATTTGGTGCAATTAAAATGTCATTGAATGTCATATATGCTCAGTACACAAGATTTTGCTTTCTTTATGTAAAATTTTTCATTTCGTGTTTTGTTTCCGCATCTTAAAGATTGAATACTTTCTTTTATGTGATGGGAAACCTTCAAATAATGATGGTAAAACTTTAGCATTTTTAGATGTGTTGATGCTGTAATCAGTTTGTTTGAAATACCTATTACAGACCACAGACTTTGATCTGGTGCCCAAAAAGAGCCCAGCTTGTCTCCTTGGTGAGAATTTACTGTGCACCATTTCTTTTTTTAGTTCATTATCTTTTGAGAATACATGGAATGACAAGCCACATTCTTTTTCCTGCTTTGACTTACAGTAAGGTACACAGCAATAAACCATTTTCATTCAATTATTGACTAAATGCAAATATTACACATTTTAGTTTAAAGAGCTTAACACACAGACATGCACACTGCAAAAACCATTGCATACTTAACTGAAAGGGTTTGCATGTAAAACTCAAAACAATGCGTTGTTTCCTGCCAGTTCAGTGATTTATGATAAACTTGGATTGTATAGCAGGGAGAAAGGGAAAATTACTTGGGGGTGGGATGGATCTTTGTATGTGTATTTACAGCATATTTTATAACAACAGTAGTGTCAACCATTTATTATTGTATAATTTGAATCTATAACCAATAAAGGTCCACCTAAGTGCTGTATAGCATCATGAACATCAAATATATAAACAGTTTTAAAATAAGTCACAGAGACTTCATTGACAGTATAGATGTCTGCTAGATGTTTATGGAGTAGTTGAGTGCCTCTAGTGCCTAAAATTGGCATTGCATAATTATTAATTGCATTGGCATTTATTATTAATTATTATGGTGATGCACTACCTTGTAATAGCTATTAAGCATTGATCTGTAGCATTAACTTTTTCGCATGGGTGTAAACAAGCATTATGTTGGGGAAACGTAATCAAATTACTTATTTTTTTAGTAAGTATTACTTGAAATGTTTGCTGTTTACAGAATAAACTTTAACTTGTAATTTACTGCTGGAAATAAAATTGGGTTCCACTCCCATATGGAGGGACAACTGTACTGGAGTTTACTGCCATAATGTTTAATTGTTTTTCCAATTTAAAACGTTGAATTGCAAATTTTATCTTTAGTCATATTCTATTATCTTTGATCAGCATTGCTATTGTGATTGAAACTGCCATTGTTGAAAATTTAGTTTTAAACAAATATGGGACTTAAGTCATCATATTGTTTTGTTACGTCCAGCATGTTGATAGTGATTTAGAGCATTGCTACCATAGTCATTGCACAAAGTTATGTTCTTAAGCTTTTTTTGTGTTTCCTATATAGATACTTGTGTATATGTTGGTGAATCCACCTTCAAGAGCAGCATGATGGTTCATGAAGGTTCCTCTTCTTGCAAGGATTACAGAGCAGCATAAGTGAAGGATAATTTCTTACTCTGATATCAGAAGGACTTGCAAATTCTGTGAGGTGAGTTATTTGTGTACAACATGTATCACAAAATGTCTTGAGGTAAATGGAAATTAACCTGCAGCAATATTTCAAGCTTTCAACTTAATTCCATACCTACCTCCAGTGATTAGTTTACTGTTTTGCCAGTAGTGGGTGCTTTGTGGCTATCCTAATTCATGGAGTTCATCCTGATGGGCTACCAAACAATATTGCAAGTTACAAGTGGCACAAAATGAGTATGATGTAAGAGTTGGCCATAGTGAACCACAATGAAATTGGGGACCTGTGTTTTTGAGAATTATCAAAGTTTAGACTAATGTTAGTGGTGTGTGTATATGAACTGGATTCAAATAACAGAAATCTTATCAATAACAGCATTTGCAACATTACTAAATTCTGGTGGATTATGTACACGAATATGGTAGGTTGGCAGTTTCCTCTGTTCACGCGTAGTATTACCAAAATGGAATAAGTTGTTGATGTGTTGCAATGCTTTTACCATTTAAGAGAATGTCTTAAAAGGGTGGCTGCTTGTATTACATCTTTCTTAAATATTCACATCAGATAATGTACGGTATATAAATGGGAGACACATTCAGTATACATGTGACATATATGCATCTACAGAATTATCTTTATTACTTTCATAAAATTTTTAAACATAAGGGACACCACTGGACCTTGGTGTCACTTTCGTTCCATTTGTTACACAACTCCCATCACATGCATCCAACCTGAAGTATTATGGGTATCGCTGCTTGTGTTTTCCTTCTGCTACCAACTTTAAGGACCCTAAGCTGCAAAGTGTAGCCAAAGAAGAAGTAGAATGTAGCAGTTGTGACCAAAAATGGCATCTGCAGAGCAACAACAGGGCATAGCCGTAGGATCTGTAAGGCTAAACTCAAATGATCCACAATAGCATAAATTCTTACCTTTTATGGCAACAATTCTTTAATGACATGTTTCTTCTTCGGTTTACAATTCTTCATCACAAAATGTTGCCAGCAATCACTATATAAGAACGGCCGTTAAAAAGGGAGGATGTGAATGCAATATGACTTCATTCCGGCAACAACTCCTGCATAAAACAAGTTCTCATTGTCAACTCACATCACTGGATATCAGAACATGTTGTTTTTGTAAGTGCTCCTACTTGCATACATACTGCACTAATGCCATTCACATCTCCTCTTAAAACCACTATAACCCTTCCAGTGCTATTATTATCATTCCGCAATTGACATTTCTTCCATCTCAGCAGCTGCTCAGCTGTTTGCTTTTGGGATTTCATCTCCCAATGTTATCTCAACCGCTTGCTATCTTTCACTGCACCAGTACTGGGTATTAAATAAATACATACATTCTTGTTAAACTAAATATAGTAATTCAAGAATGGGTAAAAAAGTGTTGAATGTCTTTTATTAGTAACAACTTATATTATGCTAACCATAGTTCTCAGTTAATAGCTTGAAACCCAGCTTTTAGTCAGAAGTGGTGAAATTGCTTGAATCATATTCCAGGTTTATAATCAGCCTGGGGTTGCAAGGCATAGAGAAGTGTATTCTATAACCTCTCCTATCCAAACCCCAACCCGAACCTGCTTATAACAGATGAGGCTCTGGGGATTGAGTATAGGCAGTATAACCAGAACATCACTTCCAGAGGAAATATTGCATGAATGGAAACCCCCATCGGGCATCCGTTTTAGATTTTCTTTCAGTTCTCACAACCAGTTTCAGATTGGCAGATGCATAACTCTGAGGTAGAGTTCCTAAAGCCAAGCTTTATCATCATCCAACAGGGAAGAGATATCTTGACCAACCAAGGAAGTGCTGGAGACACAACACTTGTCTATGAGATCGTTACAGCCCCTTAGGCTTCAGAAGAATAAGATAATCAGCCTGTATACAATTTCGCCACAAAGCATTCACAGACACATCAGTTGCATCCCATGTTAATTTAATGCCATCTTTAACAGCATGGGTTTCATAATGCTCAACAAAAATTGAACCCCTTCAAAACTGTACTTTTGGCACCACGTTTAAGTGCTTTACCATGTTTATGTTTAATTACACTGCTCTTAACTGATATGCAATGATTACATTACTGATTGGCATGAATGTTGCTTCCCTCCAACAAACAAAGCAGGACTGCATGGTCATGATAATATATAAAAGTTAATTATTTAAGTTATGTTTAAAGGAAGCGATTTTTAAAATACTGTCATTTTTCACAGTTTTTACTACTTGAACTACAAATAGGATGATAATACTTACATGCAGTAAATATATCTGCATGTATTATCAACGTCGAAGTTGAGAAGGACAGCTTCTTCCCTTTCCTGGACATCCTTGATTCCAAAAATCTGTACCTCAATGCAAAGAGTTTCCACTTTAAAGTTCAATGAATGGGCATCGTTAATGCACTAGCACACAGATCCAGATAACCTACAAACAGAAATTCAACACCTAAAGCTCATACTCCAATAGATGTTCAGTCATAGGATATTGCAACTGAGAAGAGCCAGATAAGAAAGGAAGCTCAGCACAGAAGAAAGATAAGTCAGTCGCAAAAGCCTGCATATTGCTTTACGGCAGTTTTTCAGGAAAGATAAGTGAGTGGGCTGCTTCACAAATATGGCATCAAAACCATCCACAAGCCACCACCTAAAACTTGGTTAGGCCAATAAAGGACTACTTAGCTGTAAGGCTACCTGGTGTCTACCACATTCCTTGTGAATGCTACACAGCTTGCATCAGCCAAACAGAATGCACTATTGCCACATGCATTACTGAACACCAAAGAACCATTAGGCTTGTGCAGCTTGAAAAATGTGGACTGGATAAACATTGTATTGGTAAAGGCCATAGAACCAGTTTCAGAAGACTAAGATAGTGGTGAAGTGTTTGAGCTACTGGGAAAGATAAGTAAAAGAAGCCTTAGCCATCTCATCTGAAATAAATAATCTTAACTGTGATTCAGCCTGCAACTAAGTTCAGCATGGACACTGATGATCCAAAAGCCTAAATACTTATATGTCCACCTTTCTTCTTAGAGATTTTAGAAATTTTTTGGGGGGAATTTCTACCACTCCAGTGCTTGAATTAAAAAACATAATGGTTGCTCTAAAAGTTCTCTATGAGGTAGTTATTTGGAATTAACTCTTCCATACAAGCCGTTTGATTCTCCTTACCAGTTAAGTTATTTGCTGAAATTCAAAGTATCAGGTTACTAAAACTAGTTTACTTCCAGCTCCATGCCCATACATCAGTCACATTAAATGCAAGTTGCTTCATGACCAGAAAATCATGCAAATTAGTGAGATGGGGCTGAATGGAGTGTAGTACATACTTTCCCTAATTTACTATTTTTACCAAATTAACCGGAAGTTAAGTATGGCAGTATTACCCAAGATTTTTGGCAATTATAAGCATAATTTTTGTATTTAATTCAGACAGATTTTAAGTCACAACTTCAGTGATATTGCTTTCTTTACATCGTGCAAGATTTTTTCCAAGTTGGACGGGCATGCACGAGTGCTGATGGAACCTGCCAAAGTTGTTCAGCAATTGCAGTGCAGGGAACATAAGTAGTTATGTGGCCCTTGAATCAGACTGGAAAGTTCAATGCCATAGCTGGATTTGAAGACAAAGATCCATGTTTATGCTTGTGAACAGCATAACTCAAAAACAAAATGTTGGATAAATACCAAAGTTGGTGGCTTTGTATTGAAAGAGGAGTGAGCACAGGATGAGTGCTTACCCTTCTTTTTCAGCAAGAATTGCTTATGCAGCACTTGCTTTCGACTTAACAATTTTAACTTTAACTACAATTCAGTGATGACAAGATGTTGTATGAGAAAGTACATATCAAGGATGTCATACAAAGGAAGTCAAAACAAAGATTTTCAAGAAAATCCTGCGCACTCCAAACTATTCTTCAAATGGAAAATATTTTGAAATGACTCTAATGATTTTGATTAAAACACTATATATATGTAATTTATGACAAATAAAGTAAATATCTTGAATTTTCTGTGAAGCCCTCTTCATTCAGAAGGAAATATGTATAATTTTGTATAACTGGTAAACCTTAAGAAATAGATGAAAACTTACTACAACTAAAAATATAGATATCATTTAAACACACAGTTTATTTCAACTAAGTTTTTTTGTGGCATAAGACATTTCCAAGATAACCATTATTATTGGTTTGAATTTTTCAATTCTTTTTCATTTTTATTTGATTTACTACATATAGTAAGTAGGGGAAATGTTATATTCAATCCAAAACTTCAATGTCAAGAAGTGGAAAGCGTAGTTTTTACTGTCTTCCACATACCTATTATATAGAGAATGTTTTGCATTCCACCCAAAATTTGATGCCAAGATTTTACCAGAAATACATGTTTTGAGGCCCCCAAATCCAAAAAAAGGCATTTTAAGAAAAAGGTGCGCGCACACTTGTGGCATAAGCTATTTCTGAGATATTCATTATTAATGGTTCAAATTATTCAATACATGGCCATGCTCTTGTAGTCCTGTCAGCTGTTTCTCGCAATTGCATGGAAACAGTATGGAATTTTAAGACCATATAGCATTCAGTTCTAAAATATATTAGACAGAAAAATAAGCTTTAGTAAGAATAGTTTTTATACCCACTAATAAAGTATAGAGGGTAGAGAAAATCGTGTGATTGTTACTTACCAGATTTTTAGAATAGTGGTCTATTTGTATGTCTGTGAACAGCATAACTCAAAAATGAAGTCAGATAAACTCCAAACTTGGTATTTAGGTTCAGTATCTTCCAGAGATGCGACACAAAGATATTCAATATAATCTCCACCCCAAATTACCTTTTACATGGAACATTTTTTTGAAATTGTTGTTTTTCTAAAAAATGGCTCTTAATAATTTTGATTAAAATATATATTAAAGATATTTACATGATAGATAAAATGTAGACCTTGAATTTTCTGGGAATAGCCTGTGAAGTCCCCTTTGTTTGGAAGGAATTTTGTATAATTTTGCATAAATGGTAAACATTAAGCGATAGACAAAAACATATTACACAAAACACATAGGTCTCTTTAAAACACACAGTTTATTTCAAATAACTTTTTTTTTTTGTGGCAAAAGCCATTTCTTAGATTTTGCTTATTAATGGTTTGAGTTGTTGAATACTTTGTCTTTCTTTTGAAGTCCTGTTAACATTCAACTATTTCTCATGATTGCATGGAAAGAATATGAAATTTTAAGGCCAGCATATAGTGTTCAGTTCTTAAACATTTGACTGTCGCTATTCTCTTTGTATCTATAACAAAATGTGTAATGCAGCTACTTCTGCAAGGGTTTACCTCCGTTAAAATGAAGTAGATAGACAAATAAGCTTTAGTAAGAATGATTTATATAGCAACCAATAAACGATAGAGGGTAGAGAAACACATGTGAATGTAACACAATTAGATTATATATTGTGACATAGTTGAAAGAGCATGGATGCACAGCATATAGAGCATGCTTCCAAACCTGTGATTATTGACTTGATTTACTTTATCTCCCCCCTGTATCTACAACAAAATCTGTAATGAAACTATTTTTGCAAAGGTTTACCTTGATTAACATGAAGTAGGCTGAAAAAAAATGTGATGTGTTACATTCTCCCAACTTGCTCTACACACTCTTTTACAAACTATTGTTAGAAAAGCTTATTCTACTGTACATTACTTGTTAATCGGAATAAATTTTCATTATACATTCACACATTTGTAATGATACAGTATGCTAAAGTGTTAGTCAGATTTTTAAAAAGCAAGTTGCTATGTGGTGGTCTTTGAAATTCTATGGTCTGTGCATGACTATGAGAAAAAAACAAATACCAACTTATCACTTGAAAAAAGGTGTAAGTATTTTGATATCCAAAACAATAATGAAGAATATCATGGAAATGTTAAATATCACAAACATTTTTTTAATGATTTGTGTCCTTTAGGGCTTGTATTGCGATCTCCAGTTAAAAGTTGAGGTTTTTAATCTGTAGGCATTGGTACCTTTTGGTTAAATAGAGTGCCCCGTATTACAAATGCAAGGTAACTGTAGGGTAGTTAATCTGTAGTTTATTAACTATTTGATATGTTTGGGATATTTCATGTCTCCTAGTTGGAAACTTGTAACATTAGATCTTCAAAAGAAACTTTCTGCTGTAATTTTCCTGTGCTCCCTGTCTGATTACTGTGTTTAATCAAATCTAACGTTTGTATGAAATTAGTTTGAGGAACTTTGTGATTAATATAGATAATTTCTGATAGCTGTTTAATAATAGGTGGGATGTATTCCGGAATGTAAAAAAGCATACTTTAGTGTTATGGTTTATATAGGTTAAGTACCCGCATGTTTATAAGGGTTGTGCCATTAGTTTAGTTTGCATTGGAATATGTTAAGTGTGTTTTGGTATGTTTAAAAAAGAATGATTTGCCATTAATATAGTTAATGGAGGTAGTGTAATATAGGGTAGTTATACGTATAGCATACTTTAAAAATAGGTTAGTGCATTATGTGGGGTTATGTGGGATTTCCCTCTCAATATAATTTAGGTTAATGGAGAAATAGATTTTGCGTGTATTATGAGGGTAACACTGAAAAGTTTTAGAAAATCAACAAGAATTAGTTTTGTGATGTCTCACTGCTTTCATCTGATGATGAAAAAGTGATTCCATGCATTTCACGTTTAATTTTTGGAAACGCAAAGAAATCACAAGGTACTAGGTGAGGGCTGTATGTTGGAAAGTCTATGCTGCTGCCTTTAGGGCGTCCAGACACTTTTAGTTTTGCTGTATGCAATGATGTGTTGCCATGATATAACATTATTTTTCACAAACTTTTAAAATAATTTGTGGTATACAGACATTTGTGCACCAATTGACAGTAATGTTATGTCTATCTTCTACTGCTCTAGTAGCAACATGGACCGTGTTAAACGAAAACTAGCAACCATCTTCTTGCTAGCACTACGAATTCATCAGACTTTTGTAGGCTTAGGTTCTGTTTGAAAGACCCATTGAGCCCATTCACTTTTCTTTTCAGGGTCATAATAATAAGTCCAAGATTCAATACCAGTAATGATGTCCCAAACCAAATTTGAAGTGCTGCCTTGAAATGTTTTCAGCATTTTTCTGTACCAATCAGTGTGTTGTTTTTGATCTGGAGTCAGATTACATGGAATCCATCAACAACAAAGTTTTCTCACCTCTAATTGTTGATGTAGAATGTTTTGGATTTGACTCATATCAATGCACTATGTCACCCTAATAAATTCATAAGATGTCCATCAATCTTCTTGGAGCATTGTTCAAACAGCAGTGACATTTTCATCAATAACAATAGTTCTCGGGCATCCTTCATGAAATTCATCAGTAAGAAGAAACTGATCTCTTTAGAATTCGCTGTACCAATTATAAATTATTGCCTTAGGTGAAGCTTCCTCACAAATGCATGCCTAAGCCGATCTTTACATTGTTTAGGCATTAATGAATTTAAAATCCTAAAAAAATCATAGGCCGGAAATGTTCTGTAGTCAAATTCATTTTGGATGAACACAAAATCTTTAAATGATGATAATTAACAAACTATTACAGCAAATCGAACAAACTAATGGCAATCAGCATGCAAAACATCATAAAGTAGCTGTCAAATATAAACAAATATCATTTGGTTTTGGAGACATGGCATTGTAAAAATGTTCAGTATCGACCTTATATAAGAATGCATTGGTAGCGAAGTAGCTGGAGTCTCTCTTGATTCTAACACTTACTGTATTAGCGTGAAACTTATTACAGTAGGAATGAAATGGTTTATCTCATGTACAAGTATTGAACTTATTTTATTTCTGCTAGACAAGTGTTTGATGGCATGCAGGTATTAGCCGTAAGGCTTACTCCGCTACATTGAAATTTGTGACAGTTACATTTAAGAAAGCATTTCAATAAGTGTGTTGAGTTAAAAAAAATACTATAAATTTAGGAAGAGGTTATGATGCTGCTATAAATTATTACAGAGGATAAGTGTGATAGAAAATAGAGCTATAGTGCAGTTTTCACTAATCTGAATCATTTCCCAATTTCCTGATCCCGCTCCTCAAATTTACTTTTCCGAGATCTTATTCCTAAAGGGTAGTTAAATTATATTGGAACCTACTCGCGGTCTCTCTCTACTGCGCAAGACAGCCGGCAGTTCCCAGAGAAATTACGCCGGCAGAGGTGGACTAAAATCCTTACCTTATAATAGATGCTGGAAATGTTGACCTTCTGCTCTCAAACAGGCAGCATATCTTGTGTAAATATTGTCGCTCACTCTCCGAAACTCAGCAGCAGGAATTCTTGTGATTTCTTGCACAATGTTTCTCTAAGTTCCTGCAGTGTGCGAGGATTGGAACGATACACTTTGACTTTTAAAGAACCTTATAAATAAAAATGACAACTCATTAGGTCAGGAGAACGAGGAGGCTACAAATCAACACTAATTATTCTGTCATCAAACACCTCTCTTATTGCATGTAATGATTCGTCAGGTATGTGTTATTGCAGAATCTTGCTGTAACCAACCATAAGATTTCTCTTCTTCTGTCAAGTGATTGCAAAATGTCCTCAGAATTAATCTCTGATGTCACTTTACATTTATTGTTTCATCAAAGAATATGGGTCCTATTATTCTTCTAGCACTTGTTGCACACCACACTCCAATTTTCTGATCATAATGAGGCATTTCATCCAGTAGCACAGGTTTTTCTGAAGCGCAGTATTGACTGTTGTAAGTATTCACACGTCCGCTTAGATGAAACCAAGATTCATCAGTGAAAAACAAAAACTGTGGGTCAATGAAACCCCTTTCTGCAGATTGGAAAAACCAGTTACAATAATTCACACGTTTAGCAGGATCATTTGGCTTTAACGCTTGCACTCATGTGTAGGGAAGGGCTTCAGTTTCAACAAACGCGTAGCATTTCTCACAGAGGATTGAGATACACCTGTTTGCTGTGCTAGTTTTTTCAGTGATTTTCGAGGCAAATGAAAATTAATGCCAATCTCACTTCATAAGAAATTGTTTGAGCAACAGCTCGTAAACCAACCAGGCAGCATTTTGATTTAATCGTCCTGGAGTATTCTATGGTCAATGTTCTGAAATTTGCGGAGCAAACCATAGATTTATACCTATTGTCTCCAAAGCAGCACCAATGTCATCCAAATTATTTTCAGTTAACACTGACTTCTTCCTCGAATATTTCTTATCCAACACCGAACCCAAAACTTCAAGTTTATTTACGATCACATGTATGGTTGACCTTGCAGGTGGTACAGAGTTCGTAAACTTTTCAACAAACTCCCTGCGCACACAGCGAGCAGATTCATGCTTGATGTAAACTTTACAAATAAACACGCGTTCTTCCACAGATAAGTGATGCACCATGTTTACTGCACAACAGAGGCATACTGAATGACTGCACCTGACGCAGCAATACCGTTGAGAGTTGGCACCGGCGCACTTTTGAGCGGGCATTGCCAGTCCGAAGTCCCGGCAGCTGGCGCGGGAGTAGCGAAGGGGAGAGAGGCTGCGAATGGGTTCAAATATAATTTAACTACCCTTTATTATGTAAATAATGTCTGAGCCATTCACCTTGGCAAGAGAAGGAATGTAGGGCTTTCACTAGATTAAAATATTTCAGAAGGTTAAATTATATACGTTTTGCTCTTAACAAATTCTGTGTAGGTGAGTATAGTTACTAATACATACTTACATTTAGATGAAAACCCCCACAAACAAACAAACCTATGTTAGTTAGGATTTTGCCGTAAATATACATGTAGATTAGTATGGAAATATTTTGGGTGATATCAGAGTATTTAACTTATATGGATTTTTGCCTTTGGCTTCCTATAGGTTAGTAGGGAAATAGGAAATTTTGGAATATAAGGTTAAGTTTTGTTGTTGATATTTTGTAAACGTTACTTGTAAAATAGTTAAAATGCATGTATAATAGATTAATATCAGTTGCATTATATTTAAGCAAACATTGCTGTCATTCACGTTGAAGTAATTAAAATGATAAGCAAACTGTGTGTAAATGTTGGAGGCATCATAAGCAGAAATGTAGTAGAATTTGAAGGAATCGGTGCAACTTTCAACAATCTTATAATGTTCAGAAATACATCCTCATCCTAAAGCTGGAAATTATTGTTTTGGAAGTCTAATCATTTCGGCTTTGCTCCTGTTAGATAAATATTACTGTAATATTTTGCCTTGGAACCACTATCGACTATTAATCGAGGCCAAAGGTACAACATTGTTGTATGGCTACCCCCAAGTTAATACCCTAACCGCTACGCAAGGTGGTGGTTAGTTCATGACTAAGAATAGCTTCTAGTTAGCTGTTAACTGAATGTTGTAATATGAAAATTTGCTCTGACTCCCAATTAATACCTAACTGGAGATGATAATACGTGCCCTCGATGAGCTCTACATTTTTGGTATAGTAGGATTTTTGTCTATCTGTTATACAAAACTCATTCAGAATGGAAAGTCCCTCAGGGGCTCACCTTTTGTGAGTACGGGTTTTTGGCGCACCCGGGGGTTCCCGAGCCAATCATCGCCACATTCATCCCCTCACCCCCATCCGGTCGCGGTGGGTTCTTCAAGTGACCGGTGGACCCAAGGTAGGCTCTCGTGCGTTCTTTACATTCCATTCATACCGCACCTCACCATCGTTTCTTTCTTCCCTTATCACTTTCCGGCCATTTCGCACCACGACATTCGCATAACTCTTTTTCTTCCCCGCCGGCCTACCTTGCGTGCGAAACGCCCACACAGTTTTAGTTTCTTTTATCTTTTTATTTAAATCCTCCGTGGACACGGCCTGACGGATACCCGCGCACCGCGTGCGCAGCTGGGTGAGTGGGTAATGGCGTCATCCCCACCACCCGGGGTCGTCATGTAGGGTTTGTGTTCGTATCCGCTGTTCAACTGCAGTCCCGCGGGGGGGCCATTGCATGAGCTGCTGACTTCTGACGGCGATTGGGTCCCTCTGTCTATGTTCTGGGAGGTGTGACCCTGGGGTGAGTCTGGTATAGATAGGCCACTCACCCAAGCCGGGGTAACGCCCGAGAAGTCAGAGCCCGAGGTCGGAGACGGTTGCAATGGTGGAGGATTTTTTTCGCTATGGAGCACCCTTTCTCCATTATTAACAACAAGCGCCGAAAAGTCATTGTAACAGAAGTAGCACCGCCGTCATCTGGTTGTTACTTGGTCATTTCGAGAACAGAAGAAGGACAAAACTTTGAGAAGGTGAACCCTTTTATAATTCAGAAGGGAATAGATGCTATTGCTGGTGCAGTTCAATCATGCACTCGTCTACGGAATGGTTCCTTATTGGCACAAACTAAGTCCGATCAGCAAAGTAAGACCTTGTTGCGCGCTACGCTTCTCCACGGTTACCCCATCCGTGTTGAGAAGCACCGCACATTGAACTCCTGTCGGGGCGTCGTTACCACCCATAGCCTCGATGGTATATCGGACGAGGATCTCGTAGAATATCTATCTGATCAAAAGGTCACTGCAGTGCATCGAGTGCAGGCCAAACGCGACGGCGTATTGGTACCCACTCGTACCCTGTTTATTACATTTGATGGCGTCGATCTGCCCACGAGCATTTCCGCAGGGTACGAACGGATTTCTGTGAGGCCTTATATTCCTAGACCTCTGCGTTGTTTTAAATGCCAACGTTTTGGGCATACGCAAGTCTCCTGTAAGAGTGCCGTTAACATCTGTGCAACATGTAGCCAGCCCTCACACGAAGGTACCTGTTCAACAGCCCCCGTCTGCGTTAATTGTAAAGGGTCACATTCTGCTTCGTTTGCCGACTGTCCGCGGTATTTGGACGAGAAGGCGATCCAGGAGATCCGGGTAAAGGAAAAACTCTCCTTCGCTGAAGCCCGGAGGCGTTTCCATGCGCGCCAACCTTCACTCCTGCGATCTGGCACATTTAGTTCTGTTGTTGCCTCGCCAGTACCACGAGTAGACGCCGAAACTCAGACCTGGACCTTGACTGGATTAACCGCCACTACCATCCGGCCGTCTATTAAGGCTACAGTTACCAAGCCGTATAAACCTGGTCCCAAGTCAATGAAGTCGCAAGCCGTTGAAAAGAAGCCCAAGCAGAAACTTCGTAGGGAAGATTTTTTGAAAGACCCTCCGCGTGCGCGCGGTAACAAAAGTTCACCTTCTCCTCCTCGGAGGTCGCTGTCCCAGGATGGTCCTGGGACAAGCCGCGCTCAGCGGCACCCTTCACCCATCGCCACCCAGAACCGATTCACGGCGCTTGAATCGGTTTCTGGCACTGAGCGCGTGGGCCCTCCCTCCGAGGAAGCTATGGAGTCTGACCAACTCCATACCAAAAGCCCGAGCCCAAAGGTTAAACAAAAGGTAATTTTAAGCCGCCCTTCTAAATAGAAAGTTTATCCCCTTATTCTTAATGGCTATCCTGACCTGGAATGTACGTGGTGTACGATCGCATAGGGCGGAACTGCAACTTTTATTGCGTTCCCATTCGCCTATGGTCGTATGTTTGCAGGAGACTAAGCTTCGCCCTCACGATCCTTTTGATCTCCGAGGATATACTCCGGTTCGCTACGACCTTGAACCGGAGGAGGGTACTCCTGCTCATGGAGGTGTCATGTGCTTAGTGCGTAACGACGTTCATTTTACACCTGTCACACTTACATCCGACTTGCAAGCTGTTGCCGTTCGCCTTCACTTACCCGGCTTTTTGTTTTCTGTTTGCTCTGTATATTCACCTCCATCGTCTCCCCTCGCACCCGCGGACATTCGAGCTCTCCTGTCCGCTCTCCCAACACCATTTCTTCTGTTGGGAGATTTTAATGCCCATCACCCACTATGGGGTTCGCCAAGGGCTTGTGCGAGGGGAACTCTTCTTTCCGACATTTTTTATCAGTTCAATCTTTCCATCCTCAATACAGGTGCACCTACTTTTATTTCTGATTCTTCTGGTACATTCTCTCACCTGGACCTTGCCATTTGCTCACTCCAGCTTGCTCATCGTCTTCAGTGGAACGTCGTCGCTGACACCTACTCCAGCGACCATTACCCCTGTATTGTTTCTCTTCTGTCGCACCACGTACAGCATTCCAGAGTACCTACCTGGACATTCGCAAAAGCCGACTGGAGCTTGTATTCCAGCCTCGTGCATTTTGACGACCAGCCCTTCTCCGACATTAATCAACTAGTGCAGCACCTTACGTCTATTATTTTCTCAGCCGCCGAACGTGCAATACCCCGCTCATCCTCCCAACCTCGGCGGCCACCTGTTCCGTGGTGGAACGAGGATTGTCGGGACGCCGTTCGTGCCCGTAGGACTGCACTTAGGGTGTTTCGGCGCCACCCTACACTTGATAATTTGGTGACTTTTAAACAATCGCGCGCCAGGGCTCGTCGCATTATTCAGGATAGCAAGAAGGCATCTTGGGCTCGTTTTGTCGAGTCTTTTAATCGTTTTACGCCTTCATCCGTTGTTTGGGATAAACTTCGTCGCTTCTCAGGTAAAGTGTCACATTGTACTGTTTCTGGCCTTCAGGTTTCTAATGCCACCATAGTGGATCCGGCTGCCATCGCTAACACTCTGGGTTCTGCCTTTGAGGCGGTTTCCAGTTCAGACCATTATTCCGCCGGCTTTCGCTCTATTAATGACCGGCAGGATTCCGCATCATATAGTTTTCGGTCTGCTAATGATGAATGCTATAACAACCTATTCACAATGAGGGAGCTGGAGCACGCTCTTCATTGCTCTCGGCACTCCGCTCCCGGGCCGGACGGCATTCATGTCCTGATGTTAAAGAACCTTTCAGCCGACAGTAAACTATTTCTCTTACAGGTCTATAACCGTATTTGGCAAGACGGCATTTTTCCTTCCGTTTGGCGCGAAGCCACCATTGTCCCTATACTTAAGCCTGGGAAGGATCGCCAACTACCTTCCAGCTACCGCCCTATCTCTCTCACCAGTTGCATTTGCAAGGTGATGGAGCGCATGATCAACGGGCGGTTGACATGGTGGCTTGAGTCTCAGAAACTTCTAGCGAACGCTCAGTGCGGGTTTCGTCGCTATCGCTCTACCGTCGACCATCTGGTGTCCTTGTCGACGCATATTATGAATGGATTTCTGAGAAAGTGTCAAACCGTGGCTGTATTTTTTGACCTGGAGAAAGCTTATGACACTTGTTGGAGGGGCGGCATTTTACGTACACTTCACGATTGGAATATCCGCGGTCGTCTTCCCATATTTCTTCGGGAGTTTATGACGGACCGCGTGTTTCGTGTACGTGTGGGCTCGGTTTTATCTCGTCGTTTTATTCAAGAGAACGGAGTACCGCAGGGCTCTGTACTCAGTGTCACACTTTTTGCGATTGCTATCAACCCCATTGTTGATTGTATTCCACCTGGCATTTCATCGTCCCTTTTTGTTGACGATTTCGCTATTTATTGCAGTTCACGGCGGACCTGTCTACTCGAACGCCGTCTCCAGAGCTGTATCGACCGTCTCTACGCCTGGAGTAACGCCAACGGCTTTAATTTCTCCGCCGAGAAATCCGTCTGCATCAACTTTTGGCGCCGGAAGTATTTCCCTCCGCCCTCTCTCCATCTTGGGCCAGGGATACTTCCGTTTGCAGACGAGGCGAAATTTTTGGGGTTGATTTTTGACAGGAAGTTGTGTTGGACCTCGCACGTTTCCTTTTTAAAAGCAAAGTGTGACCGTTCTCTTAATCTTTTACGTGTTTTAAGTGGCACATCCTGGGGAGCTGATCGGACCGTCCTTCTTCGCCTTTATCGCTCTTTGGTCCGATCCAAACTTGATTACGGGTGTATAGTTTATTCGTCGGCACGTCCATCTGTGTTACGTCGTTTGAATCCCATTCATCATCGTGGTATTAGAGTCGCTACAGGGGCCTTTCCAACTAGCCCCGTGCCCAGTCTTTACGCTGAGGCTGCAGAGCCTCCGCTGTCTTTCAGGCGTGAGATGCTCTTATGTAGCTATGCTTGTCGGCTCTCAAGCTTGCCTAACCACCCGTCCTTCGATGTATTTTACGAGGATTCGCTAGATCGACAATATTTCGTTAGCTCCTCTGCATTGCTCCCCCCAGGGGTTCGATTTCGACTGCTACTTCGGCATTTGGACGTTACGCCAGCGCCGGCCCTTACCCGAGGGGAAACGCGTTTTCCTCCATGGTCGCGCGCTGAGGCCCACATCCACCTTGGGCTAACGTCGATGCCGAAAAATGCGACCCCTGCTTCTGTTCTTAGATCGGCCTTTTTAGAACTACAGGCGCAGTTCGGGGACTGTCATTTTATATATACTGATGGGTCTAAGACTGATGTTGGTGTAGGATGTGCCTTTGTTTTTGGTGTACGGAGTTTTACTTTTCGTTTACCTCAACAATGTTCAATTTTTACCGCCGAACTTTTTAGCATTTATCAATCTGTTTTATTCATTCAGCGGCACGACTTACGGCACTGTTTTATTTGTACGGACTCTTTGAGTGCCCTTCAGGCTATTCATGCGCTGTACAATTACCACCCACTCGTACAGCGCATACATGACCTGCTCCACTCGCTCGGTGTCTCTGGCATCAGCGTCTCCTTCATGTGGATTCCAGGTCATGTGGGCATCTCAGGTAACGAGTCTGCCGACGCCGCTGCGAAATCGGCGATTTTATTACCCAGATTTTTTACCTCTGTAGTTCCCTCGTCAGATTCGTGTGCTCTTTTACGTCGCCGCATCCTCTCGCGCTGGCGCGATGAGTGGACGGCCCTCCGGGGGAACAAGTTGCGGGAGGTTAAGCCTCTCCCGTTAATCTGGGGTACCTCTTCTCGTTCTTCACGTCGGGAGGAGGTACTTTTAGCCCGCTTACGAATTGGACATTGTGTTTTTAGTCATAGGTATTTGCTCAGTGGTGACCCCGCACCACTCTGTGGGCAGTGTGACGTGCCCTTAACGGTGCGTCACATTTTAACAGAGTGTCAGGTTTTAGCTGCATTGCGTGCTCGTGTAGGTCTGCCTGTTGGCTTAGCCAACGTTTTGGCAGACGACACGCATGCTGTGGAATGTGTTTTACGTTTTATTCATGACAGTGATTTTAATCTGCGCATTTAATGCGTTGAGCGTCTTTTAGCTTATTACTTTTATTCTGTCAGTTTTTATGGGGACTCTATTCCCCAGTGGACATATGGCGCTCATGTCCCTCGCATTCCATAGTTCTTGACACGTTTTAATCGTTTATTGCCTATGCTTTTAGTGTGTTGGTTTTTTCAGATATTTGTATTGTTATTGTTGTTATTGATTTTATTGTTGTTATTGATTTTATATTGTTATTCTTGTTGTTATTGTTATTGTTATTGTTATGCTATTGTTAGTTTTAACTTTTTGGACATCGCGGGTTTGTGTCCCGTTTTTTAATTATGCGGTTTTTTTACCTTTTATATTTTGACCTTATATTTTACACATTGTAAGGGCGCTGATGACCCTAGCAGTTTAGCGCCCTTAAACCGCATATCATCATCATCATCAGAATGGAAAGGTCTTCACAGGCTATTTGCAGAAAATTTGAGATGTACATTTTATTTGTCAATGATATATCTCAAACATATTGTGACACAGTGGCTATGGTCCAAGGTTATTGGGAGTTGGAGTAAACCATGATAAGTACCATTTGCCAGTGTAAACACCAGGTGCACTATCGGGAGATAATCAGAACCTTCTGGAATCTTCTCTCCCCTCCTCCAGAAAGTGTGTCAAAATAGTTCATGAACTTGCGGAAAGATTCCACTGACTATATAAGCGAGTGCTCTCGTGAGAGCAGTCAGAGCTGTTGGGTCAATTGGTTTGCTGGTCGCAGCCGACGTTTCCCCAGTCAGCTACAAAGCGAATGGAAAGCTTTGAAGCCTGACCATAAACCCATCAGTAAACGATTAGTAGGGTCTTCCCATCCATCAACTATGGCACGTGGTCCTTTCTCTAGCTCCACCAAAAAAAAGCGTTGTTGCAATGTCATTTCTGTTGTTTCTTCAGTTTCAGCAGCTGTGACTGTTCGCTCGTGCTTTTCTTCCGTCTTTTAGTTAAGCTTATATCTTACTTCTTCAGAGAAGTTATATAGTATTTTACTTAGTGCAGTTTTGTAAGTTTAGCAGTGTTTAATAGTTATTAGCGTTCAATAGTTTAATTAAGATGTAGAGGCCTTGGGAAACGAAACAAGTTGCTGCCCCTTCGGCCACACCAGCAAATGACCCTCTGCCGAATACCAGTAGTGCCAAGACCATGAAGAAAAGAGCTACAAAAACTTTGAATAAGCAAAGCCAGATTTTTGTGTGTAATGTTCAAGAACATGTAGAAAAGAATCCTTTACGTGGAAAAATGTATGTTATTGTTTTCAATTTCTCAAAAACAGCTATAATTTTTAGTAAAATATTGCAAGTTTAAGATATTTGCAGGAAAAATAAAATTTGTATCTTGAATTTTATATTCTGGGAATAACTTGTAAATTCTTCCTTAATCTCAACTTTTTGTATAACTGATAAACCATAAGAGATAGACAAAATCTTACTGTGCATAAAATGCAACCTCGGTAAAGGACACATTTTAGGTCAAATTGTGTTAACCATTTCTGAGAAATTTTTGTTATCGGTTTGAATTTTGAAATACAAGTTGGAAGTCCTTGTTTATATTTTCCTCTTGCTCATGCTAAGAGCATGGAATTTCAAAATTATCATATAGTCATCTGATTTTTAAAAATGTGACTATCACTTTAGCCTATATATCCTTATATTTACAACGATATGTGCAATGAAATTTTATCTTAGTTAAGAAGAAGTAGATAGAAGATTAAACTGTTGTAGAAGAGTGAGTAGAGATAACCTTGTCAATATAATACATAAGATTCTTTTCTTTTGTCTTTATTTTTACTTATCCTGCATTTTATAATAAAGCTATTCATTTAAGTAAACAGAAGCTGTCATGCTTATAAATCTTACAACTTCTTGTATTAGCTTTATATTAATAAAACATTATTGTGATACAAGCGATAAAAGACTTGTGTTCGCTTTACTTTTTTCACCCGTTTTTGTTTACATCTTCTGGAACTTGGTTTGTCTACATTCTGTGGTTGCAGGACAAACAAAATAAAGAATTACGTTGATATTGTAATGAAAAGAAGCTAGAAACAGTGATGTGTATGAATTTATTTAAAGGTGAGTCGGAATTGTAACACTAACATCACTTAAGTTTAAAACTTTAAATAAAAATAAAGAATACTTTTACCATAGCTCCGTGCACAGCATAATAAAAAATGATGCCTTGATTTGGGAGTAAGAGTTTCTTTCAAAATAAATTCATATTTATGTATTTTAATTATTTAATGATAGTTCAACAATGTATAGTTTATTCAGACATGTTTGTAAGTTTCTCTCAGATATGTTAACTTGCATTTCCATTCTTGTAGCGCAGTATATTAGTTCAGATCATCCATTAATTCAGTTATATTTTAAAGCACTTGTAACATAAATGTAATTACTATGCGATGTATAGTTATTTTGTGTGTAAAGCAAGCAGACAAACTGCATGATTGTATTCTGTACATGTGGAAATCAGCTGCAAAGTTTTACTTTTAGATACTATTTTTAATTGTGGCAACAACGCGAATGTGCACATGGATGTCACTAAGATGTTTATGGTGGTTGCGGTTGGGGAGAGTAGGGAGCAAGTGTTTGACTACTGCACAAAGGCCGCTGCTTGGGGATCCTTTGCCTGCGATGACTTTAAGTGAACTGGTTAGCAACTGCATTTCTGGTGCAACATCAAGAGCAATTCTCTGAGTGAGTTGGTGACGGCTGTTGTAACATGCAGCCAGTGCTACTGCAGAGCAACAGGTGTTTGACTCCAGAGTTGAAGTGAACCATCCAGTGTGAAGAGGTTCAAATAAAGTGAAGTGACAAATGAACTAGTTCACCTTGGTGAAGTAACATTAGTGAAGTGAACCCCCAATGAAGGGGAACTACATAAAAACGAAACAGTGACAGTTGAGAAAGCTTGATAAAGTCACAATATGGTATTTTAATCAAAATCTTTAACAGCCATTTTTGAGTAAACAAAAATAATGAATATTTTTTTTCTATGTAAAGGGTAGTTAATGATGGGGGAGATTTTCTTGATCATCTTCATTTTACATCCTTGGAAGATGGTGAACTTATATACCAACTTTAATATTTAACCGACATTTTGAGTTATGCTGTTCACACACATTTGTTTAAAATTGCTTTTCTTGAATTCAGGGAGTCTCAACATGTGTCTTTTGGGTGGAATCTGCATCAAATTTTTGAATGGATTGCAATACGTCCTCTACTTACCATAGATAAGTGTTAGAAAAAGTATTAAGTATTTGACAATTCCAACTAACAATAAGAATATCTCAGAAATGGTGAACTCCATACACAAAAAAAATATTTAATCATTGCTTTAACAAGGTCTACATTTTTTGTGCATTAAGAGTTTGTCTATCTCTTATGGTTTACCAGTTAAGCAAAAGTCATTCAGAATGAACAGGACTGAAGAGGCTATTCCCAAAAAATTCAGATACACATTTCATTTATCATGAAAATATCTTACCTTTATGGTATTCTAATCGAAATCATTAAACCCATTTTTGAGAAAATCAAAATTTTCCATGCAAATGGTAGTCTGGTGTGCAGGGATTTTCTTGAAAATTGTGTTGCAATCTTGGAAAATACTAAACTTAAATATCAAATAACAGACTTTTTGTTTTTTGGGTTATGCTGCTCACAGACACACACATGGACTTTCTTTAAAAGTCTGAAATGTCACATTTCCATAGCTGTCTGTACCCATTATCAGTTATTTAGCCTCTATAAAACATTGTTACTAAAGCCTGTTTTTCTATTTCACGTTGAGAAAAACCCTAGCAGAAGTAGATTCATTATACAGTTTGCTTTGGTACAAGGGGATAGAGGAAACCCAATTGATTGTCAGATGTTTAAAAACTGGGCACTTTATGCTAACCTAGAAATTCCATACCCTTTGCATGATATTTACAAAACAACTGAAAAGCCACAGCACTTTAAAAACTGACAATAGTATTGAAACTTCAAACCAATATCAAGGGATGCCACAGAAAGTTATTTGAAATAAATTGTGTGTTTTAGAGAGTTCTACATTTTTTGTGCACTGCCTTTTCTGTTTCTCTCTTATGGTTTATCAGTTATACACAATTCCTTCCAAATGAAAAGGGCTTTACATTCTATTCCCAGATGATTAAAGATATACATTTTGCTTGTGTGAATACCTTAAACAAATGGTATTTTTAATTAAAATCATAAGAGCCATTTTTGAGAAAACCGAAAACTTGAAAATCTTGTGTGTAAAGGTTACATTGGGATGAGGGGATTTTCTTGAAAATATTTGTTTTGCATCCTTTGAGGATGCTGAACTTGTATACCAAGTTTGGTACTTAACTGACTTTTCAATTTCGAGTTATGCCATTTACCGACAGAAACATGGACCTTTTTCTAAAAATCTTATGTGTTACTTTCACAATACTTTGTCTACACATTCCTCAACAAACTATTCTTACAGAAGCTTATTCTTTTGCTTACTTCATCTTAATTGAGATCAATTTATATAGAAATGGTTTTATTACATATTTCCTACTAGGTACAATGGGAATAGTGGAATCCAGTAGGCTCAAGTGGTAGGCAAATAATTAACAGCTGGTCGCTATGTGGTGGCTTTGAAATTCTGATTTTCTCCCATAATTAGGAGTAGAAAATTGAATAACTTGCCATTTTAGAAAAGAATAATTATTTGATAATTCAAACCAGTTACAAGGAATAATCTTGGAAATGGTTAACTGCATAAAAATAATATATTTTATATAAATGGTGTGCTTTAATGAAATCTAAATTTTTTTGTGTAGTAAGATTTTGTCTATCTCTTATGGCTTACCGGTTATGCAAAAGTAAATTAGAATGAAGAGGACATGCACTAATAGAAAAACATGATCTATGTAGCAAAAGAGTAGCCTATCTAACTGCTCTTAGAAAATACAGGGAAGAAGTTTGCTGTATCGTCTATCAAGATTAGATACATATTCACAGCAGCCATACAATTCGTGCAGGCTGGAGTGATGATACATCAGGGCTACTGGGACCAGTTTCAAAAGGGGGATGCCTCCTCATTTCACATACAAGCATTAGAAACAGTTTTTTTAAGATAAAGAGAGTTGAGGGTTGTTACACTACATCACTAAAATATTCTTGCTTGAACGCGTTTCGGGAGACGGTTTGTTCCCATCGTCAGCATGTTCTCAACTGATGTTTCCGGTCATCGTCTGGGGGATGTGTGTGGCTAGTGGTATTCTCTGGTGCTGGGCTGATGAACCTCAAAAGGCTGCTGGGTGGCGGCAGTTCAAAATTCATTAGGTGATTCCTGTGTTTGACAATATGTATTTTTTCCCAGATGTCCAATTCATTGCTGTTGTTGATCGGTTTTAAGAGTTTTATGTTCGGAGTGATATCATGGTTTGAAGACCAGAAATGATGTGCTACTGCTGATTTATCTGGCTGCTTTTGGTAAATGCATCTCATATGCTCTTTAAGTCTTATTTCAAGATTTCTTTTGGTTCTTCCTATGTATACCAGGTTACATTCATTACAATCAATTTGATATATACCAGCTGATTTATCGTTGGGGATAGGATCTTTTGTTCTGTTGCATAGTAGTTTCTGTATGTTGTGGTTATGTTGTATTTCTTGAAAATCCTTTGAAATTTATGATGTGTCCAAGGGTGATAAGTGAATTTTCTATATGCTTGTGGTTTTTGTTGTCTGAGTAACGTAGTCATTTGTTGGATGTATTTCTGTCTTTCAAACCTTTTTATCTTCTTATCTATTGTTTTTTCTGGTATCCATTCATAGTGGGTATGTTGATAATGTGTTGGTATTCTTTCTGGTATTCCTCTTTCTCCATTGGTATATGTACTAACTATTTGTAATACTATTTAAAATAGCATGTTTGTGTCTTGTAGGATTGTAGCTATTGTTTTTAATATAATTTTCTGTGTGCGTTGGTTTTCTGTAAATACCGAACGTTAGTTTGTTGTGTTCATTATTTCTGATGATCCTGATGTCTAGGTAAGGTAATTGGCCATTTTCTTCTTTTTCTATTGTGAATTTAATAGATCTTTTTTTGTAAATTTAATTTCAAAGCATCTTCTGAAAGTTTTTTTTGGAACAATGGCAAAAATATCTACATACCTATACCAGGTTTTGAATAGATGTGGGAAAGATTTAGTAATATGGCATTCAAAATGGCTCATATATAGTTGTGCTAAAAATGGTGAAAGGGGGTTTCCCATAGTTAGGGCTGTAGTTTGTTTAAAGATTTTGCTATGGACTGAAAAGAAATTCTGGTCCAGACATAATTTTGTTAGTTTTAAGTAATCTTCTGTTTGTGCTCTAGGTGTGCCATTGTTTAATATCCAAGTTTCTAGGACAGCGAATAATTCTTCTTTTGGTATGCTTGTGTATTTGAAGGTATTTGAAAATAAACTAGCAAAAAGGCTTTCAAATACCTTCAACTCCATGCCTATGTTCAAAAGTTCTTAGTATAAAAAAATCATTAGATTTAACCAGTCACCTTTCAAATATAAATATATCACCCACAGACATGATGCTATCATTTGATGTCACTGTACTCTTCCCAAGCATACCAAAAGAAGAATTATTACCACTCCTAGAAAATTGGATAGTAAACAATGGCACACCTAGAGCACAAACAGAAGATTACCTAAAACTAACTAAATTATGTCTGGACCAGAATTTCTTTTCATTCTATCACAAAATCTTTAAACAAACCTCAAGCCTAACTATGGGAAACCCCCTTTCACCTTTTTTAGCAGAACTATATATGAGCCATTTTGAATGCCATATTACTAAATCTTTTCCACATTTATGCAAAACCTGGTATAGGTATGTAGATGATATTGTTGCCATTGTTCCAAAAAAACTTTCAGAAGATGCTTTGAAATTATTAAATTTACAAAAAAGATCTATTAAATTCACAATAGAAAAAGAAGAAAATGGCCAATTACCTTACCTAGACATCAGGATCATCAGAAATAATGAACACAACAAACTAACGTTCGGCATTTACAGAAAACCAACGCACACAGAAAATTATATTAAAAACAATAGCTACAATCCTACAAGCCACAAACATGCTATTTTAAATAGTATTACAAACAGGTTAGTACATATACCAATGGAGAAAGAGGAATATCAGAAAGAATACCAACACATTATCAACATAGCCACTATGAATGGATACCAGAAAAAAACAATAGATAAGAAGATAAAAAGGTTTGAAAGACAGAAATACATCCAACAAATGACTACATTACTCAGACAACAAAACCACAAGCATATAGAAAATTCACTTATCACCCTTGGACACATCATAAATTTCAAAGGATTTTCAAGAAATACAACATCACCCTGTCTCCACAGAATAACCACAATATACAGAAACTACTATGCAACAGAACAAAAGATCCTATCCCCAACGATAAATCAGCTGGTATATATCAAATTGATTGTAATGAATGTAACCTGGTATACATAGGAAGAACCAAAAGAAATCTTGAAATAAGACTTAAAGAGCATATGAGATGCATTTACCAAAAGCAGCCAGATAAATCAGCAGTAGCACATCATTTCTGGTCTTCAAACCATGATACCACTCCGAACATAAAACTCTTAAAACCGATCAACAGCAGCAATGAATTGGACATCTGGGAAAAAATACATATTGTCAAACACAGGAATCACCTAATGAATTTTGAACTGCCGCCACCCAGCAGCCTTTGGAGGTTCATCAGCCCAGCACCAGAGAACACCACTAGCCACACACATCCCCCAGACAATGACCGGAAACATCAGTTGAGAACATGCTGACGATGGGAACAAGCCATCTCCCGAAACGTGTTCAAGTAAGAATATTTTAGTGATGTAATGTAACAACCCTCAACTCTCTTTATCTTAAATTATGACACATCACTGTTACTAGCTTCTAAATCTTCAAAATTAGTCAACATTACAAACAGATTTGTATGTAATGCCTTGCTCATGTTTAAGTCCTAGCAAAAACTGGGTACTATCATAATGAAAGGTATATATGGTGGCTAAGACAAAGTTTAATCCCAAATCTAGAGCCAAATGCAGTGCTTGAGATAGATACACCCTATCTCAAGCTGCAGCAAGACAAGGCTCCAGCATCAAATGCAGATAAAGAGACAATGAAGAGCTAGTTACCTGCAAAGAACATTGCATTTGTCAAATCTATGCTTATGGCATCATTAAACTGAATAAGCCCAGGCGCACAACACATGTCGAAGCCGAAATACCTGCGGCTAATGGACAGTGTGTATTGAGACTCTCTCCTTATGCCGATCTTCACCCCATTAAACTTATTTGAGATAATATCAAACAGTGGGTGGGTGCCAATACTGCCAACTTTAAACTGGCAGATGCTTAAAGTCTTTGTGAACAAAGGTTTACAGAAGTGGAATATATAAGTGAAGGTAGAATACATAATACTGTATTCATAGACTCTGATGGCAGCAGCAGTGAGAATGCAGGCAGTAAGAGTGATGATGGAATGTCAGGCATAGATCCTTTAAAAGACTGCTGTAATAATTAACTGATAAGGATATCCTCATAATCGTAAAACATGGTGTGTGTCTTCTTCAGCTCAACTTGCTGCACACAGTGAGTGTATGTCTGTAGCATGATTAAGGAGTGCAGATAACAGGGAGTTGGAAGTCGTGTTGTGGATTGGGAAAATGGTGAGTGACTCACTCTTTACTTTGCTATTGAAAACTCCAGAGGCCAAATTGTTTGGAGATACCTATGTCATCATTGTTTGCCCTTCACAATATTACATGTCAATTGTGGGTGGAATGTTCTTAAACAATGAACAGTTAATGATGCGCTGCACTCTGCTTTTCTTTATTCCATAACATTATGTTAGCATGTTTTTGTTTCCCCTACTCTTTTTGCTTTTTTGGGGGTTGTCCTTGCAGGTCCCTTCATTTGTTCCTTTTTTTTACCCTATACACTTCTGTTTCTTAGCACCCAGTAGCCTTAGCTGCTTGTTTTACTGCCTTACTTGAATAATCTAATACTAATGATTAGAATTATCTAGTCATTATTATTTTACATTTCTTCTTAGTTAACCAACATTTTTTTACTTGCTAGCTCATCCCTCCATCTACTTAACACTTCACTGTGTTCCAGATGCTATAAATGTACACTATCCTTACAATTAGTGTTAACCTTTACTGCCATCTGCCTCGCCGTGGTGCCTGTTAGCTCAATAGATGGATAGCTTTGTATGTCATACGCAATAAATGCAAGAAGTTGCAGGATTCTGGCTTCTTTTAAAAACTCTCTCCAATGCTCCTCAGTATTTTCTCTCGCTTGGTCCCTGTTGTAAACCCAATACCAAAAAGTTTCTTACTTGCTGATTTTTCCACTGAATAGTAATAGAATTTCCTGAAAATGTTTAATTTAAAAAAAAAAGAATAATGCTCATCTTTTTAAGGACAGAGAATGTAATCTAGGAGATATAATACTCTAGTTTACTCTAATTAAGAAAAAGAATATTCATGCATTACACCCTTTAGTTTATTAGTTACTGCATGATAAACATATGAACAGCATATGTTGGACTTTTGCCAAAAATATACATCTTCTACAAAGATTTGGACCCACAAAAATCTATAAAGGATCTAAAATTGATATAATATGACATACAAAAATATTCTGCACAGAATAATGCATTCAAAGCTGAAAATTAAAACAACTGAATCTTTACAACATGTTATTAGCTGTGCAAGAATAGAAAGGAATGATGCTAATGACAACTTTTATGCATTAGACACAGACAGAGATATCCCATTTATCTCCATACTGTCTTTTAGATTGTATATACAGTGGTCCTGTGTCATGACCATACAATTATTCTATACTTTGCTGGCCATTGTTTTGCTGTTCATGATTATTGTTTCTCCACAGGCTTAGCACCATCAGATGCAGCAGCAGTTGTGAAATGGATACCAAAATAGAGATCAAAGAAGAGGATCCCCTCTCAGATGATGTAGCCTCACAGAATGAGAGAGCATTCTTTCCCAAAAATGTTACAATGAAGACCAACAGTAATGCTGTGCTTCCGGACAGTAATTGCAACACTGCAATCAAAACAGAATTTAAATCTGATACTCCTTTTCCAGACTTTTGTTCACAGAAAGAGAGAGAATGTTTTACCAAACATCATGTAAAGCAGATTAAGTTTGAAACTGTTATATGCAGCAGCAACTGCAAGATAGATACCAAAGTAGAAAATGTTTCACAGGAAGAGAGAGAATTTCTTCCAGAGGATCCTGTAATGAAGATTAAGAAATACAACAGTGATGATGAAATGGATGACAAAATAGAAATTAAAGTAGAACCTTGGTGGCTGGAAACAGAAACTTCATCTATTTGTAATGACCTTAGGGTAAGTTTTTTTAGAAATCTACAATAGGTAGAAGTTTCATTTATTATTATTACTTCATGAGGTGCTACCCAAAATTTCATAGAATACATCAGTAAATAAAATTGACCTTACCTGGATCTTATTCACCATCGTCACCTTCAAAGTAGTGCCCTTGGTAGTGTATATACCGCTCCCAGTTGTTTTTCCAGGAACTGAAGGCTCCCTGGAATGCATTTTTAGTGATTAATTTAGTATCATTTAAAATAGAGAGAGTTGAGAGTTGTTACAATATATCACTAAAATGTTCTTACTTGAACGCGTTTCGAGAGAACTGAAAATGTTGAAAACATGCTGATAATGGAAGCAAACCGTTCTCCGGAAATGTGTTCAAGAGAACATTTTAGTGATGTAGTGTAACAACCTTCAACTCTCTATTTTAAATTATTACACATCACTGTTACTAACTTCTCAATCTTCAAAATTAATTAATAATTTAGTACCACTTGCTATTCCACTTTAGTCTTCTATGCTTTGTGAAATCTTTGGCCATATAACTTAAGTTTCATTCTGGGAAATAAAAAAATGTCACTCAGTGCCAGATTGGGTGAATATGCCGCATGAGGAACAACTGTCTTATTGTTTTTCACTAGAAACTCCTGGATGATCAGCACATTATGTGACCTCGCATTCTCATGGTGGAGGAATAATTGGTTCCCATGCGCCACTTTTCTGGAGGTTTTCCTCTTTCTTCCTCAACGGCCTCAGGCAATCACAGTAGAACACTGCATTGACAGACTGATGGGAAGAGATGAATTCCTTATGGACAATTCCTTCCATGTCAAAGAAACAGATGAGCATAGATTTCACATTACTTTTCACTTGCTGGGCTTTCTTGGAACTAGGTGACAAATGCTGCTTGGTTTCAAGATCATAGCCACAAACCCAGCTTTCATCACCAGTAATAACTTTCAAAAGAAAGTCTGGTTCAGTTTCAAGTGTTTCTTAGAAGTTCTCTTCAGACTTGCATGTGATGCTATTTCTGTTCGTCGCTGAGAATTTGTGGCACAAACTTTGCAGCAATCTGTTGCATGTCCAGTTCATCGGACAAAATCCTTGGACACATCCCATATGACAGCTCCACAGTATTGCATATGTCCTGATCGTCTGCCTATGATCTTGCAGTACTGTATTCTGAACAGCAGCAACATTTACAGGAGTAATGGCGGTTGATGGCCGTCGTGAATGAAGACCATCGTCAAACAATGTTCGGCCATCTTGAAAATGTTTAAACCAGTCGTAAGTTTAACTGTGACCTAAAGTGTCCTCCTCAAATGCTTGCTTCAACATGTTAAGTGTTTCTGCAGCAGTTTTTTCCAAGTCTGAAACAAAAGTTTATTCACACACTGCTCTCAGACACCTGCCATCTCAATTTTGCAAATCACGCAACACACAATAACGGGGAAATGTGCATAAAAACTAAACCTGACCACCTAGCCAAAGCCTCTTGAGGCATTGACTCACAAAGGATGTATGAGGTACTATCTGGCAGCGTTTCATCATAATAGCTAGACTTCACAAGCTACACATAAATTCTGAGGACTTTTGGAAGCAGCTCATATTTACATTGTGTATTGCAAAATTAATAAGTATAAGAGATGGTTTGTAAATGTGTATACTATTTGTGTAATGGTGTATTTAAAGGGTTGAAAGTTATAGTGGTGATAGTTCTTGAAAATTATAAGATACTTAAAGGAAGTTTTGTTGAAGTTATACCAAAAATATTATGTGATATAGCACCTTATGATCAGCTACACTTTTTTCCAACTTAAAAGAAAATGCAGTGAATGAAATCAAAGAGAAAAATCTGATGTGTTACACTCACATGACTTTCTCTACTCTTGTACAATCTAATTTTACAAACGCCTATTCTCCATATGCTTCATGTTAATCGAGATATCGAGATGTCAATCTTATTGATAATTTTCTTGTAGATGCAAGGGGAATATGGTAAGTTTTAAGCGATAGTCAAATATTTTAACGCAGGTTGCTATGTGGCGCATTCCATTCTCTTTGCATGTCCAGGACATAAAAAAATGAATAACGAATTTGAGAAAAAGTATAAGTATTGGAAAATTTAAGGAAATAACAAGCAATATCTCGAAAACTGTTCACTCAACAAAAGAAATGTATATGACATAAGTTGTGTATTTTAACGCGATCTACATTATTTGTGTAGTAAAATTTTGTCTATCTCTTATGGTTTACCAGTTATGCAAAAGTCGTTCACAATGAAGAATACTTTTGGAGACATTCCCAGAAAATTCGAGATATACATTTCATTTCTCATGACATTATGTTAAACATATGATATTTTCATCAAAATCGTTAGAGCCATTTTTGAGAAAATTAAAATTTTCGAAAAATCTTCCATGTAAAGGGTAGTCTGGGGTGGGGGGATTTTCTTGAAAACCTTCGTGTCGCATCTCTGGAAGATACTGAACCTAAATACCAAGTTTGGTGCTTATCCGACTGTTCGTTTTTGAGTTATGCTGTTCACAGACACACACACACACACACACACACACACACACAGACACACACACACACAGACACACACACGGACATGTTTCCAAAAATGCTTTTCTTGGTTTCAGGAGGTCTCAAAACATGTATTTCCGGCGAAATCTCGCTATCGAATTTTTGGGTGGAATGCAATACTTCCCCTACTTACTATACGTAGTAGAGAAAGTAAAAAATGAGTTATTGCAAAAATATAGACAACCCCATTGTAAAGTTTGCCTCGTTTTAACCCTTAACACTGCAAGGTCTAAAAATAATAAGATTGGCTTTATTTTGCAGTAAATGATAAAATAAAAATGGATTAATATTAATATCAGAGAAAACTAGGGTGAAACTGAGTATGAGTGTGTGAACACCCTAATTGCTCATTTTGGAAAGTCTTATAGTGTGTGTTCTGTAAGAAAAACATGATTTAATGTTAAGGAATTATCAAAATCAGTTGTGATGCACACTCACTTTTTCTCTTTATAATACTCGGTATATTATTATTATTTTATTGTGATAGTATCTAAACACATAGGAAAAGAATAGACATTGTCACTTTTACATCCCAGTTGTCCCAACTCTCTTTGCTATAAATGGAATGTTCTATAGCAGAGGTGGCGAAAACGTGACTCGCGAGGCATTTTGACTCGCAGGCGCACGTTCCCTCTCTGCAACCGTCCGTTTGATTTACACATGCTACTGAGTGAGCAGTGTGTGTTGCATATTTGGTGACTCGTGGAAGGAAGTCGTTTTCGCCACCCTTGTTCTATAGAATATATCCAGATATGACTGGATTGTGGACAGAACTATTCTTTGGAAAACTCTTTTGAACTTATTGGTTTTGTTGATTTTATAATTATTAATAATATTACAAAGAGAAAATGTTTGTATGTATATGAGGTGTGATAAAAAAATAGTGGTAGTTTTTTAATTTCACGAGCTTTATACATCCGATGTTCAAAACTTTTGTTTTATCTTGTTGGTACACATGTTCCTGATGTATGTTTGCATTTTCCGCTGTTTTGAATATTTAATTTATTGTTGACAGTTGAAAAAGTTATACATGCTTTCGAGTGCTCGGCATATTTTTACTTTTGTAAAAGATGGATCAAAGAATTTGCATTAAATTTTGCTTGAAAAACGGAATAAAGTGCAGCATAACATTCAAAATGTTGAATTTGGTTTTTGGTGAAACTACTATGAATAAGACAAGAGTTTACGAGTGGTATAAACATTTCAAAGAGGGCCAAGAAGACATTGATGATGACTGCCCTGGATGCCCTAGCTCATCTCAATTACTGATAACAATGAGCAAGAAATAAAGAAAGTTCTGGATAATCGCCAAATCACCATCAGAGAGGTTGCTGATGATGTCGGCATATCCTTTGGTTCATGCCAAGCAATTTTTTTGGATGTTTTGGGCATGAAACGTGTAGCAGCAAGTTTTCTTCCAAAATTGTTGAATTTTGACCATAAAACGATGTCAAGTAGGCATCGCTCAGGAATTGCTGAATGAAGTCAAAAATGATTCAGCACTTCTAAAGAAGGCTATAACAGGTGACGAAACATAGGTATATGGGTATGACGTTGAAACTAAATCTCAATCGTCCCAATGGAAACTGCCGGAAGAGCCAAGATCAGAAAAAATTTGACAAGTTCAATCACTTTTGAAGGTTCTTCTCACTGTTTTCTTAGATTACAAGGGATAGTGCATCATGAGTTCCTGCCTTATGGTCGTACGGTCAATAAGGAATACTACCTGGAAGTTATGTGCCATTTGCGTGAAGCAATCTGAAGAAAACGACCAGAATTGTGGCAAAACCGCTCATAGAAATTGCATCATGATAATGCACCCGCTCACATCTCAATGATTGTTTGTGACTTTTTGTCAAAAAACAAAACCATTATGCTGTCTCAGCCATCGTATTCGCTGGGCATGGCCCCCATGACTTCTTTCTATTCCCGAGGCTGAAGAGCCTGAAGGAGCTTAACACCATAACCAAAAGAGAGTTTTAGAAGTGCTTCCAAGATTGGAAAAAGTGCTGGCACAACTACATTATATCTGAGGAGGATTACTTGGAAGGGGACAAAGTTGATGTTGATGATTAAATAAAAATTCTTTAAGAAAAAAATAATTCCTGTTACTTTTTTATCACACCTCGTATGTATGTGGGGTAATCTCAAGAACCATATAACCAATTATGATGGTTCTTTCACAATTGAAAAGCCTCATTGTTTTTCACAATCATGGGATATAAAGCACCTTAAAATCTGAATTCATAAATTACTGAAAGACTGAAATGGATTTACAAAGCGTTACAAAAGAACATATTTGAAAAGAAAGCTTTGTGTTTTCATTTAGATTTTCCTGGGGTAGAAAATAGTTGTTGTTATTCCACAGAAAATGTGTGTAAAATAAGGCAATGTTTCATTCCAAGCACTACATATAAGTGGTCATGATTTAAAACTAAGACACAGCAAAATGGTGCAATACCAATGTATAAATATTATAAGAACCCTCATGTAAGAAGGTAAACCCTGTGGAGGGCGATGGATTTTTTTGGGCATAAAAATTCTTAGCATGGCTTCCTTCAGAAGGGAAGTAAAGCCGGTGGTCCCTTGTTGTAGATTTACGGCCTGATAAAGAGGCCTCTGAGCAAAATTACGGACTTTCACGCCCAATATAGAATGCGACTCTAAGGACCACAGCAGTTAAAGATCGTCCATAAATAATAAAAAAAATGTAAGAAAGTGTTGTTTTATTTTGTTTGTATGTTGTAATCAAGTTTGTTAAATAATTGTAAAAAAGAAAGAGAAAAAAATTGTGTCCAGCTAACATTACAAATCATTCAGTGGTAAGATTATTTGTTCTCACTGATTGCAGACTATGTCATTTCCAAAGAGAGTGGTTAACTTGTCCTGGGGGGTGCCAAATCTTCATATTCACCAGCTTCACCTCTGTTTTGTTGTATGTGTTAAGGGTTTCTGTATTATGTGAAAACTATATATCTTTTATGTTATTAAATAACTATGGAACCTGTTCACAAGCCCAATGCATGTCAATGACCAGTTTATTCCTACACATCTTAAGCATTTTTACTTTCTCTATAACATACATGTGGTTAGGAAGTAATGTATTCCACCTAAAATTCAATTTTGAGATTTTATTTTACCAGAGATAAATGTTTTGATCTCCATTGAACCCAAAAGTAGTACTTATAAAAAACAAACAAAAACAAAGAAAGAAAATAAGGGGAAAAAAAACTGCATCTCTATCTGTTGGATAAATACCAAACTCTGTATTTAAGTTCAGCATCTTTCAAGGTTGCAAAATGAAGATTTTCAAGAAAATGCTCCCACTGCAAACTATTGTTTACATGTAAAATTGTTCATTATCTTTTATTTGTTCAAAAAATATTCCTACTGTTTTGATGCTATGGCACTGAATATTTCAGTCTGATTCTACCGCTTTAATAAGTTTAACATATTTGTGTGGCAAATGATATGTATATTTTGGATTTTCTGTGAATAGCCTATAAAGGCCCTTTGTTTGATAGAATGTTGTATATATATCTAAGAAACCTTAGAAAAGCATAATTACAGGAAAAATGCAAAGCTCATCCATATACACAATTTGGCAAATTTCTTTTGTAATATTAGCTGTTTCCAAAATATTCCATGTGCAAGGTTTAACAGATTGCAGACTTTATGTAACGGACATGCTTGTCTTATTTTTCCCCCCTTTATTTTGTTTACATTGCAACAGTTTGTTACAGTAAATAAATACTTGAATGCTGTGATGTTTTGCTTAATTTGGAATTACTCTTGGAGAAAAGCGTCCTGTAATGTGAATAGAAGAATAAAGTCAAGTTCACAATACAGCTATAGGCTTAACACAAAGTTAATGCAGGTTTCTAGATCTTTAAATTGTAGGTAAAATCTTGTGAGTGTACCTCAGGTTTCAAATTATATTACATAACCGATTTGGAAATTCATCCATTCTGAATAAATAAATAGGACATAAAAAGTGTTGTATGAAGCAATCAACACTTCAGGTCTTGCCAGGCAAGGCCAAATGGAAAAGCACCATGATTGTGCAGTAGATTATTCGAGAGCTGGGAGTGCTTGAAGAAAGAAATAATAGATTTCTTTTGCAACACAAGCAGTTTGCAATCTCTTGCATTATGTAGTGCCTTATGTGACTATGTGAATGCATGCATTAAATAACTTGCATGTGAAGTCTTGCACTTATGCTGCAACTGTGCTTACTTTTCATTTAGAATCGGCCTTAACTCTTTGTGAATTTGTCATTGGTAAAGAAAGTCATGTGAGTGTAGCAGATCAGATTTTGGAAAATACTTGGCTAACTGAATCATAGATTTTGATTTTTGAATTTTTTTAAACATTCCTTTTATCGACTAATTTTGAAGATTTAGAAGTTAGTAACAGTGATGTGTCATAATTTGAAATAAAGAGAGTTGAAGGTTGTTACACTACATCACTAAAATATTCTTACTTGAACATGTTTCGGGAGACGGTTTGCTCCCATCGTCAGCATGTCAACTGATTTTGCCGGTCATTGTCTGGGGAATATGTGTGGCTAGTGGAGTTCTCTGGTGCTGGACTGATGAACCTCCAAAGGCTGCTGGGTGGCGGCAGTTCGAAATTCATTAGGTGATTCCTGTGTTTGACGATGTGTATTTTTTCCCAGATGTCCAATTCGTTGCTGCTTTTGATCGGTTTTAAGAGTTTTATGTTCGGAGTGATATCATGGTTTGAAGACCAGAAATGATGTGCTACTGCTGAGAACTCAGAACCCAGCACCAGAGAACTCCACTAGCAACACACATTCCTCAGAAAATTACCGCAAAATCAGTTGAGGACATGCTGACGATGAGAGCAAATCGTCTCCCAAAATGCGTTCAAGTAAGAATATTTTAGTGATGTAGTGTAACAACCTTCAACTCTCTTTATTTTAAAAAATTCCTTTTGTCAGTGCTTAAAACCAAACTGTTTATTCATATTTAAATACTTTTTCCATTGCTAGGTTTTCTTTCACCCATTACATGATGTAATGTCAATCTTTATTTCTGCTAACTCTTAATATTATATACTAATTTAAAAATAAATCAAACCAGTACTTTAAAGATAAGTATCTGATGCAGGATATTTAATTAATGCTTGTATAGACGATTATCTGGAACTATACATTTGCATTATTCTGTTACAGTTTGGGGACTTCACTCACGTAAAATCACCAAGGTAAGACTTGACTCTTGGCTAATGTTTCAAGAGACCTCCTGATTCTTATGTTACATGTTCCTTTTACAGGTTCTTCTATATCTATACTAATGTTATAAACAGAGAAAATGTGTATGCGTGCTTCTACTCAACCAGTTTTGATAGTTCTTTTAACTTTTTTGGCTTGGGAAGCTTGCCTGTGTTGTAGTCTATTTAACGTTATCCAGGGAACACCACGTGGAGGCGGACTACATTGTAGATGTACTAAAGAAAATAGGTAACATACAAGTAGGAATGTTTGCTGATGATGTGATAATATGGACTTCAGATAAGAACATAAGATCTGGGAAACATTACAAAAAACCACAAACAACAATGGAGAATACAATCATAACCCTAGAACAGCAGACTAATAATAACAATATGGAAATAAATACAGGAAAAATTCAATATCAACTATTCACAATGCAGCATAAAACAGAAAATATATGCCTGCAAATCAACAACAAAAAAGTACAAGAAGCAACTACAACAACATATCTAGGGATAGAATTAGATCAAAGCTATCAATGAAAGAACATGTAAACAATGTAACGAATAAAATCAACAAGAACAAAATTTTAAAACACTTAGCAGGAATAAAATGGGGTGAAACATGGACCTCCTAAATAATACATATAAAACATACATATAACCTAACCAATTGCATGGAGAACTACTAGCAACAGTAAACAAGAGACTTAAAAGTAAACTAGAAATTTCACAAAATAATTCACTAAGAATAATAACAGGAACTGTAAACACATTACAGTACTACAAAGCTTCATAAAAAATATGGCTATAGAACTAAAACATGAGCTGAAAGCAATACTCCAGCACAAAAACTGCAAGTCAATAGAAAGATACAAGTGGTACACACAGCAGATACTATAAGTAATTTAAAAACTCAAATAAGCTTCAGAACATATGTTAATAACTTAAAATACAAGAATATAATTACAACAAATATAATTGCAACAAAGATAACGAGTCCAATAGAATATATTAATATACAATATCAGAATGACCTGATATATACAATATACAAACAAAACAATATACCAGATGAAATGAGAGCTATAGCAATAGCTACGGAAAATGAAAGATACCAGATGGCTCCGAATATATACAAATGGATCCCTCATCAATAAAAAAAATGCCGGTGCAGCTATACTGTAAACATTTTGCATCGTCTAACATTAGATGAAACGTCAAACCACTATGATGGAGTATTAACAGCTATAAAAGCAGCATTACAGAACATTTATATATACCATACATAAAACAAAAAATAGCCATCTTATCAGACTCAAAATCAGCCATAGATGGAATAGTAAACTAAAATAATAAAACAACAAGAAATATTAAAGAAATAAGAAGCTTAATTAAAGCAGTTGAAACTAGAAATCATGTCACGCTACAATGGATCCCAGCTCATGTTAGACTTTTGGGCAACGAACATGCAGATCAATTAGCAAAAAAAGATGCAATACAACAAATAAAACCTGTAGGACAAATAGAAATAAATAAACAATTAAATAACATTAAACAACATCTCAAAAGACCGCAGAGACTTGATGAAGAAGATAAAAGATAAAGATTATAAGAATATTAAAGATAGAGTTGATATACAAAAAATGCCAAGGGAGATTGCAATGGCCTTAATTATGATGGCAACTGGCACCATTGCCTTGCAGAACATCTCTATAAGATACAATGGCTACCTACACCCAAGTGCACTCTCTGTGAAGATGTCATCCTGAACAAACAACATCTCGCCAAATGCAAAGGCCTTAAAAGTGATAACTTACAGACTTTATATTGGGAAGCCAGAGGGAAAATGATGCAGATCAATTAATCCCCAGTGCCATTGGTGAACAACAACAACAACAGCTTTGATAGTTCTTTCACCATTGAAAAGCCATATTTTTTGTAATGAACATGAGCTATAAAATGCCTAATTTTAATTCATAAACTACTAAAAGACTAAACAGGATTTACAAATTTTTGTTTTTGTTTCGTTTGTTTGTTTGTTTGTTTTTTTGAGAATGCCAAGGAGTAGAATATAGTTGTCATTAAAAATATGTGTAAAAACAAAATGTGATTATGTTTTATTCCAAACAATATTTATAGATGGCTATGATGTAACAATCAGACAAGACAGGTTAAAAAGCAACAGTCATATAATGGTACAAATTGTAAGTTTATTTCATTAATTGCAAACCATCAAATACTGCACATGTGTAACATAACATCTCAATATGTAGACCCTATAGTGAGCTAGACCAGCTTAAAGAAAGCTAGTCTACTCTAGGATGTTGATTACATCATAAATACATAATTACATTGTGTACTTGTATATAAATAAATTGTAGTTCTTATGTAGAGTACATTAGAGCTAAAAAAATTTAAAACAATATTATTTATACTTAATGTATTTATAAAATTTGGTAACATTTTATAGTCAGTTATTTTTTTGAATGAAAGAAATCCTCCTCTGTATAGACGGTATGAGTGATGAAATATCTTTTCAATGCTAACTTGAATTTATTTCGGTAGTTTTCAGTTCCTTAATATATGACGAAAATAAATTAAATAATACTATACCATTATAGTCAGCCCCTTTTTGGAATACTTGTAAGTTATTGCTTGGCCTGTGTAAGTCCTGCCCATTTCTGGTTTGTTTGTTGTGTATGTCTGAATTTTAATGAACACTTCTGGGTGGTCAACCATGGTTGAAAGTGGAGCTAAAATATACTCTCAGGCTAATGGTAAAATTCCAAATGTTTTGAATAGTGGTTTACAATGAGTTGAATGCTTTACACCTGCCATTATTCTTATTACCTTTTTTTGCAAAATATTTTTTTTTTGAGTCTACTGACTTTCCTCAAAATGTTATTCCATAAGTCATAATTGAATGAAAATAAGCATAATATACTGTTTTTAGGATGCTTTTATTTGCAAAATGAATTGATCTAATTGCAAAACATGCAGAGCTTAGTTTTGGTAGGATGTCAATATGATCTTTCCAATTCATATTATGATCTATAATAAGACCAAGACATTTTATGTTACAAGTTTCAGTAATTTCATTGCCTTCATGTTCAATTCTTATGTCTGCAATACTTTTATTTTTTTGTGCAAAAATTGATATACTTAGTTTTTTCAAAGTTTATATGAATTTTGCTACTATCGAACCAATTATTTAGCACACTGAAAATACTGTTGGATAACTCTTAGAGGCAATTGATGTTATGTTCTTTAATTATAATACTTGTATCATCTGTAAAGAGAACTGAGTGAGCATGTTCATTTATTACCTTGGGGAGTCAACATATATTAGAAACAATAATGGACCCAAAATCGAACCTTGTGGAACACCATGCTTTATTTCTGACCATTTGGAATATGTTTTGGAATTATCTGCAGAATTTATTATGACCTTTTGATGTCTGTCTGATAGGTAAGATGCAACCCATTGATATGTTTTATTCTTAATGCCATAATATGATAATTTTGATAAGAGTATGTTATGATTTACACAGTCAAGTGCTTTTGATAGATCACAGAATATTCCTAGTGTATTACATTTATTATCAAGTGATTTCAAAATTTCATTCATTAAGTTGAAAGTGGCATCATTGGTTGACATGTTTTCCTAAATCCAAAATGCTCCTTTGCTAAAATATTATTTTTAATTAGGTGGTGACATATTCATTTTAACATAAGTTTTTCAAATACTTTGGAGAAAGCAGTTAGTAATGATATTGGTCTATAGTTCCACAGTTGTTACTTTTGCCCTTTCTTGTGTAGTGGTTTAACTATAGAATATTTTAGCCTGTCAGGAAAAGTCCCTGTTACAAAGGAGAAGTTGCATATATGACTTAAGAGGTTTGCTAATTTTATCAGTGCATAGTTTTAATATCTTAGTAGTTATTTCGTTTAACCCAATGAATTCTTGCTTTAGAGGGATTTTATTGTTTTATATACTTCTGTTGGCTCATGGGTGCTATTTCTACACAAGTAGCTATTCTAAGCTTGCGTTTTTCAAATATGAAATAGGGTCCTCCACATGTTGTTTGGACTGTAACAGTCAATTTTCTGCTAACTGAATATAATGCTCATTAAATAATGTTGCTATTTCTTATGGTTATTTTGTGGTGATATGATCTACTGTAATTTCTTTTATTTCATTTTTATGTGACGTTTACCAGTCTCTTTTATTATAATTTTCCATATTGCATTAGGCTTGTTATTTGAGGACTCTATCTGCTTTTCATAGCAGAGTTTTTAGCTACATTTATAACCTTTTTATAAAATTTTACAATATTCTTTATAGTGTTGTCTATGTTTCTTACAGTTGCTTTCTCTAGTAGCCATGTAGATCTCTTTTGTGTTTGCAGGTTATCTTAATACCTTGTGTAAACCAGCCATTTCTAGGTGCGTTAAGACTTTTCTTTACATGAGATGGAAAATTTGAGTTATGAATCCTTATGAAAGTATTTAGAAAAGGAGTTAAACTTGTCATTTGTATTGTTCTTTTTGTATATTTCTTCTCAGGATAGTTCTGAAAGCTGATGATTAAAGAGTTTTATGTTCTCACTTTTAATGACTCAGTATTTGGATATATGATTCGTTATTTTGGAAAGAGGAATGTTATAATTGATTTTAAGCAACTGTCCATCATGGTCTGAAAGTCCATTAGTTAAGGGTTGGATTTCATGGTACTCATTTTTAGACATATCTATAAAAATATTATCAATAGCTGTTTTGGAATTTTTTTGAATTCTAGTTGGAAAGTTGACTGTATGCATAAGGTTATATGTTCTTAATAATGAACAAAATTCTTCCTTTTGGTTGCTGTCTTTATTGAAGTCTATATTTAAGTCACCAGAAAGTATAAATTCAATCTTAGGCTTGAATAGATATTTTAGAGCAGCATCCAGATTGTATAGGAAGTTTTCAAAATTGGCAGCTGGGGCTGTGTATACTGTTAATATAATTAGTTCATTGTCTGGCATTTTTATATGAACCGCACAACACTCAAATGTTTGTTCTATACAGTATTTATCCAGATCAATATTGTCAAACTGTATGTTTTCCTTAACCAAGATACTCACACCTCCTTTAGAGAGTTTTTTCTACAGTAATATGCTGCTCTGTTGTAGCCATCCATTGAGATATGTAATATTTCCTGTTTGTCCATGTGATGTTCCGTTATGCATAAGATATCTGGGTTTTTACTTTCATTTTTGAAACTAATTAATAACTCGGAGATTTTATTTCTTAAACTTTGAATATTTTGATGAAATACTGTTAATGAGTAATGTGTTTTTGTTGATTGTGTGCAATATTTGTGTAATTTCTCTGTTTCAGTTACTTGTAATGTCCTTCCATATCTCTTATTTAGCCTAAAAAAGGGGAGACTCTACTGTTAACAATTGCAGGAATATTACTGGTATTACCCATGGATGTACATGAAATGCTCTCAGCAATGAGGTGCGTCAGCATATCCTTGCCATGAGTGCATAAATGCAATCCATGTGTAGTATAACCATTCCTCGCAATGGATGATACATCTATAATTCTAATGTGGCCTGTTTCCTCTCTACCAAGACACTGATCAAGTCTTCGATTAACCACCCTCACCTTCTTGTTAATCCAAGGCTTGTCATGCCTCCAGAAGAGATTCACAAAGCTCACATTTGTGTGGCTACTGGCATCAGCAATGTGGTTCATCAATTGAATAATTGAGATTCCTATGCAAACTATTTCCATGTCTCCCCCCACATGATCTTCTTTATTGAGATGCTTTGACATGTCTGCAAGATTCCCAACACATGGCTAAGACCAGCATTGGGATTGAAAACACTGCTAACAGTATATTTCTCACCCAATTTCGCCTGAAGTCTTTCTCTGATGCCCCTAGCATGACTGCTTCCTAAAACTAAAACCCTACCTTTGGCATCAGAGGACCCCTTTCCTGGCCTGGGTTTGAGAACAGACCCCGTCCCCGAAAGTGATGTGGCAGGCACTTCCTCCGGCAAAGCCAGGGAAGACCCCACCTTCGGCACCGCCAAAGCCGAAAATCCATTTTTCAACTCCAACTCGGGAACTTTGTCACGAGGACACTCAAAACTTCTACGCCTAGGTTAGGATTGGTATACACATGAAATTTCGGTGATTTAATTTTACTTTTACAATCCAATTTCAGGCTCTCAATTTGTAATCTTGCAAGCTCCAATTCCTTTTGTAGGCTTAGAATGGTATTCTCCTGACTTTAAAGCCTTACATCTACAAAGTTCACAGTACCAAAACTAATTTACACTTTC